>OZ024774.1:7162597-7825660 GCA_964017025.1 Stenichneumon culpator
TCTCGCGCTAGCCGCTGGCAAGTAGAGAAAGGTCAGTCCGCGCGTCAGCCTCGATGGATGCCTCGCTGTCGGATTGTCAGCGCTCGCGAATTCCGGCGTTGTCGCCCCGCCGATCTTCAATCTTCCGATTATAAGGAGAAACAAGCCGCCGGTCAGAACACCGACACTCCGATTTCGGGACCAGCTTCTGCCTCTTTCCTGAAAATATCAAACGTAACGACATCATTCCAGGAAGAACAGGAAGCTTGTGAGGTTCCTGATTAATTTCGTGCTACTGTCGGAGAACCGGAAGGGAATGGATGCATGTGTTCGACATTGTGAACATTGAAGCTATGACATTATGGCAGGTGGTCATCTTTGTATTGTGACCGTTATCGAAAAAAAACCCGACTCGGCGAAAACCGGAACGATCAAAATGGGCTCTTATCGTACGGATGGCCACATGCCTTATCTCCGTTGAAACGAAAGTTCAACGTATTATCCTGAAAAAGTATCGAGCCCATTCTCATGTAACAAAGGAATCCAGCCGTCCACGTTCAACGCAGAAGAGTGCGTTCTTTCCGCGAAGGGTCGAATACATGCATGCATTTTTCTCCATTGTCGTTGCATTCGCCAGGGATATCGTTGCAATAGCCCGAGGACTTTCCGCAGTGTCGATTTAGAGAGGAAGTGAAGGAACGCCGGATAAGGCTGGTATCGCAGGCGTGTGTACAGTGAGATGGAAGTTACGGCGAGGAAGACCGAGGTTCCCCGATGCTGGAGGGCTCAACGTTTCTCCGGATGGAGAGGGAAAGGCGAAAACGACGACAACGAAGACACGGAGGTTTTAACGCCGCCTACCAAGTCTCTCTCGGCCCCCGAGGCTTCCGAGACACGTAGCTACTGTTTCTGCAAGAACAGAAGCCATCCTCGCTATATATACAGATAAAGAGAGAGAAAGAGACACCGGATAGCGAGAGGATACGCACGGTTGTGCTTTGACTCGTTTTTCTCACTCCCACTGTGGCTTTCTCGTCCTCCTCGCGCACACTGTACCGGCGCGCATAGAGAGATGCCGACACATAGTTTCGACGCGGTAGAAGAGATATGTTGGGAAATGCGAACGACCCTTGGCATACCTCCAACCCCCGGGCGAACGGCGAGGAGGGTAGAGACGACATGCATCATGCGAGACGTCTGGTGCAACCAGCGCATCCGGATGCAGCCTGGGTAGGAAGGAAAACGGACGATGGAGAAGGCGCGAGGATCGCCGGGGGTGCCGACGACGGCGTTACAAGGGGGTATGAGAATGGAGCGCAATATCCTGATAAGGAGGGACTGCGAACAAGCGGGAGGAGGGAAGCTGGGGGAGCATCAGCTGGCAGATATTGCGCTACATCGGCAGGAGCTGGAAGGCAGGGAGAATGTTCACAAAAGTGTTAACGTTTATTGACACTGTAGTAAAGTAATACATGTAGCGGGAGTCAATTTATGTGCGTATAACGTCGAGAGGGGACGAGAATGATCGTTCCTTACCTTTCGGCTGGTTGGTTCGCCGTGACAGAATTCCCAGAGGAGGCAGAGGGCCAGCGACGAGATGCCAGTCTCTTTGGCGAGGGTGGCCAGCAGCGAGGAAATTAGAGCTAGAAGGAGTGGTAAGGGGGGTCTTGATTCGTTGCAGTGACCGACATAGGCGAGGAACGCGGTGAGGGTTAACAAGCAGGCGAGGAGATCGGCGCGTCCCACGATCCCGGCAACGGCCTCGCTGTGGATCGGATGTACCGCGAAGAGAAGACCAGCGATCGCGTGCGCGAGACTCCGACCTGGAAGGACCTGCGAGCAAAATTTATCAATTTTATTGCGCTCGTTCGAGATCGCCCAGGGAATTAATCGTACAGGGTTCGCTTGAATGACGAGCCGTTTGACGGATTGCTACATCCCGTTCTCGGGGAGCATATCCAAGAACGAAGGCAACGCTGGTGCACGAAATTCTCTCGTAAATTGTATTATTTCTTGTTACCCATTCGACTGGAGCGTGGAATCAGTTTCGCGACAGAGAGTCCGTACTCGCGCGGATGCTTGAAAGCGAGCCAAACGATTTAGACCGTCGAAAGGTTCGCGTCAATAAACGCTTGCACCGAAGGAAATGGGGGAAAATCCAATTCGAATCGCTTCGTCTCGCGAAGAGCCTTTTGGACTTTGCCGAATTATAACTCAATCCTTTAGCTCGTCCTTTCAATTTGACTAGAGCATCCTAACGCTCATGAATTACTCTCAGTTCTCCTCTTTCCTGATCGTTTCTTCATTACCGCTTTTTTTTCCTTTTTTTTTTGCTCGAACCATCAAGCGAGAGGGTGAATGATTTCTCGTCGATTTCGCCAACATGTAATCCCACTATAACGCTATCGATGATCCAATTATGATATATTGGCTTTCGATGCACCCGCTGGTACATTTTCTCCTGCTGCGGCTCCTGCTCGTGTTGCTGCAGCTGCATAGCTGCACGGCTTTATCGCTCTGTCGTTCTGTACTATATCTATCGGCAACAGCGGTGTTCGCTGAACCAATTGCTATGCTCTTTCGGTCAACTGCATCGAGACATTAAAAAATGAAAGTGCTACATGGTTCCTCGTTCACGCCGGTCGTACCACAGTGCCCGGTACTCTACCGGCCATCAAAACGCATTACTGTCTCACAAAAAGGTTTAATAGTTATTCATTGGCGCGTACACTTCGATAGGGCCGGGAGTACGAAATGAAATTTCGTTATTGTTCTTTTTTTTCTTTTTACGATAGAACCCACCTTTCTGGCGACCCTGACGACGAGTCCAGTGCACGCGGCGTGAAGAATCACGTTAACGAGGTGATAACCTCGTGGGTCGAGGCCGCCGAGCAGATGATTGAGTCGAAAGGTAGCAACGCAAAGTGGCCGATAGCTACCGTGAGAGCCCCGTTCCCGCAACGGGGTGCCCCAAAAGTCGTTCTCGAACAGCAGTGGATACCATGGCGAGCTCGGCAAAAGATCCGGGTTCGTCAGGATTGCTCTTCTGAAATTGCGAACAATAAACATCAATTTTATTAATCGTCTAAACAGAATCCAGTGACTACTACGTTAGATACAATAAAGCCGAAAGCAACATCAGCGGGTGTCGCTTATGTCTAAAAATATCATTTAACGCTAGTAATGCCTAAAAATGTCGCCCATAAATTTGGTTGAATCTTTTGCCTTATGCGGCAGAGACAATCGAACAAAGCATACGTATAGGGCAAAGTGAGACACGGTGGGCAAGTTTTTCCTCAAGTGAAAATTTCTCTTCATGAGGAGTACTCGTAGTTTTGCCGCATCGGCGTAATGGTCAAAAGCTTCCGAACAAATTTGAAACATTAGGTAATTCCGCACGACACGGAATAATCCTGATTCGGTAAGAAGACCCCCACGATATTGCGAGGTATTTTTTAGGCATGGACCAGCGAAGCCTAGTACCAGTGATAATCACTCTCCGGTCCTCCGCATCTAACCAATTTCTCCCTGCAAATGTCCACTTCCCCGCTGTAGAACGTGGAAGCAAAGACACTTCAAGAGGAGAAATGTAATGACGTAATAATACAGCCCGAACGCGTAGCAGCGGTATATGCATTACCCTCGTGGAAGCCACACGTAATCCCATTGAAGTTTTTCAACACCTCATGTTACCATCATTCATCTCGAAGCCGTTTTCGTGAGCTTTCGCCAAACACTATTCAGTTCAGTACAAGGATATTTAGTTTTCGTTGAGCGTTAAGCCGCGATTCTTCCGACCGGCCCTTGGAAAACAGATTATTCCGACATTTCTTTGACGAAAGCTAGAGAACCGAAATGAAAGAGATGGATCAAAGAGATGTATAAACGCGTATATGAAACAGTGTTGAGTTTCACATGCCCGCGACATCCAAACCGCGAGCGTCCTCAAAGCATTCTTTTCTCGGCCCTCGTAGCTTTCCTCTTTCAACCTTTCATACTACCACTACCACTGCAGCTGGTACTGATATAGTATGTTGTACGCATGGTATATGCGCACGCCGGTAGAGTGACCTTTTGATCTCATCTTGCCGAGGCAACATTTCATTATTCCTATTTTGTCTCTTCTTATCCTCCGGCGAGGTAGCCTCACGGCAAAACCACCGAGGGAGCCGGTAAAACCGCGGTCGAGGAAGGGAAAGAGAGTGACGGGCGGGTATTGCGAGAGCCACCCCAGGGGTCTCACTCTTCGCGTATGTAGGGCAAGAGCATCAACATCAGCAATGACTGAGACACGGGACACGATAACTTGACTGACGTGCACGCGGTTTAATACGCACGGATGCGTGCACAACAGAAGATAGAAGGCCGCGGTTATTGTGAACGTGTATAGGTTGTTGGTGCCTATTTAGGAAATTCAATTTATAGCAGGCTCGCGGACGGGGATGGACGAAGCGCGGTTCGTCGGGACGATGACGAGAGGACGAAGGGGAGGATTCAGTGGCGTGCCGTGAGCGAAAGGGGCTTGTTTGCGACGTCAAGTGGACCGCTCGGTATAGTTGAAGAGGTCCATTGTCCCGTGGGTCCGCACGGCCCATCGCAGACCGGGACCATGCCGTTTTCCTCCTCGTGGCGTCGGTATAGCGGTTCTCGGTTCTGCTGCCGCTGCAAGGAGAGAGAGAACCGGAGCCACTATCCGCTTTCCGGCGTTTTCGAGTCTCTGCCCGGTTCGGATTCTCCGGCTCCTATACAGCTCCATCCGAGCGTCCAGCAGAACTAACCGAGAAGCCAACCAAGCCCCCATTCCCCTCTTTATCGACCTGTCCTTCCCATCGTACGATGACGACGACGCCCAAGAACCAACCCTCTCCAACAAGCGACGCAGCGTTTCCACCGATTATTTCTACCCTGCGGAGTCCGCTGCCAACAACTACGGTAGGGCGAGCTCTACCTCTAGAGGAGTGTTCGTATATACGTATAAGCACCCTATATACGGACACAGAATTCATCCTGTAACTCTACTATGTTGGCTACCGCTTGTTCGACCCTGTACAGGCTCTCTCTGTACGTGCACGCCAAATAAGGGAGGTCATGTAGCTACCTACAACGAGCGCGAATCGACCACCCAGAATCCGCAACCTTCGACAGGAAATTGCTCCTTCGTCCCGGCGATGTTATAATTCTCTAGCTGACGCAGCGCGCAAGCAAGAGAGAAAGAATACTGTATACAGTGAGGAGAAGCCAGCAGACCTGCGGTGCTGTATGTGCCTTGCGGTCCGCTAGTCTCATCCCTCTTTTATACTATAATAATAGTACCGCTACTGTCCTAGCTATATGTCGCATATAGCTCGAACAGCTATTTATTTCTTCCCGATTGCGTTATTTCCCAAAAACGTTCGTAATCCAGAAACGACATGTTATTCGAAACTCGATGACTTGGCAAGTCGCATTTTCCGCGATACATCCGATCCTCGACGTGGTCGATACTTAATTGGTTGCTGCCGAACGACATATCATGCAATAAATCATTTCATAGGGTTTTGCGTGTTCTTGTTGATACAAACCCGAAAATGCTGGTACGAAAAATTCTGACGAAGAAGTATTGACTGACGGCTTTTATTTGACGAATGGCACATGATCGATGTTGAATAAAAATGTATGGACAATCCGTCGTATCGCGAAGGTTCGTATATTTATCCGATTTCTCTAGTACTTCGACAAATGTAAGCTGAATGGGAAAACCCGAAGACTTTTTTGCAACACGCAATGGCAGCATTTTCGTGCAGGAGAATATTTCAAATGTGGCAGTGGTGAAAAATTACCTTTCCTGTACTCCTAATAACAAGTGGATGACTTGTGATCAGCTGAAAAAATACATCAGAAATAGCCCTGTTGTTCGATCCTGAATACATATGCTAATGCTAACATTTTACACGAGAAGTGACGTTGTGGAGAACATTTACAAATATGTATATCTGTGCATCGCCACATCCGGTTTGAAAATTTCTGTTTTCGACTGGAAGGGACGTCGTACTAGAAATACGTCACTTCCGGTTTCAAAATCTCACTTTTCAAACCGGAAGTGTCGTATTTCCGGTATGAGATCACATCTGAAGTGACGCTTTTCCAATGTGGCGGTAAATACGAAACCGCGCTAAATACGAAGCCAATATTATTTTCGTCATCCTGAACTCGAGCAGGACGTTAGTAACCATGATTTTCTACTTTTTTCCGTCGCGACTGAAGTTTCTCAAGAGGAGCTTTTGCTCTGAGACTCCGACAACAATGCTACAAGATCACTCGATATATCGAGATTTTTCTTAGCCTGGACTTTTGCAGATAGAATAAATATAGCATTGTGGAAAATGTTTCACACTGTAGAGAACAACTGCGCTCTTGTGCCGGGTTTTATTTTCCTTTCTCGACGTTGTCTACGATTCTTACTACTCCAATCGCGACCTGTAAGACTCTTGTATTTTCAGTATTGAAACTGTGTACTGGCCGTGTTTGTTAAGACGAAAGAAAAAAATAAATAAAAATAGCGTCCGCTGGAGAACCTCAGATATTCCGTGGCGGCGATAAACGCGAGAACCCGTCATGACGTGGATTTCCTCGTAAGATACTCGAACTCGAGGGATTCGCGGGTTGTGAACAGGCTTGAGGGTGGTCGCGGCAGGAGGAGTACGTTTATCCGTGGAGCGACGATTTATGGTATCCGAGAAAACGTTCGCGTTGTGGAAAGGTAAGGCGGAAAACAGAATACACACAGCCCACTCTCCCTCCCCCTCCGTTTCGAGCACAGAACGTACGTATTACAGTTGTGAACAGGAACAGCGGAGGGAAAGAAGATAGACTACCAGCGCCGGTTTCGTCGCTGGTAGTTCGATTTTGCATTCGGGTTTCGGCTGTAGATCTATGAGCTCCCCGAACGCCGAGAGCCAAGCAAACTCCGTTTCCGTATATATAGCGTGTTGGCGACACCGAGACTCGATATACGCGACAAAGGGGGAATCCAAATTGAATTTTTCCGTTTCATTTGTCGATAAGTCGGACGGAATCACCGCGTGTTTGAGTGGAGAGAGGAAAAAAAAACAAAAAGGCCAGACCGAAGAGAATCACGGTGCAGAGAAGGAAGAAGGGATACCGCAATGGTTCGCGACTCGATTTTGCTAACGTAGGCTTTCCGCCCATCCCACCATCAACCAGAAAAATCCTTTGCAAGCACTTATTCGTATACACACACGTACGACGAAGGAAATTGAACGATTTCACAGTGAATTATGTTTTGAACGATTTCACAGTGAATTATGTTTTTCTGCAGTGAACAGTGAAACCTTTTCGTTGTTGTTGTTGTTGTTAAGGTTCCGAGCTCGCGTGGGTACTGAAAAATAAACGTTGAATAGAGGAAATGGGGCATACTGTTCCGATGCGTCGGTGATCTTATTGCTTTCTTGACGAAACTGCGATTGCTCCCTAAGAGCATGTGCAATACCGCGGTCGGTAATAAAACTGCAATCGCGATCAAAAGAAAAATCTCATCGAAAGCCGAGACGATATCCGCTTGCGGTGTGACTTTCTCGAATCCGCGGGAAAAGGTTATTTTCCCGTTTTTGATATCGATTGAGCCCCGTATCGCCGGTATTTTATATGGTCTTAACAGGAACGAACCACCCGAGAAAAAGCTGCACACCATGCCTGACTGTTCCGCGCTTGGATCGCCATCGGAGTCCGATCTTCAAACTAAAATGCAGAAAGAGAGGTGAAAATCGTACGGATGATACGGCCTCTCAAATCGCGTGGAAGACCAGACTCTAGTTTGCTCGAAACTCAAGCCAAATCGGCATTTTCACGAGCGAGATAATCCTGGCAGCAGCAACGGTGCACGCCTCTCACGAAGACCGCGTGTCCTCTTCATTCCTCATACATCTCTCACCCTCTCGCTCTCCCACCGCAGTTTTTGTTTCTTTTGTACAGCATTTCCGGAATGCCGACGTTATGAACGATGAACGATGCTCGGAGAGCTGGCAAGAGAACACAATTCATAGTATCGTACGTCCGAAGAAAAAGAGTTTGCAATATGCTCCGCCGAGAGACGAGGGAATTTCCTTGCCCGTTTTTGAAACAGCGGAATATATTTGAGTGAACTTTTTAATGTAGCGATTACCCTTTGGTCTGCATAATATCGACTTCCCATTTGGTAGCCGGAGCGTTCGAGTCAGCCCGTATCGAGACACCTATAAACTCCACGAGCATAGAGAGCGAGAAAGCCGGATAGAGTGCAACATCTCGTACATGCCGAAATGGCCCTCAATAGCGAGGATGCCAATGTGGACAGGAAAGTTCGGCGAGTTTCGGGAGAGCACCTCTAGCCGTACCATCTTTGTCACGTCGCGTCTCTCTCTTACACTTCCGTCTCCCCTTCTACCCATCCGTCGTACAATTCACGACGACACGAAGGTGATGCCGAGTCCCCGGGGAGCGAAGGAGCCCGCGAAGGAACTTATACCCCGTAGAGCTCCTGTCTGGAATCTAAAATCAGGTCGTCGACAACCTCTCGCACGCCCCCCTCTTGTGGATCGTTATTATTCAAGGAAAGACCTGGGATATCCATCGCGAAAGCCTCGACCGAGTTCTCCCAGGCTCCAAGTTTTGTCAATTAACCGAACGCCACGGTACACCCGTATATAAATTCGGCCGCCGGCAACCAGAGCGGTCGCGCGCGGCTTTTATTTTTTTCATTTCATTCTCGCGTCGCTCGGTAGAAAGCGTCGTTGATGTTCTTTTTCCTAAAAATATCTGAATTCATTAATTTTGATAATGAGATATTCAAAGGATCATGAATAATGCTCTTTATTTTCCGAAACTTCACCGCGAAAATGATCACCGGGTCTTTATCAATGTAAGGTAAATTCGAGCTGGATATACATCAATTAACTAGAGTAACTTGGATCCGTTTCGGACTATAGTATACCCTATGGTGTACGTATTTAGGCAGGTTGTGCAAATATATCCAGTGGGTTGGATAATAATATTTGGCAAAACTCCCTTCGTGTAAGTTGACATTAATTGATAGAATATTTTTTTAATCGCGAACGTGCTTAATTTTTGGAATATTCCTCATTAGTTCCTCAATTCGCCGCAAGCTTCAGTCATAGCGTGGTCACGGTAACCGTAGATCATATTGCCCGGGAATTTCGTTGAGTTTAAGTCACGACAAACAAACAGGAGCTGCTGCATTTATTGTCCACAAATATCCACAATATCCTTTTCGAGTTGATCTTAGATAGACAAGCTCCCTAACAACATTAATTATTACGATACCGGATACAACAAAGTAGCACACAGTATCTTACAATGTTTTTAGATGTATATACGATTGTTTGACAAAAGAAGGAAACTCTAAAATTCACAAGAAAAATTATTGTAAACCTCTGAGGACGGGAATTTTTTTAAAATGTACGAATAAAAGCTGGGGCAAGAAGAAAGATCGCAAAACAGACGGAGTACCAGGCAGAGGATGGCAACTGGACGTGCTGCCAGAAGGAAAACGGAAGACGCCTGGCGAGAGGTGGGCGATGAACATATCGCGAGAGTGACAGAGAAAGCTAGCGAGGACCAGACTGGAAAGATTGGCAACCGTTGGTAGATTGGAATGGACCTGCTGTTTCGCTCTCCTCTCCCTTCTATTATTCTCTGGAATATGGATTTTTTCCACGCGGCGCGTGTCCGACGAAATGAATGCGGGGTAAAAGAGCGTAATGCTCGCTCGTACTAAGTGCACCGAGGAGACAAAAAAAATAATAATAAAAATAAATTTTTAAAACGTTGAGTAGAGGGTTTACGGTTCTCGAATTACAAATAATGACGAAGAAAAGGAGACGAGTGCTTTTATGATGAAAGCGACTCGCCCAGTGGTATTCGCCAACTCGTCGTCTCCCGGGCTGCACAGTACGACGATTCCAGAGGAACGCAGAGACGGCTGAGGAAGAATGGAAATGGGTGAACGTGAGCATTGGCGAGAGAGAGAGAGAGAGAGAGAAAGATTTTTATTTCTTCCCAAGGTTTGATTACGTCGGGCGCCCCGTCGATGTCTCTGCCAGAAGTACTCGGGGCGATCCATTCCGCCATATCGATCCTATCAATGACTGAGTGCATACTGCAATCCGGGAACAGCTTCCAACTGCACCCCGTCTGTCCTCTCTCCTCAATCTACCACCACGTACTTTCTTACAGAGCACTCACGAATAGATTCATCGAGTTGCGTGATATTTATTTAAATTACGCCAAGCCATTTCGCGACTCGGCTGCGTGTGCATAACGGCTGTTAACTCAATTTGTGGGGAGAAGAGAGGAGGGAGAGGTTATTGGAGTGAAGTTGACCAGCTATGTGATTGGGAAGTTTAATATATTTGCGTATTTTAACTTTTGTGTAAAACACAACATGAATCTGTCTCAATAATTTGGCGAGGCTGCACAAAATTTTAGTTCCTACATATTTGTTCTAATAACTTCACGACTCACACGCTGTTTTTTTTAAATAATTTTCTAGACAAAGTATGAATTCCTTAAATATGATAATCTAGCAATTTCTTATTGGTTATGCGCTTTGTGCACTCGCTATGGATCATAGCATTTAGATTTCCGAAGGTTGACTGGAAATACGTCACGTCCGGTTTAAAAATCTCATTTTTCGATCGGAAGTGACGTCATCTAGGAGAGAAGTCACTTTTGGTAGAAAAATAAGATTTTCAGTTCCTGTAACAAAATGAGATTCCCGGACCAGAAGTGACGTATTTCTGGTAAATCTCCGGAAATCTGAATATCCAGTTTCCTAAATACACGGTCCACAGCGAGGGCGCGAAACGCCCGAGCCATGACAACCTGCTAGTTATATGTAAGAAGATATGGGCCAGAATGGACCGGTTCAGCCGAGTGATGCTTGTTGAGATCAGCCGTTACAATGCCAAAAACAAGGCACGAAATTGACGTTTAAAAAGTGTCAGTATATCTTGAAAGCAGTATATTTTTCCTTGTTTCCTCTACTGTATCGGGGGTTGCTGTAGAATGAAGCTTGAAAAGAACCTGCGCTGTGCTTCGTTGTAAAGCATCAATTGCGACGGAAGTAATTGATATAGCAGTCAGTGCCGACGGCGAATAAACAAGGGATGCTTAACGATCCTCGAAGCTCGACACGGCCTTGAATTGCACGAAAACTTCTGTATATTTGAATGAAACGTGAAGCGAAGAAGTAGTTTTTACGTATTTGTTAGAGAACTACATTTACTCTCCGTGCCACCGATGCAATAACACCCAACGTGTCTTCTCTATTCAGTCACGTAAATTCAAACTTCCGTGACGTTTTGGGTGGCGGAGTGAAACTTGATCCGTAGCAGCTGCCTCTTCCGATTTTCAGCACGCGATCCATTCTATTCCTCCTGGCTCGATGGTAAACCGACGATGGAACAAAAGAGAAAGTCATATACTATACCGGTCACGCGGCCAGGATGGCTCGGGCCATGTCCGCCCCAAAGCTTTCCCCAAAACTTCAGCCACTGACTCTCACAAAGTGAGCCCCGACCTCCCGCTTGCATGGAGAACTTGGCGGCATATCTATAACTTGCGGTCCAAGTGGTAGTTGCCGGAGTATCAATCTCGTCTGGCCGTACAGTAGATACTGCCGCGACAAATCGAATTCCATATCGCATTCAAAACAGTCGAGTGAGTTTCATCGACCTAACACTATTCAATAAGGACTAACGGAAACAATTCTCTGTTCCGTGAAGAGATTCTAATTCCATTTCATCCGAAGAGGATGGGGGTGTGATCGGACCAAAACGGAATTCCGGGGCGAAACGGACTATCTCTACTATTTCCGGTGGGGCGCAAGGAGAAGTCTCGTCTCAAATGGAGGTCCATTTTCCCTAGGGCTCCGTTTTGTCCCGCTCTCTCCTGTCAAGGCGGGATATTTTTGTTCGACCATCCGGGCCTTTTCAAACTTACCCGACCCGGTTATATCTGTTTGGCCCTCTAACGCGAAGCTATAACTACTCGGCGGCAGAGAGCAGAAGATAAAATTCAAATTCAGTCGCGAAATTCTATTCGCCGACGGGTGAACTTTGATCCAACGGCAATGTACGTTGGAACGACTCGGATATATTCCAATGGGCGGTTAACCCCGGATCCTCCCGGTTTTCGGAGAAAATCTCCCGAGAAGACTCGCGCTGTGCCGAGCGGTCTGAGGAATCGATCAGCGGAGACTTTGACCGAGTCGGCGAAAGCCAGGGCATCGCCGGAGCCACGACCGCCGGTTGAAATTTCCAAGACTAATGCCAATTAGTGGTCGTTAGAGTTGCAAATAACTGGTAGACTGGTAGACGACAACTGGCGTAATGTAACGCCTCGAATGCAGAGAGGTGCTCTGCACCGACGCCCGTGGCAACTGACTGTGGCACGCGAAACATATTTCACTCTCTAATGGCCGACTTAGCATAATGTATGCCTCGGGGCAAAGCCTTGGCGTAGTGGGCGGCGGCTCCAGACCCCCGTGGATACCCGCTGCAGCCGGTCTCTACCTACATCCTCTCGCTTCTGCCGGTACTTCTGCATCTCCCCGCCTCCACACTATAATAACGGCGTCTTTTCTCTACCTCGAGGAGTTATGATTTTTCTTTTCATCCGCAAAACAGCTCTTTGGGCTACGAAACCGCAATCAAGACGGCAAATGTAGAGTAGTTACCTCGAGCACACGTGTGCCGATGGAAATTCATAATCTCTCGAGATCTGATTCATCTCCAAAGTGTGATATCAGTGCCCTGATGCGAGGAGGCGCGCGCGATTGCCAGTGGATTTTCGTTTCATTCTCACGCGCTCCTCCTCCTCTTCCTATCTCTCTCAATAAGTAGAATCTGATTACTCCGTTGCTCCGTCTCGCTTCGGCTCTCGCTCGTTCCTCCGCGACTAAAGTTTTCGCTGGGAAGAGGGCAGATGAGAATCACGGGTAACGCTTGCGAAAGTGTACGTCTGGGGCACGCTCCGCGAACGTCGAATGGAAAACCCTCTCTCTGTACCAGACTGAAAGTTCCTTCGGCGAACGCAATCACACGATCGGGTAACTTCCCAATTCGAAGTTAACGGCGGCGTACTGGCCTTGTCGACTCGCACCCCCCAAGCCATCGTCCAACCTTGCAACCCATTCCCTTTCCGTAACACACGGTGTGCTGAGGGAGATGAAAAGAGAGAGGAATTGGGGAATGAGGGAGAATGAGGGAGAGAATCAGATCGAAGTGCAACGTATATATTTCGCATCGGCGAAAACCTTTCGAAGCTTCGTCTCGTCGAAGAGGACCTTCTTCGAGTGGTTCGCAGCTTTCCCAAGCTCCCTCATTCATTCAATCTCTCATTTTCGTTCGCTGTGCTGGGAATGAGGATTGCAGCTGGGCTGGGGAGTACAGTATACACTCTATAGTGGGTGTAATACAGCAGCACCAGACGCCGGGCAGCTCCAACGTTCGAGCATCGACTTATCGCGATCTCGGTTCAAAATAATCCAACTTCCCGTAGCCCCGGGCGATCTTCGACTCTAGTTTAGTTCGCAATTGCCGTTGGGAAACGCCGGTGCTTGGGCGCAATTAGAGACTGCGGAGGGGCGATCGAATGCGATTTGTGGATACCAGAGGTGGGGGTCGGCGAATGCCGGACAACCTGAGGAAAAAAGCCTTGATGTCTTACACCGAGAAAAATAATTTATTTGACGGGCATTCGCAAATAAATTTTTATTTAGTTTGAATAAATATTTCAATTGATTTTATTAAATATTTATTTTAATTGAATAAATACTTATTTAAACCAAATAAATATTTATTTGCGGGGCGCCCGTCAAATAAATTGTTTTCCTGGGTGTGGTCACGGAGTGCAGGATAAATAAAAAAAAAAAATCCAAATGCATCGATGGGCCAAAATGGGTCGTCCAAATATTTATTGGAAAATTGCGTTTTCCCCACTGTCCCGTTTTGCCCCGCTCTCCCCTACCAGCGTTCTACGCTATAACATTAATGGCAACTGACTGTTGTCAACGAGTGAACGAAAAGTGATCAGTTCCGTGTTACCCACCGCATTCGGGCTAATGCGAGCGACCCATTGTTTTTATACAAAAAAAATGTAAAAACTCTTTTGATCTAGCTACCCTAGATTGTCATAGATGTTATAGGAGTTACGTTTGGTTGGAAGGCTTGGTCGATTCAAACGATGATTCGAATGATATGAGTTCATTCCGTAGATAGCAAGGCGGGAGGGGGAATGCTGCTGGATAGATGCGATACACGCGTCGAAACAATAGTATAACGCACCATACGAGGGAGGAATTAATTTATCAGCGAGTCGACACCAGCATTCCACGCATACCACCGAAAGTCCGGGAATGTGATCGAATTTCGGAAAAGCGCGTTTACACCGCCACATTCAACGCCCGTATACGTACACACGCCGTACTCATGCCTCCCTCGATTTCGCATTCGCATTCTGAACGGACAACTACCCCGTGCACGACGGGCTGGTCTACGAGCTGCTGGACATCGGTACATACCGGTAAAACACTCGTAGCACACAACGCTTTTCATTTGACAAGCTTTTAACGGGGCGTATTAAAAAAAAAGAAAAAGTAAAAGCATGGCCTTTGATCGAAAAATCTCGCGTTCGAGTATCCGCGTTAGGTCGTACCATTGAAATTGCGAACGCGATCGTGGCTGATTTCCATTTTTCGAAAAATGAGTTATCGGCTAAATCGATGGAACATTTTCGAACCTGTCAAATTAGTACATTACGATACTCGTGCGATAAAACTTTCTCTGACGAGTGTTGCAATCCCTAGAGTTAATAAAACACTGTTAAGAAAACAAAAATGGGGCTTTTACGCACGCTGAGTGTGGGCAAAACCGCCATTTTTCCACCGAGTGATATAAATTATTATTGAAGCACTGGCTGAAAAACAGATATTTTTTATCGAAGCTTTATCGCGGTCGATTAACTAAGAATTAAATAACTGTCGATATGTATGAATTTATCGTGTGGATTCATGAAACACGACGCAATGAGAACGGTAGTGAAAAATGAAAGAATGAAGAAGCAGCTTCTACGTAATACCCACTCCCTTCTTCACCATGAAAAAAAGGTCATATCGTGCCATACTTGTTTTTCCGCCCGTCTATGCTTTTCACATTCTCGAATAACAAAGCGCAGCTTCACGGGCTGCTGAACATTGTGCGAACACGGTTCAGCAGTTGCAGTATACGCAACGTGTACCTGTGTACTGTTGCTCCCAAAAACCAAGCAAAATTCGTTGGACCGTTTACATCGAGAATTTGCGAATTCTGCGAACGCAAAAAAGAAAACAAGAATCATAAACACAACAACAATACGAGTTCTTTTTTCCCACCCGATGCCCTGTTCACTGTTGTTTTCAGTCCATCAGCGTAAATGAGACGGAAGGTGAGTGACGCGTACAGTGCCATGAATTTTCAATGCTACACACGGTTGCCTCCGCGAGCTCCGGGCGACCCCGAGCATTTCTGGCATTCATAATTTATATCTCTGCTACCCCTCGGTCTGAAAATATATATATATTATAAATACCTGTATACACACCAGCGTGCACCAACATCCGTGGGGAAATTGTTTATCAACTCGACATGCTACGGGCGAGTGAGCGAGCGTCAGAGTTACAACCGTAGCATAGCCACATACTTGCAGACGCAAAGGTACGTTACAGTGTAAAACAATTTTCACCTGTACCCTGCCAAATACAGTTTTCCAGTTGATTCACTCAAGCCGAGTAATCGTTAGAGATGCATCGAAATCAAATGCAGTGCACTGAGAAAAAATTAAATAGTAAAAGCAACAATAGTGACTTTTTACCATAAACAATAGTTCCCAAGAGGAACGTCTACATTTTGTAGTTGCGACAATGACAGAGAATCATGGTTGCAACCGTAATTATAGTTTAACCAATTGAATATATACTATCAAAAACGATCTATATAGACGAACCCCCTGCGAACTATTCGTTAGGTTAGGAAATACTACCCTTTTTCTCAGTGTGACTCTATGATTCAGCGTTAATGAAATATCATATAGTACAAAATTCCTTGGTGGTCAAACACGTCGCAGGTTCATGCGGTGCGTTCTTGTAACTAAATATCCGTCATAGTGATAATCTGTCGAGATCCAATTTCGATTATCCCGTAGAAGTATGATCAAAGCATCGGTACCTTCGGGGTTTAATTAGGTAACATCGGAGGATCGTTAAGGGACAGCTTTCTCTCGTTAGTCAAATGAATCACGTAACGCGTTTACGAGCCCGTGATCTCTAACAGAACTCCCCCACGTACACACACACTGCGCATTCCAATTAATTAATCATCTAGGCAGACATGTTCCGCTACACATAAGCCCTATGAAGCGCATCTAATGTGCGGAATCTGAGTAACTTCCAGATCGTACTATCCGCCTCTGGCCTACGCATAGTGATGATCCTGATATGGTTAGAACGCTCCCATTGGATAGGCAAATTAAACTCAGAGGTACTAAATACGAGCATTCGAGGAGTTGAATGTGCGGTTGATACTGAGGTCCCCCGGCGGAATGAAGGAGTCACGTGACTGAAGCTGCTTTAATGTCGCATTACCCCATCCTGACTACGGCGTATAAGCCTAAGCGGTCTTTCGTCCTTCGGTGACTGGCTGTCTGTGCAGTGTATACGCCAGTGAATAACCCTGCATGGCAACACGGGCATGCCAATCACCGTGCTTTCCTCAGTCCAGGATGGTCAATAACTGTGCGATTTGACTTAATACCAAGTGACGCTTCACCGGTATGTATGGAAGCTATAAGCACTTCCATCATGTTTACGTCAAGAGATTAATGGATGCTGACGAATTCATTACTGCCTCCCGCTCAAGTGGTCCATCATGCAATCATAATCGCTTTTCGTGTTAGTTAACAAAACAGCGTTATCAATTCACGAACTACGTTGATACATTAGTAACACGCCTGTGGAGTATACCAATGTGAATCCCAGTGATGGTATCATTTGTGGATCTTGGAAGTATCGATTTTTTTTTCGGTAATTGCCAATAATGTTTTTCTGGGTCAAGGGCAGAGCGTATCGTACATTACCATCTGGCACAGTCGATCAATGCGTAAAAGTTTCTGTGAAATTTTTTCAGGATTTAGCTTAACGACTCGCAACGTATAATTGGTCTGGGAATCCTCATGGGTTCAGCGAGATCATCATCTCTTGCCGGATCCTTTCGTTTTATGAGCACGAAACGAGGTAGGAGATGAGGGCGGCGGAAGCGCCCAGCGAGTTAGAATTCAAGGGGAGAAAATCCTGAGCTATGAAAATCTGGGAAAAAAGGGACTAGGTATAAGAGAGATGAAAGGAGAGGCGGAGGAGAGAAAGAGATGATGGTGAGTGGACGGGAAATCCCACGGCGGAAAATCCATACGAATTGGATTCTTTTAATTAAATCCAACTGGGTTAGTTTTTCTTCGTCTCGCTCTCTCCGCGACCATGGCCCTTCGTCGGTTGTGCGCCAGTGCGATATCTCGTTTTCTTCATTCTTCCAAGTGCCTGTGCGAGGGGAAGTGTAGTGCGCGGGTGGGAAAAATAGGGGAATAGCCGAACGAGGCAGGGTCGGCGAAGCTAGAGGTACGCCAATAATTAAGCAACCGGTCTCGGATTACGGGGGCGAACGGTGGCTGGGCCGGTGGATGGCTCCTCAGCTCGTCGGTCGCGACCTAATGCTTTTGTAACGACTCGGTGGTGCTGAAGGCTTGCGGACCTCGAGAGTCGGAGTGCCCGTTAGCTGGCCGGCTCACCGGAGCGGAGAGCGCGCAGCACCGTTGGCCGTCCTAAAAGAGGGAAGTGATGGAGAGGCCGAGATAAAAATGTGCGAGGACCAGCAACACGGAATGGGAACGAGGGTAAAATAAAAAGAGAGAAATAACCGGTAGGTAAAAGGTTCATTTTATTTTTACTTCGAGAACGATAGAGGGAGAGAGTGAGAGCTCAGCGTCGGGGCGGTGGGTCGGTATACAGTGTAGAAGGGCTCAACTCCGATTGGTATTTGCTCGAGGTTTGTCTAGCAATTTCTGAAGCTATGCAGAGGACATGACGCTTCGGCAGCTCGTGGAGTAGCGAAAAAAAAAATGGAAATACAAAAAAGAAGGCAAAAGAAGACGGAAAAACTACAATAGAGAGACGAAACAAAAAGAAATAGGAGAGCAGAGAAGGACTGACGAGTGGTAAGAGTGGAGCTGGAAACGGACGCGCGTTTGTCGGACCGGAATATCTCGCCCAGTTTCTGTTTACTAGATGGAGGAGGGCGAAAAGAGAGAGAGAGAGAGAGAGAGACGGGAACGAACCAGTAGCGACTCCAAGAGGAATAGCAGGAGAGACGAGGGAGACGAGTGAGCCCACGTCATTCAATGCCGCTCGGCGGCGCTTCCATACATTCGCCAGGGTTCTCGTTGGCCCAGATTAAAGGGAGTTTTATGCGAGGCACGCCGTGGCGTTATTAATCTTCGCGAGAGCCGACGAGAGAAGGAGTAAAAAGGGAAGAATGCGACAACGACCGAGGCCTGGGAGTGGAGCGCGCGAGGAAAAGCCCGACTAGAGACGATGAGGAAGAACCGAGCGAACTAGCGAGGCCCCAACGCCTCTCCAGCCAGCAGTACACCGAATAAGAGAGATAAAAGAAGAGAGCACCCCCTATCCCCCGAGCGGGAAGATAGACGCGAGGCATGTTCCAATTTTTCTACTCCCGTATATAGCTGCGAAATTATAATACGCCAGGATGTAACTCCACCGTATATGTGTGAAAGATAGTGTACCTTCTGTGACAGTGACTTTCTACACGTACTTTTCTGCACGGGTATCGGGTACGAGGTAAATGCACCCCAGCCGAGATTCTAGGCTTCCTGCGGCCTCTCCGCAGGCTGAATCGATTCGCTTGTAGCACCTTTTTTTTCCTCCCTCCATCGCGTATATTCCGTCCGCTCCATCCCCGATGATTTCCCCCCTTGTCCTCGGCAAACGATTGCACCGAGGGCTATGTGAGAATGGTCCGATTGTCTTACAAGACGCCCGAAGCCAAGTAATGGTCTTTTGAGAAATCTCTCTCCTTCCTTCGAGACCCCGATTGTTCGTGTTTTCACGAGCTGCGAGGCAACTGGAACGAGCTCGTCTCGCGTCCGCCATTCTCACGAACCTTTATTTTTGCAACGTATACTTAGAGAGCTTACAAAACGCTCACCCGCTCTGGCTATGGCCAGTAGTTAATAACGTACTCGCAATAAAGTCAAGCTTCTTCCATCGCATAACCGTACGGCTTCACAGAGATGACCGAAAGGAGAAAGACACATCGCTGAACTGTAATTCCTTATCTAATGAAGAACCTCCGTCCTGGATGTTATCCGTTTGTCATTATTCTTGGTTTTTTTTTCCTTCATGCTGCTACTGCTGTTATTTTTACTGTTGTCTGGTTTATGGAGACCTCTTCATAAAAAAGTTACTTCAGTGACAATGACCCATCGCGATTCTCTGGTCTCTTCATTAATCAAGTTCACCGATTCATCGTCTCATAGATTCGCGTGTTTCCGAAATCAAAGGACTTACAAGAGCCAAGAGATGATAACCGGACTGTACTGTGTACAGTATGTACCGTGTATACATATATATATATATATATATATATACACATCAGGTAGTCTTATATGTATATAGTACGAGGAGGTTCCGAGGAATCTGATCTCGATGTTTAATTAAGACGACAAAGGCTAGCTGTTCCTGCCCGTTCTACCGGAGCGCCTCTTCATCCTTGTTCAAGTACTCCTCTGTCTTGCTATCCGTTGGACCTCAGTGGACCGCCTGATACTCATCAAGTCCTATCCATCCCTGTACGTAGCTGGGGGTAGTGGTTGCCGGAGCCAGCTATATGCATATCGATGAAGCTATCACGCTCAGGCCATTGGCTATGTATCGTGGCAGCGTCTTTCGCGAGACTACGGTGAGTTTCGTCTTCCACCAGTGGTATCGTCTAGCCCTTTCTCCACTACCATCGAGGAGATTGTGCAGCTATAAGGCTGCTGCTAGTTCTACTGTGCCCCGGCGAATAGTGCATGAGGAAATCCGGTAGAGCTGCCTGGGTTAACCCACGTTACCTTTACGTACGGGATATTGGGTATAGGTATATATTACACTATTTAATATAGTACAAGGAGTGAAGACAACGCGAGAGAGAAGTTTACATAATATAGAGTCTGTCCGATATGGAAACCTTATCGCATTATTCAAAGCCACCGCCATCATCCTCCTGTTCTCGATTAATTTCGTTGGTCCGTGCGGTCTTCGCTGTCAAAGAGGTCATTTCTGATGAGGTCTAGACTCGCGAATCTCAACGGTATAACCTGTGGACAACGGGATAACCAACAATCTCCTTACGACCAAGCCATCCTCGATGAGCGTCTTTCATGAGATTCAGATTTCCCCGAGGTGGAGCAGCGACCCCAGAGGAGCCGGGATTTGATTTAGCGGCTAAATTCCAGAAATTTACCGGGGCCGTATAGTTCCCAGACTCGGGATACAATGTACCACCAGTGAAATGACACGTTGTATATTGAACTAATGCCTCGGGAACACGAAGTGTTATCTTCTGATGTGGTTGAACGATCGACTATAAATCACGGACAAAGTTCCATCGGCACACGTGCAACTCAGCAACTCCCCCATAATTTCGGCCTATCGCCTCCATTGAGATCGCGTGAAAAACCCATTCAGGACCCTTTTTCTCCGCGAGCTATACTCACGCCGCTGCGTCGACGTTTGCACGCGAGATGTCATTTTTTTTTCGCACTCTACGAGAGACCGTAAAAGTGTACTATTCGATTACACAATAGGTCGGCTTTTTGATGTTGCAGCGTGAGGAAAAATCTTGTAATGGGCCTCAGTAAATGCGGCAAAGTACCAGGCAACGACATGACGGTGCGACCAGTGTTTCACATAAAACTCCAGACTTTGACGATGGCAAAAGGACGGAAAGAACATCGAAACGTCGTTTGGAAATATTCGACGAAGTTCAGTAGTAGACCTGAGAATACCATTTTGCGAAACGCGGGTGGGACGGGGATGTTGCGAAAAGGAGGTGAAATATCACGCGTTGAAATATGTGTCGGTATGTCGGGATGTCATCGCGGTGAAGGATTGATCATTCGCCGACAGAGCAGAGGTTGAGGCACTCAAGGAGAGTTTCTGTTGCCTCGACATACGGTTAATGCAACCCGCGTATCTCTAATTTAACCGTCTCTATCGCTTTTGCTACACTCGAGATACGTTCCTCAAAACAATTAAAAATGTTCTTTGTAATGTCACTTCCGGTTTCAACGTCTTAATTTTAAACTGGAAGTGACGCGATGTAGAGAAGATTGGACAAGTGGAAGGGTGGAGACTTGGAAAAGATTTGTTGTGACGTCATTTCCGGTTTAAAAATCTCAGTTTTCGACCGGAAGTGACGTCATTCGGGAAAACATCACTTTCGGTTAAAAACAAAGATTTTCACACCGGAAATGATGTTTTACCGAACGACATCAATTCCTGTTAAAAACTGAGATTTTCAAACCGAAAGTGACGTTACAGAGAACATTTTATGTTTTTTACGCTTCTCTGAAACGTATATCGAATGGAACCAGTGATGAAAACCGATGAATTAAGGAACACTCGATACGTCTTCGTACAACTGACTCTCTTTTATTTTTTCATCATCAAATTCATAACGTGTGTATACAGGAGTTAACATTATTGTGATTTATCATCCATGGTTAAGCCTTAATATAGCAGGTTTCTTAATTTCCTCTGCGAGAAGGAGCGACGGCGACATAAATTCTCCAAAGCTATATTTCTCTTGTCAACGAGAGACGTAGGGGTTGCGACGATCCTCGCCATGGGGGAAGATGCTAGGTGGCGGATTTCACACCCTCGACCCGACCTTGATCCTTAATGATCAAACTCACCGGAGATTTGCCTTGGGCCATTATGAAACTTCTCTATATCTCAGTTTTCTACTCCCCGCCCTCGTTGCTCGTCGTCTCTCTTCCAATTCCATCTGCCAACGTTAAAACGGTGGTAATATCCGGAAGACTCTTCGTTTAATTTACATCCGAACTTCCACGTCTTACCCAATCAGCGGAGAAATGACATTTTTGCCGAGTCATCTTTGTTCCTCTCTCCATAATTGCGATCTTCAATAGCGTTGGCCCTCGTTAGAGGGTTTAAAAGAAAAAGAAATTGACAGATTAATTTAATAATTAAAATGAAGTGGCCTTGCGCGTTTGGCGCGAGCTGTCAATGGCGCGCAGGACTGTCGACAAGTTTAGGTAATACTTCACTCACCCTCGTTTCCTCTCACTCTCTCCCTCTCCCTCTTTACCTTCGTACCATCGTCTAATTTAAATGAGACGAACTTCCAATTAGTTTGGGCGCCTTCACGCTTCGCCTTGCGTTTAATCCTCGGCTCATTTACGATGTTGGAACGCAAATAATAGCCGGGGTTCTCTCTCGGAGTTGTCTACCGCGATACTCCCCGAGGCTATGGGGGAGTATAAAACAGGGGCGGGGGAGGGGGGGGGGGCGTTAAAGAGAAGCGAAGGGAGAATGTTTGGTCTGAGATGACCGACTAAGAGCGCGCTGTCTATATCTCCGATAGATATATAGTGTGGATGAGCGACAGGATATTTTCTCATCTCTCGGAAAGACGAACGATGGGGCTGTTTTGGAGTTCCCAGGAGAACCGACGCGATAAACAATTTAGCGCGGGTCCGATAGGCGATTCTGTCTTCTCCTTCCTCTCCTTCTTCTTTATCGTGACTGGCGAAGGTTGCTGGTTCCACGGCCGAAGCTTCAACAGTTCCAGCCAGCCTCGTAGAACCCTCGTCAAAGACGAAAAGACTCTCAACCTGGATGACCAAAAACAGCCCTGCCACGCGCGCTTATGTCAATTCCCAACGGAGAACTCCCTCGCACGTCACTTCGGTCATGTGCGCCTCTTATTCCTTGCGCCGTCCGCTCTCATCTTTCTCGTCAGAAAGCTCGCCGTTTTCATTAATATTCTTCCCCGATGAAAGCCGGCTGGTCGGCCAACCTTCTTTCGCTTCGTTGGTCTGGCCTCCCGGTCTCGAAGATCAAGAGACAGCGGCGTCGGAGCAAGGAGGCTTTACTCGTGAAAGAGACGGATATTACGTGGCTAAATCTCTCTTCGGACAAAAGAAGCAAAAGGGAATTTATAAAAGCTTTTTCATGAGCGATAATACAGGTTATCTCTCTATAGAACGCCCGGAGAATCGGAATGAAATTACGTCGTTATTGCAAACGTCGGATAAACGAGAATTACCACAGCGATAAGCGTACGCGCCGTTGTGGGAACATGGTTAGAAAATTTGTTCGATGAAACGTATGGATGGCGATGGCGTAGGTAATATATAAATATCCGAGAGTCGATGGACTGTGGCGATACGTCAGAACTTCCGGTCGAAATGGATCGGTAAAAGTAGCGTTGGATATCCAGACCGTACGACAAATCAAGATGGAAGAGCTGTTGCCGGGCGAAAAGCAACAACGTCACCGGGGCTTCTGTTCCTCGTGGTTGTGTCGGTGGTGCCGGGCTCTGGCTAGGCTCACAGCGGCGTCGATCCATCTTGCGAAAACGGGATAAATCGGCTTTTGTGGGCTTTGAAAGCAGCCCCAGGCGCCTGGGTGGGGAGGGGCATGGAAACGGCAGCGGGAACGGCAGCCTCGACGGATTCGGTACGGTTTCGCTGTGCTCTTTCGAGTACAGCTCACAAAGAAGGATGTATCATTTATAGAGAGGTGAATGAGACAGAAAGGGAGAAAGTAACAAAAAAAAAATAATGCCAACTCGTAGCTGCTCTCCAGTCGGTCGATAGTCCATTCTATGGTCTGTGTAATGAATGGAACACACCCAGAGTCGAGAGTTTGAAAATAGTCTCTGAGATTCTCTGGAAAGTTGGAAACTCGTTGCGAAGTTCGATAATTCCTCCAACTGCCGGAGGATGCCTGTTTTTACTACGCTACGTTATGTTGTACAGTGTACTTAGCTCAATCAAAAGAAGCGACGCTTTTATTTATCAGTCGGCTGAGCGGCGCGTCGTATTCCCAGTCAACTATAAAGTTGGAGAAACTAGTAAACGCGCGGATTGGCATAATTAAACAATCATTCAATGGGCTAAGTATATGAACCTGGCAAAGCGCGTGGCTGCGCACTGAACTATGAGAGGGAGGATATCATATTACGACGAGGTAGACGACGCGGTACTTGAATGAAGATCGTGGAATTAATCCTCGATCCTTAACACTCACCCCTGCCAACGTACCTGCCTACGTCGATCTTTCTTCTGCCGGGTTGGTACTCGAGCCCATCATCCCCTCGAGCCACTTCTTCGCTCTCCTGCCGGAGTACAGCAATATAATTTGTGCTTCGTCGGTACGTATCTCCGAGCCAGATGAACTTTCTTCCTTTTTTCCCCTCTCCTTTCTTTTCGCTGCCTCCGAGCCTCGCTAGCCGACCTAACCAGCTGAATTTTATCTCCACTCTGCAGAATCTTCGTGACTTCTCCTTATATATTTCTCGGGGAAAGTGATTATAGGAGTGGGATAGAAATTTCTTCTCGGACTATCGATAGAAATATTCAACCGACCGAGTTCCATCTCCATGGCCACCGTCGAACGCCCCTCCATCCGCCTCTCTTCCGCCATATCGTGGACTTGCAAGCGCTCAAGACTCTTTAATTTCAACCGAGCCAATATCTCGAAGCTACTTGATGATCGAAATTAGTGAGGTACACTCGTAAAAAGCTTATTTCTAATTGAAAAGACGATCGATCTTATATAGCGTAGTCATCAACCCGCATACAGGATCGGCACATAGATGAGTTACCGATACTACTCTCCATTTCTTATATCTCGAACAGAATAAGATAGGAGAGGCGAACGGACTCTCTTTCGCTGAAAAACATTCGCCTCCGAGCGGAGGTATAAACCGACCGACGGAATACAAAGGGGAACTCTGGGAGAGCTTTGAGCAATCATATTCCGCACTGTTCTTGACGAACCTTCGGCATTTCGGAGAATTGATGCGCAGTCCCTTGGGCGAAAGCGAAACGATCGGTCGCTATTCACCGGCGGGGCACAGCATCAAACAGGATTCCATCGACTTATTTTCAGATCTCATCAAAGCCCTACAACAGTTCGGCTGATTACTCTATTTCCTCAGCGACGGATACCGGCCTCGAACTCTCTATCTATATATCTGACGTTTCTCAGCTTCGAGCGCTTTGTCTCCCCAACTAATCCCCTCGATCATCGCATTTTCTCTCGCTCGTTCATTTTCAGGATACGCGCAGCAGAAGCAGCCTCTTTATTCCTCAGTGAATTCTTCGCGTCCCAGGGAGCGCGGAAATTATTGGATTATTTGCATCTCTTCGTTCTAAGCCGCGGGCGCAATGACCGCTGAGGAAGGTTCCGTTAGTTACCGCGACCAAGGAAAATTCATGCCCCAGATTATTTTTCTCGGATGTCCTAATTTCTTCTACGCTTACCGATAAATAAACATTTCTAAGACGTTAGAGCAAAATGCACGTTGGATCTTGATTGTCGGGCGGTGTGAATTTTTTTTTCATTTCACGCTATAACGCACACACGGAAGACTTTCTCTGATGTTCCGTTATTTTTAATATATCACGATTGACGCGCACCAGCTCGGTTTTGTCAATCGCCCTTTGATGCACAAGCGTATCTATTTCCACAGTGCCCTTGTGTATATTGACTACTGGCGGCAGGACGGGTATCTTTTTTTTTTTCTTTGCTGTTTCTATCCAACTCACGGTTCACAATAAAGTCACATCGGCTGGAATATCGAGTTCGCCCCTAAGGACACCTTTTCCCAGACGCTATCTATACTCGCTCACCATCCGCCTTTCTCGTTATCGCACCGAGCTTTTCTCTTCTATTATTATTGGCGACGGTCTCTGTGTCACGGTAGTCGCTACCCGTCCTCGTTTGCGTTCCCGTATTCTCGATTCTCTCTGTTATCACGATCTGTCGTGATCACAGACGGACGGACCAGTAATTCCTTGGTTTTACGCTCGTTAGACTGCGGCCTATTTTTGTTTGTACTTTGGCGATCGTTAATAGAGTCGAGTTTCTCCCCAGTCGATATTTCTCTGACGCATCGTGAAAAAAAGCCTTAAAAGATGTCCTTGAGAAGTGCGAAAAATTATGTCCCCGGAGTCATTTTTCACCGGCGCATACAGTCAGAGAGAAAGAGTCATGTGTGGCAACCGGTGAAAGTCGTGTACAGGAAATTGGACAGTGCCGGAATTTTAAAGCAAGCAGGGCTGCATTAAAACTAGTTACTCCGTGGACCGGGTAGTGCATAGCGGGGATGCGCGGAAGGCGTACGTAGAGGGGCGCTGCACTCTCTTTTTACCAGGGGAACTTCATTTAGTAAACGTCAGACTGGCGTGAATTTATGGTCAGAAATTCGGCGTCGGAGTTTTCGCTGCCGGTTCACGATTTCTCCGGATTACCTCTGCTTCCGGTGGCTGTGTGAAAGTACCGCCCGGCATGCGACTATTTACGTGAGGGGGGGGGGGCTGGAAGGGGGAGGGGGCGACACTTGGAATTGCGGCGGCGCTCGAAGTGGAGCACGGCCTAGAGAGAAAAGGATAAGGGATGGGATGGGAACGTGAGTGTGTACGACAGGACACCAGTTCGAGGACGCGCTGCAAACCGTCCAGACAAAGCTGGGCCACGGCGAGAGGAGAAATCGATTGCACGAACTTTGACGATCAGCGTCATGCGGTCACTTCAATCGCGCTAATCGGCCACGCGAACTATCTAAACTATTCGCCGACGGGTCAGCTAGAAGAGTCGATCTCACGCTGACGATTATGCCTGACCTGGCCAGTTCGCATCCAGAAATGTTCCCGAGCAGTAAGTCCCTTTGCAGGGCGCGCTCGGGGAATCTGCAGTTAGTTATCCAGACTATACCCTCGGTCAGCCCGACAAGGGCGTAAACGAAAATTGTACAGGAATTCGTCAGGATGCCGAACTGAGGGGAACACACTGAGAAAAAATAATCGGTTGAATTAACCAAAAGTCCCGGTGACATACGTTCAAAGCTGTTATCTGTTCGGTACAAATGAAGCATAGTTAAAGCAATTCATTCAAAATTTGTCGGTTGTACCAAACATTTTTGTACCACACTGCGAAAAAGAATAGTATTTTCTACTAAACCAATAGAGCCCAGGGGGAATGTCTATGTAGATAGTTTCTGATAGTATATATTCCATTGGCTAAATTATAATTATAGTTGCAACCATGATTTTTTGTCACTGTCGTAACTATAAAATGTAAACGTTCCGCCTGGCAACTATTTTTTATAGTAAAAAGTCTGTATTGTTGCTTTCACTATGTCATTTTTTCTCAGTGCAACAAAATACACCTTTGAACGTACCTCACCGCGCATTTGCTTAATTCAGTCGTTTCTTTTTCTCAGTGCAGAGTCGGAAAGGACTGAAAGGTCCCAGAAAATCCTCCTGACCGAATTTCTGCGCGGGATGTTTCGCGATCAAGTTTGACAATTTGTCCGAAGAAATTCCAACAGCCGCATAACTCACGTCACGAAATGAAACAAATTTGAATGTAGTTGGACTACGTTGTTGCACGAGTTATGCGGAGGTTAAAGAAGAGTAGTGCAACCGAGGTATGACGGAGATACCGCGAGGATGACAGCTGGAGTGTCCCGTAATAGATTCTCCCTGCCTGTTTTCCACGACGGCGAGGTGCATTACTGCACGGGAACAGGAAGACAGTTTTCGAATTTACCTAAGAGTCCGCGAGGAAGCGCGAATCCAGCGGCTCGCGCGGGGAGCGGAGAGCGTCATGTCATTTGTCTTCGGATGCCGGGCGTGTTGCCGGTGACTAGGAATTTTTACTGGGAAGAGACCCGAGAAGGCGAGGGAAACGGCGGTAAAGACGACGAAAACCCGTCAAACTTTCACGCCACCACGAGTGATCGAACGTCCCGCTCTACCTTACTCCATCCTCTCGTCCTCCCGAGATGGCTATACATTACACTCCGCTCAGACTAGGTAAGACAATGAATTTGCAGAAGCGCGGAGCCATATATTTCACGACTTTCGTACTATCGCCCGTTCGCGCGAAATAGCTTTTCAATTTACCTAACAATCCGGAAGAGCCGCTTCTCAGCCCGGGGTCGTCGCGTCATTTATTCTCGGGGCGTGTTCGCGCGAGATCCGCGGGGAATACTTCGCAGGACGAAATGACGCGGGACACGACGCGAGGAGGGGCGGGGTTACCATGTGCTGGATAAACGAAAAAAAGCGTCAAAGTCGGTCGGAGTGATCGAACGTCACCGGGGTGTCTCTCCATTGCCCGCGGGTGAGAAAGACAATAAGCGGCGGCGGCGCCTCCGGCACGCAGGAAGCATGGAGGCGAGCTTCCCGATTTGTATACGCCGGTACGGGGTCATTCACCTTGCGGGGCTACACCCATTTTATGGAATGTATGCCGTGAGAGGTACAATAATAAAGCTTGCCTGACATCGCGTCGTACCTGGTCTAGGGGATCGAGACTCGGTTGCGGCCAGGGTTGCATGACAGACACGTCGCACACCTGCTGCTGCTGCTACTACAGCCGCACCGTCACCTTCGAGGCAGTCGCGAGAGCTCACGGCCTCGACGATGCTCTTCCCGTTATTACATCGCGGGCCACTCTCTTCCGACGACCTAATCGCTTATATCTCCTCCCTTATCCCCTCTCCCCCGGCCCTATCACTTTTTATATTGCCATGTCGTTCGTTCACCCCTTTACCTGACCCAGATAGAAAAAACAGCTTGGCAGCCCCAGATGCCTGAGAGGAGAGAAGAGTCGAGGAGGAAGAGTGAACATTGAAACGAATGTGATTTTCAAATTGTTAGTGACGGATTTCCGGTATAACGTCACTTCCGGTCGAAAAATTAGAATTCGATACCGGAAATGACGTTCTTCGGTGTGGCGTCACTTCCGGTCGAGAAGTGAAATATTCAAACCGGTATTGGCGCATTTCCGGTATGACGTCACTTCTGGTTGTAAAATGAGGTTTATGTAACTCACGCATGAAAAGTGCTACTTTTCGTGCCTGCCGAGAGTGGCGTAAATGGGGCTTTACAGGCACGTGCACTATAAACACCCGACACATGACACATGATACTAGCTATAAAGTTCGCTTTACCACACTCATATCGCAAATTACTATTTCGAACCGGAAGTGACGTAATACGTCATGTCCGGCATGATATAATTTCAGTCGAAGAATAAGTTTTCAGAACCAGATATAGCCGATCATTCAACCCTTCTTCGGACGTGCCATAAAAAAAATTATTGCATCCCTATACTAAGTTTCCTTTTATCGCGTCCTTTAGTTTCGATTACGCAAGCCGATTAATTAATCCTGACGTCGCGAAAGACTTTTGTTTGACACGTTTGGTAATTTTAGCTTCATCGATCAAAAAGTGGATCTCTATTAATTATCCACATTGTGACGAGGCATCATGCGCGATGTATATAGCGCGTGTAAGGAAGCTATAATGTGGTCGAGATTTTCTGATAGATTTTCGGGTACCAGTGGTGGAGTTGTTACTAGGCAGAGAAATTCATGGTGGAGACGCGGTGCCAAGAAATAACTTTGTTTTTTTTCAATTTTTTTTGCCGGTATTCATTCCGTCGAATAACGAGAATCCTGTAGTGGTTAGTGTGCGGTTTCCTTGGTGCTTCCGGTTCCTCCTCCACCACCACCGTAGCCCAGAGCATCTCACTTGATAAGCTCGACGAATAAATTGTACGTCGAGCTTTGGGGAGCCCCATGTGCCGGAGTACAATTCAACGAGGAGTCCCGAGTCTCTTGAGAGTCCTCGTTAGCCAACTCCGGGAGAAACCTCGCGTGGAAGAGACATTTTTTTTTTTAGTGCTCCTCTCCTAATAGGGTCAGAGAAAATATACAGCGAACGAACTGTGTTCTCGCGAAGCTATTCGGCTCTGTTTCATATTTATTCGTACGTACTGTTCCTATTGTTTCAAAGCACTAAATTAAATTCGTGAAAAGGTTCTTGCCGAAAATATACCCGTCAGAGAATGATCTTTTTACAATTGCAGGCACACGCCGTCTGCACTCTTCTTTCGACGAGCTCAAAGGAACCCAGCGATGCGCTCATTAATTACTCGGAATGTTTATGAAGCCATGCATTTTTCACGAACAACGGACGTAAAACTCGTTAGTGCCGAAAGTTTCTATGTAGTAAGCCCTCGTTCTCGAAACATGCGGATTATGAACTTATCATTCGAATGGAGTTGAACATCGTGAAATATAAGGTAATCTTGAAGCACCTTATAAAAAGAAATAACATGGGTATTGCATGGTTTTCGAGGTAATACGACCTCATACATAGTAAAAAAAAAGTTTGCACTTTTTACAACAACTTATTATCCACAAACGTCCACAATTTTTGATTCGTTAATTTTCTAGTTTTACAAACAAAAGTACAAACTAAAATTGTCAATGCCACGGGAAATGAAAAGACAGGTTCGTATATTCGAATAAGTGGCGAACGAGTTTGTCACTTATTTTTAAAAAATTATTTTTACGAAATATCGCATTCCGATTTTACGAAATTATTTTTTACTGTGTACCTGATTGTTAGAAACAGTGTAAAATTTGTTATATCTCACAATGAATGCAAATAGAAGCATGTATAATAAAGACTACTAGTGAGAGATCAAAAATGGCGTTAAGAAGAGAATTCTCCGATGACGATCTCCGCAACAATCTCGCGACCGAGATATCCGGCTGAGAAAATAAGGTGGATGTAGAAATAAGGAATGAAAGTACGACGTTCGAGGACGACCAAAGTCGAATGGCGGTCGGGGGTAGTGATCGATGATCGTACGACAGACAGAGGGAGTTGGACGGACGGAGAGTGGGTAAGGAGTTAGCCGGCTTTTCCACCGGGAGATTGACCCCCGTCAGGGCTTTCTATTACGTCGGTTGGTTCCAGAGACGGCAAGAGTCCTCGGATCCTCGACACGCTCCGGCTGGGCTGGCTCGCGTGTGGGTCGGGGATAAGAGATCGATTTACGCGGTCGAGACTCCCAGCGACTCCTAGCATGTGGCCATCTAAAAGCGGGCCAGCACCGCCGACGGTCCGCACACGTTTCTCGAGCGTGAAGGTGCTCTCGGGCGCATCCGGTCGCTTCCACTACCGCCGTATGTACACCAGGAAGCAGCCATAGCGAATCCCTCCAGCACCAATGACCACCCAACCCCGCAATGTCGGCTAGACAAAACGAGGTCGCGAATGCCCGGTGAACTCTCGTTCTCCGGGTGAAACGAACGGACTCGTATACATAAAATTCGCCCTCACTCTCGGCCGCTCCCGGTCGTAGTGGCTCACTTAGTTTTCGGCAGCGGCTCTTCGAACACTTTCCCGATGTGACGAGGGAAGGCGGAAGGAACAGACGGCAAATGCGCCGAGTGACAAAAGAGACGATTCAAGTAAATCCGAGTCTCTGGCTCGAGCAAGAGAAACTACGACCCAACGTTAAAACGCTTGTTTTCATTTTCCCTCCCAACTCGATATTCCACCGGGCGAAATTCAACTTCACAAATCGAATATCCGCTTCGTTCGTTTATTTTTTTTTCGGTTTCTATATATCTCGTTCGATCCCCTCGGCCCTTGGTCGACGTCGTACCTTTTTCTCCCGGAGTCTTCTTCGTGACCCGAGAGATGCGGACGGTAAAGGTCAGGCCGAGAGAGGTTCTTTTCTCGGTGGATTCTGTTGCGCTGTATACGGAGGGACGGTCCACAGAGGAAAGAAAGAACGAGGAGGAGTAAGAGAGGGCCGGAGACCCTCTGAATTCGAAGCAAGAACGATTCGTGCGCGTCCGAAGAGGATACACGGTGAGTCTGAGCGAGAGGAGGCGATAGCGTATGGGACGCTCGAGAGATGGAATGAGTTTTCCGGACGATTTAGCGCGGTATTTATTTGCTCGGGGTCGCTCATTCACCGCGCACAAGGGGTGGTTCACGATCTTCCACCGAACACCCGCTACTCCTGACTTCGTTCGGCCAGCGGGTAAGGCTGCTGGAGCATCTTCGACCTTCGAGGGAGCCTGCCGGGGAATCCAAACACGTCCGTGATCTCCTTCCTTCCCGGGACCAACCGTGCCCGCGGTCTTCTTCACCCGTATATCGCGGCTTTACCGACGCGTCCCATTCTATACTCCTGTCGGCTGTTCACTGCTGTGGCTGTGGCCGGGACTAGTGCGGTTGTCGTGAGGGAAGAAAAACAAACGAGGGAGAAACTCGAGAACCCCCGAACCTCTTCGGTAACCGGGCTTCTGGTTATACCCTGGAAAGGCGAACTCCATCCTAGGGATAGAGACGCGAAGGTGCGCGTGCAAATTGCTACCAGCAGTCGCACCATCGCCCTTCGAGTACGAAGAGAGGGCGGGAGAGACCGAGGTTTGGGGAGACCCTTTGGCAATTTCACTCTCGGTGAATTTTCTCGATCCACCCTTCTCGACGGTCCCTTTCCACCTTTTTTCTTCCTCTCGTGTCCCATATTCGAGAAGCTCTCTCTCTCCAGCCATTCTCGCGGAAGAAGGAACGCTCCATCTTCATGCGAACTCTTCTGTATCCACTGCAGCGGCTGCGGTGGAGGGATATACACACGATAAGTCACCGGGAAAACCCCTGGGTGTGCGGTCTTACTCGTTTCAGCCTGCGCGATGAATTGCGGGGATTCCCAGTTTCGCATATATCCGTCACCCCGGCCGCAATATCGCGATGCCGTTGTCGTAAGGGAAGCAGGCAAATCGTATTCCAGCTCTTTCGTGCGCTCTTCACCGCCACTTGACTCTATCGCGAGTTTGAACGTGGCGCCTCGTGTAGATTCAAAATAATACTCAAGGAATTTTCAGGGACATTCTCAGGGTTCCCCGGGAAAAAATGATGGATGTTGACGGGCGACGCGACCCTAGAAATAATGCTTTTTGCGTGGGCGGTATAAAAATCTAATAAAATCATTCGTCTACTTTTATACGTCGGAAAATATTATTTTTTAAAAAATATCTTGATCGCAAATATCGATCCACTGTTGCGAAGAAATAAAGTAAACGAACTAATAATAAAATCTCAAGGATCTGAAATTAAAAAGTTCAAGAACATTTCCAGGACGTTTAAAGAATGTTAAGGATTTAAGACATCATGTTAAACCAGCCGATAACGAATGTTATTAATGAAGAAACAGTAAACGGTGAAAGCAAATGGTGAAGAGGACGCGCCAGACTGTCGATGATCCACAGGTGTTGCGACTTCGACGAGGGATGAGTAAGAGGGCGGATGGGGGGGGGGGGGCGAGGTACATTTATTCCTGCTTATTTCAAAGCCTCCCGAATGCACCCGGAATCGTTGCAGGTAGTCGAATTACGAATTTCACGTGTTGTAGAGCGCGACTGATTAAATATTGACTGATGCAGTATAGAAAAAGACTTCTCGGAACTGCGCGCCGGGTATATCGCATACCTGTATTTATACGTTCAAACACTCTACCACTTCCCACGTTCTCTCTCTCCGCGCTATTTGTAAATCTATGTACACACATATTTCCAACGCGTGGCCTTTCTCTATAAATAGTACACACAATTTTGTATATATGCACAAGCGAGCGAGAGAGTGTGAGAACAATTTTCTCTTCGTTCCACTCGTACGTACACTATATAAGCCCTTGTAGTCCACAGTCAACCCCTTTTTTTATTTTTATTTTTTTCTATTTACTACTGCGCGTTCCCTGTTCTCTACCTTTTTCCGCGTTCGCCTCCCGCTCCACCCGCCTTTATCCTCGGAGGTCGAGCGTTCATCGAAGCGCTTAATTCGAACGAACGACTTTTAATCACGCGAGGCTCAAACACGCCGCTCTCTCGTCCGAGCGACGACGCCGTCGACACGACTTGTTCATTCATCCCCTGTTGCAGCCTGGCTCGGCTCGCCTCAGTGCTATCGTTCAAGTGTAAATCGCCGACGAGGAACGCGCTCCGGCGCTTCCCGGGAAAAATTTCATCATAGTCGGCGTTTGTGTGTCATCAAGCCTGATTACCCCTCCTGCGGACAGGATCCGCGCCGAGCGAGGACCTCGATTCCTGACGACGCTGCTCGACTCCGCCCCCATGAAGGAACCCTTCCGTTTCGCGAGGACCCTGGCTCGTGCAGAAGCTTTCCACCCGAGGTCCCCGGTACGCAAAAGGGTTAATGACACGAAAGAAATTATTCCATGAGAGAGGGCTCGTTTAATCCTGCCACTGCAGAATTCCACATCACACACCGACAAAAAAATACGGTTGAATCAACTAAAGATTCGGGCAAGGACGTTCAAATAAATATTTTGTCGGTACGGCTGAGAGATTGGTTAGTTCAACAATTTTTTGTAATGATTTTACCAAAGTATTTTTGAGGCATTCATATATATTGGATGACCGACTAAATATTCATTTGAACGTGTCTGCCCTGCGGTTGATCAACCGTATTTGTTTTATCTGTGAAGATAGTTAATACCATGGCAAAGGAAATTTTCCCTTCTGTAGACACACGGCAGACCTATTACCTGCGTCTATACAACGAAAAAAAATGGTTGGCTTAATGAAAAAGTCGCGGCTACATACGTTCGAAGCTCTTATTTGTTTGGGAAAAACAAATAATTGTTTTTTTAAACGATTACTCGAATTTATCGAATCATACAAACATTTTCGTTGTACCAACCAAACAACACCTTTGGACGTCACCGTGGCTTGGTTTATCCAACCATTTCTTTCTCTAGGTGCAAATGGTAGACGCAATATGGAATACAAGACTTGTAAAATAACTATCCGATACCGGTAACGATGCGAACTTTAGGTAGGGGAGAGCGGGGCAAAATGGCACAGCGGGGCAAAATGGGATAATGAGACAAACCCAATTTTCCAATAACTTTTGGATGGTGGCGATCGTGGTACGTGGGGCAAAGCGGGTTTGAAAATCCGTATGTATCGTTGGGACAAAATCGGCCATCCAAAAATTATTGGAAAATGGAGTTTTGCCCTCACTGTCCCGTTGTGTCTACCATCAATCGGGTGCTTTTTTCCACGGTTTGGGATCGCTCAGATCATTGATGATCGCCCAAATGAACGATAACATCCAACGTTCGCGCTCTACATTTTCTCCTTGCGTCTGTCTTGCTTCGTCAATGTAACAAATCCGATGACCGAGATAGATCGAGTGCAGACGTTGCATAACATTAAATTTTGTCCGCGTGAGGCGCAGCCGTCTCGGGAACGGTGAGGGGAACATACGAAAGTGGCTTCCTGGAAAGTCGCCCGCGACTACCGCCCGCTGTCGATAATTAAATGTTACGACATGGACGAAGGAAAGGGGGAATGAGAGAGCTCGGGGCTGGTAACTGAGAAGGGTACCGGGAAATAAAGTCCGCCAAACGGGACGAGGTATCGGTCGCGTGGAACCTCGTTACCGAACGATTCGATGTCACGCAATGACATCAACGCTGTCGCTGGGACTCCTCGCGGTTGTTTCGTATTTCCACTAAAGTTACGCTGCACGATCGCGTTTCCTCGTGGAAACTCGGCGTAATCGATACCAAGTCGCGCGCACCCTCGCCGTCGTACCCTTCGGAATTCATGCGCCCGCATCTCTCCCTCTTTCTCTCGTCGTGCTGGCGGACCCGTACTGAGAGCGAGCCTCACCGACGGAGGGGGATGAGAAGCCTCCGATAGATTAATCATCGGTCGATTTTAATATCAGGCGTAAATCGATACGCGGCACTCGCACACGTTCCAACGAGCCGCTGCCGGTTCTCTCCCCTTGTAATTTATTAATTCATTTCTGCGTGTGTACATATATATGTATAGATATATATATATATGTATACATACAACGTTATGTACGGATGGGGTGATATCGCGCAGCGTTGAAACCGTTCGAAACGAGCGGGATGGAAAATGACGGGAGTTTATTGTCCGCGGGTTGGGATGAAAAAAATGAGATAGAAATAGCTATCGGAGAGTGAAAGGAGTGAGTTAGAAAGGGGGGAAGAGAGAAATAGAGAGAGAGATATTGGCCGACAAAGCCGTCAACCAATAATTCTTCAGCCGATCGACTAAACGCTTTCCGATTTAACGGTGCCAGCGGTGGCCGGGAAGGGGGGGGAAATTCAATTTGTTCGAACGCCGCCAAGTCAAAGTACTCTACAGTGCGATTGTTCGGGGAGTGGGAGAGGAGCGCTAGTCGAACGAGACTTACGGGAACTTTGACGTGCAAAGAACTCCCGGCAGCGCCAAAGGAGGTAGGTACGCGATGCGCGTGCGAGGAAAATCGTATTTACCCCCTCGGAGCATTAAAGAGAGCAGAGAGCGGGGGCGAAACGGGCCTCACAACAGAGGAGACTTTGGAGTAAAAAAAAAATGTAATCCATCTTAACTTGACGAGCGATCATCGGAACGTTTGGAACGCTTGGTGAGCATGATCGGCGATGGGTAAAAAAGAATCCGACGAAGCTTGGCCGCTCTCCCGGAAAGTTCATTTTACGATATGCGTATTGGGTGGTCACGCACGTTGAACCTAACATATTTCTCGTATACGTTCGACGTTATGATAGACTCGGCGCTGAGCTAGCGAGAAAACGCTTGCACAACGTGATCGCGTGTCAACTAGCGTACAGTATCGGGGGAAAGGGGAAACGGAGAGGGTGAACGAGCGCTGCTGCTGCTGGAGTGAAGCAAAAATTTATCACCAATTACCTTGGGCCACGCAGTGGTGGTACACCGTGCGGCCCAGCCCCTCGACGAGATAACGAGACGTCGATCAACGTGCTCACTGCTCTGCCGTCGGTGCTCCGCGCGGGCGTGCCTGGCATATATGCCCCCGAAAACCGAAAATGTACTCGCCACCACTCGTCAACGGGATCGTATTTTCACCTGCTGACGATTGACACTCGATCAAATTCGCATCTCGAGGCGCGGGTGAGAGAGAGAGAGAGAGAGTGGAAGATACCACACATTGAACGTGTTCGTTTTATCATTTTCAACGGTCAAGCTTTCGACGATCGTCCCGCGGCGACGAAAATGTTCGATGCTCACTGTGTACAGCAGCGAAATTCACGGTCAAAACGCGGCTCGCTGCCGGTCGACTGGAAATAATATAATGTCATATGAAATAATATGATACAATATAATTACGATGAAATTTAGTGAATGCAGAGTGAGAAAAAGGATTGTTTCCTACCACAACGAATAGTTCACAAGGGGAACGTCTACATTTTATAGTTACGGCGATGACAAAAACTCGTGGTTGCAACCATCATTATAATTTAACCTATTGGATATGTACCATCAGAAACCATCTATATAAACGTTTCCCCTGAAAACTATTGGTTACAGTAGGAAATACTGTCCTTTTTCTCAGTATTGTTTCTGCCAGTACATATTCAATTGGTTAAACTATAATTATCGTTGCAACCATGATTCTTTGTCATTGTCGTGACTATAAAACGTTCCCCTTGGGTACTATTTTGTATGGTAAAAAGCCAGTATTGTTACTTTTACCGTATAATTTTTTTTTAGTGCACAGGGAACGAAAAATAGCTGTACGGACGTAACACAAAACTCGGTAAAAAGTTATGCTCCATGTGGGAAAAAAAATAAGTGTTCGTTACAGTAATGATCGGATGGTTACCGTTGAAACGTGAAAATTTCACAGTACGAATTTCGCGGTTTTTCAGCGCACTAAATATTGGTGATTTTTTTTTTCAGCGTACCGGTAATTAGGGCTGCTTGCAGAGGGGCTTTCGGCTGAAATCGTATACACAGCAGTGGAGATAATGGAAGATATGCAATTGAGGGTTGGCGAAGGGAGGAGCCGCTCTGCATGCATGCAGGGCGTCAACGGTGAGCGGGCGGGGTGGCAAACAAGTCGCGGTAAAGCGAATATAAGCCGCTGCGCTTCGCCCCGCACCGCGTTTCTGCCGCTGGGAGAACCCGCGAGAAACTCAGAATGTGGCAATCAGCGTGAATGGAGATTTGTTAGCGACATCCGCCCACCTGGGCGCGCTTCGGAGTCGCACGAACCGCCGGTTTCGCCCGCCCGTATACCCGTACCGCCAACTTGTCGCGACCTTAATTTCGCTATGGCATACAAACCGCGAACCCGATCAAAATACGAGAGGGAACTTTCTCTCGCGCAGTTATTATAGCCCGCGACCGACGGGCTTACGCGATTGCGCACTTTTACAATTTATGACCCAACGCCGCTCGCATATATTTTCGAGACTACGAACTATTGCAGTCTCCCGCAGTAGCTGCGCTGCACAGAGGGGCGAATGGAAACGTACATCCGGTCAAGCTGTCGCAGGGCGGCAAATCATGGTTCAGCGTCTCGAATGTAAATTCATGTGTGACCCCGCATCTATTCGGATATACATGGCTAATGGTTTTATAAACATTGGCGGCGTCGAGGCGCTTCGCGGAACGTTTTTGAAACGGTTAATACCAGGAATAATATTTCCGATGTTTTCCGTTTTTTTTTTTTTTTTTATAATTTTTATTTTTATGTAAAAAAAAATACTTGGCGGGCAACCAATGAGTTCGTTGGCAAGCAACTAATTGGATGGCCCAACAAAATAAATTGCCTGGAGCATATTTAATGACGCGGTCAGCTGGTACAGAGAATTATTATTTATGTGCTAGCAAATAATTTCATTATAATGCTTTTCAATTTTTGAAAAATCAATTTCGTATCACAGATTATTTTTCAGACGGAAACGCCGGAAAAATAGAATAGAATTTTTCAAATAGAAAGTCGATCGAACTTTCCATAAACAGGTGAATACACGGCGATAAATGGAATATGTAACTATCAGCTTTCCCTCTCGCCTCATTTAACCTAACAATTTAATTGCAGCCACAGTGAGATATTAATTGTTGCATTAATGCGATATTGTATACTGATTCGGAGTATGGATTGGTAACGAATCCAAGACATAATTATGGAATATCAATTGTTATTATTGGAATATCATTTTTCTCATTTACGGTACGAGCTCGGCTCGCCGCAGTTCGCGGCGCGAGAGAATCCATTTGAACGCTCTCCCGCTTTCGTGGGAGGGGAATTCGTCAGGCACCCGGATTTATCCACGTTTATTAAATTATTACTCTTCCTCGAGCGAGGGGGTGGCTCGAGTGACGAACGAAGGCTACCATACCTCCGGCAGATCCGACTTTATCCGATAGATATATATATATATATATATCACGGTGTGTGTATATATATATATATATGTACCAGAACATTAACGACGACCGTCGAACGAGGGGTAAGCTTAATCGGAGAACGGTAGCTTCATCCCTCCGCATGCGGGAAAATATGTACTCGGAACCCTCCACCGGAGCTATATATACCTACACTTCACTTAAGTGTATTGACATAAATCTCGCAAGTAACACGTATTAAATAGATTCGGATCGGAATACAAGCGGTTTCCGTATATACCAATCGAGAGTCCACGGAAAATGGTCTGTGACGCCGAGCTCTTGAATAATTTTAATGGCGGAATTGCCAGAGGCTATAAGACAGCGATAACGGTGATAAAGTAATTACCGTTGATGCCTTGCACCGGGTTAAATTGACGGCCGATGTTAGGTCTCGTTACGCGGTGGACGATCGATTCGGCTCGGTGTGTCTCGTTGAATCATTACTGTCCCGTCAACGCGCGCACGACACTCGGGTCGCTGTAGCTCGGTAATGCGCGGCGACAACACCGCGGCGCTGACGGCGCCTCGCGCGGTGCGCTCGGCGAGTTCAATCGCGACGAATCGTGATTCCGCCTTACGCGGTCGCGCTCCGAGGACGACGAAAGTGCGCCCTCGCCTCTCCTACGCGGTACGTACAGCCGGTAGGCGAGGCGAGAGATACCTATTACCCATACCCCGGCTCCGCGTGATACCCATGAATATTGATTGAGAAGCGTGAGCGAGGGAGGGAACCGAGCGAGGTACATCAGCTCTCTGTGCGCTCACGGCCAAGGAGATTCTCCCCGGCCTTCGACAACCGATATATACCCCACCCCGGCCACCCTCTCGCTCGCCGGCGAACGAGACTCCCTCGCTCCGGGAGCTTTACTTGCATACTTTCCACTGTGGCCAGTTCAAACTACGCCCTCGTCTACGTGAATAGGAATTTAAAGATTGCATAGCGCGATCAACTCGAAGCTCTGCGTCTTGTTCCGACGAACCGACGGGAATTTGCGAATATGATTTTATATTATTTTGCCCGAAGATCCAATAACGTAGATTTGGGATTTCAAGTGTGTAAGAATTGTAGACATTGATTGTAGTCGAGGAGGAGTTTTATTTACTGCGTGAGATTCCGTCGTTGGGAGTTGCACAGAGCTCGGATGGTAAGTACAGGAGCCGTGGGTATTGCCGGATTCGCATTGATCCGGTGTCGAAGGGACGAATCAACGGTTGCCGCTTATCGGGGCTCTCGGATTATCTCCGACGGGATCAGGATTCCCGGGTCAAAGGGAGACTGGCATCGCGTCTTGCCTCGGGCATGATAAGAATTGATGATCGTATACGGGAGTTAACTTCGAATATCCATCTTGCTCTGGTGTATAGATGCTAATTTCCGAAAGAGCGGAGACGGGCGAATGAATATTGATCGCGATAGTTGATCGGAGGGCGATAGAGGGGAGCAGGTTTCTTTGATGTCGCTGCGAGCTGAGGAGAACTCGCGCCTCTTGAAGAGTTAGAAGCGAATGCGAATAGTTGATGCGACAATTTCGGTCTGTTTTGACCGAACAATCCTTTTTGAATAATCGCAGGAATAACGTCCGGAATCGTCGATCGGAGATTATGCAGTCATACACGTCAGGCTCGGTCAACCTTCATCGTTTCTTATTCTCTTGGCTCAATTTAATCTCGCATGAGGAATTCTCGCAGGTTTCCTCAATGCCCGAGCAGCAAAGACGGTTTTGGGGGCCGGGGGTGTTTGGTGGTTGAATCAGTCGAAATCACGGGGCGGGAATATATTTATATGAAGCTCTGCCGGCGACGCCAATGAATATTGATCGTCGTCGTTTAAAGAACGATGGAGACACCGGGAAGACCGTCTTCGTGGGGGGGGGGGGGGGGGGGGGGGGGTGAGAGAATCCCGTCGTTCCTTCGGTGAGCGCAATCGACGACCGCGCAAACCTCTCTCTCCTCACTCCCTCTCATAGCTCAACGATTATACTCTCGCCCGTTTTTCTCCGCCATCCAGCTCCTTTTTCGCTCATCGTTTTCTTTCGTTTTCCTCTCCGTTCTTGCCTTCATTCTCTTTCGCTCGTGGACCGATACGCGCAGCCACGGTATCTTTGCTCACTCTTTGCCCGCCCATCCCCCCGGGCCGGCTTCATAATACTCGTTTCAATGCCGGCGAACGCTGACTCGCGAGCGGCGCAAGATTGAATCGCCAAGGAGCTAGACTGAGATTTAACGATCGATGCATATCTTAAGGGTGTACTTCGTGTCCACGGTTATACCGTAGTAACCGTGTGTAACTTTCTCGACGCCTCCCGCATGAGCCGCAAGTCAGATTGGCTATAAATCGAAAAATCTTTCCGTGCAAACATCACGTTCTCCGGTGATTTATAACCAATGATTGCAAATTGCAAACCTTTCTCTTACTTTAGAAATACGTCCCGAAGTGTCCGCGACTTGCGGGACGCGTTTGGTGTATCTCGTTAATTACTGTAACGGTCCACGCTACGGCACAAAACGTCCCTAGTTTAAAATGTACTACATTATCGGGCTGCACCGTCGAACTAAGTGAACCGTTGTACACACAACACCGCTTTACCCTAGCAACCATGTCGAGGCATGGCGGAACTTCTTTAAAACTAGTTTGGAGGACATTTAAACGCTTATATAGGGTAGATCGGGGCGAGATGGGCCCTCTAAGCAAATAATGCGGGGCTACAACGCTGCCGAAAGCATCATTTATTGTTTTTCATCCAACAATTATATTTTCACAGGTTTTAAAACGCGTCCGAAAAAAAAAAATGTTTGAGGCGAGACTGGGGCTGTACAGATTGGCCGGCCCAGACGGCTAAAATATCTCATCCGGCGAATCCGTTTTAGCTGGCCAAGCTATTTTAGCCGGTCAAGTGCATAAAATCGTGCATAATTTCATGCATAAAATCGAGCCCCTTAATGTCGAATTGTACTTTAGTTCAAAAAGGCCAGCGGATTCGTGTTCAACGGGCGAAAATATTTCGGAATACGTTGCAGGTAACATTAGAAAAATAAAAATTGTTGAAAAATTTCAAAACTGTATTAGCTTAGCCGGCTAATATACCTTGGTCGACTAAAACGAATTAGACGGCTAAAATAGTTTAGCCCGCTAAGACGGCTTAGCCGACCAAACTATAAAATCCATTAGCCGGATAAGATATTTTAGCCGGCTAGGCCGGCCTATCTGTACAGTTCTAGGCGAGACGGGCTACCCTTAAATTGTTCACTTATTCTTTAAGCCCCGCCTGTACTATCCATACATCTTGAGTTTTCCTACTTTTACCTATCAACGATAAAGTTCTTGATGCAGTGACGTCATCTACTGGATACACGACTCCGGTTCCAAGAATCCAATTTCTTTTGTAAGACAGTCAGACATGCCTAATAATAAAGCAATACACTAATTTTTTGGATACTCCACTTTGCCTCACTTCCCTATTCTGTCATTGCGTACAAAAGGTTTTTATCTTTTTCCTTCCAGGTTTTAATTTTTATTTTTATAATTTTAGGGTGGCTCATCATGCCCCGCGTCGGCCTGATTTTTCACTAGCCTATCTCGCCCCGGGGTCCCATCTCGGCCGGGTCTTCCCTACGTCATCGTGTAAATTTTTAAAGTTAAGAAAATTCTAATCGTTCATTTAGATTTCAGAGGGGAAACGGGAAGATATATACATGTATCATGGGTGGATGTACTAAGGGTACGCTTCGAGTGAATTTCTAACGCGCTACGCGCGCCAGAATACTCTACGCTGTGACTTCAATGTGCCATGTGCTATGTACACGGGCTGCAGCACTGTTGCCAGGAGGCAAACGCGAATTGCGGCTGAAAACCATCATCAAGGGCATATGCATGTGCTCTCCGGATTTGCGCCAGCAACCCAATTAGATAGCCACGTTATGTACACGTGCTGCGTTTCGTCGTCCCTTCTGTGACAAATTAGCTGCATCCTGGCTATCTGCGCCGCCGCTGCTGGTGTAGCTGCTATTGCTGCTACTGGCCGGGAGAATGTAGCGTCGAGAATAATACTATGCGTTACCAGACGGCTGCGAGTACGTCTGCAATGGGGAACCAATCGAGAGATCCCATTAATATTCTTCACTGACGCTGTTAGCTCAATACGACTCTGAGCTTAAGGTGGGGTCGAGTCAGCTAGAAAACGGTGGTCTTTTGTATGCCGTATTATTTTTCCCCCCATGCAACTGATGGATATCCTTAAAACCTATCATTTGAGGGTTTTAATGAGGAATGTTTCTGGCGGTGTTGAAATATTTTCCGTCACCCGCGTCTCCTCTTAAACCCTTTGAAGTTGGCTAATGAAAAAGGACTATTAAAATAATGATTGCTCTTCAGCAATTAGTAGGTGCTGGCTTAATCTCGAATATAGGAGAGATTCTATACAGGAAAACAGGAGAGAGTCTATACAGAAGGAAGAGTGACTTTGAGTGTCCATCATAGGATTTTCGTGGTACGCCGTGAATTAGGTGAAACCGAGGACGGTACGAGTATAGCGAGTAGTATAGAGTACGTGGCATCAGTAGCAGCAGCAACAGCACCGAGGACTGTCGGTGAACGAAACCACAGATCACTGCGGCGGATAGAGCGTGGTCGACGGTACTTTCCAGCCCGCGTTATCGGATTACGGTAATTTCCAACCGTACGTACGATAGGTCCGCGAGGAACGGACGCGAAAGCTGCCCGCTAGCTTTCGTCGCTCACACCATTTCTATACGTGCCTTTCAACTTTGTGACGACAAGTCCACTCCGTCAAAGCCCACTGGTGCATTTTGTCATGGAAGACTGAACAAAAGGAACACCTAGTTGACTGAGCGCTATTTCAGGTGTAAAAATCAGTTATCTTCTACACCCGCGACACAGAAACAGGTGGAAAAAAACTCTTGTTGAACCCCGTTGGATGTGTCATATCTTGACGTTTTTTTTTGTCGTTCCTCGGGATTTCGGAAATCATGGGGAAGCGGTTCTTCATCAAGGGGATTTCATACTCCAGCAAGGGATACATCAAGGGAGTTTGATACTTCAACTGGGCCAACAAAGTGATCTGTCGGGGCGGTCGCGTTGAAATAATCAGTCCGGCAACAAAATCGCCGATCCCACTCGCGCGCCCTTATCGGCAGTGAATTGCAGTGAAAAAGTTAGCCGGGATAGTTTGTAATCAAGGCTACAGCATGTAGAGTCCATTTGGCGAGCGATACGGAGATGTTGACCCGCAGGCAGTAACGGTGTTGTTACGAGGGAATGAAAGAATCGGAGGGGAGCTGAAGGGGGTGAAGAAAAAAGTACGAACAGTAGAAGAAAGAGGGATCGAGAGAAACGAATCTCGTAACTCGGCACTAACGACGCTATCGGCTAACAAACAGCCGACACTGTGGTGCGGTGCACTGTAGAGCCCCGCTTGGGTTCTTCGATTGTCGACTCCGATGCGAAAACTCGTGGGGGAGGAGTGGCGTTGGCAACGGGGACCTGAAATTTCCTCAGGGCGGGGAGCCGAGGGATCCAGGGCGGATTGCATTGGCCTGGTTCTCTTTCTCGGCCAAGGCATCGCGTTCGGCTCGGACAAGTCCGAGACGCACGGACGGCTACGGCGAAATGAAATTCTCGGTATCGGAGTACCGCGCTCGGTACTCGCGTACCTACAACGACTGTTTACTGTCGACCACTCGTACACTGGGTGGTCTCCATTGAATGAGGACATCTTTTTGCCATGTACGAGGCAGGAGGACGCAGTAAACGAAATGTCGCTCAGGATGAGTTCGAATTTCGGACACCCGTGTTTATCCTATGAACGATTACGCCGGCGAGCAAAAAATCATATCGGATCACAGTTCAAGTATGTTCCACGTATATCTGTGTATATGCCGTTCGACTCGAGTGACTCGATAGGCCGCTTAAACGATTAGCGAGAAATTGATGGAGCCCAACGTGATCACTGGATGGATATTTCAAAGTGGACAGTTCTACCGGTTCGTAGGAGAGTGGAGTTGGTACTCGGCATTTAGTTCGACTAACGTGTTTACCGGGTCATGCTAGATAATCCGAGAGACTTCATTTTGTAGTGGAGCACCCAGTAGAGTACGGAAACACAGAAGTCAATCCAGCTGCCGGAAACCAGTAGCAGCGGCAACCCAGGGGCTTATATCGATACTGACCCGATATCCTCTCCATCGCACTTTAACGACTACCTATACACGTTAGTCGTTACCGACCCCGGACCTCGCTAAACTCTCTCTCTCCCTTCGATCTCTCTCTCCATTTTCTCCCTGCATCGGAGTTTCCCATGCCCCCGTTCGCTCCACCCTGTTCGTCGACCTCTACACAGTTTCCACTACCCTCCACGGCCATTTTCAACCGTACCTTAGGGTCCTATAACCCGGCGAGTATCGAGCACACTGGCACGTCCTTCAAAAGCGAGAAATACTTCCAGGAGCGAGAGAGGTACTTGCTACGCAGGTGCAAATGGCCACGAGCATAGTTCCAATCTTAGAAAATTGGGTCATCAGCCGAAAAGAAAGAGAAAATATATCGTCGTGTATTCCGAAGTGGAGTGGAACCGGAGTTTCGTCGACATGGTATAACCGTGGGAACGGGATAAAGAACGAACAGAGGGATTCGGAGTGGAAGAGTCAGGCGCTCGAAGCACCACGGGAACTCTCCCTGATCGGTCTAAAGGCCCTTAAGGCTTCATCAGCCATTAGATCGTCTGGGGATGGCGCGAAAGCCGGGCAAACTTTGGCCACTCGGTTTTCCCTCGCTAATCGTCTCGTTTGGTCGGCAAAGTTGCCGAAGAGCGTGAGCACTCTCGAGAGCCAGCTAGTTCTCGCGGAAACCAGAACCGCCCGATTGCTCGAAATAGACGGCCGAGCGACTTGCTCCGTGACACGTCGATCTGCAGTCCACAAAGACACCAAAGTACTGCCGCATACAGGTATACTCGACGGATAAGCGTATCGACCATTGCTAATCTGTTCCGAAGTTCGATATAGTGATCGTCTTCGGGAAGTGGTTAAATAGTTGTTTACATATTCATCCGCGTATGTAATTCACTCTGTCCTCGCAACAACTCGTAGGACCGCCGCGCACTACATAGCTCAATCACATAAAACTTGCACCAGAATGACCCATCTGGTATGCTTCTACCTCGAACCCAAATTCGTACAAATCGCATCGCAGTCACGTTGAATAAACGGATGTCCCCAAAAAAGAACTCGTCTCAAGAACTGCCATCTAACTTCAGGTTAACGTAGTTTGCCCGGATGTTTCGATGTCCCTTGACGATAGCGTGACAATTGGCTTTCCCCAACGGATGTACACTTTGTAGCCGGATGAAAAGATGGCCATTTCGATCCGGGCTTTTCCGCAGTGAAGGGGCACAGAGGAAGCGGGGATGCTTCCGATTCGCCGGTACACTGCGGAGAGAGAGAGCAGGTTATCGCGTTACTAATGGTCGACACGGTAATGGGTACTGTCACCCGATAGCTTCTTCATTGTATCGAGCTACAACCCTACGTCTTGAGTATACCCTAGCCACGGTTGACGGCCGGCGGAACGGTGAAATGGGAACCGCGCATGCTTTTATCTATCCGGTCTCTTCCGCTCCTAGCGTCACGACAGAACACGTTCAGGAAAGCGACAAGTCGTGAAGTTTCCAACGGAATGATGAACGACTAAGAGGGTTACAGAGATGGATGGAGAAATCGTTCCTGCCGTATAATCGCCTTTCATAATAAAATGCAATTGCGTATGGGACACTTCGCCATATTGGACGGCGGTATATACGTCTACATCCGAGTATCCGCGATACCCGGAGGTCGTATACGCGGCTGTATACGCGGGAGATACAAAATTGCCCTCCGATTTTCGGATATCCCTCTGCCAGTGACAAAGCTACGCTATTATTGCCAACGACGGAGGCTTCGTAAAGCGAAGATAAATAGAATCGCTATCCCGGAGTGTATCTCGCCCTCCGTATTCGTTCGGTCACGCGTACGTTACACTGAGGGAGGAAGAGCCGTATGTACGGATATACACGGTTGGAAGAAACGCAATATACACGAGGCGGGAGGGAGAGACCCAAGAGCGCACGGCCCGGTGAACTGGAGGGACAGAAAGGTAGAGAAAACGTACGGGAAAAACGGCACCGAACTCTCCACAGTAGTATCAACTGCCAAGACCCGTCTCTCCGCTATTGTCACAGGTTCCCGTTCGACGTCATTTTTCACCGGGAATTGTGGAACGCGCCGCGGACCGGCACACTACGTCGGAGGCCTCGCTCTCCTCTCTCCACTCCTCCTCCACCACCGGCACTCACTCGCTCTCTTGAGTTTTGTGCAAAAGCCGTGTGCGAGATATTACCACCACTCTCGAATGCAAGAAGACTGGCCTCGTTTATCACACGGCGCGCGCGCACTGTATCTGGACCCAGCGCCAGAAAGCCGACACGGATAGGATTGCTTGCCCTCGGAACATCTGAGCAATGTGATCCATCTCCGAGGAACGGCACGATAGAATCGAGTCGGATCGGTGGCATTAGCTCGGATAGACTGCGCAATTCAGCAGTTTTTAAGCTACCATCGGGTTTACACATTCGCTGCTTCGCGGCCCAAACTCACCCTTTGTGTGGAAAACTGTTTTTTTCTTCTTCGGAAACCCCGAGGCGGACACGGAGCGGCACGCTGATCCGAGCCACGGGAACAGGCATTAACACCTCGTAAGCTGGCGCCCGAACGGGCTGGGCCTGTCCACGATAAGACGCGGTTGGGGTGGTCGCGATATCCGCGACGCCTCGGGCCATCGCGGACCAACCCCTTTTCATTCTCGTCTTCGAACCTCAGAATTTTTACTCAATTTCTTCCCTACCGCGATAAAAAAATTCCATCTCCTCGTACGAGCTCCGCGCCTTCCGGGCTTCGACGATGCAGCTGAGATCCTCGTTGCCGGTTGTTAGTTACCGCGAATACATGTCCGACCAAGTTTACTATCTGACGCGTGTTCTTATCGATCTATCGGCAACTCGTGCACTGAACGAGAAAAAGACACGAGCAAGGATACTTTCGTGTTGTTCCGAAGCCAGTGGCGCAGAAGTAACTCCGGCAGACTTTGGAGTTTCCCTCGATACTACCAGCTACGTATTCCCAAAATCCCCGAACACTCTCCGCTTTTTTGTCGCCCCACTTCCGGGACGCTCGACGTATGCGTACGCAAATAGATCCTTCGCGTAACAAAAAAGGCTAACGGCCCGGGACACGTCCGATGCCACCGACACTGAGTGCCAGTGGCAGGAATGGCCCCGTGCACCGGAACCCTCCTCTCGGATGTCAGAAAAACGTGATGCGTGCTCGTCAACAATCTTTTTTTTTATCTCTCCGACCCAAATGCGTTATTCGTCCTTCGCTTCTGCTTCATCCGTCGATGTCGCGGTCATCTACTTTTATTTATTTATTTATTTATTTTTACAAGAAAAATGCAAAAAGCTCGAAATGGCTGGTGAAGTGACGACGACAGAAAGAATAGAAGTACGATGGCCAGCGGCAGTTGGTAAAAGCGGGGCTGCAACTCAACGCGACACGACGAACAGATAGCGGCAAAGTGAAAGAAGAAGAAGTGGAAGACGAGGACAAAAAAGGAGGTAGAGTGACAACGGTGGTGAAGTGGAAGTTTGCGCAGCGGTGGCGAAGAGACGACGCTCGTGGCAGCGCCGACTCAAGAGGGTTGGGGGCGGGGGAGAGGAAAGAGAGAGAGAGAGAGGGAGAAATAGAGAGAGCGACGTAAGAATTTCTTGGCGAAGAATCACAATTGCAAAGCAGTTTCGTAACTCCCAGCGATATTAGACAGTCAAAAAGTCTGCCTCCTTCTCTCGGTCGGTCGTACGTCGCTGCTAGTGCTGGTGCAAGTGGCAACCACTCGGAAACAACTGTTCCTGCCGGGCTGAGCACCGTCGGTTATACTTATATATATATATATATATATATAAACGCGCACACTATCTTCTATGCCTATATCCGTGTGCGAGCTCGGCTACAGAGTCACCGTGCTGGGTGACTTCCTTCCACGCGCGGCAATATTTCACGGACTTAATAAACGGAAAAGTAGTCCACTGCCGAGCGTGTGACGGTGTCTGTGTTTGTGTCTGTGTCCGTGTGCGAGGGAGCGCGCGGTGGGAAACTCGAGACAAGCGCACGAACACACGAACAGCGCGGATGGGAATCTCCGGGAACGGGAGAATAACGAAATAACGAAAAAGAATGAGCGGACCGACAAGATTATTCGGTCCGCTCGGTGCCAAGACAAATCCATGCTCCGAAAACTCTTCCTTTTGCCCCACCTCTGCCCGTCTATCGCCAGGAACTTCCGGTATCTCACACACCAGTGCGTCAGTAAAGAAATTTCAACGTGCTCGGAAAAGCTACGAGATTTCACACTCCCCGGCCCCGTCCTGTTACACTCGATGAAAATAGCAGCGTTCGCGAAATTGGCGGAAGAGGATTTCTTACAAACTCCTCATCGCCCGGCCTCGCACAGACACCTGGGAAATTAGAAAGAGCCGCTTGTACCGGAGCGGAGTTGCAACGACTTATCGATCCAAACGTAGCCGGATGAATTCCGAAGTCGATGAACATTATTTACGGAAGCCCGTTTATGATGTGGTTAACTGCACGGGACTTCCCGAATAATGCGAACCGTGGCTCCCAATAGCATCGCACAAATCATTTACCCGATGTCGGTCGTTTCACTCGAAATACGTCGAGAGTCGCCGTCGCGCCCCTTTGATAAGGGCACCGACGATATCGGATTATTTGTTTCTTTGTTACCATAATCCTTACAAATTGGTATCATTGTTAATTTCTTTCAACCCCTACAGAGAATCCTCTTCCGTACGAACCGAAGCGCTCGGAATGATTTCTCCATCGCTGAGCGTCGGAGCGCCGAAGAATAGAGCTTTTTTGCCCCCCCCACTGCAATGTAGACGAAGTGGATTCGAGACTACGACAGCCAGAGAGTCTAATTCATTTTTACCCACTTGTACGTACTACAGAGTTAGCGACAAAGTATTCGCGCAAAGCTTTGCAGACTGGAAGACTGCGATAGGATGGTACGGGTGAGCACTCGCACAGATATCATTGCCTCTCACGGATTCTCGTTCCGTCCGGTGGGATTGAGCGCAAGACTGTATCCTTTGCCGCTACTGCGCTCCGCTTTAACGCGCCCGTAGTTCATTAGTGAGCTTCACTCGCGAAATTCAGATAAACCGGTGGAGATTCGGAATAAAGGTAGGAATAGTAAAAGCGCTGGGCGGAGAACGAGGAGGAAGAGGATGAGGAAGGCAAAAGCGACAAGGAGATGAAGAGGCGGATGATTCCGGAGGGTGGCTTTTATTTGAAAACTTTTGACGCGCGCTATTCCCACAGCGCACCTGGTTGCTTGCTTGCTTTTCTCGGAATCTGATTCTCTCCTCCACCTTGTGGCAAGTAGATAGATCAGGAATCGTACGCGTTCTAACGCTTAGCTCTCAAAGCTCCGGCTCCGAACTAGTTCACTCGCCTCCCTCGGCACCGTCGGCATCTCCCTCCGAGATCGTTTCTTTCGAATTCTTTTAGCGATTCGCCGAGAGCCCGAGTAAAGATTTTTCGTTCCCTTCGAGCTCCGTCAGTCGGGGAGATCGCCTTTAATCCTGCTCTAGAGAGAAATCGCCTTCGACTAGTATCGCCCGTTGAGAATTATGAGTTTAAGTTGCCCCACCTCCGTGTCCCTCCGGTATCGCATTTGCGAATGCAAATAAAAATTGTCTGGGACGCAGTTTATTTGACCGATTGGAGTGAGCTGGTGTCGCGGAGAAAAATTGATTGATTCTAGAGCGCTGAGCGCAGACGTGTATGATAGACTCATGTAGCTCTCCGAAGATGTAGTATCATCCGGAAAAGGCAGTCGGCGGTAGAGAGTGGCTGGATTTCAGCCACTATGCTCCGGCGCGCTGGGCTCGGTGGATAAACTTTTATCAGAGAAGGAAGCAGAGGGAGAGGAACTCGTCGCGCGATCCGGCGACGACGCTTCCCCCGAGGGAGCATAACTCCTCTTAAGATTCTTACCGGCGAACATATTCCGGGCCATTTATTCTCGGGCGCGGATGGATAGGAACTCGCGGGGCTCAGCAGCGTGGGAGGTTGAAGGAGGTACGGCAGAGACGCGTCCAGATTCGGTTTCCGAAGTGGGGAAGGGGAGCTTCAGCCAGGCAATCACTACATTTTCTCCCGGCTATTGGCGCGTACCCGCGGCGCAGCGCCGAATCTCTTCGCCAAGTAGTTCGAGGAGGGGGTCGGTTCTTCGATTATATTCCCGAAGAGGTAAAAACGAACGAGGGCGAAGGGCTCCCTGGGATAGCCGGAATGAAGTTGGATTTTAGCTTCGGGGCGAACTGCGATTGGAGCTGAGCTGTCGTGTGCCGAGGAGTGTTGAAAACCACTCGCTCACTCGAGCGGAGGCAGAACCGGGCGCAAGATAGTATACGAGTGTGCTCCCGACTTGTCATTTTCTCCCGATGCTCCATTCTCATCCACACACGTCGGTGTTCCTCTCTCCCTTCAGTTCTCTTTCACATGACGCGCATATACGTACATCGACCAGCGGCAGAAATGGGTACGAACGAGACCCCCGGCGTTTCTCTATCGCTCCCCTATGTGGCCTATGTACTATGGGACTATGAAAGGCGAGAGGAGCTCGGCTGTGTGTGTGTGTTCCTGTGTCTGAAGCCACGCATGGAGAAAAATGAAATCGAGCTTCCGGCACCGTAGACAAAGGATTTCTCTGGATATTAAGACCATTTCTGCAGGATGCACCTGTATCTGGCAGTACTCCGGCGCACATCTGTGACCTCTCTTTCTCCGCTCCGGGCGTCCGGGCCATTGGAGTGACTGCGCGTATCCACGTACACTGGATGCAGACCTGAATTCATATATGCCATTCAACGATCGTCCGCGCGATGATATGCCCTAGCTTCCGACAACTCCGGACGAATCCGTTTGTTCTACTCCGGGGCATTAATACCGCAATGCGATATCATTTCGCTGGACGAAATTACATCACACGAATCGGCCCATGTATTATCGCTGAGTGGATTACTACATTGAGCAATGTAGAACAATTCCTGCTCCTGGGATGGTCGAGTTGTGCGTCGGTGTATAGGAGTTTCCCGGATAAAGGAAATCTCTATGCAGAGGCACGCGAATTATGCTTTGATACGCGCCAAAATGGAGAGAGAGATGTTGAGGCCCCAAAGGGCAAACACGCACCGCGCAATGTCGAAGGGTTCACTCGCGTACAGAGTGTATGCGCTACTCGAGTCTCGGTGAGCGCCTCTATCGTCGCTCCCTTGTATTACTTGAGTGCAAGGAGTCTATGGAGCGTTAGTAGGCAGTGCCCACTATGCGGGAGCTCAGAGAACGCTCTCAGGCAGCTTCAAAGACTAAGCCGCGTCGAAGTTAATACCTTACAGTACGACGGTGCTGCAACCTACACTACACTTTCGCGCACGGTGTGCAGCTCAAAGACACACGGTTATCAGTGTTAAAAGCGTACCTAGGGAGTGTGCGTCGGTGGCAATCCCGTCCCACCGTGACTTCTTACTGCGAATGAACGTCACGTCCGCAATGTAAACTCCGCAATAGGATTAAGCATATTTCTTGCTGGGGTATAATCTTAATCCGTTTCGATGTATTCGCCGCTGCGCAGGCGCGCAGTATTTGCTCCGGGCGTTCGTACGGTATGCGTTGGGATACGGGAGGTAAACAGCAGGAGTCTGTTCGCCACATTGCCACAGGTTTTTCATCCGTTTTCCGAGCACCAATTTTATTTCAGCTTGGGTGAAAAATAAACTGTTGGCTCTCGACCGACGACCTCGATGACAAACATTTTTTGGCTGGAAGATGATAGGTGAAGGTGGATGAATCTCGACCGTCGAGAGGAAAACCTTAATGTAATAGTTTGTGTACAATTTGCACGGCTTTCTTGTACAAAAAAACGTACACAATTTTAGTTCTTCGCATTATAACGATTGCGATTTGTTAACGAGAAAAAAAAATTGCTACCATTTGTGAATAAGAAACGTTTGCAAAATGTACAAGACTTGTTTTACCGTGTAATTGGTGGTCGTCCACGCTTTCCTATGTAGGTAATAAATGTAGGAATATTGTAGGTAACAATTCGATAAGACAAAGCCTTTGCTAGAACTACGGTATGTTACGTTCGCGTACGTTTATAATTAACTGCGCTCGGAATTAACCGGAGATTTAGCTTTGCGATCAAAGAGCCATGTCAATCTGATTATGCTTTTCGCTCGCAATTATAATCCGATTTAAATGGATACCAGTGCATTATAATACCATTGGAAACATTCTACTGCGAAACCCTGAATACTAGATAATGAAGAGCACAATCGCTCTCTGTGATGCCCCTCAATAGCGGTGTAAATTATTAACTGCTCTCTGTATGAAAAATAAATAAATACACTAAAAAAAATTAATTTAAAAAATAAAAAATATTCATAGTTTCGCTGCGATCGATAATAATCTGTCAACGACTAGTAGAGTCAAGGGCGAGAGTGGCGTGTGTGTTCTCGCCGAGGGTGGATAGGACGGAGGGTCTCGGTGGAATAGCGAGGAGGAGGAAGAAAATTTGTACCCGCGTTACATAGCAGCGGGAAAGCTCGTATAAATGGGGTGGGGAGCGTAGAATGGCGCAGCAACTCAACGGCAAAGCGTTACGCTGGCGTACGCAACAGCCCGGCTTGAATACGTGAACAGGACTTGTACATATGCGCCAAGACAACACCCGGAAAGGCAAAGGGTGTGGTGTCGGTATAGACTTCGGAGGTGAAACTTGAGCTTTGGCGCAGTCCAACTACGCCGCTCGTGCGACGGCTGGCTTTCGTCGAGCTCGGTTGTTCTCGTCGGTTTCCAGGACATTCTTCATTTGCCTGACAATGTTCTATGCGTATCTCCTCAAAGAATCAAAAGAAAAAACAAAATTGCTCGTTGGCGTGAGTAAAATGTTATCCTCAGGCGGCGTTGACGTTGTAGCTGCGACGGCGTATTATGGAGAAACATTTCTCACTATTGCCAAAGGTGTGTGTGTGAAAGTGTATGAATGTCGGACGACAACTGCTGGGGTCATATACCACTTTTACCCAACTCATGAATTTCTGTTGGGACTTCGATAATTGCGACATATCTGGCAGGGAATCGTATTCGGCAGCAGATCACTTCATTTTCACATTATACATGCATTGGACAGGATGTGGAATTCACAAGTGGTCACGACGTAGGCCGCATTTGCAGTAAGTGTGATCGCCGTAATTTCACGAATCGTAATCTGAGAAATGGTATAAGCAAATTTGAAATTGAATCGTTTTGACTGGTGCGTTGGTCTAGTGGTTAGCGTGCTCGCCTCTAAACCAGAGCATCGGGAGTCGAGGGTTCGATTCCCGGTGACGTCGTTTCGACGAGAAATAAAAAATATGGGCGGGACATTGCTCCAGATATATACTTGAGGCACGCGCGTACTTGTCCGTGTCTGCCACAAGTATATAGCTGTAGTCCATGTTTACATTCTTGGCGAAACTGGACGTAGCTTTGGTGCCGTGAAGCGAATCTGAGACCGAGTGTATCGGCATAGGTTTTCTGCAGTTTCCCTATGCCTTTAGTTGTAAGACTAAGGCGAATGCGATACAGAGGGGAAGTCTGCTGCAGCCGCAAAAATGGGGGGACTGGATCGGTGTGTAAGGACGAAAAAACAGAAATGGACATAAAATAAATGAGAACTTAGTAGTTACGCATCAACCGAGCCGACCCGCTATAAGGCAGTAGCTTTGAAAAGCGGGGGACAATAACGATAAATTTAACCAAAAAAAAACAAAAATTGAATCGTTTTCGGCCGCTTGAGAAGCTGATTGGCATAATGTAGACCATCTGGTTCACTGGTATTGCGCCATCCGATGCCGGTTTTAAAATCCAGGAGACAGCGGATGAACATCACATTTATCTGCCACCGCGACAGCCGGAGCCTCGAGCGACGAGTATAATTGGCGGATCTGTGGATCAGAATTTCTTCCCTATGCTTTCCCGCTGCCAACAGAAAATCCCCGCGAGACAGTCGATCCGATATTCCGCATGCAACGGAGACCATCACAACAGGGCCATTATTAGCCCCTCGATTTATTCGAGTGATATGGGTCAAAAGTTATATGAGCATTGATCCGTGTCAGATTTTTCCGAGCCCGGCCACGTCGCCCCCAGTTTCCACCCGGGCTAATTACAGATACAGACACCCCGCCGAGTGGGCCAATCATTCGATCGACCATGGCACCAAGTCCGTAATACAGTTCGATTAAAATTAACACGGGACAAATTGGGAGTAATCGATCAACACGATATCCTGATGCGTGGCCACTGGTGTAATATCGAGTATCGGTATACAGAGAAGATGCCGGCCTGAGACAACGAGGGTGCACGCAGTGTATCATCGATAGCATACGATATGCGAGGGTGAATGCCAGGGAGGCGTCTGGGTAGGGAGGAGTGGGGGGAGGAAGGTGGGGCCGAATGCCAGGAAATACGCGTCAATGATAGTGCCCGTACTACGTAGGCAGTATGCACACACACGTAACCATCCGGGTAACTGGTCCATGTAGAGTAACGCGGTAGTCACTAGAATCACTGTGGTGTGTGTGTGTGTGTGTGTGTGTGTGTATTCGAGGGAGCGTTACCGCGCGTTATAGGAGCGTTTCCCCTGTTACCGGAGCTAACACAAAGGGCAGTAGCGAGGGAAATGTGTCGGGGGCTGCAGCGAAGCAAGAGGATTACACGCGTCGAACGGAATATAGAGTAGAGAGTAGCCAGTTACAGAGGTTCGGTGGAAACCGTCGGGCCAACGCCGGGAGGTAGCGAGACACAGTTCTCTCAAGGAGTCCCACAAGTGTTGCACACATAGCCAGTCACCCGTGCGCACCCAGCATCGGGAATGTGTAAAGTCTGCCTCAGTAGGCATTATACACTCTGTCGGGACTCACGGCCCCGGTTCTTTCGGCGGGAGAAGATCCAGTCTACCGAGGCGCAACCCCGGCCAGCGCCCTCTCCGAATCACTCAGCATTTTCGATATTTCTGACTAGGACATGTATGACGGGAATATTTATTTACCGAAAGCAAGCAGTAGCCCCAACGGGAGCGGTGAGTCGGATCTTGACACGACTCGCGGAAAAGCTCCACCATCAAATGGAAAGCTCACAACCCCCGATATGCGAATGCGATAGGAGCGAGTGAGGTATATGAAAACTCGGAGAGCGAAGGAGCTCCTCTCTTTATCCATACCTTTCCGTATCTACATTGCCTACACACCCTTCGCATTCGCTAGAATTACGGGTGTTTGCGATACGGCAAAATCTAGGTGAGGAAATGTATCCGGACAAAAATTGCCCGTCCGCCGATACCTTCCGCGTTACTCTGCGAAAGCCGAAGGGAAAGATCATCCCTTATTCTTTCGCTTACGGTCCCCCCTCGTTCCTCATTCTCGCGACAAGAGAGCCAGCGCTTTATTTGTTCTCGGAGTAAATCCGCACCGCGCTCGCAACGGCCTCGGCACGGATGGTTGTGTACCGCGGCCGAGGCCGCAGAAGCGATTCACCCCCGAGAAGGAAAAGGGTCGATGGGTGAATGTGTGTGCATGCGTGCGCGCGGAATCGAACTGAGAGAATTTATAGGGGAATCGTTACTCGCGGAGAAGAAGAGCCGTTCCACAGACGGTGTGTGTATTATCTCGCTGGTTCTGCCGACGGCGCCGATGAGCGATAGGGAAATTGAGTCGGCGACGAAACACCTGGGTACTCGCGGGGACCATATACGATGTACTTCTCTCGTCGGCAAAAATGTCGATCCCGATATATTTATGGGGTTGCGCAGCCCCTCTTCGCGTTACAACCAAGTGCCTTTCCGGGTAGCTTCGGAGTAAAACTGACAAACGGGCGAAAACATAACTAATGTAATGCCCAAAGCATACACTACCTATTATGGCAGACAGTTGGAGAAAGTAACAGTTAATCCGAAGAAGTTTCCACATCGAGAGCCCAAGCGGATTGAACTTCTCTCTGGCGCTTGGCGAGGAGGAGGGGGGAGGAGGGGAGAGATCCTCCAGCTCCAACGCATCGAGCCTGTACCGCGTACGGTGTTCCAAAGTTCCCCGCGTACTTTCGTGCGAATTCCACCAGCAGACAACGCCATTCAGATGCCACGAATTTCACCGAAACGGGGTTTCACGGCAGTAACAACCGACGTATCCTTGACGCTGAATTGCCGGTGAATATTCAACCGGTTAATGGAATGCAAATGCGACGTGACCGAAAGTGGTTGAGTAACGTAACGCGCCCGGATTCTCGTATACGCATTTAGATTCGAATCTGCTTCCGAATGTTCCTCCCCATCGACTGTTCCAACTAGTGGAGGAAAGGATAACACGCGAGACGTAGCGCTCGTCGAACTGTTATAGGTCGAACTACCCTCGGTAACTTTCTCCTCATACGTTCGTGCGTTGTTTGTCTTCTATTATCGGGAGAACTGGAACAGCAGATCAACAACATCTGCCTAGCGACGAGATCACGATACAATCCTGCGCCAGCAGTGAAGTTGAAAATTTGCAAAGGGAAAGGTGTCGTCACGGATGAAGGGTCTCGCAAGATGCGAGCATACTCCTTGGGAAGGGGTGCAATCTTCCGCTTGTCAGCCTCTTCGGGATCGTCGAAGGTTGCGCTCAGGAGCTCTAATCAGTGAACTCATGCAGTAATTCGCTTCGAAATTTCGACGCTCGGCTCCTCTCGCTTTATTCACCAACCCAGCAATACTCTAGAGACATCCCGGATCTTCTTGACTCGGTGCTTCCGGAAGTGATATTTTTTTTTCAGACGCCATTCACGTGTAGCTCGTTTAACGCCAGCGACTACTGGCTAGACCAGCTGGTCAATATTTTACAATCCCCGTCGCCGGATCTCCGCTGCGCGGATCAAACAGTCCGGCTCGGTCAGCGAGGACTTTTGTTCCTGGTGTTCGCAAGCCCTCGAGCTTTTCGTCATGATCAGTACTTTTTTTTTCTTCCCGTTATTATACACGAACTCTCGTCGTCGCCGACGCTATGTCTGTGTATGTCTGGGTTCTTAGCTCGGTTCTTTTATCTCTTGGTTAAACACTGCGAGTGACGGAGCTCCGTCGGAGTAAATAGAGGTTCGCTGGTACAAATATTAGCTACGGTCGGACGCGCGCGCGACGCTTCAACCCCTCGCTATTTTACAAGTCCATTAATTTGCATCACTTTCCGTAATAGCTCGTGGCTCAGTGAGCGTTCACCTGATCGCCGAACAAAAATAAACATGAATCCTTCGGGCGAGGGATTCGAGCAGGTGTCGGATTAGAATGGAAGGTGTAAAAACGAGCGGTGTACTCGGCTTATACACACTCGCACAAATCCCCCCCCCCCCCCCCCGCTCATACCCAATGAGAATCTGCAATTCCTCGCACTTTTATTTTAATAAGGCCCCGGGATCAATCGTGGACGCTTTTCCGCCGCGAGCTCCACGATGATAATTTTGTTTGTCGCACACTGAGAAAAAAAATTGGTTGGATTAACCAAAAGTCGCGGTGACATACCTACGTTCAAAGCTGTTATCTGTGTGGTACAAATAAAGCATTGTTTTCTTGAACGATTATTTGCTTCAATTTAGTCAAAATTTGTCGATCGAAACAAACATTTTTGTTGTTCCAACAAAATACACCTTTGAACGTGTGTCACCGCGCATTTGCTTAATTGAACAATTTCTTTTTCTCAGTGCAGGGAGCTCTCGAAGATTCCGTGCCTGAACCGTGATTAAAGAGACGCGTCGGCCTCCTGGCGATCTTACAACGAATACGACGAGACGGCGACGACAACGAGGGCGGGAACGGGGGTTGCTCATCGCCAGCGGCACACACCTCTCTACTGCTATGCAAATGTTTGCCGGGCGTTAGGGGATGAAAATAATAAGGTAGCGCCCTCGCTGTCTTCGTCTCGGTTTATACCTCGACACTGGCTTCCATCCCCAGCGATATCAGCCCCGGGGCAGCCGCCACCCTCGAGGGATGAGAGAGAGCCGCGAGAGAGCCAAGCCCAGCCGCTTATAAAACTCGACGGTAGGGTAAGTAACGCGAGCACGCTGTACACTGAGGCAACCGGAGGGGTTCCCGTACGTATCGAGGCGCCTTCTACCCTCTCCAGCACACCTCTCTCTACACATACCTCCACTCGTCTCACTGTTTTCGTTCCTCTGTCGTCGGCGTCGTTGTAATCAGGGGGTGCCGTCAAAAGGGAAAAGAGTGTACGCGCCAGTATTAAAAAAAAGAAGCAGGCAAGAGCGCAAGGCACGCCTCGGTGCACAGAGTGGCTTGTGCCCTGATTACCCTATTGTTTGACGATCAACTGCAGATTCAAATGGCATCTGCCACTTTTACGATCCGACCAGCCAATGCCGAGTTCGATAGGGAACTAAACAGGTTGGGAGGAAAGTCGGAATGCTCGGACGGCGAAGGGAAACTGGCGGAACTTGCAAACAGCTGACGTGGCGGAGATGAGGAGGCGAGAAACGAACCCTCTCTGGTCAACACTTAACTTGTTATTTTCTCTACTCGTTTATACGCCGCTGTTCCATTCCATTCTCGTTTTGTATTCAATTTACGAAAGCGATTGTCCGTTTTACGAACGGCACCGTCGTTCAAGGTATTTATTGGAGCAAGTTCGGATACATTGCGACCCCTCCAACGTGGCACTGCACTCCCGATCGAACGACGCAATGATTCGACGCACGGAATACTGATTTTCCACGAACGGTACGAACGACGAATGCCGAACTAGTTTCTTACGGAGGTGGAGAAAGCTCGCCCGGTTGGTACACCAGCCGCGAAACGCAAATTTACAGATCGTACGGCGCAGTTCATTTCCTCTTAACTTCGCGGAATATATTCGCTGTGTAAATCGAGTGAGGCACCAGTGTGCTGTAAGTCATAGAGGCGTTAAGGGCGAAGTAGCCGGTAGATGGCGATGTTTGTGTGTATGCACGTGTTTGTGTGTAAACAGGCGCGTTATGGGAGACAAAAGGCTGGAATATCCGAGAAAGCGAAACACCGCGTTGTTGCAAGAGGATAAGCTCTGGCAGACGTCGCGGTGCTTAAGTTGCATCTGGTGTTTCCTACGTATCCTCGGCAGCGCAGAAACCAGCTTGCTCTCCCGCACTTCTACGCTCTCTCTTAGCTTTCTGCTCCTGACTGCCATCCGGAAGTCAGTGCGTGTGCACGTTCACGTGACGAGTTTCCATTCGCGCCAGTGGAGAGAATAAAGAGAATCCCGGCTGGTTCAGCCTCTCGCGTGCACCTCACTTTCGCACAGACGAGTGTAACCTACGTAGGGGAGAGCGGGGCAAAATGGCATAGTGGGGCAAAACGGGATAATGAGACAAAACGCAATTTTTCAACAATTTTTGAATGGTGGCGATAGTGGTCCGTGGGGCAAAACGGGATTGAAAATCCGGATGTATCGTCGGGACAAAATGGGGCATGTAAAAATTATTGGAACATTGAGTATTGCCCTCACTGGCCGTTTTGCCCCACTGTCCCATTTTGCCCCGCTCTCCCCTATTCCCGCACAAGTTACCAAAAACTCTCCGGACTGGATTTTCGTACGAAACATGTGAAACCAGAACTCATGAATAATGAATCGACTAAAATTTGGTTTTTGCTTGATTTTCACAATTCTCCCGTTTTCGGAACGATTTTTAACTGGCTAAACTTTAATTACATGTTTAATGAATTTTCTTATAAAAAAATAAATGAAGATATTCATGAATTATCGGGGCTCTTTAAGACTGTTAAAAAATAATACACGCGGTCTAGGGTTACAACGAGCAATGAAAAAGAAAAAAATGGATCTCAAAAACTTAGCGCTATGTGGAATAACATGCAAAGATGGAATAACATGCAAAATTAATATTGCACGTAACTCGTTAGGCAGCGATTATCTTGCACACCTGACACATAGAACGTCTTGCACACGTGACAGATGGAGGTATTCCCGGAATGTCACGATATTTCGTGAACATGTCCTTTGTTACATTTGTATCTCAAGGCGAAACGGGATGATCGAGCCGAGGAATATCGTGAAAGCGCATATTTGGTCGTTCTTGGAATAGGCCGAATGTGTAATTATGCACGAGTCTCGGGTCACGCGATCTATGAGAAAGTGGTACGATGATGTGCGACGATCTATCTAGTCCCAGTGACGTTTACGTTCTGAATGATTAAAACCGGCATCGCGCTCACGCTCGCTCGGGTATATTCGTTTTAAAAACTGCTACGCCACACATTTCACTATGCAAATACACGTAACTCTTCGTTCTCGTTTCATTGCTTTTGGGCCAGTGTATTTCGGTTTCCGAACATTCCCGGGTAAGCCAAGAGGCTTTTGCCGCCGGTAAAGCCGCACCGGGGCTGTGCTCTAATTATCTTCGGCTTTCCCACGGGATAACTTGGGCGGCAATGCCGAGCGACGACGCGGCGTCATCCCTAATTTTCAGACCCTCCCGATTATATTATTAATCTTGGGAGAGCGTCGACGAACTATTCGCAAGCCGCCGAGAACACCACTTGGTTACCTCGCAGGAACCCGACGATTTATGAATATCAAACGTGTATCCCATCCGCCCAGTTGGGAGGGGATTGCGAAGAATGAACACCTCGATTTTCCATACACCGTCTTTTACATTCGAGGTAAACAAATTAAAAATCCATCACGCACACTGATTAATTACTGACTGAGAAAAAAAATTGTCGGTTTAACCAAAAGTCGCGGAAACATACGTTCAAAGCTGTTGTTCGTTTGGTACAAATCCATCCACGAGGAAGCAAAAAAAAAATCCATCCACGAGGAAACAAAAAGTCTCCACCAGGAAGCAAAAAAAAAGAGGAACTAAAAAGTTCAGCGCGAAATTTTGTATCCTTTCTCAAAAGGATAATCGAGTTAACGTTGATAGTTGAGAATCGAATTACCAAAGGCCCCGATAGCGAGACGGAAAATCGACCAAACTGGCAACGATGCGATACAGGTAAAGGGAGAGCACAGCTTGGGAAATTCGTTTAAGAAGCTACTTCACGAGACTTCGCAACTTTCGACAATGAATATCAAAACACTGAAAAAAAAAAAAAAAAAAAAAAAAAATTAAAAATATAAAAGAGTGGCGATGGCGCAGCAAAAATAGCGCTGCAGGGGCGGCGATGCAGAGTGGACAGAGTGGAAAGTAATGCCTCGGATGGAATTACAAATTACACGGTGTAAAAGCGCGCAGCGAGAGCGCCCGAGCACACGGAAAATCCCCGGGTGTGCGACCCCGCTCGTTCTCCCGCAGCGTTCGCCGCTGCTCGCGATCCTCCTCTCGCTCTCCCGCGAGAGCGGGAAGGGCGCGGTATTCCGCGCGTTGCGTTGATTATGCAAACAGCGTATCGCGGCCTCGCGGTGTCGCACGCGCGTTACGCTCGCTCTCCCTCTTTCTCGCCGTCGCCCACTGACTACAATGAACTCTATTAATCTTTATTAAAAACAATTCCGTTCGTTAACTGCGGTGCTATCGCCGAATAACCCGCTCCCCCTCCCGCGCATGTAATAAACACCCATTAAAAAATTTGGAGTCGTTCTTTGTTGTTTTTCTTCTCGGCCCGATGGATCGTTAAATTTGGCACATGTCGATCAACGCTTCAGCGATTTGCACAAACGGGCCGTAGTGGAGTCGATTTATATTTCGGAACTACAGCGTTGTTTCAGTAACGCACCATGACCGTTTCGCGTGTCACTTGTCACGGTAAAACGGCACCGGTGAATTTCCATTAATGCGTCGATGAAGTATCCGGTTGAATTTTAAATATCGTACCTGTCGCGTTCATATTTTATATCTGGATGTAGAGCCCTCGACGGGACGAGAACTCTCGGTGAGTCTGGAGCCACTGTTGCGTTTTAACGCAAGCTTTTAATGCAAGTACAAACAACGAACGATTTTATCTCTCTCTGCGTCTCTCGCGGAACACTGATTATCGCGGATTATATTTTAATAATTTAAACGGAATTGGTTGGTGTACGTAATTTTTGGTCTCCGACGGGAATTACAGAGTTCGTAACATTGACGGGCCACCGGAGAATGCATGGATGAGGTTGAATAATATAGAGGGGAGTCGACGTTAAAGTGGGAAAGGTTATTCCACGGGAGCACCGGAGAGTTGTACTAACCATGCATGTATATTAGCTGCATGTATACTTGATTGTCATAGCAGCGCAGCTGGTCGGCCGGCTCTCCTCCTCGGCGCACAGTTAACGGAACAATTGTGCCTTTATCTGGCCTCGGGGCGAGACTGGAGTCGGTTTGACTAATGATGAAGCCGGACGTCCAGAGCACCTACCATTCCATTTGTCATCGGGCGGGCTCCCTCGCATTCCTGGTAGATACGCATTTACCGCGGCACATGAACGGGGGAGACCGGCGGGCAAAACGGGCCGGCTGAGAAATGAAGACCGCCCGGATAAGTCGGCAGTAGCGAGTCGACCGTTCACTCCAAGACAACAACTAAATTCGTAACAATTATTCCCATCATCCGAGAAAGATTTCGATACGGAAAAACTCTGGTCTAAAGTTTCCATACAGTAAAAAAGCTACCAACGTTTCTTGTCCACAAATGTCCACAATTCTTTTCTTGGTAATTTTACAATAAAACTTTTTGTCCATTTTACAAAAATCTCTGTCAATTTTACGAATTTTTTGTTGTTGTAAAATCAACAATAAAACAATTGTGGACGTTTGTGGACAAGAAAGGTTTTTCAAATGTACGAATCTTTTTGACTGTGCATTTTACGCCAGCCTATTTTCTCCAGAGTCTGAGTGAAATTTTGGAACCAATTTTGATACCCGATTTCGCCGTGCGTCTGCAGTTTACCGCTTTCCCATTTTGTCCTCGTCTTCCTCATCCATGCGCGCGCGCTTCGGGACACTTTCCGAGGATTCTCACCGAAGTACTCTCGGAAAAAAAGTCTCGTCAACCAGGCAATAATCTGCTGGCGCGAGGGCGCGGACCTATATAAAGTCGGTTGACCACACTGGTGATTTGCCGACTTTCAAGGAAGGTCCCGTGAAAGCTGCGCAGTACCGTTGCGATTTTATTTTCTCGCCGAATCGAATCGTACACGGCAGAGATAATGAGCGCCCCGAGGGCCTTTAGAATGGCCACTGTCGACATTTGACGCAAGCTGACGGTTACTCTATACGTCTGTATGTACCGTGGCACGTACCAATCTACCTATATAGGGCTCGTACGGTTATAGTCCCGGTGGCGAGCAGCGATGTTCGAGAAGATTTTCCAATCGTCAATCGGTGACTCGGGGACCGACACACGGGGCTTCTGGGAGATTTTGTCGTGAAAGCTCGCTCTCCTCGGACCCGACACGAAGAACGGTGGAGAGTAGACACGTGCTGACGACCCGATCCACCGGACTATAACGTTTCCAGCTCTCCGCACTACCATGACCTAGCCGACATGTTCGTTTCGCTTCTCTCCCCTTCGACTTTACTTTTTTTTTTCTTTCTTTATCTCGTAGAAGCATCGATTTTGAGCGACTCGCAGCTTGCATTACTCTCGATGTGAACACGAGACTCGGAGTGGATCCGGAGTGGAAAGATTGTGTGTGTACGGAACGGAGCATAAGAATGTATTTTGCCATTTCCATCACTATGTAGAATAACTCCGAGGCAGGAGATGCAAACGCGAAAGACAGTCGTACAGAGATACACAGGGGAACTTGAATATCCTATATGGCTAGGAAGAGAAATGAGAAAGCTTTTTCCTATGTCGAGACTCTTTCTCTCTCTCTCTGACTGAGGAGTCGTTCGCTCGGTCGCACAGCTGCTCAGGCATATCCGTCGAAAACACGATTTCGTTTACTCCCGTACGTTCCGCACGTCGCAGTCGCATCGCGTCCCTGTGTATGTCGGGCTGTCTGTTCGGCTGCTCACGAGATAATCCACTGATAAGCTTTCGGGGAAGCATATCTCGAAAAGGCACCCCCAGAGACTGGTCGGCTACGATAGACTCGGACGATTCCCTTTTTGTTCCCCGGCGGCTCGTCCTCACCTTTGTCCTCGGAGTTCCCGCGGGCTTTGCCCGCGTGCGATTCGGATTTCGCTTGTTGGCCGTTCAGCCGAGGCTCCCTCGTAATGGCCCGGCCGGACAATGATATTAAGCCGAGGGTATACATGGCAGCTGCCAGAGTTCCGTTATTGATAAAGCGAAGATGCTGGCCCGGCATTGGCCGAACCCGATTATCGGGACAGCGGTATTGGCTAGGCTCTTGGCATCCGCGGCCAAAATCCTCAAAAGTAGCTCAGCCGCAGGTACTCTCGCGGGCTATGCAAGCCATGAGTGGCATCAGCGTTATGCAGATCGCCCGTTTGCATAGGGAATGTCCGATATTCAATTCACATCCGATAGTCTGCTATATATAAGCTCCGGTAGAAGGATGAGCGTGGCCGAGTAGATCGGAGTGCGACTCACACGCAGTAGGCCCGGATTAGATTTCCGGCAAGCACCAAGAATTTTCTGTGGTGTTTTTTATGCGAAACAGTGGTTCCCACTTAAGGTGAAGTGAAACACGTTCTCTCCCGCTCTCTCTCTCGCTCCATCGTCAACCCAATGGCGCTATCTTTCTCACACTCCTGGCTCCGTCACGTAACTTTCACTTCACTTTAAATCAGTAGGTCTATGGAAAAGGACGGCGTCCTGGTCTGGCATACCAAAAAGACTGTCAAATCTCTCGGGTTCGATTCCCGGGTCCGAAGTCTCGCTGGTGATCGCCAAGGAGAAGTTACGTAGCTCCAGATATAGGACGTACGAACTACGACTGCAGCTGTATGTCTCGATGCGGACACCGGGCGGTGCTGTGCAAAGGGACGTTGATGTAGCTCCAGATATAGGACGTACGAACTATGACTATAGCTGTATGCTCGTGGTAAAAACACCTGGCGGGGCGCGACTAGCTCCGGATCGGGGCCAAAAATTGGAGAGAGGATTGAGAAGTATAAGAGGAATGAAGAGAGTTGCCATGTAGTATCGAAATTATATGTATGTGTATTAACATACACATACATATAAGCTCCGGTAGCTGCGGATATACGGATCGAGCTGTTCTATAAGCGGTAACCTGGACAGTCGTTTCCGGGAACTTCGAATCTTCGATGTGTCATGTTATCGGATACACGGAGTTCCGGTAAAAAATTGCAATTTGACAAAGTCGTACCATATAATAGATAATTCGTCACCATGCACCACACGACCATCGGAGGATAAATGTCGAACAAAAATTCTAACGAGGATTGAATTCAAGGAATTATTCGAGCCGGCTGATATTATCGAAAAACTGAACGATATATATGTATCGAGCTAGAAGCGGTAACCTGAACAGACGTTTCCGGGACCTACGAAACTTCGATGTGACATTTTGTCGCATAGACGGAGATCCGGCAAAACGTTGCAATTTCGAAATGTCGTAGCATTTAATACATAATTCGTCGCTCCGCGCCACACAACCATCGGAGGATAAGTGCCGAACGAAAATTCTAACGACGATGGCATTTTCGAGCCGGAATTCAAGGAATTTTTCGAGTCGGCTGATATTATCGAAAAAACTGCACGATATACATGTAGGGGAGAGCGGGGCAAAACGGGACAGTGGGGAAAACGCAATTTTCCAATAAAAATTTGGACGACCCATTTTGCCCCATCGATACATCTGGATTTTCTGCCCAGTTTTTCCTCACAGTGCCATCTAAAAATTATTGCAAAATTGCGTTTTGCCCCACTGTCCCGTCTTACCCCGCTGTCCCATTTTGCCCCGCTCTCCCCTATCGAGCTATTTTATAAGCGGTGCGAACCTTCGATGTGACATTTTTTCAGATAGACAGAGTTCCGGTAAAACATTGCAGTTTCGAAATGACGAACCATACAGGGTAAACCAGCCAATGAATGGACACTTTCCATAAGAGCACGTGCACAAAAACGTCTGTTCATTGGCTTTTTCGTCTGCTTAACTATCCATTCATTGGCCGGTTTACCCTAATGCATAATTCGTCGCTCCACGCCACACGACCATGGGACGATAAATATAGAACATAAATTCTAACGAAGATGAAATTCAAGGAATTTTTTCGAGCGGGCTGATATTATCGGAAAAAGTGCAGGCATATATACATGCATTTATTGAAATTGATAATCGATGCCTGCGGCATTCCTCAGGTAGGTGTCAGAGCGCCATCGGGGGTGCAGTGACGTCCGGTTTCCATTAACTCCGTTCTAGCATAACGGAGTCAGTTAGCCCGATTCGGCTCGGGTCTCTCGGTGTGAGTTACCACCGCGAGAAGGGGGCTCGGGGCGGGACAGTGGGGAAGGGGGAGGGAGGAATCGCTCGTTATCGTCGGTGGCACATCGGTCCATCGGAGCGCCTAAATCACCCGCGTGATTTCGACGGTATGGGCCGGCTAGCACCATCAGCCACCGCTTTCCTCATCGTCCTGCGGTCCTGGACCCGCGCGGCTCACGGCCAACTGCAACTCCAACCCCTCCCGCCCCCACTTCCTCTCCCGTCTCGTTTAACTCACCCCCTTCGATTCCCGGCACACCTCCCAATCCTAGCCGCGGCTCTTTCTACTGCGATAAAACGCATCGATCCTCGTTCTCGTAGCGTGGCCGCGGAATAAATCGTTGGTCGCGGACCATCGACTCGCACACACGCCCCGTACTCTCCTGTCGCCTCTGTACCCGAACCCCAAACCCCCCGCTCCACCCACCTCGTATATACGAATAAATAAGCCCGGACTGACTACGGAGCCATGGATTTGCAAGAATTTTTACCCGAAAAATCGGCTGACGCACTGCACCGGTCGCGCCGCTGCCTCTCCTCTTTATCTCTCTTTCGCGCGTACACCCACACTTCCCCGTTCTTTGACGCTCGGCTCACAGAGCACGGCATGGCAGAGCGCCGAACGAAAGCTTCGGCCCGATTTTTCGCTATTTCGCTATATCTGTACCAACCCCGTTTTTGTCTCTTTTCCTCGACCGTTCTTTACCCCGTGGACGAGTTTTGCGGCCGCGTTCACGGGAGATTGAATGACACCAGGCAGCCATTTATAATGTACCGGCGTTGTCGTTCGAATGCAGCCGGAGCGGAACGCGAGTTGGGAATAAAATGCGAACGGCAGAATCCCGTGACAAGACCGGGAGCAGGTCTGATCGCACGGAACGGGAAATCCACGGAAACGAGACAGCTGAGGGGACGTATCAACGTGAGTGAATACCACGAAGGGTTTCCTGTCCTTCACTCTTTACGTGCATTACTCTCCTTACAGGCACCGCGCACGGTGAAAAGAAATTTGTTGGTACAACAAGATTTTTGTTACCGTGACAAATTTAATTTGCTAGTATCTGCATAAGAAAACCCAGCTTGTAACCATAGCAAAATGTTTCGATTGGAGCGAACAAAACAGCCTTTGTTGCTGCAACAAAAACATTTGTTATATGACCGAGTGCGGCGCGTACATGTGCCAACTCTACGAGGAGCTCAAGATGCAACATTGAAACAAAGAGACGCGACGAAACAGTTCCTTTGTATTCGAGTAAAAAGAAAAATAGAGTGGAATTGCGAAGTCTTGAAATTGTATATGGATATATAAATTGCGAAAGGTTTAAAACCTTTCTGAGTTTAATACAATTATATACAGAAAATTTCAAGAATGCGCAATGGCAAATACTAATATTATTTTACAGTCAAATTACAGCAGGCGTTGTTTGTTCTCATAGCAAACTGAATCGTCGCAGTAACAAGGAAATTTTGTCGTGATAGCAAAACCAATTGCTTCTACGTAGTAATTTTTTGCTGCTTTAATAATCATTTTGCTGCGGGAGCGAGGTCATTGTCAGCAAAACTCATTTTGTTAGAGCAGCTGAACTAATTTTCTCCGTGCGGGAAGTTTAACTTTCCAACGAGATCTACGTTCTCCGACTCGCTATTTTCATTCCTGATTCGAATACGGGTATTTATTTTTGCCGATGTATGTCTGCTATGGCTTTTTATCGAGATCGCGTTCATTTAATACTTCATTGTGTTTAATCTATTTCCGTTCGAGTAGAAAAGGTCATTCACCCGTCAGACATGCGCGAGCGCAGAGGAGAAGCGACGGAAACGAAATGCCGAGAGAGTGTCAAATATGTGCGGAGTGCTTCTACGTTCCTTACAAATTTTCATAACATCCGATACACGCGGGAGTCGAGGGTTCTCAAACGGGACCGGTACACACGGCTGGTTGAAGAAGAATCGGATCCGCCGCGCAGGTGACGGGGAGAGCCGGGTGGAAGTAAAAAGTGCTCCAGCGAAAACCGTATTTTCTCTCGCAACGACGCTGCTGAGGTGGAAGAAAATAATGTGTTTTACGCGGACACGGCAACGTTTCGCCGTTGGGAATAAACTACTTGGCGGGAACTACGCGGCGAGACCCAGTTTGGAAAGTGATACGCCACCGTTGAGAGATGAGGTTGGCACACGGAGTGCGGAGGGGGGGAGGGTTTCCATTGGTATTGCCACTCGTGAGGTACACGTGTAGTTATATGTATGTATCATATATATAAAAACTGGAAGTTGTCAAGATCTCGGCCAGTTGCCGCGCGTGACGAGGTACCCCTTCGATAAGTCTCGACACATGAGATTACACATGGGATTAGCCCGTTCAACTTTTCAGTGTTCATGAGAACGAAGTTCATCGTCCGGCACATAAACCGCGGGCCAAAAAAAATATATATATGAAGGGTTACGTAAGGGAGAATGGGGCACGGTGAGCTGATCGTTCGTTCTTCATTAACCCTACAGTTCATGTATAGGGTGAAAAACCACCGCAGACGATATTCAAAAAATTGGATTTTTGCCAATTTTCGTTACTTTTGGGCTTTACGTGTAATTTTCAGCTCCTAAAATTGAATAAAATGAAATTTGACGCCTAGCATTCTCTTCCTTATTAAAGAAAAAACCTAAGAGATTCATGTGCAGAAAACCCCATTTACTGCTCACAGAACCTTGCACATAGAAGCAACGCCTTGGTTGGAATCTACCCCAGTCTTGAGATAGAAGGTAGACAAAATGATACATGCAAAATGAAACAGGCTTAAGATTGCCGACGACACGGTTAACCTCATTGTTTCCGTCGAGGGTTACGTTTAAAATTTGTCCAGAATTAAATCGGGCCTTCCGAAATTAAGTCGGGAGCGATACAACTGCGAATACTCCTCAACGGAAACGGCGTCTTCTACTAAAAAAAAAATGGTGCACACAGTCGCGCCCCACTGTCACGTACAACGGTGTTCCGTATCGAGCTGCGAGTCGGCGAGCAAAGAAAGCTAGGTGCTTTCTCCGGCCGATCTCGGGCCATCTGCAGCTGCGAAAGCGAGACAGGGGCGAAAGGGAGGAGTTGGAGTACGGTACGGATCTGAATAATCGAGGGCATCAACGTATCTTGGAACGCGGAGCGTGGACCAGCAGCCACCCGCGATAGAGAGAAGGAGGGACGAGCCACGAGCAGCCAGACAGCTTCTCGGTTTGTGAGAATAAGTTTTGTCCGTCGTGCCCGCACGGCTGCTCGTTTACAAGGTAGCGGGATACAAAGGAAGGAACAAGACCCAACTTTCGTACCGCAGTCCTCTCTTGTCCCCTGTTCTCCTACGGCTGCCGCTTCCCTCCTCTGTCACTGATGCCGCTACTGTTACCGATGCTGGAAGCACACTGCCTTCCGCCATTCGCCTACCCTCTTTTCTCTCTGCCTCGCTTCACCTCGCGCACCCACTATTTCGCCGTCTCGTTCGTTCCTTCAGCACATCCCCGAGACTCTATTTTCTCGACGCGCAGCATCACTCCGTCTCCTCCTCTCGCCCTCTCTCTCTCTCAGTCTCTTTCCGTTCTCCAAGTCGCACGCCCGCAGTCCTGTTAACCCCCCGTCGTGCCTCACTCCTCCTTCCCGCCCCGCAACCGCCGCTGACATAAACTATGCAAATAAATATGTCGCGTATTCTTTTTCAAGGCATTGTAGTCGACGCGCCGCCTCCCTGAAATACCGTCCATTTATACATATCGTATGAGTTTTTCACCACGAAACTCCGACGACCCGCGGTCCGCCTCGTCGTCCTGGGTACGAACGGAATATCGCCGCAATCTAGCGGAGACCACCCACCGGCCATAATCCTGACGCGGTTTAAACTCCGTGAAACGCTCGCTGTCTCGCTGACACAGATTCGTGTAACTTTTTTTTGTTACCGAGCCGCGCGAGACGGGCCAAGAAATTTTGCAACGAAATTTTGAACGGCGTCAAAGAAACCCGCGCGTGAGGACGACGTTGCGGCGCCGTTGCTTACAAACATTCGTTCAGGACATGAGCTTCTTTTTTTTTATTGAATATTAATTGGGGGAATTCCGGGGTGTGAGAGAGACAAAGGAGGTAATGAAAAGTACACGATGTTTCGAGAAAGCTCGGGTAATCCAGAAGCGATAGTGGGTCGAGGGAGGCGTCCGAATTCTCTTACTTCCTCCGTTATTATTGCTGCGGCTACCGTATAAGAGGATTACAAGTAGCCCCCCCTCATTTTCCGATACTCGACTTCCGTAATCCTGTTGACGCTAACCACCGATAGTCTAATTGATCGTGATGCGTAAACAGGGCGCCCTGATCGAACTTGCCGGGCGCGAGGGACGGGGGAACAATCTGACAGGGGTCGGACACCCTCGTCGAAGAGATTTGTATGCAGATTTCATGTTTTTTAATAAAACAAAACGTGTTTTCCTACCGAACGATTCAACAAATGTTTTTTCCGTTGATGAATGTCCGGAGCGACCGATGCGGCGGATCGTCTCTTTTTGCCCGGGTATACATTTGCAAAAAGTACGCCGTTCTGTTTTACCGACACCGGACCGAGCGGCGACCGACAGATGGGAATGAGCTGCGTCGCGTGATGCGCAAATGCATCAAATTTTTGGGTAAAAAATTTACGAGCGAGCGACGTCAAACTCGCGTTATCGATGCCGCGTCAGGAACGGAAAATCGAGATAAACGGAGAGTACTGTTGACCCAAAATTATTCACCTTATGCGAGATAAAAACATATAATCGGCGCGCTGGCCATTCAACGCGGCTTTCTATTAGCGCGTGTCCTCTTCGTTATCTCATCGCTTGTATGACTCGTTGCAACGTGCGTGCTATCCGCACATGGCACTTTAGCGGATTAGTAATTTCGTACTTTTCCGGAGATAAAAAACGCCAAGCTTACGCCAGGGCCGAACGCAAACGCATACGAAAATTCGTATTACACACGTAACTGGAATTATTAAAATTTGCTGACCATCGTGAGTTGACAGAGATTCGAACGGAATCGATGTAATAAGAACCTATATTAATAATCAGCGGGCGCACAGCGACGAACGGCAAATTCGCGAAATGCCAATAATTAATTTCATTGCGTCGATATTGAAAACGCCGCCGGGGCGCATATTGGTTGTTACATATTTGTTGTACAATTTAATACACGAGCATATATTAATTAATACTAATTATTACTATTATTGTTACTATTAGTATTTAAAAAATTCTTTTATATGCGTTTTGCGCCTGCCGAGAAGATTGTACGAGCATGGCTCGGACACTTTTCTCGCTCGATAGCCAACACAAGAATATGCAGTCTCGTGTGGCTGTGCCTGACTTTTGTACCCGTTCGCGCGGAGAGTTTCATTCGCTCGCACCGTGTACGGCTGGGATTCGGTTAATAAAGGTCGGACGTTATTACGGTCGCCACCGGCGTATTGACCGTGTGCTGTACTCGATTAATGGCCTCCTGCAGGGCAGGCACTCTAATGGAAAATCGGATATACATATTGAGCAAATACCAGAGGGGAACACGCGTTTTTTTCTGTTTTTTTTTGTTTTGTTTTGTTTTTTTGCTTTTTTATCGCAGGTAATACCCATTATGCCACGGTGCTAAAAGATTCCAATTTCGGCTTTTATATTTCTCGATCCCCTTTCCAAATAGATTCGAAACAAAATGTTTTGTTTGTTCGTTTATATCCGTAAAAATCTGCCCATACCTGGTAGAAATTTTGGAGCGTTACACTGTTTAAAAAAATGGTAAATTTGAAGTACCGAACTGGAAGTTTTTATGCAAAGACTGGTACATTAAATTTAATGTGAAATTGTGATGAAAAATTAATATACTTTTTCATTGAAATTAAAGTAAAGTATACAAATTTGCAGTACTTTCGTAGTAAAATTAAAGTAAATTATTAAAAAGTATTTCCAATGTTTTTAATACACAGAACATTAACTTTTCATTACGATTATACTTGAAATTAAATATACCAGTTTTTGCATAAAAACTTCCAGTTAGGTGCATTAAATTTCATACGAATTTTTTTTTACAGTGTAGGGGAGACCGGGGACAAAAGTAGCAAAAATCCTTTTTAATTTTTTTACCGACAGACCCGAGAATCTAACGCTTGGACATCCAATGGCGTATCATTAACCTACTCTTAGGTATGTAGTTAAAACATTTCAAGCAGGAAATAGCACGGATTTGCGAACACCGCCCCTTTAAACGCAGACGAAATCGGGTGAGAATTTGGGCCGCGGTGGGGTCAATTGTAACGGGTAGTGGGGTCATTTGTAACGTTCTCCAGCACCCACGGAATCCTTCGCTGACTGCGATTAAGAAATAGAACGGAGTGCATTAGCACAGAAAAATGAAAGTTTATTATTGCTCAGGTTATTTATGAACCAGGCCCAGGTTATTTATGAGGTTATTTTGTTTGTCAACAAAATATGTTCAGTTTACCTGTTCCGTACACTGATACAGTAAGCATAGCTACAAATGTTAGTCTACAATCGGTTGGTTATAAATTACGAGAGCGTCGTTCGCTGATTGCTTAGAATGTAAGAATAAAATATATAAAATATATTGATATTGGTATTGCCATTTAAAAAAATTAACTATTGCTGGTACAATTGACCCGGATCGACTGTTACAATCGACCCAACGCATGATTATTACCAATGTTACTATGGCATTTGTTAACAACAAACTGAAACGGATCGTCTCAGCGATCAAAATGTTCAGTAAAAACGTGCCGACCAACTCTTTGTGTTTGTTTGCACTAATATTTTGTACTGGGTTGCCTAACTGACGCGATCCGCATAGCCGAAAAATGACTTCTGTACTCACGAATCACATTTGCCTTCGGCGAATTGGTGTTTTTAAGAATTCAGCTATAAGGCGATTTTACTGCCATAAGTTGACGTCGATAATATTGCTCATTTCATATCCGACACTTCCAATCATGCACAGCGTTGCGCGGCCGCTTGTTACAACTGACTCGTGTTACTTTTGTCCCCGATCTCCCCTCCATCGGACCCGTATTCGGTCAAACGTATAATATATGTTGATCTACGCGTAAATGCGTATATTGGTACACATTAAATAAAATTCATTCGATCCAAGAGGATTCTATTTGCGTAAAATGACAATCCGCGCGCCGCAAAATAATCCTCTCTCATGAAATGTATTTTATTTAAAGTGTATGTACTACTCACTCGACCATCAGCCGAACATGATATTACCGTGCCACGCCCAAGCCACGAAGTAGCTTACAGTTATTTTTCATTAGATTAAAAAATATGATAAGGTTTCGCCCATCGTGTGGTACGCCAACTTTTAATTAATTAATCCGTGAACGAGGCCGGCGACGTCGCCCCGTCCACTTATCAGCCCGCTTCTGGCCGAACTTGATTTAACATTACATAATCTATTATTCCCTTTGGACGTAGAAGTTCAATGCCAGAATCCTAATTTCATATGTAAATTGATCGTCGCTGAGCGAAAGCTCGTGTACGTAATCAAGGCACGTCGCTAATGAGACATGCATTTAATATGAACCGAATTAAACTTCGCGCCGTTGAAAGCGCCGCTCGAAACGGCATTGCGAGGCGAACAAGAGGGAATAAAAAAAAGGATGCTAACAAGAACTCAACGAATGGACCGATAAGGGCCGCAGGAGTAAGTTTTCTCGCCGCCCCGTTGCCAACGGGAAGAGTTATTGAAAGGGCTCGACCGGAAGCAATAGGTACGTTTCTTTTATTTATTTGCAAGCCGGTTGACCTACTTTATTATTGCGTCTTGTATTTCCACCGTCGAGAGTTGCGGTGCGGCTTTTGGTTACTAATGAGCTACCTTTTCGATCTTGGGCTCGAGAAAAAACATAATAATAATCAAGCACTTCATAAACGCGGGACAATAAGAATTCTGATAATTCCGACAAACGAACCAAAAAGTTTCATTCCTTATCGAAGCAAGCGCCATAGAGCGCGCGCATTCGTACGTTGCGGATGCACATAACAGATTTGCCGCGAGTCTGCCTGTAGGCCAGATTTTCTTTTGCACGGTCGAGTATCCCTGAAGAATGAGCGGATCGAGTGTGGGGGGGAGGGGGAGAGAATCTTGAGCACCGCAGAATAATCTGTGAGAAGCTCACGGAGGGATGAAAAGGGATCCTCATCTCAGCGGGTTGATGGGTGGAAAGGAGTATACCGAAATGTCATCCCGGGTGACTCGGCTGTCGGCTCGATGAATCACGAAGGAGAGCAGCCATCGCAGGCGAGCTTACGGAATTCTCAATTATAGGATTCGGGATCATAGAATTCAAGAGGTATCTGGATTAAGGGCGCTTATCGCGAGGGATATATGCTGCGTGGTGCAACGCCGTCTCCTTCGGCTGATACGTCCTCGCTGCGACGTTCTATCTGAGTTATCCGGCGGCGCTGCGACGTTAATACCTACACCAGCGTAGGAAGTAGACTATAACATTTACTGTGATAGCGAGTCGGGGACGATCCCGAGGGGAGGATTCCAATTCGCTCTATGCACCGAGACCGCTCTCCGAACAACTTGTTGTTCGTCGAACAACATTGTCGCAGGGTAAATCGAGCGGGTCTCGGGCCAGCGGCGAAGTGTCGAGTCGCATCGTCCCTATGAACTATTCGAGGCAAATGAACTTCTCGCCGACCAATCCGCCGGAGACCGTTAAGATAGAGAAAGAGAAGGGGGTCGACCAGACGTAATTTCGAAAGTTTAACGTGGCCGTCCGTCTCGATTGAGCCGCAAACGAGGGAGGGAAATTAATGCTCGGGGAAAACTAAAAACACCGAAAGACGTAGAGGAGTGACTCGTCTCGGTATAAGCGACAAAGGGCGACCGGAACTGAAGAGGGTGTAGCGTCGATAACGCTACAGCGTCATCGTGGGTCGTGAAAGAAGAAAATTATACGAAACCTCTCCGTTTCTCTCCCTCTCTCCCTCACGTCGACGTTGAAGCGGGTAAACTTTCCACTATTGCGGTTTCTAGTAACTGCGTACAAGAAAGGCTATACCGAAAGTTTAAGTGGTTCGCTGCTCTCGCCAGTAAAGAGGCAAACAGAGAAGCGCCGCCGTGGCTTTTCGCTTGACTCTCTCCCTCGTTCTTTCTCTCTGTCCCTCTCCCCTTCGGGTGCATAATTTATGAGAACCACGTGCAGCGCTCCATCGAGCGTGAAAAAGATAATTATTCAGAGCCTCGACCGCTAATTCGGCGTCTTCGGCTTTATCGTTCGTTGCGTCGTACCTTTTGTGGCTCCGGGGTGTACAAACGCCTCTCGGTGAGACTCTCCCCGGGGCAAACCGGGAGAGCTTTAACGACTTGTTGGTCAAACAACATAATTCCCAGACTATGGCTAGACGGCAGTCTATTCTATACCTTCCCCCGGCACCGCCGATGATCCGAGCGGTTGGGAAACAACGCAGCCCTCGGCACGCGATCCATCCCTCTAATCGCTCCCGCGGAACTGGGCACAGTCGTCGGCCTCTCAGCGGCCTGGCCGATGGTCAGTCATTGGCACGATGTTGTCTCTCTCCGACCGATACGATTGGCAGGGCAGACTCGGCGAACCCTCGACTGGTTATTGCCATTGACGATTCAATGTGATGGCTCGGCACGGGAGAAACCTCAACGAGGAGTGCCAAGTCCCGATGAAAACGAAACTCTCTCGGTTGAAGTGGAATCCGCGGTAATCCCTCACAAGAGCCAAAGGGCCTTTTTCGAATCAACGATAATAGGGTCGGGTAGATCGTCGCGCCGGCAACAATTATTGTGTCGTTGATCGAATTCTCGTTTGCCACGATGGAAACACGGAAGCCCTCGTGCGTGCCCGCAAGCACTGGCTGAACAATCGTTGATTTCTCGTAGCGATAACAACGACAAGCCGATCCAGTCTACCGTACGGAAACTATCGGGAACGAACGCGCAAACACAGTAACGCCCATTTCGTTGTCACAAAAGTGGGCGACGAGAGAACCATGACTCAGGCCTTAATGAGTCGCTCACGAAATTCTCGCCCAAGTTCCGCTGGAAACTTCAAACTGGCTGTGATTTAACCCCCCGACAGACAAACATATTCCGCGCTTTCTCAACTGCTCGATACACTGTGCTGCACCGAAATGCGTGAGAAAGATTTGGTTTGTAATGATCCGCGCGCAAAAAAAAAACAATAATAATAAATATCAATGACATTCTGATCGAAAAGACTTTCTCTGGAATGCATTACTATTCGTAAACTTCTTTTCAGCCTTACAAGATTAAAATCGAAAAAGAAATCTTTGTAAAATAGAGCTCGCTATCCAATTGGATAAAATAAAATATTTATGCGCAAGTTGTATCCGAGATGGGAAAAACCCTCATTTATTTTTATATTTCGTAATTATAATATTGATATCTATATTTTATAATCTAAACCCCAATGTCAAAGATATATTTTTCGATATATTTCACCTCAAGATTTTATCTTATTCACCGTGGATCGAAGCTCCCTAACCGGGAAAATGTCGGGGGTGATGAAAAAAAATGTAAACACATTCGACTCACCGATCATCGTAAACGAAACCGGCGTTGAGGGTATTGTAGTAGAGTGCAGTGGCGACTATGGCGCAGGCTACGGCTAGGATATCCATGTCACATCGCGGCTTCGGCTTCAAGGGAATCGTTGGCGTTAGCCTCTTAACTTGTTGCACGTTCGCGTTAGCAGCGACGGATCTTCTTCGTCTCCTTGCCGGTCGGTGGTCGACTATGGCGACGGCGACGACGTTCGGCGAACACCGAGCCCGATGGCGCCCCGTCGTCTTCACGGTCGCGCGGTTCACTCGAGGCCCGAGGAAGACAGGTGACACAGCAAAATCGCTGCCACCCCCGACCGATAACAAGTTTTCTTACCGATAAAGAAAAAATTTATCCGAACGTCTCGAATTGCCTTCAATATCTTCGAGAATCTCGTCCGAGTCACTCAATCGCGAGGGAGAATGAAGGTCCTTTCTGGAACCCGAATGTGGACGTTTCCACGCCGGGTGGTCTCTGCAGTATCCAATTCTGGATTACTTTATCTCACACACTTCACGATAATCCATCAATGAAAAATCCACAGACACTATCTGGCCGAACTGGAATAACAGTCGCCTCGATCGAATCCCTTTCTTCGCCGATAACCCCAAGGTTTATAGAAATTTTAGTCCTTTTTTCAACCTTATACTCTGTACAACCCACCGTTGTTCGATCGTATCCTTTCGACTCCTTCGTTACAACGCACAATCTTCCTTAACCCCGTTAGCGAGCTACCTTCGTCGAGGGTGTTTTTTTTAATTTATTTATTATTTTTTTAAATCGCTATCTTCCTCGTGTTCTTTTTTTATGTTTCTTTTGAATGGATTCACCGATCTATCGTCCGTTATCGCGATACTTCTTTCGCCGATCGATGGTTCTTCGATGTCAGGAGATTTTCGTTGAGATGAAAATTTCGTAAGTTCCGAACCGGAACGCCTGTCGGTGGTTCGACGGCCGACGAGCCGCCAGCAAGTCTTATCCTAGTCGACTCACTCAAGCCTCCTGCAAGTAACAGAGACGACTCAACGGAGGCCAATTATGGGTTTCGACTTTTCGTGATAAAATTTCCTCTCGCCGACCGGCAGTCGCTGTGGTTTTCGACTAACCCGCTGGTATTTACGGTCTCGATCTTAACGACCTCGTCGACGACGGAGCCGCGGGATTTGCCTGTTGCCGGTGAAATTTTTTGATAACAGGGCCGTTTATTGTCGATGGTGCTGGTTGCGTCGGGCACGAGGTACCGGAGACCCTGGACGCGGCGCATGTTCCGAGTGCTATCGCGAAACTGTCGCGCGCCCCCCGAGAACGGAGAGCTTTATACGCGCGGGAGAGACCGAGCCATCGATCGGCCAGGCGCTTGCGCCTGCCGGCTCTCTTCTCGTCCCCCCTGCCTATCGCGTGCCCTCTCTCACTACTGTGCCTTCTCCTCGCCCTCCTCCTCATCCTCCTCCTCATGCTTCCGCCAACTGCCACGCGACACTCCGGAGAGACATCGGCGTTTTCACCAATAGTCAGTGTAGTCCCTTCTTCGCTATCAGGACCAGCACACCGGCAGGACCACATTTTGTGAACCCCCACCTCTGAGTCCTCTTGGATGTGTGACCGCGAACGCGACCGCGAGTACAGGATCCTCACCAGGCGGGCACCCCGCTGTGCGCAGCGCTACGTGGAAACCCTGTCGACCACCAGAGCAACGAGAAAGCTCACAGAGAAGGAGGCTTCCACGCGCGTTGCGCATGGGAAACGAGAATACGCACCGTTACGACCGTCGCACACACGCTACGAACGTACGCGCCTCGGGGAACCCTCGCTGCCTCTCTCTTTGCCCTGTTATTTGTCCCACGCTGCTCTAGATTGAGATAACAGACTAATGCGACCGACGCCGCTGTCGGCGAATCAGAAGGAACGGGCGGGAGGCTCGGGGAGAGCGAGAATATAACTTGCAGCCGGTCCGACACCAGGCTCCGCAGTCGGAGATCCGATATGTCCGGCCACCACGCGATTCCCCCCTCCAGACTAATGTGCAATTCACGGAAGGCTGTGTAATTTCGCCGATCCGGAGAACACCACTTTCCGGACGAGTGTAACTGATTCTGGATTTCTTTTTTTTTTTTTCTTTTTTTGCAGCGCGGATCAATTTTGATAATAACGGGGGATGGGCTTTGTGCGATGCGAAACGTTCATCGATCGTCGATCAAAGTTACTTTAATAAAGTGCCGAGACGGGGAAACAAGGCTGCGGTAAAATGAAAGGGACGAATGAGCATGAGCTGGAGGAACCCGAACGGGAAGAGAGATATGGGTTACGGGCTTTGAGATACGCACTAGGGAGGCAACAGGGTGGAGTATATTGGAAAATTGATACCCGAGAATGGTGTCGGAAGTGCGTTTCGCCTCTCGCAACATCTTTCCAATATTCACCCGGCGCTTGCGAGTTTTCTCATCTCCCTTTCGTACTCTCTGAAGCCGGGGCTCTCTTCCTCGCTGTATATCTATCGCTCCCTCGTTCCCGTGGCGTCGCGAGGGAAACTGCTGGCCGGCTTATTATAGTACCGGGAGCACGGACGGCGAATCTCCATATTTATCTTTCCCCCGGGAAAGATAAAAGAGCAAGCGTTACTATATAAATAGTGCCATACTTCAGCGTTTCTCCGGGAAAAGATCCACTGCCGATCCAGTTAGTTCGCTGCCGTAGTGGCGATCGCGGAAAGATAGTGGGCGGCCCGGTCTTGGGATGCGCCCAACTAGCGGACGAACGAAATTTACTACTGGCGAAATAAAATATATACATATATATTGGGAAGCTCCGGGGAATCGGAACCGAAAATATTTTCCTGGGCCTCGTTCTGTTCTTCGCGGTACGGTGAGAACTTGTGGTCCATTTATGACTTCCGGTTGTTTGGAGCAGATTTACAATTTAGATGGCTGGGCAGTGGTCGATGTCGAAGAATTTGGGATATCTGTCAAGGCTGCGATCGACTCATCGGCACCGTTGGACGGAAGGACGATGCGAATCTCCAAAACACGCTTCGGCCATGGGTGTTGGACCTCCTCAGAATTACTGATTTCTAATTTTTTTGACGATGAGAAAAAAGAACATGTAAATAGACTAATAGTAAATGAACTTGAACTTGTTTTACAAATTCCTTTCTTTTGTGAAATTAACAAAAAAAAACTTGCATTTTAAAAACTAATTTTACCACATAACTCACCAAAGTAAATTAAATAATCCCTAAGTGAGATATGATTAACATTGTTTTCTACAATGGACAATTTTTAACTCCTTGTGACTATAATTTCGACTTCTGCATGAGAACATTTTGTCTTTCTCGGTTAGACTCTATAACATAAAAAATTCAAACCGTAATTAATACAATTTCAATTACTAAAACAAGGTTAATTAACAGACGTCTACTCGCGACTCATTTATACTTTCATAACTTCTAATTTTTGCTTGTTTCAGAATCTATAAGGATTCCAAACGTGCAGCGCTGCATTCGCTGCATCGCGCTCGAATAATAGACTGGAGCAAAGTGACGATACTAATACGGCGCCGGTTAATATCGGAAAATTCTCGGACGTTAATTAGCAGATTAATTTTTTTTCCACCAGCGATGCGACGGCTCCGGCATTTGATCGCCAGGCTTCCCGATGGTTTCCCTCGAAGACCAGTGCAATTCAGCCACCGGACCAAAGCGATCGGTCATGCGCTCGTTCGCCGATCTTTGTCGCGTTCTGCGGAGGCGGGATACGAATGCAATGCCGAACAAGCCAGAGCGCTGTATCCCGAACGGTACGGGCGGAGAACTGTTGAATTCCCGTTGCGGATGCAATGTAATACGTGTGAACATCCGTAATACGATGTAGAACACGCTCGCGAAGTGTGTCCGGTAGTTGATACGTTACACGGAAAAGCCGGAGGCTCATTGCGCGGGGAGGTGGGAGAGTCGTGGGAGCTGATAAAATCGGTCAAACCCGAGGAAATCTCCCACGCATGCATGAAAGTAAGGAGGAGCACGTCGGGCGTGCGGCGCCTGTCACGCTTTCAACTCACGTTTCCAATTTGCGTTCTCGCCTGCCATGCTTTGAGAAAGATAGACGGAGGCGACACGGTGAACACACGGAGTGTAGCCACGACGAGAGGGACGGGGAAATGAGTATATGAAAATGTGGAAAAAAGATGCGACGACGTAGGTGAGCGAGGAAGGAAAAGGTGCAGTACGTCGGGAAAGAAAAACAGCGCTTGCGAGGCGGAGATACGAAGGCGACGATGAAAGTATAGGGGTCGCGCGCGCACGAGAACGGGAGTGAAACGCGGAAATGGAAATACGGGGTAACGATAAGTTGAAGGGGGTAGTTCGCGGGGAACACGGTGGCGCCGCGCGGCGTCGCGACGTCCGTGCTCGCCAAGGCGCCGGCGTCCAGCCACCCTCAGGGTAGGAAACCAACAGGTATCCGTCGCCTCAACGAATGTGACACCTACCTCACTCCTTCTCATCTCTCTCTCTCTCTCTCTCTCTCGCTCCCTCTCCATCTCTCTCCATCACCCTCTTTCCCTCTGCCTCGTTCGGTCTCCGCAACGCCATATACCTCGGTCCCGTTCGAGAAACCCTTCCAGCACGAGCGCAGCACAAGAGTCACGCGGACTGCGTCGACCTGGCTGGAACTTACGGTCTCGCATCACCCTACCCGACTACGCTGGCCCTTATATTCCTCTTTCATCTCTCAATCGTTCACCTTCGATGTTTCACCCAACCACGGTCGCACGGTCAGCAATCGGGATCCGGGTCATTCGTGGTGTCTTATATCGGCGGCGCACCGTCCATAAAACTCAGCTGTCGTCCCTACCAATTCAACTCACTCGCCGACTAAGCGGAAACGGTATGCACATAAATTTATGCATCGGCCACAAATTTTGCACCGTATCTCTCCAATGAAATCCCATACACCAGAGCTCGAGAATGAATGAAGACAAAAGCGGAATATCATTGGAGAGCCTTTATTCAGAATAGTTTTTCCTGCAGTGTATGTGGACGCCGGAACATGGACGTATTATTGGAAAACCGTCGGAAAATATCCGTACCACTGGCAATACTTCCCTCGACGGAATACATTGACCGGCTGCGTCTCTCCCGCTCTCGTTTATTTTATTTTTCTTTGTTTATTCTGTTCTTCTTTTTTGCCGGATACTCGTTCACCGAGCACAAAGACAAAGGCGAAATGAAACGTGATGTTTGTAGACTACGACGACTACGGGAGAGGCAGAGAGTCCCAGTCAGAAGCAAGGTATGAAAGGCGCCCCCGCACACCGCGACAAGGGCATTGTGTGCCGAAGCGATTGGTGCAAAATGTAGAATGGTAAAAGAACATTCGAGCGAAAACGGTGACGGAAAGAGATGATCGCGGAGTGGTAGTGTAGGACCGGCGAACCGGACACTCACTCCTCACCCTTCCACAAGACTCTGTCTCCGTAGGTATACATACGCGAGAAGAACAAATCAAATCAGCGTGAGGGACGGTGATGTGTACAATACCGGCTGGTACAGCGAGAGTTACCATTCGGTTTCCATCAGGTCTTGTTGCCGTGGATCCAGGGATAGTACGGAATAGCACGTATTGTTCGCGTCAGCAGCGGATGTAGACCGTAGGACAATGCAACGGAGGCGCCCGAGGACGCAAGGATGCATCATAGTTGACTACAGTGCACGGCCAGAGAAGTTCGAACCTCGGAGACCGAACGAAATTAGGCACGAGTGGACAAGTCGGATGGCACGCTACCTGCCAATTCACATTGTTCTCTCGGTCGCCGTTACGCTTCTTCTTCTTCCAATGTCTATCGGAACCTAAGCACCACACTTGAGTGTTCGATAATGGCCACAGGTACGGAATCGCGCCGACCAATACTTTTATAGTTTTTTATATTCGTGACTGGTGAGACCACTTTTAGACTGTACAGTCCCTTCTTTTTATAAAGAGTTATTCGTTGAGAGGTTTAGATGCTTGTCACAGATGGCGCCGTCTTCCAGCCGCGGCGTTACGTTTCATCGACAGGTAGCAAAAACAAAGGGGTGTTCTGGCCCTTCCCCGCCCAGCAGATGAACCGACCCAAACCGACACCAACTTACGTGGTCGTCTTCTTCCAACCTCTCCTGGCGGACTTATGTGGTTGCGACTTAGCTGGCCGCGCGCTGTATGTGGAAGGTTGTTTCCAGCCGATGGTAGTTGCGGGCCTGTGTGCTGCTGCACCATCGGTGCTTGCGGGGACCGATTAAACCACACTCTATCCCTCTCTCTCTCTCTCTCTCTCTGTTGCAGCAAAGCGCCTCGGAGACCCTCGCCTCGTCTCCGTCTCCCATCTTCCTAATCTTCCTTCCCCTTTCTCTTGGAGAGGAGCGAAAGATCTCTCCCCTTCGCCTGCGGATGCTGCACATTCACCGACTACGACTATCCAAGTTCCTCGCGCATCCTTTGCCGTAACGCTCGTCCCCCAAGGGACGTCAAACGATTATCTCGTCTGTGGCTCTACGTTATCCGGCTCAATGTACCTATCCCGATGCCTTGCACGCGCATACTTCCCCTCCTATTTCGCCTTTTCGCATTGTCGTCCTTCCCTTTCTAACTTCTTCCTCTTTTTTCTCTTCTTCTTCTTGGCTCCGTGCGATTTTTCTCTCGCTCATATCCAATCATGAAACGCGGACGGGCAAGTGTATTCCAGCCCGGTGAGACAGGGAGAAGGAGACCGGGCGCATTGATTGGAAATTTTTCCGTGACGTATAAAAAGGAGAATGACGAGAATTGTTGCACAATGGACGGTGCGGGAACGGCGTGTTCACGAACGGACTCTGTGTATACCGCCTATACACAGGTGCACCGGCGACGTTCTGACGAACGGTTATTATTGAATTCGCGATAGGTTATAGCTTTTTTCTTTCAAAGAACGACGGCGTTGAATCCAAGCAAGTGCGATTGAACGGAGGGATTATAAATAGAGAATGTCGTCATGTATAGGTGTCAACGTAGTTCAATTTTTTTTTTTTTAGTCACGGGTAAATCCGTCTTTCGATATCGCGCGACGAAGGGACCGACTGTCCTATCGACGGGTGATATGCGAAGTGCGTGCAGTCGGGGAAATGAGAGGAGAAAAAACAATTGTGATGTATCTATCGGAAGATATACTGCGTAGGAATAGAGGTCCGCTTCGTCGAGGCAACAAAAAAGCCGATCGATCATGTCACTTGGTGCACAACCGGAGGCTCGTAACTTGCTTAGATTACTCGTTTAGATGTAAATAATCGCAGCACCAGGGAAACAATAACGTGCAAAAAGCACGATAAAGTTGTGCCTCTTCCATGCTTGTCGTCAAATCAATGAAACCCCAAAAACATTTCGGCCCACATATTTAAATGTATTTTTTGTCTGCTAACGCGAATGCAACAGCTGTCTTGTCCCAAACTGAACGCGTCGGTGTACGCGAAAGTTAAAATTTTCTGTCGCTTCTTTTTTTTTTGCGCGCGATTGAAGTTTTCGACGATGTTTCCGACTTCAACCTCATACGCGAAACTAAGATCATTCGATCGTTTGACATTCTTTTTAAACCGAATTTCTTCGGGTTTTTTTTTCGCAGTAGAAATTTGAAGTTAATACCTGATTGATCGGCACTCTGTTCCCCCGTTGTCCCTTCTTGGCTCGAAGCATTCATTGCACAATCAAGTTGTAACTTCAAATTTCTAGTACGAAAAAAGAAAATTGAAAAAATTCGGGTTAAGAAGAATCTCAAAACATCAAAGAGTCTGCGCGCATAAGACTGAAGGCGGAAACTATTCGCCGAAAACTTCAACGACGCGCAAAAAAAAAAAAGAAGCGAAAAAAAAGTTTCATTTTCGCGAACTCCGACCCGTTGAGTGTGTCTTGTCCCAAACTCAACGGGTCGGAGTTCGCGAAAATTAAACTTTTTTATCGCTTCTTTTTTTTTTTGGGCGCGATTTAAATTTTCGGCGAATAGTTTCCACCTCCAGTCTCATACGCGCAGATCCTTTGGTATTTTGAGATTCTTCTTAACCCGAATTTTATCAATTTTTTTTTTCGTACTAAAAATTTGAAGTTACAACTTTCGGCGAATAGTTTCCACCTTCAGTCTCATACGCGCAGACCCTTTGGTATTTTGAGATTCTTCTTAACCCGAATTTTATCAATTTTTTGTTTTCGTACTAGAAATTTGAAGTTACAACTTGATTATGCAATGAATGCTTCGAGCCAAGAAGGGACAGCGGTGGAGCAGAGTGCCGATAGTGTAATAGCATGGGGATAGTGTCGACACTGCTGTGCAAGCTCTCTACTTCGTCGAATCGATACGTCTCCGTCGTACACACAGTGGAGACGGTACGTATAGGAGAGAGGGAGCGCTCTTTACCCTCCTCTCCTTCCGCGGGCACCAATGTGTAAACGTTGATTTAACGACCGGAACGCCCGCGCTACGTCTGCCTATTAAGGCGATTACCGAACGCACACGACGTTAGAAATTTCGCTTAGCCATCACGACGGGCGGGCAGAAACGCCGTTGAACCAGCAACTGCGGCATACCTTCTCGTGTAACCGTGTAATCTCGCTCTCTCTCCGTCTCGCTCCGCCACGGCACACGGGCCGTGACCTTAATTCATTTTAGTCGCGAGAGGGAGAGGGATGGAGCTTTCCGCACAGCCCGATACTTGTTAACCGTACCCGAACCCCCCTCACCCTCGTTGCGTTTTTCCTTCCACTCCTTTTTCTCACCCTTTACGTGTAGCTCGGGCGACACGCACGCCTATCGCGCCGTACATATCTGCTCTATGAAGCTCAACTTTTTTTATTTTATATTACTTTTATTATTTCACAAGGTAGTTTAATACCCGCCGCTGGTGCGATGCAGCCAGCGTGATATCGTGTCGGGCATATTAAATAATAAATATTACCTCGTTAAAGGAAATACGTGTGTTAACACATGTGTGGTTAGAGAAAGATTTTTCAATAATGCGGGGGTTGGGAGAGAAAAGAAATGTAACGCACGACACATAGGCGGGAGGGAAAGCTCATTTAGCGACCGTGCGTGTGGAAAAAGGCGACGAGCATTGTACACACAACAGTCTGCTTGTTAGAGCTATAATAATCGGTAGAATGACGCCCGCAAGGATTCTGTTGGCGATAGTAGGTGTGGTAGTGGAGCGGAGGCAGAGGAGGATTCACGGTGGTCTGCGGTTTGGCTCCCGCATCACGGCTCGTTGCTTTTCACCCTACTTTCGCGATCAATTCCCGTTCCCCCGTGGCTTCTGCACAGACCTCCGCCGAGGGCACTGGTTCAATCGCAAATCGTTCGCAAAAAGTATAAGAAAAAGGACGGTGGACAAGTCTCGCTGCTAATGACTCGGATTCTGTAGCTGTTTGGCCATTGCTGACAGAAACACTGGTTGAATAGATTTTTTTTCTTCTTTATCTTTTTTTCATTACACTTTTGTTCCAGACCCGCACGCTCGTCGGCAGAGCGCGTTATCGCTAGGAGTGGATATATCTGTGAGTGTTGCGTGTATTCGTGTAAAGAGGACGGATGGACGGACGGACAGGATTCTTCTAATACTTCGGATGCTGGCTCACTCGTAAATACACTGAGAGAAGGATCTCGGAAAAACTGCCACGTCATATGGTAAATTTAGACCGAGCAACGTGATACACCAACGGCACCGCTAGCGGTATGCGAAATTTTCGTATGGGCCATAGCAGGTTTTACCCAAGTCATATGGTAATTTTTTTTCCAGAAGGCGGGTTGGCAATATTTTGCGTATCGAATTACGGAGATGAAAACTGAGAACTTCGTCGATCAAATTTTTTACATAATAAAGATTTGATTGAAATAATATGCCGGTATAACCTGCAAATCTAAACCAAACGGTTCGCGATCGCGACGCCACCGATTGCTATATTTTCTAGTACATTGAGAGATGGATCTAGTAAATATGCCTATATCGCTTGAACGGTGTTAACATAGCACATAGTAGTAGGGAACTAAGGCGCCATCTATGGTAGGAAGCACCGGATTTATAAAAAAAATTCGTGGTATTTTGATAAAAATTCTTGGAAAATCTGAGACTCTCCGCTATAGGTGGCGCCCTAGTTGCGTACTACTATGAGCTATGGTAATTTTTCTTACATGATCGGTAGTTTTTACTAGATCTTTACTAGATCTTAGTAGGGAAGAGCGGGGCAAAATGGGCCAGTGGGGCAAATCGGGATGTATCGATGTGGCAAAATGGCACATCCATAAGTGATTGGAAAATTGCATTTTGCTTACTTTCCCGTTTCGCCCCGCTGTTCCATTTTGCTCCGCTCTCCCCTATATTATAGGAAAAATTATGGGATATTCGGGTAATATCTGCGATACTAAAAATTGCCAGCTCACTACGAACTTTTGCCACGACGTCGCTTTAGTTTCCATATACCTCAAAGTTCAATCAGCTTTTAACAGATTTATAATAATTTCTATCAGATGCTTCTCTCAGTGTAGTTTCCGAAAAGTGTAAGAAAAAGGGGTATGCACAAGTGTCACGTCGCCGATGACTCGGACTCTGCCGCTTCTTTTCCATAACCAACGAAACTTCCAATTAAGGAAATGTTTGCTGTATTTTCTTTTTTTATTCCACTTTTTTCCCAATGAGCCACACATTCGTGGATGAGACACGTTATCGCTCCGGTTGAATATATCCATTGGGTCTTTGAAGCCCTCTCGACGCCTCTCACTCACGGTAATTAGTGATAATATGGCCCCTGAAACGGGAGCACGTAACACAATGAAAGGGATCGAAGCCGTGAATAGAGAGGAAGCGGGAGGCTTTTCGGGCCTGTGCGCGAGCGATGTACGTGCGGATAGGATTGAAGTTAGCCTCGCACCACCAATGACCCCTAACCGCGTACGGGGGTTGTATCTGACAAAATCAGTGGTGCACCTATTTTCCGAAAGATAAAGCTTGTCTCCCTTGTATTGGGAATGAGAAAAGGGCGACAAGGGGAAAGGTAAAATTTTTGGTAGAATGAAACGGTTCGCGTAAGAGGTGGGGGGGGGGGGGGGGGGGGGCTGCTGTAATAGAGCCTAATGGACGGCTGCGAAGCTTGGGCAGACGAGTACAATTTCATCCGGTCGTTTCTTCCATTCTCAGAGGGTCGGGGAGAGAGGGAGGAAGTAGAGGGTAGGAGGCAGGGCCACCCCATGTGAAGGCACACCGGACTGCTCGTAAAGTCACGTGCAGCCAGGAGGAACTATTTACGGCGCACGGCTGTGGTTCCCCGGAGGGATAATCCGGGGCACGGTGGAGCGAGGCAGAGCGAGAGGCAGAGAGTTCGCGAAAGCACCAATGGCAGAGTTGGCAGTACAGAATTCCGAAGTCGATTAGCTGCGAGAGTTTCACACTAAAAATTGAAGGGGTCGTAATTCGACGCGAGTTTAGATCTTGATGTGATCGACAAGAGGTGCAACTTTGCTCGAGGTGTACTGAGAAATTAAATTGTCGGGATCTATCGATCGCTGAGACCACTGAGAACAAAGAAATTGTTGGATTGACCAGGAGTCGCGGTGACTTACGTTCAAAGCCGTTGATTATTTGGTACAAATAAAGTATTGTTTTGTTGAACAATTATTTGGATCAATCGATTCAAAGTTTGTTGATTCAAACGAACATTTTTGTTGTTACCAACCAAATAACACCTTGGTTAATCCGACCATCTCTTTTTCTCATTGTCGTTACGAGTGATTATTGTGATCAGTAGAAACAGCGAGAGATTGGTCGGACAACCTTTAATTGATGCTGCAGCAAAGAAAAATGCTGTTTTCAACGTACAAACGCACGTCATTCCTGTGGTTCGTACCGAGTCCAGAATACAATGCCTGCCAATGGAGAATGCCGGAACGATTGCACATGCCACAGCCCCAAACGGACTACCTGTCTTCGTGCGGGAGAAGTAGAGCGGCTTAGAAGTGGGAGTCAGGATAGCAGCAAGAGTTTCAAAAAAATGTTGGGTTAACCAAAAGTCGCGGTGACATACGTTCAAAGCCGTTGATTGTTTGGTACAAATAAAGCATTGTTTAGTTGAACGATTATTTGCTTCAGTCGATTCAATCGGACATTTTTGTTGTTACCAACCAAATAACACCTTTGAAATCAAGTCACCGTGTCTTGGTTAATCCGACCATCTCTTTTTCTCATTGTCGTTACGAGTGATTATTGTGATCAGTAGAAACAGCGAGAGATTGGTCGGACAACCTTTAATTGATGCTGCAGCAAAGAGAAATGCTATTTTCAACGTAGAAACGCACGTCATTCCTGTGGTTCGTACCGAGTGCAGAATACAATGCCTGCCAATGGAGATTGCCAGAACGATTGCACATGCCGCAGCACCAAACGTACTACCTGTCTTCGTGCGGGAGAAGTAGAGCAGCTTAGAAAGGGAGAGACAGGACAGCTGCAGGAGTTTGAAAACGTCGTAGAGCGAAACCAGTCCGCAGCTCATTCTTAGGTTTACCGCTCGCGACGCAGTAACGTGAGCTAAGACAGGTGAGTCCCGGTAATCGAATAGCGGATTGAAACGACATCCCCCGTTTACAGTCAGCCTTGGGGGCCTTCTTAGCTTACCGGTGAAACCGATCCGTGGCTTAGCGTGCACGCGACGATACTTGCGAGATAGCCGAGCTCGCACCAGAGTATCACGATTGACTTTGAAGTGTTGACCCGGGAGGAGGCTGTGCAACCGGGACGGGAAACAGAGATGGCTGCCGCTGCGCTCGCGGGCGAAACGAGTGACACGACAAAGTGCACGCGGAAAATAGAGTACCTGCTCGAGACGTCGGACAGCCGGTGAGAGATGTGCTATTATCGCGAGCCTTTCAGACCCAAGACGTCGAACGTCGATAGGACTTCCGCGATACGTTACGTGAGACCCTCGTGAAATATATTTCAGACGGCGAGAAATCGAATGTATCGAAGTATTGCAACAAAAAAAAAAAAAAATTAAAATCGAACGCGGCCAGTCATTCATTAGTGCCTTCGTATACTGCTCGCGATAGTGATTAATCGCTCCCGCGAAAAAGTTCCTCCAAGCTGCAGAACCAGTTATCTCGGCCGGTACGAGAGAATCCATCAATTTTCTGTCTATACTTCGATTAAAATTTTTTTTTTTCGCAAACTTTTCAACAAACCTGTAGACTCCCGACGAGAAGCTTCCGGAACTTTGGCTATACTGTTTCTATAGCACGGAGAGAAATTCCTCCCAACTATTAAATTAGTTATCTGTCGGCAAAAAAATAATAATCGTTTTTTGCCATTCAAAAAGATTTCCGTCGCAAAAAAGTAAGTCGATTCTTTGATGTCGGGTTCGCGCACTTGTTTTACGTTTTAACCAATTCACAGGTTGGTATGCGACTTATCTTGTTCCGAGCTGTACTAGTTCGAGGAATGCGATAACGATAACAGTTCGAATAAAAGCAAGTGCCGGAGGTTGTTGTTCGTAGCCTTACGGCGAGAATCGCACTCAACAAGTCGCTCTCGCAGCCCCGCATTCGACGAATCCACCACGCCGTGCCTCGGTATCCAGCGAGAGCGAGCAACGGGACTTGGGTTTCTGCGAGGGATGGACGACCGATCGATTCTCACGAAGAGGGTTGCACGCGAGAATCGCCCTTCCCGCCGCTCTCGCCGGGGCAAACAAGTTCTCGTGTTAGCCGTGCCGGCGAGCTCGGCCAATTGACTAATTGCAATAAGACAGCGGCTGCAAACTTTGCCGATGAGTTACACGCGACTGCGGTATACAGTTATCCACTGCACGCGGATCTCGTAAAAAAAAGAAAGAAATAAACAATATATAGTAAAGAGCGGGGCAAAATGGGACAGCGGGGCAAAACGGGACAGTGAGGCAAAACGCAATTTTCCAACAAAAATTTGAATACTTCTGTGGGGCAAAACGGCGCAGAAGATCCAGATGCATCGATGGGGCAAAATGGCGGGACCAAATTTTTATTGGAAAATTGCGTTTTGCCCCACTGCTCCCTTTTGCCCCGCTCTCCCCTAGAGAAACTATAACGGCAGTAACGCTATCTATAAATGAGCAAAGAAAAGGGTAAAAAAAATATAAATGAATGTTGGCGAAGACTGACGAGCCCCGGGGCAAAATGTATCACCGTAGCCCGACGATCGTTGACCGGTGACGCCGAGTGCAAACATTAGTTATGCATTTAGACGAACGAGGATAACGCGTTCCCGGCAGAAACTCCGGCGGAGCGTTGCGGTACATTTGCGATAGAGAATTGCGATCCCCCGTATACGTGGACGCGCTCGTGCACGCTCGATAAAAAGTGTCGCGCGATATCATCCGGCGGCCGTCAGCGTTGTGTGTTGATACACCGAATATTTAATTTAAAAGCCAGGCGAACGCCCGGCCGCCGGTAGCCGCGGCGACTGTCCTCGCGGTGGACGGGTCAGCGCGGACGGCATCAGTTTAATGGGGCTGAAATGGTCACGCGCGCGCGAGAGAGCGCTAGACCGCTATGCCCGATTCTCCGGTGGAAAACGTAGCCACCGCCAGCGGCGAGAACCCGGTTATCTTTTCGTTTTCACGCGAGCACACGCACTTTCGCTTCGCGAGGAAACGAATGAACGTACGATCCACCCTTCCATCCCCCGAGCCCCCCTTCCGCCCCCGGCCAACCCCGCCGCTATCGCCGCATCGCGCATTTGCCATGTGGTGGTCGCAACAGTTATTTTATCGTGGTCATTTATGGCAACGTCACAAAGGGAGCCCTACCGACTCGCGCGAGCCCACACTCTCGCTCGCTCCCTGTTCCAACACGATATTCCCGTGTACGTGGCGGTGCGGGCCCCACCCAATAGTTATCGCCGTTATAGCTCCGACGAGCGAGTCGTTATCAGTATACCTGTCCGTTTTATACTTTTATTGCGCTCGACGCGTTCACCGGTTCGACGAGGAATTTTTCACCTACCGTCGCGCTGTCGTCCCGTTGACATAAACTCCGGAGGGCAAAACAAACCCCGAACCATTGATGTCGATAACCGCGGATGTTCTACATGAATTTCTGCCAAGCGCTGCGGAAGAGGTTGTAAATCGGAATTATTGTAACCCAGCCATAAGGTTACAATAATTGTTACCTGATGGTCACAAACTACTGGTTACAATTCGGAAAGTAACGAATTCTCGGACATACCGTGAGCTTCGGAGAGTAACCTGCTCCATCCGAGTTTCTTACGAATTGCTTCATGGAATTATCAGTAGCGGTCTTTTGAAACCAAGAGCTACGAGCTAGATGTTGGTTTCAATCGCTACCAAACAATAAACATAAAAATTCGTTGACTGGCAAATCGAATCTGAGGCCACCAACTCTCGCAGATTTGGTTAAAATTAGTAGCCGGAATAAAGCGATAGACTGTACACGATAAAGGTCGAGATGACGGAATACTCGGAAGCTGACGGAAGCCGGATATGGCTCTTCTCTGACAGATGTCTCTTGCGACCGAAATACGCGCGCTTGGCAGTCCGCGCATCGCAGTGGTAACGATCTTCGTGGGGCGGCCCGATGGCCCCCTCGCACGTTCGACCAGAGCCAGGACCAGGGAGAGCGGAGTTGCAGGGGAACGGAGGAAAGGGAGGAACGCCGAAGAGTCGAGCGGTCGTCGATTGGTATTGGCACGTGATCGACGTCGAGAGGAGCAGCCGTCCTCCTCATCGTCCCTCAACTCTGACCTGTCCGATCAACCTCGCTCTCCATCCCTTCGTTTCACTCACCGTCGATATGTTCTCCCCCGACGGCTGTCCGATCATTTCCCTTCCCTCTCGATCTCTCATATATAATCGTTACATACATATCCTTCCTGTATATCGACTACAACCCCCCCCCCCCTTCACCGATCTTCGAATCTACTTGATGCACTGCCTTTCGTCGACGCAGCCCGGAAACTGCACTTTCGTGTTGACCGTCAGCCATCCAGTCCCCAAGAATCCGTCAGTGACGTCGTTGACCTATTCTCCGAAGATCAAAATATCCACCTGACACCGGATCTGCGAGGAAGCCAACTGACCTACTTATTTATTTACCTTCGTACTGCGATGGCCGAATTAGCTTCGCATTTTCAATTCGCGTCTTCCACCTCGTAAATACTGTGATCTTGCAGCAGTTGGCTTTATCAGGGTATCGGAATATTTAAGAATCTAATACACCCTGCCATTGAATTCCTATTTTCTCACGAACAAGAATAGAGCTCGGTCGCGGTTCAGGTTTATCGATCACGTTAAACGAGATCCGGATCACTTCGAAGCTCGGCGACCGTTTGTTTATAATCGAATTTCCTTTTTCCCGATATCGCGAATATTGCGTCATACCGATATCGCAGTCCGCTTCGGAGCGGTTGAGGTGCAATTAAATTGGGAAAAATCGATGTATGGCCTCTTTGAAAGATACGTTCAATATCTGGTATTATCTCTATCTAGAGTCTCCAGGCTGCTAATAGATCTCAATATCATCGGTAAAGCTCGATACTCGATAAGACGATTCCAACGACGACAGAGCCGCATCTAATGAAGTCCCATCGATTAGTTGGCTATACGGTAGCTTCATCAATAATGTAGAGCCGGCATTTTCTTTTATTCACTTAAAAAAGAAGGTTTATCGTGTAACATTTTTTTGGAAATGTTGCAGGTCCGAGACAGTATCCAATTTACGCATAGAACTCGAGTTGCTGCGGTCGTCGAAGCTCGGAACAAAAGACGGCGATCACAGTATGGGAAAGCGCGAGAGATATGTACGTCCATTGTGCAATGTTTGTTGTTTGTTCCACCCGCATTGTGCTGTTCGAGTTTATTATCGCATGTATACACACATACTCCCTATACTTCCGCCAGTCGCCACTCCAACCTGTCGAGCGAAACAATGTTGCACCAGTTTTGACCAAAGCAACCGAATACGCCAGCGCTCAACTACTATATGATTCCACTTGCCGTGTGGTTATTATTCAAACATACTCGTTGGCATAATTTCCCCGAATCGGAAAGTTCCGATGATCCGTAGGACAGATCTGCCGTGTGAAAAATTTACATTGCTATCGGCCCAACGTGGAATCCCACGTTGCGCCGATAGCAACGTTTTACCCCGATAGTAACTTTTCACTTGGCAGATCTGTCCGACGGATCGGCGAAAGTTTTGTTGCGAATTCGCAGTCACCGCCGCGCATCGATATACATAACAACATTGGTGAACATGACCCGGCCCGCATATCATTGATTCATCTAATCCGGCTAATCTGGCTGAGCCATATTCGCCACTCGCACACTGCACGCCCCGTCTGTGAAGCGGCGCATTCTCCACCTGCGCAAAGTTTGCTTCGCACCGGGAGTTCCGTGCACCGGTGCATTGTTCCATCGAGATCGGAATAAATTTACCGAAGCTTTGTTAAACTTTTCTCTCCCGGTTCATAATGCACGCACCCGTACCGCAAGGCAAACACTCCGATAATGCCTCACCATCTATTATTCGATACTCCTGAGTGACCCGCGCAATTTGGCAGAATCGCGATAATAGCGACAAAGCGAAGACCAGAAAAAATTTGTACTCCCGCGATCTCCGATGCACGCCTTTGTGACTGGCACCGGTGCAGAATCCGCAGAGGAATACCCGGTTTCCTCACCGAGCTCGAGTCAATTGCCAATTTGATTTATGGAACTTATCATCGAGGGAGAATTTAATTATTTAGCGCGTCAGAGAAGTTGGACATCAATTATTGAGAGAGAGGCGTGGAGGAAGAACAAAAAAGTGGGTCTGGTCTCCTGGGACAATTCGGCGACGTTCGTCCGAGGGATGGTATTCGACCCACGTAACGGCTCGTACGTGCGCGTGACGCGCGCTACCTTCGACTTGCCCCTCTCTTGCTCCCCATCCGAGCCATTTTCGCCAGTTCAAAAAAAATCCCCCCCACTCCTTTATTGCCCTACGATACCGTGTTTCGTTGACTTTGGGAATCTACGATGACATTCGGGACAGCCGGTGTGTGAAAAATCACGCGTACGCAACCAGCGCACTCCTCCCAAAATGGCTCCGATCATCCTGCTAAGCTACCGGTGGACTCGTGACACCGCTCCAACGTGCGTCTCGTCGGGAGCAGAAAAATATACTATGGTAATCCTTAAATAAGAAGTTTCGGAGTAGCGTCGACTTTTTTTTATTCTCCATTGGATCGCGCATGTGGGACGTTGGGAACCAGCAACGGAGCGATAGGGCGCATAAGCCGTGAAATATTGATGCACCTTTTTCTCCACCGACGATCCCGGGATGTTCCACCGTGTACAAATCCTCGAGCGTTGTACACGTAGGTGGACAGAGTGTAAGAAAGTTGAGCACCGTAGCTGGCCAAGTATTCGTGGAGATTTGAATGGAGCGGAGTTAAGTAGGGCCAATGTGGGTCCGGGCGAGAGGTTCGTCGAGTAAGGTCTACAGTAGTTCAAGTAGATATCTGGTCGGCCGTGGCTGGAAATATTCTCATGCTCGAAAGGCGGAATAATCGACGCGGGTTCTCTCGCTCGCTCTCTCGCGTCGCGCCTTGTCCCGGGTCGCCTCGTCGAACGCCCAGACGTACCCGACAGCCCGCGAGGTATAATATAATAATTCAACGGGGCAATGGCTTGAGTTTCGGGGAAAAATATACCGAGAAACGGGGCGGTGGCGGCGGCTCGCGCGGGCGGTCGCAAGCCGGCGCAAACCCAGCGTTTGATTCCTCGGGACCGAGGCAAAACGTTAAATTATTCCGGTGCCCCGCCAAATAGGCGATCTAAATGCGTTCAACCGACCAGAAGTGGTAATACGTTACCGGTTATTGCCGGCGGCGGCATCTTAGCGAAGTTTGGGTAGTGAGCTGCTGCTCCTGCTGCTTCTGCTGCAAGCTACGGAACGACACCCTCCACTGTGGACCGTACAGATGGGGTTGAACTACCGAATCAGCCGCGCACGATTACACGAGATCTGGGCAAACCGGGGTCGATCTCTTCGAATTCGGCGCGTGTTGTTACTCATGCTGTCCGATGCTGTTGACTGAAGCGGGCCAAGAGGCGCGGCTCTTGTAAACCTCAAGAGGGAGAATCAAACTTACTTGATGAAGGTCGGGCATTGTAAACGTAAAGATATTTTTTTTTTCTGAGATAAGGTACATGTACGGGTATGGTAACCACATGAGTTATGACCACTGCTGTTGTAACGGCACATTTACATCTCTACCACTCACTGTACCAGATAATAACTCTATCAAAAAAGTCACGTTTTACAACTCTACTAGAAAACATCTCTACCATATTACAACTCAACCGTATTAGATCTCAACTGAAATCTCTGCCAAGAAGTCAAAAAACTCTACCAGAATCAAAATAAAATTCTATCGGACTTGAAAATAAAACTGTACCGGAATACAAGGTTAGGTAGTCTTGTATTCCGGTCGAGTTTTATTTTAAGCCCGGTAGAGTTTTATTTTGGTTTTAGTACAGTTTTTCTACTATCTGGTAGATATTTTTAGGAGAGTTCTAATACGGTAGAGATGTGAGTGGTAGAGATGTAAATGTACCGTTGTAACTTGCTGCAACATGCTGGTACTTCGCGACTAGGGTAAAAGGGACCAATATGAACCACCTCGATTATCGTAAATCAATGATGCATGGGTCGGATCATATTCACCACTTTTACCCTATTTATAAAAATGGGTAGAACTAATCGCGCTTTTCGGTAAAGCTTTGTAAACTAATCGTTCGGTTGTAATTAAAGTCCTCTGGGATCTCGGACGAAGCTAAAATTGGACCAAAGGTCGACAACATCGGTACATTTGTATTATTCAGTTGGCGACGATGTTCGTTATTAAATAACTATAAAAATAGCGAGGATGTACCACAAGGTAACTAATTAATCAAAAAAATTGATCAGTGCGGTAATTGATGCTCGCTATATCGACCGTCCGGCGAGTGAGAGAGAACGAGTGTCTAGACAGTGAAACAGGTCAACCTCAGAGGGTATGTCACGTACCGCTATCGGTTTGCATACTGGGTTTATGAGCCCCTCGTGACTCTCGTGTCGAGAAACGCGGAACAACCGCAAAAGTCGCGCGAAAAATCTCCGGCTTCGTGCCATCGAGCGAATTGGATCTAAAAAAAGCAAAAAATTTAGTGGTTTCGGTATGTCGACGATAAAAATAGTAATTCGATCGTCAAGGCACGTAGTTCGTCGCATTTTACCGATTATGCCAGTGAAGTTATGTGACGCATGTCCAATCGAAGCACCATCGATTCGCGAGGTCCGACCGGTATGATTGTCTTGATGCACGCGTATTTTTATATCGCTCATTCCATGACGACTGCAAATCACTCAATAATAGCTTCGAAAAATTATTTACCGCATCCTCCGGTTTTTCAACCATCAAACCTTTAATCATGATACCAATAATTCTCACGATTAACGTCTCACGAACCGGACGACGGAATTAGATAAATAATGCAAACGACTGTAACTAGTTATGCAATCGTCGAATATTCATCGCATAATTCGGAATTTTGCAAATATCGGATAAGAATACAGTGATGAAGACTTCCGGTTCAAGCGCTAACAGTGACGTAAATATTTTACTTCGGAGTTCAGACATATTTTACTCCTACGTGTTGTCTCGCGTTCCTTGATTAACACACTATCTTAATTTCAGGTACACTCGGATTTTATTTTTCATTTTTTGTTGTTACTGATTTTCATTATATACGCGCACAGTATATCCGACGCGATTTCATGAGAGACCAGACCGACCCCGTTTTGCCTCACTGTCCTATCCAAAAATTATTGGAAAATTGCGTTTTGACCCACTGTCCCATTGTGCCTCGCTCTTTCCTAAGTATATTAATACTATTTACGCGTAACCTTTGTCCCTTTGATACCCACACAGTCAATACAGTAAACGTACTGTATTGACGAAACTATTCAAAAGACAAAAAAATAATAATTTAAATAATAATTTTGATTATAATTTCGACAAATAATGAAACTCCGCGAGGGCTGACTTCCGTCACTTATCGATATCGATCAGAGAGACCCTTTTCGTCAATCCCCTCCCGTAAGCTTACGTGTCTCATGAAGTACACTGCTATCCCCTCCTGCGACATTAGCCTATGGGGTTTGACAATTCGACTCGTGCGACAAACGCACTCGTTTGCCTTCACCCATCGCTTGAATCGAGTGCAATTAGATCACCTACGCTTGCCACTGCCTAAGTTTTCGCACTTGAATTCGACACCTTACGGGTGAAACTAAAGCACTCGAGGAGTCAACATGAGCGTAAACGTTGAGAGAAGACACTACTTTTATTTTTCTGTCGCAATATTATTAACATTTTTTGCCAATAGATTCTCCGTGCCCGGAGAAAATCCGTTACTAATGTAAAACGGATCTCATCTATCCCTTAATCCATCGATTAAACGTTGCGAAGTGTAATCTGAAGCGATTTTAGGTAATGGAGCCGGACGCGGGAGCGAGTATACGCTTGCCTCTGCCCAAGTTTTCGCAGTTGAATGCGACAACTCGCGGGTGAAATTAAACGCTCGAGGAGTCAACATGAGCTCAAACGTTGAGAGAAGACAGTACTTTTATTAACATTTTTTGCCAATAGATTCTCCGTGCCCGGAGGTTGTCCATTCCCAATGTAAAACGGATCTCATCTATCCCTTAATCCATCGATTAAACGTAGCGAAGTGTAATCTAAAGCGATTTTACGTAATGGAGCCGGGCGCTCGTCGGCCCCGCGGCTATTGCGCGGAATCCATTCGCGGACGAGTGTGCGACGACCACTCGGCGATAATAGCCGGCAAGGCGATAGCGGCAACAGTCACCGCAGTCACGGCACGGCGAGAGATAGCCCCGAGAAGAGAAAGGATCCGGGAGGCTGGGAGGAAAAGCGCGGACAGAAAACGTCATCGATCGGCCATACAACCACCTTCACCCTCCGACGTTCTCTCGCTCTCCTCACCTGGTCCCATCTTCGTTACTTCAGCCCACCGAAGCGTGCTACCTCGGCTCGGTATTCATATTCATATTTCAAAACTCGCATCCACGGCCCATTGTGTCCCTGAATACGCTATGCAGAATGCGTCGTCTGCCGTATAACGTTGCGGCGCGGCAACCGCCTTCTGAATTAGTAATGGCCCGCTGACAACGGCCGCGCGCGAGAGCAATCCCGTTCTATCCCTCTCAACCACCCCTCCCCCTCTCCCCCTGCCCGCCCCCGTACTCTCTTGCATATATCCTCTTCCCTCGCCGGAATACCCGCCGAGAAACGCAATTTGCTCGAGATATTAATTCCGGTAATGGATTACCCGTTAACCGTGCAATTCGTGTACGCACACACGGGCTTCGGCCAAACCTATCCTACCGGCTGATACTGTATACCCAGAACGCAACGGCCATCTGTCTCTCGGTGTGCAACATTTCCATTTCTCCGTTGTATACATAACACGTAAACTGAGCTTCGCGCGCTACAGGGACGCATACGTGTATGCGTCCCTGTAACGCTTCTTGCAGCGTTTCCTCCTTCATCCGTTCCGACGAAGTCGTTCTGGTAGACCGGTACAATGCACGGACATGTAATAATAACAGTTATCTTGGATCAAGAAGGAATACGGGAGAGAGCGGGCGTTCCAGGGCTTCGCGGAGCCCTGATAGCGGGCTGAAAAATACAAAGCTGGATCTAATGGTTAAACTCAAGTGAGCTAGATGGAAACTATGATTAACTGAATCGATAACTAAATCGGAAATCAAGGCCAAAAGGAAATTTGAAATGAGACAGATCGAAAAATGATTACTGATATTTGGTGATATTCCCGGTAGTTGTTCGGCAAAATTTACATTCAATTGGCTCCACGGAAGATCGAATCGATGCTGCACTTTCTCCAGCAACAGCCCTAAAAATACCGGCCCGAGGTCACTGGGAGACCGTGACGAAGTTCAATGTAATTTGGTTGTCTCGTGAAATCAATCGCTCGTGTCCGGTTTCATCGAGGTTCTCGGTTTCTTTTTCCATCAATTTTTTCAATTTTTTTTATTTATTTAATCCTCTCGAAAGCTCAAATGCACCGGGTCATCGAGCGATACGTGGAACCACGTGCAGTCGATTGCACACGAAAACGTTTCGGAGATTTGGCTTCCTCCTTCGGGCGCACCCCGCCGCCGCTGCACGCGGTCCCGTCGCTAAATTCATGAAGCCGCGGGTGCCGTCTGCATCCTCGACCTACCCCGTTTGAACTCGTGACGCTCCTGCCGCTGCTGCTGTCGCGGCTGCTCCTCTCCATCGTCCTCTCTACCCACCTGTTTACCATGCTCGGGAATTACACAGCGCAACGGCCACAGCGACACCGCACAAAGTCATACACTTGTGTCATCCATGATCAAAGGTAAAATATGCATGCGTATCATAAATAACGAGCAAACACCGGTCTTTCCCGGGCTGCGACCTTGTTTGCTCGTTAAACAACGCGGGTAATGATCAATTACGAAGATTGCCTCGGTCGCGGGAACAGGAATATATCGTGCCAATCATCGAGCGACAATAATTCAGTACGTGGAATAACTTTGACCCGCTCAGGTATGTTTCGCGATCGACATGACCATCGCGTTCGAAGCATTCCAATTTCCGTGAAATGTCGACCATCGCTCGCGGTCGCAGCCGAGTCGCGACCGCGCGCTGACGGCAAATTATTTATTTTATTTTAATTTTCTCATTTGATTTTCCAAATTCCAATGTGACTTTCTCTTTTAATAATTCTACTTTTCACCACGGAGTTCTTTGTCGGCTGGAGCTAAGCGTGCGGTTGACCCGTCATTCCGACAAAGCCACGCCAGTTTAATGTTGGCGGCTTGATTGTCTCAGACTGGAAACAGGCGGAAAAGGGAAGCTTCTTTCACTCCAGAGGAGGCGAAGTACGAGAATTTGCAGCACCTTTTTCGCGATAAACAAAGTAATTACTTTATTTTAATTGAACAATCCGCGGAATAACGAAAGGCAATCCTGCTCTCGCGCGGAACAGAGGGTCAAACCGCATGCACCGATGGCGCTAGTGTGCTGTTCCATTATTCAATGAATTACAAAGCGCCGGTCGCATCCGCGGTCGCCGAGTCAATTACGGCCTGGAATCCAGAACCCCCGTGGATTTTCCATGAGTCTCCTCCCCGTATAAATATTACCCTTCGATCTCGCGCTATCGCGTATTCCGCGACCGGTACACGCGGCATCGAAAGAAATTCATCGTCCCAAATTGTGTTTGCACACTTCGCGCAGCGACCAATCATTACTGGCGTGGGCAAATAAAATCATAATTATACTTATATTTACCATTGCGATATACTGCAGTGATACATATATATTTTTGTCGAAAAAAAATCCGTATGGTATCACGTAATGTATCACGTTTCTACTTGTTTGTTTATCATACAAACCGGTCGAGCCCAATTATAAATGATACGTTATTATGCGTAAACACCCATATTACGCGTGTATTATCGCTTACTAATCAAACAGAAGTATAAGCATACTAATAATAATTAAGCGAGCAATGAATAGTAAAATAATAATGCCAGTAATAATTATAATACTAATATTAGTTGGTGAACTTTAGCTCATAACCCTTCTATTTCCGACATATCGCTGCTGAACCCATTTTATAATGCACAGCGTTCCGCTCGCCTCGTAGGTGAAATTCTAAACCCGGCTTTCCGAAAATGAATTTCTAAATCCTAAATAGAAACAGTGTTCGAAATGTTTAGAACAATCTTAACAACATTAAAATCGTATAAAAAGTGTCGGAATTTTATCTGTTTACTTCGGTGTACCGTATTTGGATCAGTATTCTTTTCAGTTTTAACGTCCCTGCAAAATCCGACAAATTGTCTGCACCGATTACACCCTCCGCGAAACGAGATAAATCCGTCCGACTCTAAATGGGTCAAGAGATGACAAATTCGTTTGCGCCCACAACGGGATTTCCATAATTTACAAAACGGATTTTCGTTTGTTCGCTCGCGCGTCCCCTAATAGATGCATCGTCGATGGAGGAAATCTTTGTCGGCTATAACGACAGATAGATTTCCACCGAGCTATAAAACACGCCTTCGGTCATCCAAAAACAAACGAAACGTCGCGCGTTGTTGATAATTATTTATTGAATCGGCAAAATGCGGAACGCATTTGCGGTTGTCGGACTCAATTGCGTTTGTGCAATGGAATTGGCGTGGGGCGGGGCGGGGGGAGTGGGGGGGGGGGAGAAGGGACCCAGCTGCGCACTGTGCGGGACGGGTGTGTACGATATACACGATCGTTGGGTACGCTCGGGATTAGTTTAAAGCTTCAAATTTTGCCAGCGTCCCGCTTCTCTGATGTTTATACACGGTGGGCATTGAAATATACTGGCGCCTTTCAAATTCTTCCCATTACCCATCCATTTGCGATTAGCGAACGCACATCCAGCCATTCGCGGATATTTATGCCATTGAGGCGGAGCCCGTGTCTAGTTTGTGTGCGTGCGAACATCGATACAAGTGTGCGATTCGACACGCGTTACACAGGTGAGTCCGATGGTTTATTTTGTCATCGGAGAGGGCGCGTGAAAGGGAGATTTCACGCGGGACTTAGCGACCAAAAAAGACTCGGTTTTGGTCGATTCATAATTCGATGAATTCCGAAGTAAATGAATGTGCACCATGAGCGCCCGGATAGCGGGAGGGTAATGTTGGTAGCTGCGGGGCAAACGGGAGATGGGTCAATTACATTGGTACGTGCACCACCGGAGAAAGAGCCTATTTAAACGTCACCGGAGGCGCCCAGCCCGGGCGGCTATCCATGCGCAAGCGTCCGTTCCACTCGCTAACCAGCGGAATTATCCGTACACGGTAATAATCGTCGCTGTTATACTTCACTGGGGGTGGAGCTACCCTGTCACGTGGGCAGATCCGGTGAGAAAGTGAGAAATTAGCCGAAACGTGCGGGACCGAGAGTACCAAGGGAGAGCTCGACTCACCGAGTCGCCAACGCGTTGCGCATGAATTTACAATCAATACGGATCAATATGAATTGAATAATGCTAATTGTGTCGCTTTCCGATTACCTGGGCAACGAGCGCGGTTGAAGTCATCGGCGATCACTCAATTGCTCAACATTCTCCATAACCCGAGGGTTCGGTAGTTTTCCCGAGATGCGTCATGGTAGGAAGAGCGTAGTTTATAACCTGAGAGAAGGATCTAGTAAATATGGCTGTATCGCTTGAGAGAGATTACCATAGCACATAGTAGAAGGGAATTAGTGCGCCACCTATGACAGTATGGTAGTTCGTGGGGCAAAACGGGCTTGAAGATCCGAATTACCGTTGGGACAAAGTAGGGCATCCAAAAATTATTGCAAAATTGAGTTTTGCCCTCACTGTCCCATTTTGTCCCACTCTCCCCTAAGTAGCGATAACCAAGGGTCTACTGTGCAACCAAGTCAGGTTGTAGGCAGGACCATTTTTATAAATATTGAGCGTAACCTGAAGATGATGGAGTTTCATCTGAAATGGCGGACGCGGGTTCATTGTGCCCCCATTTTCTCCTCGGGCGAATTCATTCGTCGATCGTTGATCAGACATTGCGGTAGCTCTTCTGTAATTAACTGTCAATAATGCTGATCAAACAGCTTTGAATATCTGGTCTCTGTGCGCGGGGTCCCCGAAGGAAATTGGTGGATTTCCGGTGCAACGATTGTATACCAGGAAGCCTTGAAGCTTAAGCCGTGAGCGTAATACAATTCATGAACGTCTATTCGATCTTTGATACCTCACCGATCGTCCGGAATTAGCGGGGAAATTTCAACCGCACCACACGTACGTAGTACAATAATTCGGCTTCCGCAGCGGATATAATACCGACGCATCGACAATGTCTGCGCTAAGACAATGCGGTGCAGTCACCTGGCTTGTGGTCCAAATGCCGTGAACAGTAGAACAGACGCCAGATTCATGAAAACTTGAACAGGATCGACGTCACAGTCGTTCTCGTTGCTGACTCTCCTTATCCATGCAACCTATATATAATACATATATATACATATATTTGAAGGGAGGAGCTCGCTAAAATTAACCCTTGTGCTCGCTCACGAGCATAATCAACCCGACTGCTCTTCAGCCAAGTAGAAATCCGTCGTGTCACGTATAGCGATCCGGATAGGTAATTAGTCTAGGGTGCGGGCTTCGAGTTGGTGGGATTCTCACTCGATCGAGCGCGAATCCTCTCCCCCCGTCGCCCTCCGTCTCCTCCGCGAATCCGGGACCAGTGCTGTTGGTGCCGGTGCTCGGTACCCACAGTTCGGTCAATCAGCGGAAGAAGGTACTGTACGGCGAGCTATACCTACAGATCGGAGAACGCGTTCCCGGCCTTCTGATTCAATCCCAGTGCCTTGTTAGTTCCGAGACTCCGGATCGGCGCGGCAATGGCGCGTCTCTCCGCGGAGCGCGAGCGGGTATTTCTGCACCCCAACCCCCGAGATGGAGACTCCCCTGGCATAGCTTTCTATCTATATAACACGCGCAGAATGGACGCTCCTAGTTAGCTCCGAGCCAGCGAGATTCATTCTTCGGCTCGCCCGGCAATGCTCGCCTTCTCGCGGCACTCGAGCGATTTCACAGATTGGCGGAAGGAAAAGGCACTCCCGCTCTCCTCGTCGACTCCTATCCGCTCCCGACAACACGGGAGCTGCGAGGCTTGCCCGATTGAATTACCGGGTCGTTAGAACGCCTGTTATTCGTTACGTCTACCGTAACGGGGCGGATGAAAAACATCCGGTCTACCCCGTTGGATTGTGGTGGATCTATCGTGCGGATCTACCGAAAGTCCGCCCATCGGGGTGGTTGTGGACGGATGAAGTAGATTTCGAAAATCAACCCCTATAACCGGTATAGCGAACACGATGAAAGGCAGCTGCATTCGTCGAAAGTTCGCTTTATTGCACTCGTATAGCAAAATACCATCGGGACAAAAGTGGGCAATGCCGCCTGGTTCATGGATCATCGATTTAGGTGGTAATCTGGGTGGGCCATATTCACCACTTCCACATTACACATCGGTATTCGATCAATTGATAATTAATTAAAATCCTCACACGTCCCGTCGCTCCGTCCACGGTTGTGTATTATACCGACTGTTCGATTGCCATCAATTGCGCTCGTAAATGAGCCACTCTATTATTTTCTATGCTGTCGGTAACACCCATGTCCTCGTAAGTCGAGATCGCTCTATCGACCTCGTTATTATTTTTATTATTTCCTTTTTTTAACTGCCTCCTTCTAAAGAAATAACGTCCTTGTTTATACCTACCGGCTATTACCGACACTATGAAAGAAACGTTCGCACTATAAAAGAAAATTGCCCCAGTCAAGATCCATCGTTATGTCGCCAGGGTATTTTCCTATTTTTTTCTTCATAATATATATATAAGGGGAAGCGAGGCGAAATGGGACAGTGGGGCAAACCGAGATAATGGGGCAAAGGCAATTTACCGATAACATTTGGATGGTGGCGGAGACGCCCAGTCAGGCAAAGCGGGTTGAAAATTCGGATGTTACGTTCCGACAAAATGGGGCATCCAAAAAATTATTGGAAAATTGAGATTTGCCCCACTGTTCCGTTTTGCCTCACTGCCCTATTTTTCCTCCATTCTCCCCTATATATTTTTTTTATCTTTATCCCCATTGATCGAACTTTCCAACTGCCGCACGTAAAATGATCAATCATAATAATTTTGTCGTGTCACGTATACACGTGTCGTCGGTCCGGTCGCAATAAGCCGATCGATCGGGCTCGCGCAACCGAGCGCGTATACGCGGGTACAAAATTAATCTTCTGTCGATGACTCGGGATTAGAGAACCGGAAGAATGAGAGGAAGGTGAAAAACATTTTTAAAGAAACGACGAGTGTTAACGTCACGTCGCGCGCAGACACACACAACTGTGCAAGGGGGTGCAAATTACAATTCTTTGTTGGCGTAATGGATCTTAATAGGGAGGCGCGCATGCTTTTGCTCCGAGCGAGCTTTTCGTATCGTCGAGAGCTGTGCGGTCGCAGCGGTGTGAAATCGATTTTTTGCCCCGAGGGCGGACCGGCAGAACGGCCCATGGTGGATGAACAAAGGCGGAAATACCAACGATTATCGTCGACGCGATCGCGATAGGCGAAGCGCGAGGGCGCGATGAGCGAGCGATGGCCAGCGGGGCTGCATCCACGCTTCATTGTATTACACGGTAATGCCGCACGTGAGGAGGAGATAACGCGATGTATCAAACTACCGTTGATCATTTGATCCTATAAAAAGCTCAATTTTTTTTTTATTTTTTTTTTATTATATTTTCGAGCAAATCACGAAATCTTACCGAAATGCCCAGTTCTGTGCTCAAATTCTCCATGAGAAAGTTGTGTCAACAGGACACTCAATGGTTCGAGCGTGGTTCGAAAGCGAGCAGCCGAGCGTGCTGCATGGAGAAACGAACGTAATGCGATACGACGCACACACGCGCACAGACACATACACATACACACCGAGTTCGCACCTTGGACCACGTCCGCGTACAGGCAATTAATTCAATTCCCCGAGGCCAGTCCAATTTGTCGGAGGGGCCCGAAATAATTCGCGGTTAACGAGGATACCGGAGCTCGCATACCGTACGGAGAGGAGCAGCGCACTCGCTCACCCGATCTTCACCTCGGACCCTCGGGTTGCTCGGCGAATTTCACTCAATCGAAGTGTGTGCTACCGTGCTGCGTTTCCCAAATCGCCCACGGTTTTCCGACCACGGTGTTGTTGCATATTCGGGAATACATTTCAGCTTAATGGAGGGAACGCTCCGTCGGTTTTAGCAGCGGGTAAAACCCTCGCGGGGCAGTCATTAATTAGACTCCTGCTTCGGGACGATTTACGTCGAGGATTTCCGTGCGGGAAGTGAATAGTATGTGAAAAAAACATGTTGGCCCACCATTGACTCACGGGAGATCCACACTACGTGCTTTTTTGAAATCTACATCGTACGGACTTTTGGTTGTTGCGCGTAATCGATCTATCACGAGTCTGTCGTACACTCTAAAAAGAAACGCGTTCCGCAGCGTGTTAAAACAACACACCAAACACACTGAGAATGATGAAACGTACACTGAGAAAAAAAACATACCATACACACTGAGAAAGATGACACATACGCTGAGAAAAAAAATTGGTTGGATTAACCAAAAGTCGCTTTGACATACGTTCAAAGCTGTTATTTGTTTGGTAAATATAAAGCATTGTTTTGTTAATCGATTGTTTGCGTCAATTTTGTTCAAAATTTGTCGATTGAAGCAAACGTTTTTGGTGTACCAACAAGATACATCTTTGAACGCGTATGTCACTGCGCATTTGCTTAATCCAACTAGTTCTTTTTCTCAGTGTAGCAACTGTGTTGCACCCATTAGACGTTTTGAAATGAGACGGTTACACTGTACATCGGCGGTATTAAACGCTTTTGATAACGCGCGTAAAGTGCGTTGAATGAATGCGCATAAGCTGCAACAAAACACTTTGTCGAAAGATACACGCTACGCAAGCAACACACTTTACGAAACGAAACACCAGCTGGCGACATGTTTGGATGCATGTCCGATTTATAAAGAGCTGAAGCTGCCGCTAGATGGCTTCAAGGATAAAGATTGCCGAGACGTTTCTCGCGAGAGATCGGGTATCTAGCAAGTTACTATATAAGAATCTAACTCCATTTGGAATACATGTCCATTTATAAGTAGAGCAAATAACTGCGTAAGTTGCATCCAGATAAGTTTTACCGATAACTTGGACAAAGCACGACCGGATAAGTTGGATCGGCCTTTTCCGGGAGTCCGTCTATCTGCATGGCAGGGAAACTAAACACCCCTTTCATTTTGTTACCCGCCTATCAAATCCTGTTCCAAGTTTTTGTACGGGAAACGAGAGAGGGCAGGTAGTGGGGAATCCAACTTATCCGGTCGTGTCTAATTGGCTTGATTCACGAGCATGCAACTTACGCGGTCGTCTACTGTAGCACAAAGCCCACGAATTCAGGAAACCAAGAGGAGTCAGACAGCCGCAAAACATTGCCTTCGAGGTGCCATCTCCGATAGATCAGCCAGGTTAAAATCGAAGATATTTATTCCAATAACTTATAAAGAAGACGTATCGCTATAAGATTCAATAAAAAAATCAACCTTAATATATGTTTCTTTTTTTTTTTGCATTCGCGACTTGGACTCGTGCGTGGCTCAGGGCTTAGCAAGTCAAGAATAATGTAAAAAATGAAAACATGGAAAAACGCGGCTCTAGGTATGTTGTACCGACACACTCGAAGCGTGCTGTTGGAATACGACACGCAACGAAGCGTGCAAAAAGTTACGGTACGATTAACACGCGTAGAGCGAGTTCAAACAACACACTTGCTTTTAAAGTGTAGATAATATTTTTTCGTTTTCTTTTTTTATACCTGATTATCAATATTTCTCTGCACGAACGGTCCTACGTCGTGCTGGATGCAGTTTCGATCGACCGCATTCTGCGACATAGGGGTAACGAAATATTGGGCTTTACCGTTAATTTGACGGCAGACATAGCTCGCTGTCTGGAGCGCATTGCATTGACGTAATTGCCAGATAATATCTTAATAATCGATATTGTCGTCGAGGACAATCAGGCAAAGAGATTTTTATTTCAATATATCGTGTACGGTCGCGCTGTTAATTTTTTTTATTAATCCTGAGTTAATTTTTTTACCAGTCTAGACAGATTACACTAGATCCATAAAATGTTAATAGAATATCTGTTCAATATACCCTCTTTAACGGATGCCGACTGATTATCGGTAACCAAATGTGTTTTGATCGATTATCAACGTGACTGCGTCTTTTTGAAATTTTGTTTCCCTTCTTACAGAACGCGTTCTTTTCGTCGCATATGTCACAGTCAGTTCTCATCGATTTGCTGCTCATCGAATTGTAATTATAATTATTGAAAGCGCAGCGCAGTTCGAACCAACAGCGATATTTCGTCAAGCGGATAAACAATAACACGAAAATCGATGGAACTTTAATTACGCACATCGATGCACCGTATTATTTTCGCCTCTAATCAGCTCTACAATACCGTTAACGGATGAGAGACTTTTTCAATGTTGAATAAGCACAATTTTTAATTACTCGACTAATTCATCGCGCCGAACGGGGCAATAATTGAGGGCGAATCTCTCGTTATCGCGTTTGTTGGAAATAAATTAGCAAGTGGCAACAATCGTAAAAACTCGAAATGCGCTTTTACCGCCGCTGCGGATAAGTAATTACGGCGGGAAATTTTATCGCTAATATAATATCGTTGGGCATGAAAATATGTACATCTCTCGATAAGCGAGTAACGTATTTCATCTGACAACGCCCATCGTCTGCGTAGGACAGCCGATTATACCCGAGGCATTCGCTTCCGCATCTCAGAGAAAAGTAAGAGAAAAAAAACAATGTATATATATATATATATATATATGTATACCTTCAATCTCTCGGAGATATTTCTCTCACCGTATTTTTCTGACTCGCTCTTCATACCGTTGCGGGAGAGAAAAATCCTGTCATATGAAAATTCCGAGGGTCGGAGGAGGAGGAGGCTGGTGCAGCAGCGGAACGGAACTGAGGATAGAGGGGCTGAGAGAGGCGGTATAAAGCCGGCTGACGTTCCATCAACATTATGAAATATGCGAATGTAATATCTGTGACGATGAAGCTGTGCGATTAAAAAAAAAAAGAGTGTGTCAAGATACAGCTTTTCATTTCAGAGCAATAAGGGTTTCCATCGATTTCAGGCACGGAAGGGCATTTTTTTATCGGCAAAAACAATTAAATCGTACCTACAATCCTACCCAACTTCATTGTTCGTAAACGCGTTGCGATGGTCCAAAAAAAATCCCGAGGCCCAAAGTATAAAAACGAAAATATAGGAGATCCATTTTTGAAAAATATGGAAATTTAAAAAGGTATAATATCGGGGGGGGGGGGGGGGGGAAGAGGAATGGAATTCCTACAATTTTTTATATTCAAACCTTTGCATTTTTTTCTTCATAATATCAAAAGACCTTTAAAATCAGTGGCCTGAATTTTTTTCCCAGCAGCCCTTCGCTCGCATATTGTAAAGATTATTCGTGCGTCTGCGAATAACGAACATCCGAGTCCGAGCCGACGTAGCCGTAATCCCGTCCGTCCGTCCGGCGGTCGAGCGTCGAGCGTTCTGCTCGGCGGAGAACAGAAATAACTATAAAAGGCTCGGGTGTTTCTCTCTCTCGAGACGGGAGCGGCGCCTTTCCTCGGGTCTTCCGCGTGGCTGTAGGAGAACCTAAAGAGGGATAATATTGGGGTGGGAGAGGAATGGAATTCCTACAATTTTTTATATTCAAGCCTCTGCATTTTTTTTTCTTCATAATATCAAAAGACCTTTAAAATCAGTGGCCTGAATTTTTTTGCCCAGGAGCCCTTCGCTCGCATGTTGTAAAGATTATTCGTGCGTCTGCGAATGACGAAGATCCGAGTCCGAGCGACGTAGCTGTAATCCCTCTGTCCGTCCGTCCGGCGGTCGTGCGTCGGGCGTTCTGCTCGGCGGAGAACAGAAAGAACTATAAAAGGCTCGGGGGTTTCTCTCTCTCGAGACGGGAACGGCGCCTTTTCTCGGGTCTTCCGCGTGGCTGTAGGAGAAAAATCCCGGTGGCGGCAGTAAAATTCTTTACGGTAGGAACGGGAATGGCCGCCTGAGAGATGCCACACGTCGTGAGGCGGAGGGAAGAGGCTGCGGTGGTGTCTGCGGTCTTGGAGAGTACCCGGCGAGGCCGAATCGAAGGAGAGACGAGGACGCCATCCGCGGCAAGGACAGCTTTGCTCGGTTCCATACGAACGTGCTTTGCTCCGCGTCTGCTGCCGGTGCACGTAACGGGACACACTCCGGCTCTTCCTATCGGTACGGAAGGCGTATGGAGCAAAGCCTGAAAGTATGGAAAGGGAAATAGAAGAGGTGAGAGGAAAGGGCACGGCCCCGAAGCAGCAGCAGCGGCAGCTACAGCGGCAGCTACAGCGGAATGGCGGCGAATCTTATTAGAAACTCCAGCCGGCTTAGTATCGATTCCACATCAATTTGCATCAAATTCCACGAGGCGATCCAATGGAAACTATGCGACGCTTCGCCGTCTTAAGCGAGAAGAGCAACGGGGCTGCGGACCGGGTCGGGAAACGCCGTAACAACGATCGGCCACACCACCGTCTCTCGTCCGCGCTCCTCTGGACCATGGCGAAAGAACTTCTCGGGAATTCCCTGTACCTTCGTGTACTTCCAATCTCAGATCGAATCTTTGTTATTCATTGATCGATTATGGTAAAAAAAAATTGAAGGGGGATTAGGGTGCGAGTGGAAAATGTGGTCCATCCCGGTGATTGGCACGCGAGTCAATGATCTCTGCCGAGTAGAAGCGAACTGCAACTGCTATTCAAATTGAGGGCAGTTTTATCAGTTACGGGCGGTCCGGCTTTAGAAGGCCTAAAAAAAGCGTCTTATCAGGAATTTATTTTTGGGCGGGAAAAAAACAAGTGAGCCCAGTCAATGTAGAGGTCTCTTTTAATGTATTTTTGAACTGAACGAAATGTTTTTTTTTTTCAACACTAAACAAAAAATTACTGCATAGTTATTGGCCGATTCACTGCACTGTAGTTTTTAATTGGCGAGAAAAATGCAGCTCGTAATTCTTGATTGAAAGAAAAAAATCAAATATATTTTCAATTGGTGCATATTTTCTCTCTATGTGAACCTCGGAAAAGCAAAAAAAAATCGAGAAGTCACAATTTTATTCAGGTTTGAAAAAATGTGTTTTTGAGAAAGAAAAAGCAACTTTAACGTGCTATAAAAATTATTTAAAAAGACTTTTTTAACAATGTTTTAGGTTCACATAGAAGAGAATTTAGTACTGAAAAAAATGAGCTTTGATTTATGTCAATAGGTAGTTTAGTTTTTTTGTTATCACTCCCGCCAATTTAGAAAAATAATAACTAGGAAACTATGCGGGGCTCCGATAACTATGCAGTACTTTTTTCTTTTTTGTTAAAACCAATTTTCTCGTACAGTTCAAATATACATTCAAAACATTCCTCTAAATTCACTGAGCTCACTTGTTTTTTCCCTCTTGAAAAAATTCTTGAAAAAACGCTTTTTTACGCCTTGTAAAGCTTGGTGTCTGCACTTTACTCAAGTGCAAAAATACCGGAGGATCAGTTGAATATGACCGTCCGTCCCGGCACGGATTTTCCGTAGTTTCCTTGTGTCCCGGCAAATACGGTACAGTGCAGCTAAGTCGACTACGGACGCACTGGAAGTTAGGTAGCTTAGCTGAGTGCCGGTACGAAGTGCTAAGGGGGGATCGGGATGGGGCTCCGTAAATTCACTGAGCTCACCCAGCAAAAACCCAGAAGCGTATACGGTGGAGGAATGGAACAAATTTTTTTTAAAAGGTTAGTAATCATTAAGGTTTACAGGTTCATCATGGCGAGATCGACTTCTCAGAGCGACAATGCAGCCTACGGTCCGCAGCTTCCGGTGAGGCAAGGGGGCGTCGGGAGGAAGCATGAAAGCCCGGCTGCCAGTGTCGGTACTTTGCTTAACGATAAGTATCCTTACCGACCTCCTTGGGCACGTTTGATTCGAGAGAAACAAACAGAATTTACGTGACTCCGTCGGTCGTTGCGTCGAGCTAGGATTATCTTGGATCACCGAGTGGCACCGCTAGCCACAAACATACGATTCCCGGAACACGCGAAAGCTCCGCCACCACTCTCCGTCTCCGTCCTTCCCCTTCGACATCAGCGGACAGCGATGGAGATGCGGAGAACGTGAGTTCCCCTGGACAATCCCCGCGCTCTCCGCTTGTGCGGTGCACGTGAGCTACGTATCACGTATAGGTACGTTCTAATACATACGAGAAAACGCCGCGGGCGTCGGTCCATCCCCCCCGTACGCTATATATATCGTGGAGACAAGCCGTTTTCGAGCCTCGACGCGTTCCCGGAAAGCAATAATACCGCGAGAGCGAGCACTTTTAATAAAAGCTCGACCTCCGACGATATATCGCGGAAGCTCGACCTTGCAACGCTTTGCGCATGCGACCTCATCTTTCCATTCTTCCGCCCGCCCATTCGTAATTTTTTTTTCTCACGTGTACTCGTGGGCTTCCCCTCTGTGTGTCTCTCTCATCCTTTACCGATACCCCTCAGCCAACCCCGAGGGCATGGCAACCCGCGTCGTCCGCCCTTTTGTCCCATCCGCCGTGTATACACCGCATCCTCGGTACTACCCTGCAGCTCCCACGCCCTTAATGCTAAAAAGTTCCCGGCGACAGTGGCTCAACTGTTACCACGATAAACTTTGTACAACCCTTGAATTTTATATACGATATTGTTTTGGGTTTGTTTTATTTTATTTTTTTGTTTTTCCTTCAATTTTCATACTTTCAGTGACACTGCGCGGCTCATGAAGTCTCGGGCGATAAGACCTGTGACTGTGGATAATAGAGACTTGTTTTAGGTAAAGGCGAGGACGGGTATTTCGGAAGGCTGTACGATTCGGAGCGTCCTCCAAGCACCAAACTAGGTCGATGATTGGAGGACGTTTGGGCCAATTGGGCCAGCTAAGGTTCCTGGAATCTGCTAGTGGTTCGAGAGCTGATAACTCTACACGGAAATATAATCTGATTGAGAATCAGTAAATATAAGCTGTTGCCTCATTCAACTGCGTGGTCAAAGAACCAACCAAGTAATTCGTTACCAACCAATCAATTGGTCGAGGTGATAAATTAATATATTTATCACCTAAATATAAATATAATATAAATATAAATTTGTTCGTCGTTGGACGAACAAATTTACTCAATGACCCTACAAATCAATTGTTTGGAAAGCAATTCGTCGTTTTTGCTTCAACAAAATTAGTGGACATTTTTTAGCGTTACATCAGGCCCTGACAAGGCCTTGCCGACGGCTGGTCAGGATCTCGTCAATACGGCGTTTGGAATGACGCAATCTCAAGCTATAAAATAATCAGTATCTTCCAAGAAACGCCATCAGCAGGCTATAACGTAAACGTCATTGCATTATGCAATGGAATGTATCAATCGAACTATAACACTAAATCTAGAAAAATTTTGCATTGGCGTCAGCTTACCGCTACTGCTCCTATTTCGCGTCCACGTGACCTGGACTCGAAGACCTTGCCCTCTTGCAGGGGAGACGGTGTCACATGCTGGGCGACAGCTGTTCTCTCCTCGATAAAACGGAAAGGAAGAGATGACCCCGTAGTCACGTAACACTTCACTTCACATTCCAGCCTCCAAAGTCTGGTACTTCCGAAACTGTCCGGCTCCCATAATCTGTTCCGAAATCCCATACAGTCCAGAACTGGAAAAAAAAGAAGAAACTTGTTCGGTGCGCCCGAGATAGCAACGGCTGTTTCCAAAAGCGGCGGGCCGTAGCTGGCCCTTCATTAAATCTGAAAGTTTTGCAACTTTTACTCAGAAAATATCTTTTCCATGCTGTTCTTTTGTTTTTCAGTCAACCGATAAATATGCTCGAGAACTGTAATTTGCGAACGTAAAAGACGATTGTTTGCAGCCGAGGTTACACACAAAAGATTAAAACATGAGTTCGTCATGTGCAAATTACTTTGCACCATTTTTTTAAGTTGGTTTTTAAGAATTAAAAAAAAATTGATTATTTTTTTTAAATCTCGCTAACTCGGTTCCGGCAAGAGAGTCTCGAGAAAAACGCGTCTGGTATGCACGAAAATGATAGCCGCAACGCAAAAGCGTCGCGGATTCTTCGTGCGGTTATAGAGAGAAAGAAACTCGCGGCTATTCCTGGAAGCGTCGTGACTTATTTGCTTCGTTTGCAATTCTCGATGTATCTCGGGCCGTTCAGAAAAATCGCTCGAGTTGAAAGGCAGCAAGAAATCGAGCGAACGGGTACGTTTACCGGCTGGGAGGGCAAAAAAATGAAAAGAAAAAAGAAATTCTTTATTTATCCCCGTCCTCCGGGTGGCCGTGAGGCTGGCGGACAATTTTTTTTTTTTGTGCCCGAGAGAGAGTACGCAGAGAGGCATTGGAAAGGAGGCGATACGAGAGTACAACAACAACGACGAGGAGAGCCCACAGCCGCACCGACAGACGACGACGAGGGTGAAACCCGCCGCGGACTGCTGCTCGAGTTCCCGGGGCAAGCAGTCTACCGGTGGAAAGAGGCCACCTCACCGATAAGGGGAAGTTATTAGACCGTCATAAATCGTCATTCTCCGGACGGAAATGCTGTGCCTATACACTGGCCGTTCTCTCGCGCGCGAGCGCGAACCTCGGCCTCGGATAATAAATATTCCTGGAAGCCGCACTACGGCGACCCTTACGTATAGCCCGAGCTCTCCCCGCCACCCGCCCACCGGATCGAGAAAGAAATGGCCGGCAGTTATAGTCAATCGGCTCGATTGATTCCGTGATAAAAATAATTTTTACGATATTAACCGTTTCAGTGCATTGAACACGAAAATTGGCCAACCATCCATCGGCCATGTCCCTGTCCGTGGTAAGTAGAAATTCTTCGAGTACGGAGGAAAAGCGAACCGGGAAAATATATATTTTTTTTAAGTCCGATCTACCGTCGAGTCTCGTAGACTTATCTACTCGAGTTGACGGATCTACCACGAGTCTGTCGTAGACGACGATTTTTTTAACCGGACAATTGTTTTTTTTTTTTTTTTGAGTCTCTTCTCCTCTTCTTGTTCGAAGAAGTGACTGACGGTGTGCGACATTGCGATGGCGCGATATCTTGGTACACCATCCCTGCCTCTGCCCCTCGCTTTATAGTCAATCGGCTCGATTAATTCCGTGATAAATAATCATTTTTACAGTATTAACCATTTTAGTGCATTGAACACGAAAATTGGCCAACCATCCACATTCTTTGAGTACGAAGGAAAAACGAAGCGCGCAAAGATATATTTTTAAAAAATCTGGTCTACCATCGACTCTCGTAGACCCGTCTACTCCAGTCGACGGATCTACCACGAGTTTGTTGTAGACCACCTATTTTTTTTAACCGAAAAATTGTAATTCTTATTTTTTTTGGGCTCGTCTCCGATGTTATTCACGCCGGCGAACCGGGAGATGGAACAGCCAAGATCCTTCTTGTTCGAAGGAGTAGCCGACGTTGTACGATATTGCGATGGCGCGATATCTTGGTACACCATCCCTGCCTCTGCCCCTCGCTTTTCCACCGTGCTTAATTTCCTGTTTGCCTACAAATTTGTATACGCGGCCCGCGCGCGGTCCCGAAACGACGTACGACGATGTCGACGCCGCTGTCGCCGCATCTAAATTGGAATCTCGACCGTCTCTCCCTCTCGGTCCACGGCGGGTACCGGCGGAGAAGCGGCAGTCAGCCGGTCGACCTGCACAGCAAACCGAACAGCAACCGTCTCTCCCTCTGCCTCCGAAAGCCCATCTCCCTATTTGCTCCGGGGTTCCCTTCGTCGCCAGCGTGTCCAAGTGCGCCCTCCCTCCGCTTTCTCGTTCCCTCCGAGCCGCGACCCACTCCCCGTTCCCCCCTTGTAGTCGTACATCGTTTCGGTTATCTCGACGAGCGGAAAACGAGCCAGAGAGATATTTTTTGGCTGGCTTTCTTCGTGCAGTTTCTTCGTGCACACAAGGCCGGCCCGCCGGGGCGGAAACCCTCTGGCAAGAGGCAAGCCGATAGACCTTCGCCGTTACCGAATGTCACGGACCCGTACGCGGACGTTTCCTTACCCCGAGAGCTACGGCATTGGTAGCTCGTGTCTCCCGCCTACCCCGAAAAAAAACCCCTCGCTCTCGAGCTCTTGAATATCTAAGCGTATCTCGAGAGTCCCGGGCCAACGAGAAATCTCGAAAAACGTTCTGTTATTCGAAAGACAATTGAGTTTTTTTTTCCAAGCGATGAATTCTAGTATTTCGCAATTCCGCTGGGGATTCCGCGTTGGTTCTTCAATCACCTCTCGCCATTCACCCGCCGCCTCTCAAGTTCACGGCTGTTTTTTATTTCTTTATTTATTGATTTAATATATAAGGTAAAAGTGGACAATACGGCTGGATCCATACATCATCGATTTGCTAATAGGACTGGGTCATATTCACCATGTGTACCCTAAATTAAAATAAACGGAAGTTACTAACCAGTATTTGGATACTTCGTGCGGGGACAAAGATGATTATTGCCATGCGTAAGTATGATCGTCGGTGTCACGTCAAAATGAGATAACAAGAAAATTTCCATCAGGTATGGATAGTGAGAATTAGCGATCTAATATTTTTGATAATTTAGTACCAATTATCTCTAATCAGATACCTTTGCCTAATACAATTATTTCGTTATTGTATGGATTTTCTCCGGTACGATAAGGCCTTGTACGAATTTTCCCCGGTAAAGAGAGATAATTGCCATTTCAATAATTAGGCAATAATACGATAAGGCCTTAACAAGTTCGTGATATGTAACGCTTTAGAATTTCCAGCAGAGTGATTCTTCCGGTTTATCCGTATATAGCTCCGTATTGCGAATTTGTATTCCCCATCCGGGCATCGGTCGGGTTTGAAAAGCGAGAATTCGCGTATGGGGGGGAAAGTTAGAGGTGGGGTTAAAAGATTAAAATGCATTAAAACAATACAGGCGGTGGAGAGTATACGTCCGCGGCGAAGCGATGCCGCTGTGATGAGGGTGTGTTGCGGTGGTCTGTAGTAACGGTGGAGGCAAGGGTGTTATAATGTAGATTACAGAGGGGCGCGCAGTTTGCATCCGTCAAGGGTCGGACCCGCTGCCGCTGCTGGTGCGCGTCCTTCTCCTCCACCCCCGTTGCACGCTTGGAAATTAACTTTGGATATACAACGGGCCTTCTACCCCGTGGCGCATATAGCCGCATATTTTGAATAATATTATAGAGACTGCACGATGAGGCGAGATTAATATTTTTCCTCCGAGTATCGGAAATCCCGCCCGATGCGATGCGATGCGTCCAACGCCCCTGCTGCCTCGCAACTGCAGCCGCAGCTGCGGCTCGAACGTTGCACGATCGATTCCCATTTACAGCGCACGAACTCGTAATACGCTCCTATCGCCAGCCAGATAAAACCTATCGGAAATATTTGATTCCCAAAAGAAGCAAAAACAAAAAACAAAGATTAAAAATCCCCGAGCCACAGCAGACCCTAATGGGAGTGCCACAGAGGGCCGGTATTGGCTCCGCGCCGGCCGTTGTTGGCCCAACGACGGCCAGTACCGGTCGCGTGTACCATTCCCACTACGGTTGCAGCGGCGCGACGAAGCGGAAAATCTCACGGAGCGTACGGTAGGGAGAACGCGAAAAGTCCTCGTGAGGCACTTTCCATCCCCCGGACAATCTGGCGCTGAGGATCCTCATCGGAATACCCGGAGACTCCGCTGTATGTGTGTGCATGTTGAAGCCAGAGAATATCTGGGGAGCGAAGACCGGAGTTGTCCAAACTCCCATTCACAGCTCTCGATTCGCGAGGACAAAGTTTGCAAACAGTAAGATCTCTCGGGCGCGGGCAAGAGCCGGAGTCTGCACACACTCACAGATACACGCGTGGGTGAAAGAGCGGAGATAGTAACAGATTCTCAAAGGGCACGCTGTCGGAGGAACGCGTATAGAATGCGGACGAAAGTTCGAAGCTTCCTCGGTGGCGACCGCTGGAACGCCCCACGAATGAGAAATCTATTTATCGGACAACATTATGGACTACCTTTGGTCTCGCACTGCCGCGGCGATTCACCCGGATGAGGGAGAATGCGTACAGATAACGTTGGGAGCAATCGAGCGGGTAAGCGACAAAGGTACCGTTTGCACAGTGGGCGAAAGTTCGTCCCTCCGTACTTCTGTGGCTTGCGAACGATGTAGAAATTGGTTGCACGGCTGCTGAGCCAGAAGGGGGGATACACGCACGTTACTGTCGCTGAGCCGGCGTGCCGGTGTTTGTGCGCAATTCCCGGTTGCGCATGCAAACACAACGGAATACATGAACGGAAAGTCCGAAACGACGCGAACAACGGAGCAAGTCTGTATTACTGGTACCTGCGGAGTTTGACGTTTATTCAAGGAGCAAGGAAAGCTGAACGAACAATCGCGGTGAGGCCGAACCGGCCTGATGAGACATTTCATAAAAACGGGCAGCGATGTCAAGATGGTCATTCACTTCGGATTCGCGAATCGATGGTACGTTGCACGGAATGTATTTTCTATTTTTTTTTTTTGCAGAGTTATGTTTGATGAATGATTCATTTCTAGAGTTATTCTCAGATATACCGTTTTCATTTGTTATTTCGTTAACCATAAACAAAATAATAGATAAAAATGGCTGGTTGGTCTCATTCCAGTGCAACGAGTTATACTGACCGGATCAACTCTGTTTTTGTTTTTTTTTTTTTTTTCAATCTAAGATATTTGGGCCAAAATCTTGAATGTGGTTAGTCGGTATGCGAATGAGGAACGCAGAAAAAGCAAGCGGCTACATAGAGATAGAGTCTTTCGTTTATTGAATATATATCTCAGAAACAAAACCGTGAATCTTTCTTGAAATTTGGACACAATTTCAAGTATCAAAGTATCAAAAGTATGCTCTTCGCTGTGATAGGATTTTTATTCGAATGTTGGTTATGTTCTGTCGTTACCGCTCGGTTTTCGAAACGTTTACACGATTCCTTATGTAGCTTTGTGCACGTATTGCTAAAAAAACATGGCAAAAAAATCTGAAAAAAGTGCAAACGTTTCAGTGTCCCTTACCCGCAAAATAGTTTTATAGCGATCTTAAAAGAATGCATTTTGGCCCAAATATCCTTAATAACAGTTACCAGCCAATCACTTTATATTTCGAAACACCAGGGCCTGCTGATAGACGTCGCAAAGTTTGCATATCTAGTTCGAGCTTTTTATGGAAACTTCACTCTGCAAACCGAGGTATCAAGGTTCGCCTGCAGCCGGCCGTCAGTCACCCCCTTCCGGAGAAGTTGCCTCCGACCGGTGCCGCCCTAATCACTAGCCTTCGTCCGACCAGTGGCCGATGCATTCACTGACCACTCTCTCCATGTCCCATCCTGCCGAACGTATATCTATACCGTCCCTTGGCTATCCATAAACTAGCGAAGTCTAACTGCTCATCAAGTATCAACGATGGTACGTCCCTGGTCTCGCTGCCGGTCGGCGTATGCCGTTACTCTCCGAGCCCTTCCATTCCGTTTCGGGCTTCATTACTTTCCTTTCCACTCGTTAATTACGCGTCACTAATTACGGGAGAACGCTGGGCCGGATAGGTGAAATCCGACGAAGGGATCCTGTGCGTGGAAAGTTACCTACTAATTTAATCTGTTACCCGATATCCCTGGAGACGCGAGATGCGTCAACGAGTCCTGAATGCATACGTTGCAACGGCTACGGAAGGCGAGCTCACCGTGACGCGTGGTCCGGGCTGACCTTGAGATCATTTCTCTTCTAAATATAGTACTCGAAGCTCTTGAAGTGACATTGTCATCGAATTCATAAAAATAAAATCGACCATTGAAGTAAAATTCAATGACCTTTCACATAGAGATTTCAAGAACGTGTAATAATTGTTGATACTTTCAAATATATTTCAGATGCACATAATTGCGCGAAATATATTGTAAGGACAGAGCGATTTGAAAAGACACGGATTATCGAAAAACGAACGAAAGGCGGTATATTTGTTAGCTCGATTAAGAAATCGTAGCGTGACTGTAAATGCGCCCGTTCGCGCTGAAGTTCCGAAAAAGACTGTCGATAAAATCTACGATCGCTGCGCAGTCGTTCGTTTGTTCGTCCGTCAAATGTCGTGCTGTTCAAGCGGCTCGTCATGACTGCTCAGCGATCAATAAATCGTGTGTCCTGTTGGGTGCACAATATTCGTTACAATATTAAAATAGTACTTTGCGATACAAGTGGAGTAAAGCAAACATTATACGCAGGTTGTGAAGTGGTCGTACACGTGCGGCGAGTGCGATCCACTTCACATTATGCGTTCAATATTCGCTGTACCGCACTGGTATCGCATTATATTTTTTTTAACGAATGCAGCAGAAATAGTACTTCCGTGTCTAGTGATTGTAGCGCTGTACAGCAAGGCATATTACGCATGCACACATCGACCCGACTCTAGTGCGAATAGTGAACCCCAGTGTGCAAAATAAGACTCTAGTGCGAAAAGTAATGCACCAGTGGCAAAAGGAAGATACCAGTGCGAAAAGTAAGAACTCTAGTTTGAAAAGTAAAATTGGCCCGATGTGCGCATGCGTCGTGTCATTTAAGTACTCATCGCTGTCAAGCGCCACTTACGCCACTCTCGTCAGCCACGAAAAGTACCACTTTTCATGCACGAGTCACAAAAAAATGATTACCTTAATATGTTCACAGGGTCGCGAAAAATGAAAAATATTACTGAAATGATTCAAAATATATTTTTTTCCCGGCTTCGCTAACATAGCCACATTCCTTGCGTGCAATACGGGCGGAAAATGGCCTATTATTGACCGATGATCATTATTAATCTGTGCGCATGCCCAATACATTTTCATCACTCCCTCGGGAGTAATAATAGGGCTCATTACTCCCTCTGGAATCTCTATTAATCCCGGGTGAGTAATGGTCATCGGCGAATATCACGATTTTGCGACGCAAAAAATGTGGTTATTTTAACGAAGTCTGGAAAAAAATATCGTATGCGACAAGGGAGAAAGTGCATTTTCACCTCGTGTGAATTTCTGCCCTCGCTTTGCTCGGGCATCAAACTTCACACTCGGTGAAAATACGCACTTTCCTCCCTTGTAACATAATATACTAATTTTCGCTGCGTCGGTCTTCCCGAACGCCGATCACGCCTTGACAGCCATATCCACTCTTGATTCCAATGACGAATAATTCATCGAAATCATTTCAGGTATACTAACGAAAAAAATCATTCCCAAAAGAAGGACCGCGACTATTATTATCGCACGTGTTTTTATAGTTTCCCGTGTTATACGAAATTCTCGCCACGGTTCGCGGACCCGAGATTGGATGCGCGTTTAAACCGGTACCGGATGATCCAATCCCTTTACTCTCGTCCTGGGAGGTATTCGTTTCGTCCATAAATCGGGGGAGGGGGGGGGGGGGGCGAGAGCGAGTCTCGGTGTACGTACCGCAGTGGAAATACGTCGGTTCTCCCCGCCGTCGCTCCGGCGCCGTTCTTGTTCTCATTCGCGGGCCGCGGTACGTGTCGAGCATTGCCGAGAAATATTCGGCGGCTGGCCGCACACGAGAGAGGATCGAGAGGACGACGATGTGTATAGCGACGGGAGGACGAGGCGGAGTGCGAGGACGCGAATGGTGTTCCACGAGCGAGAGCCGACCGGTATGGAGCCCCGAGAGTGAGCGAGGGTGGGCAGGTTGCACGGGGCTGTGCGGTTATTGGTCACGTTAAATTACACCGTTTTATTACGACGGGCCGTAAAGCTCGGCGGGACACGGCGGAAACTTTGTTCCATCCGCGGACGAGGCCGTTATTACGTGGCGCGTGCTCCAGAAATACCGCTACCTGCGACGACGGGGACGACCGACGCGAGCTCGCACACCCTCGACGATCTCCCGGTAAAATACTCGTTACCGATGCTACAGTAACTTGCACGTACGGGAGATCCCCTCGTCCGACGAGACGACGCCGCCGCTGCCCGTTATTTCAATTTGAGGGTAACGGATACGCAACGGATAGGGACGAGCTCGGCGGGGTCAAATCGCTCAACTGTTCATACATCGGAATCGCGAAACTCGAACGAGGAAGCAGATTTTAGACACGATACGGTATGAAATGCAGACGAGCGGAATTAAGGGGTTGAAGTTACGAAGGTACATTTTCATACTGCGAAGCTCTTTCACTCGAGATAGGGATCAGATAAATTGGTGCAAGGGGAGAGAAATGTCCGTTTTCAGACAAAAACAAGGGTGTTTTGTTTTTATTTTTTTATCGGTAAGGAATGAAACTGAATCGAAAATCAGCCACGGTCGATTGTTCGTGAGAACCTTCTGATCATCCAAAAATATCCACGGGTCCGAAGACATGAGGAATTACAGGCGGCATTGCATTTCTTGTTCTCTACTTTAAAAAATTGACTTCCTCCTGCGAGTGTTTATATTCAAAACTCGCAATTTTTTTCGCGTGTTTAGAAGATCCTCGCGCCCAATCCATCATTGAAGGATTTTTGAGAAGATGCTTCGCTACCGATAAAAAAAATAAAAAGAAGCCTTTTATTTTATTTTTTACCTGAAATGGATGGATCTGAAATAGCGATTTGAGGTAAAAACACTTAAAATGCTGCGACGATGCGTTACAGCTTACGCAACGAGACATAAAGAAGGGAAGCCGTAGTGAAGCCCGACACGTAGGGAATGCGAAGAGAAATAAGTTTGGCGCTGAGTCGCCGTTGCTGGCTTCGCGGCTCGAACCGCGCGCCAGCGCAGATACACATTAATCTCCTTCTTTAAGTGGGCTGCCTCTTCGCGGCCCGAATAAATGCCAACGGAATAAAGGCTACCCGGTTACACACAAACGCAATTACCGGACGTATCTCGTCCCTCACTGGAACCCCCCTTTCGCGGCCCGCGCTCGCAGGCTTTTCCACAGCCGAGCTGCTCCTCGAAAACTTAAGGGGCGGGAGTGAAGCACTGCCAGGCTTGGAGAAAGACGCATGGCCAACCCGTTTTGTCGCCCGTCTGCTCCCGTTTCCGCATCTTGCCCCCCCCCCTCTCCCTTCTTCATCCCGTTACACTGCTTCGCCGAAATATCCGCTCCCTTACCACCCCAAATTAACGATCTTATGTGTGAGCTCAAATATCTTTTTATATCAGATCCTGATTTTTCTGACAACGAAATTTCGAAAGACATTTTTTTTTCTGTTTGTTTCATTTTTCCACCGTATAGGGGAGAGCGGGGCAAAATGGTACACACCCATAAAAAATAATTTATTTGACGCCCACCGTTTATTTGGTTTAAGTAAAATACTTATTTGATTTAAATAAATATTTATTTCATTTAAATAAATATTTATTTCATTTAAATAAATATTTATTTCGTTTAAACTGTTTACGTAACTTAAATAAATATTTATTTAAAACAAATAAATATTTTACTTAATCCAAATAAACGGTGGTCGTCGAATAAATTTTTTTTCTGGGTGCAGCAGGGCAAAACGGGATAATGAGACAAATCGCAATTTTCCAATAAGTTTTGGATGGAGGCGAGGGTGGTACGCGGGGCAAAACGGGTTTGAAAATCCGGATGTATCGTTGGGACAAACTAGGGCATCCAAAAATTATTGGAAAATTGAGTTTTGCCCTCACTGTTCCGTTTTGCTCCGCTGGGTCATTTTGCCCCACGTCTATCCCATCCTTCTGAGTTTTTACGGAACCCCATCCCGATTCCCCCCAGCGCTCCCTACTCGCGCTCACCTAAGCCACCTAACTCCGAGTGCGTCCGCAGCCGACTTAGCTACAGTGTACCGCATTTGCCGGAGACACGGGGAAACTACGGAAAACCCGTGCCGGTACGGACGGCCACATTCTACTGATCCACGGGTATTTTTGCGCTTGAGCAAAGTGCAGAAACAACAAAGTTTCAGAATAAAGCGCCTCCCGCTAAACGGTCGATGCGCCAGCTAGCGGGCGGCTAAGCGGTCGCCCATCCAAGTAGTGACCGCGAACGATTCTGCTTGACTTGGGAAACCACCGGTCGGTATATTATTTTTTTTTGTATTTTTTCATTTTTTTTTTAACCGATCAATTTTTCCGCCGATCAGTGAAGCGCTGGTTTTACTCCGAGCTGAACGATTCGACCGGAGGGTCCGGAGGGAAAGAGGAGAATGTCGACCAGTCAAGAAAGGCGACAAGAGATCGAGGATAAGCTCTCAAAATTCGCAATAACAGCGGTCGGCGAGTTACCGAGTCTTCGGGAACTTCCGCCGAGGTAAGAAGCGAATGGACGTGAGTGGAAAGTTCGCGGAACGAGGAACGTCGCGCGGCCCGTGGCTGTCGCTCTACAGACACGTTTCCGTGAATTTATGTGACGCAAAGACAGCCAACCACCGACGAAGGTCAACGAGAAAGTCGCGAACTCGAAAAACTCAAATTTATAGTCGATATTCCGTTCAAGAATAGAAAACAGCGTGCGCGGTGTGAGGGGGGGGGGGGGGGGGTGTTGGGTCGTAGGTGGGACACGAGCCGATAGAGCGATACACGAGAGCAGTGGAAGCTTTGCTCTTTATATCCTCGCGTTGGTACACCGAAGGGTGCGAGAGAACGCGCCGTTGCTCCGCGCGTATCGCTGTCGAACCTCCGAAACCCTCGAATCCCGTTCCATAAATTCCCTCGTAATCCCGAAACCGCGTAATTTCCGCGAGGATCGTATTTCCGGGATTCGCGTAAGTCCGCAGCATCTGTTATATACCATCGTCATGTTTATTGATTGTTCCCGTTGTACGTGCGTGTACATAGAATCGTAAAGTTGATTCGGAGGTAACTCGGCATGCGTTAATGAACGCTGCCCCGCGGCCGAAAATTATACAGTGGGATATTGTAATACCGTAATTTTCCACAATTTTAATATCGTGCGTCAATTAATAAAAACGTTGAGATTTTTGTATATATATTTTTTTTTAATTATAAAAACTCGATGGCCACGGCTCACCGGCGAGCCCGAGGCCGACGTAATTAAATCGCGAGAGATATGGACTACGGACGATATAATATTTATGAATACAGTGACGCAGGGCAGTGATATATATTTTTCCGAAATGTATCTGCGGGCTTGAAGTAAAATCCTCGATGGACGGCGTGTGCATGTACAGTGGAATATTCAATGTGACGATTTTAATTGAAAATAAATGTTGCTCCGCCGACGCACGAACGGTGACCCACTTTCGTCGAGCGGGCATCGCTGGGAACGCGTTAAATGAAAAATCTTCGATGGGTGGAGGTTTTTAAAGTCGGATGATGAGACGAGTGTGAGAATCTCTCGCAATCGGTGGCCGAACTCCCACGTCGCTATCCAATGGGAAACGGGAAAGGGAGGAATAAGATACGACGTTGGAAATGCAAAGTCGCTTCTCATCCTCAATGGAATTCTCTTTCCTGCGGAGGTTGCAGGAACGGCGATCCAATCAAAGGAATAAATCCCACCTAAAGAATATTCACCGGGATCGAATGCCGTGCAGTCGAGACGCCGGGGAGGGCGAACGGAAGGGATATATCCATCAGCTAAGTACCATTTTCGGAATACCCGCGTGCCACCTTAGAAAGCAAAAACGGCACTGCAGCCAGTGAAGAGCTACACTTATCGGTCCATCCGGAGTAGTCTCTGCACTGTTCCCGAAAGCAATCCTATCGCGAAACCCTTCGAATTCCGCCGCCGCTGCGTGCCAAGCCTCGAGCACGTCTAGTCGACTGCTCCAAGACACAAAAGCTCCGAGATGGCAATCGTAAATCGAGCAAAGAACCGAAACCCGGCGCAACGAAAGGGAGAAGCCCTTTACGGATCTCATACGAATACGATCGAATTTATGCAAACGAGAATTCTCTCGAATCAGTTACGTCTTATCTGACTCACCATCGAACACGTAGTGTGCTGGAAGAGAAACTAGGCGCACTGAGAGAATCGATACGGAAATGGTTTCCAATTTTTTTTCTTTTTTTTGCAATCTACAGCAAGCCTATAAGGTAGATCAGATTTTCCCTTCTTAAAAAAAAATTCGTGCCCAAAATAAGTTGCGTTTTCGACACGTATCGTCGCCGCTTAACCCCTTCACTGTCAGGCGCCCCTATAGGGGCAAAAACGTATAGAGAAATACGTTCCTCTGACAGCGAGTTGTCGTATTGACGCTCTATTGGCTATTGATAGCCACGGGTATATCCTTTTTTTTTAGAAAACAACATTTAATCTACGAGAGTCCAAAAATAAAAAACGCGCGCGATCGCAACTAGTTTACTCCAAAAACACGGGTAAATTTTTTTATCCGTGAATCGCAAATGACGACCGAGAAGCGGGCTTTTGTTCGAGCCTTGACAGTCTCGCCGCAGACTCATGTCAATCAGTTTGCGATACATGCCAAAAACAATATTTCACTGAGTAATTGGACAGCATTGAATAAACGCGTACGTACCGCCGGTATTCCGTAGACAGGGGGGGGGGGGGGGGGGCAGGTGGAGGGGCGGTCAGGACTGTACACTGTACAAAATTGATCGAGATTGAATGGTACAGAGCGAGCTTCGACAAAGCGACAAGGAAACTTCTATTTTAATTCGGCACTATGGGCCCATCCTGTATCCCTTACGATCGATCCAATCGGTGCCGTTACACACGGCTATCCGCCGCGGTATGCGCGTTAAACGTATACGCGGGTCATGCGCGCCTGTGCAAACGCAACATGTACCGAGAGGTGGGATATAGAGTCGGGAACAAGCGACCATTTCTATGGCTCTATGGCGATCGGTAGCCGGGTCGAGGGCTTCACCGACTAATATTTCCAGATTACGGTGAAACGACGCGATGCGGCGATCCCACACTCGCAGCGTTTACATGATAGCCAATATCGCTCGCTGACCAGCGCGAAGAGTCGGAATACCCCGATATAACCGATAGTCCGATACGCCGCGCTAGGCGCGTAATTAAAACTGACGCTTTTGTTTCGTCCCTTCGATGCCGCGCGCGCTGGATGAAACTCATCGAGCTACTGCCGTTTCGCGGCTATACCCTCTTCCGTGACCTGCCCTCTCCTACCGATCGGCATCGATGCGCTTACCGGTCGCTAAAGCTCCATGTATCACATAGCTATGTACTGGACGGTCCACTCGATCCGCCGCCTCCTCCCGATTAATGCTCGGATTTCGGCCGACTTTGTGGAACGAGAGTAAACGCGAGTCGTACTCAAGATCGGTTTCCATTATTACCTAATACCGACGGGAATCATCGTGAGTTTTGGTCGCATAGACATTTCCAACGGTATTTCCGTGTTGGTTCATTGAAATCTGTTGGGATTGTAAAGCGACGATATTTTCGAAAACCGGATTGCCACGAACGTTTGTACTTTTAAGGACATGTGACATAGGGGAGAGCGGGGCAAAATGGGACAGTGGGGAAAACGCAATTTTCCAATAATAATTTGGACGACCCATTTTGCCCTATCGATACATCTGGATTTTCTGCCCAGTTTCGCCTCACAATGCCATCTAAAAATTATTGGAAAATTGCGTTTTGCCCCACTGTCCCGTTTTGCCCCGTTGGCCCATTTTGCCCCGCTCTCCCCTACACGTATCGATGGTCCAATGGCAACAAATCGCTTTCCCTATTTTCTCCGTGATGGTTGATGCTTCGACCGAAATGAAATTAGGTTTTTGTAGTCAATAGATATGAGTATGAAAACCTAATTTGCTTTTGCTCGTCGTATCAATCGTTTTGGAGAAAACAGGGAAGGCGATTTGTTACCGAATGAGTCTGTAACACATGCCCTCAAGGGGGATGGGAGGCAGATCGATTTCACGTTAAGAGGCGCAGTTTATTTGTTTTCGGTCGGTAATTAAAAATTCCATCGAAAAATCCCCCTTGCGTTATTGTTCGTGACGGTGCTCGCGATCATGTAAAAAAAATATCCGACCCTCTCCTACCGATCGGCATCGATGCGCTTACCGGTCGCTAAAGCTCCATGTATCACATAGCTATGTACTGGACGGTCCACTCGATCCGCCGCCTCCTCCCGATTAATGCTCGGATTTCGACTGACTTTGTGGAACGAGAGTAAACGCGGGTCGTACTCAAGATCGGTTTCTATTATTACCTAATACCGACGGGAATCATCGTGAGTTTCGGTCGCATAGATATTTCCAAAGGTATTTCCGTGTTGGTTCATTGAAATCCGTTGGGATCGTAAAGTGACGGTATTTTCAAAAACTGGATTGCCACAAACGTTTGTACTTTTAAGGGGGATGGGAGGCAGATCGATTTCAGGTTAAGAGGCGTAGTTTATTTGTTTTCGATCGGTAATTAAAAATTCTATCGAAAAATCCCCCTGGCGCTATTGTTCGTGACTGTGCTCGTGATGATGTAAAAAAAATATCCGACCGGTTACGAAAATTAAAAAAAAAATTGTGCAAGCTCAATTTTTTTCGATATCGTTTCCATCCTCCGTTTATTGAAAAATGGAATTTCTATTTAAAAAAATCTTTTTTTTTCTGGGATTATTCGGCGTGATGAGGGCACCGTCACAGATCGATGGTAGGGGATTTCCGGGCCAATTTTTTATTACCGAAAAAAAAATTTCGAGTTCTTCACGCTGACGTACCTAAAAACTTTTAAACGGCTACCATACACAGTGGTAAAAGTAAAAAAAGATTGTCGTCATTCGTGTCGCAAAACGGCAATAGACAGCAGCGATAATATAGTGTCCCGCGCGGGAACACAGCTCAAGCTCGAAAATTGAGTGAAAAATTATACGGAGATCGGGTTACACGCTTTCCCGTCGGTTTGTCGGTGCGAATATCGCCTGTGTGTACGCTACGAAATCGGCTGCCACCGGTGAGATTCACGGTAACCGAAACACCCCGACAATCGTTTTTCGCTTAAACCGGGAAATCCATGACACAGACAAATATTCATTCTCGCATCGAAAGTATGTAACGAAACGTATTTCCCCGTCACCGTCTGTAAAATGTTGCCGGGCAGGTTTGTCCTGTCTAAATTTCGATTGCACAATTATCCCTCGAGTAAATTAATTTTCTACGAACTCCTCGTAGAATCGAATTTCCCGCGCTGTACGCGAGTTTCCCGCCGGTGAGTCGAATTTCGAAATCGGTACGCACGATTCCGTGATTTTGGAGCGAACGCTTTACCGTTGCCGACCTCCGGAAGAATTGAGAGCCTTGCGGTTCCTCCCCGCCCCGGAACTAATTACGGAATGTGTCACAGGCCTTGGTGTAGCCACAGTGAGGGAGAGCGGAGGCACGGAAATTTTCATCAACCGAAGGGAAATTAGTCGGTGGTTGGTGAGCGGTCGAGAGAACCCATATCAATTATCGATACCGATATAGGGATCTCAACGAATTTCATTTGATCCGCCCCAAACACGCCCCCCTTCCTTCCCCGGGCAAATAGGCAGTTTGTCACTTATTCCATCGTGTGACGCTGATTGTTAACTCCAATCGTTTCCAGCATATTACCCCCTCCCCCTCGCGCACTTCCAACCCCCCCCCCCCCTCTGCAATTTCTCGTCACCATATTTGCTGCAGAGCGAATATATTGACCGACCTATTCGCGGTCAATTATTGTTATTATTGTTATTATCGATTTGACTCGGGGAGAAGGGGGGGGGGGGACTCGTATGGACAGACTGTCTCGACCGCAATACGTATACACCGCGTAACCTGTTTTGTGCAATGTGTAATAATTGCATCGTAGACGAACCTTGAATTAATTAATACAGATGATAAAGGACTAATGGCCGAGGAGTACCGAGGCGAGCTAATAGAATGTTTACGGTGCGGAATGTGTGTGCGGATGCAGAACGCGGGGCAAATACGTGATGGCTTGACGAGCATCGGTGTACGGGGTACGAAAATTGTCCATTACCGTGTATTACTGTACCGAGCCGCCTATATGTACCAGTGAAATTTTTGTCTGCTCGTATAACCGAAACCGCATTCACGCCCTAGCACCCTCGTGACATTTATGTAATTCATGCGAATTCCCGTTTACCCCGGTGCCCGGAATACGTAACAGGGAGTGACGTCGCAAGCCAAGTTCGCTCACCCTCACAACAATTCTCGTCCGATTGCCGCGGTTCTCGCACACGAGCAACCATGCGGTCACAAAAAAAAAGGGTCTGGACATTTGACAAAGATTTCTTGCGCAGCAAACGTCTGCAGTTATTTTCTTGCTCTGTTCAACAAAATTTTCGTCAAGGAAACGTACTTTCGGCGCGAAATGAGTGTACAATGAATGGGAGACATTTTTTAAATTTAAGTTTGGGGAGACTAAGCTTTTTTAAAAAATTGCGAAATTTGTTTTCCTAACGGATGCACGTAAAATCCCGCTTTCCGTTCCTGTGAACTGTGCGCAGAAAGGCACTTTTCCGGATCGCGTGCGGGAAAAATACTGCGCATGCGTACAAACCCAATATTGTACGGGAGACCAAGAGTTCACGAGAGAACAGACTTGGCAGGGGAAGACAAGCGAGAGTAGGACAAGAAAGAAGAAAAGCGACAGTCATTCTGAAAAGGACAAGCCAGAGAGGTGGAGTGACTATGTAAAGAATCCTAATAAATGTATCGAAAGTGTTTAATACTATCCCTGGTGTACCTTTTTAGTTTGTCTTTACGTCAGGCATCCTGCCTTTTACAATTCTTTTTTCCAGCACTAGTGCGGAAAAGTGCCCTTCTACGCACACTTCACGGGAATGAAAAGCGTGATTTTCGTGAATTCGTTAGGGAAAATTACGTGAATAGCATGGGAGTAGAGTAGAAGGAGTAGAAAAGGGAGTTCTGACTCGTGTGAACGCCGCACTCGTCAAGAACTTCCTTTCTACGCCCTTTCCACAGAACTATTACGTGTGTTGCCGCGCATTCTGTGAAAATCAACAGAGTTGCGAGGAGCCAATTAATTTTTCGATAAAGTTACAATTGAGTTGTGACGCAGCGCGAGGTACAGTTTTTTTTATTTATTTTTTTGCAAAAACGTAGTTACAAAAAAGAGAATAAAAAAGAAAATGATTAATTTTTACCTTTAATCAAAAAACCCGATTTTTCAAGGGGTGGGACCGACAAACCCTTTCATACGTACCAGATGCATTTATCTATCTATGTATTTTAAGCGGTGACCCGGTGATGAGGTCCGATATTACAATAGTTGTGGCACCGATGAATATTGAAACGTCCGTTATCTACGCGCAATTATGCATACGCCTATTTCGGGCATGTACGCACAGTGCGGGGGGGGCTTCGATAATTGGTCAAGTTACCGCGCGAGGTCGACGCAGGTTGTTCCCTCTGTGCTGGACGTACATCGAACGAACCAGGACTATACAATTATTTCCGAGCATCCCGAGCCCGAGGGTGATTGCCTCGCGCGTTTAATTGCTAGTTTCAAACGGTAGCCCCCTTCCTCGCTGCCCCTCCGATCCTGCGGCGCTTGCTAGATCGATGCCCGACAATTTTTCGACCCTTCCCCCTCCCCCCCATCCTTCGCGATTGAATCCTCTCGAATTCGTCCTGAGACTGCCATTCGATATAACGCCACACTGATTGAATTCAAAGGACTTCGTATTGTCAGAATATCTATAGATGGATAGATAGTGCATCAAGCCCCGGGATAAATCCCTTAAGGACCAATTATTTATGGCAAAAATGAAAAATAAAAAAAAATTTGAAAATATACATAAAGCTACAACGCGACATCGCAATATATTTTCAATACCATTCCGCGAACACCGTCGAAGCTCCGAGAAACTTGTTCGAAGTTCCAATCAACTCGGCTATACAAAAGCCTGTTATAATGTCACTTAAGGAGAGCGGTCTCTTCCGATCGAACGATCGGAAATGAACTTGCGATCGGATTATATGACTGCATGTTACCATTACTGTATTACAATCATCTTTCATCAAATCTTCACGAAACCGGTACAGTACTTTTTTACCTCTTTTAATATGAGAATACGATCTTTCAATTTATAGGCAACACAATCTTACGTACGGAACTTTCGACAGACCATTGAAAAAACAACACTCTTATCAAATCTTCACGAAACCGGTGCAGTACTTTTTTTACCTCTTTCAATATGAGAATACGATCTTTCAATTTATAGGCAACACAGCCTTATGCACGAAACTTTCGATAGACCATTGAAAAAACAAACCTCTTATCAAATCTTCACGAAACCGGTACAGTACTTTTTTACCTCTTTTAATATGAGAATACGATCTGCCAATTTATCGGCAACACAGCCTTACGTACGAAACTTTCGACAGACCATTGAAAAAACAACACTCTTATCAAATCTTCACGAAACCGGTACAGTACTTTTTTACCTCTTTCAATATGTGAATACGATCTTTCAATTTATAGGCAACACAGCCTTACGTACAAAACTTTCGACAGACCATTGAAAAAAAAAACACTCTTATCAAATATTCACGAAACCGGTACAGTACTTTTTTACCTCTTTCAATATGTGAATACGATCTTTCAATTTATAGGCAACACAGCCTTACGTACGAAACTTTCGACAGACCATTGAAAAAACAGCACAAAAATAATTACCACTCATATGACCAGTGCGGTTCGCTCAAGCCCCTCCCTAATCCTCGTCGGCACAAAACTTTGTAAACAGAGCGAGAGAGTGTGAACGAAAGGGGCTCGCTCGTTGTCGGGCTCAAAAGATAATAGCATTAAGCTCCGTAAATATAGCTTACGTACGCACGCGCTCGGGCGCACCCGGTTTTTGCACTGTTCGCCAAAGTATGTCGTGAGCGCGTAACGAGCAGCGTCGTACCGGTACGGTAGGTGGGCTGTTGTGCCGGTATGCACATCACCGCAACGGTATCCAAGTAGCGCGCCAGCGGACGATGGGCTTAAAATTCAGAGGGCGGCGAGCTATTCCCAGTGCATTCGTGTAATGCAACGTTACACTGCGGATGTCTGAGCTCGCTTTAACCGGTAAATATGAGTTTTCACTTAGCGTGCACGCGCGCCCGGGACTTCCGTGCGGCTTCGTCGTCGTGTCCCGCTCTCACGAACGAACCGCACGGGGAACGAGCGAGCCCGGCTAGTCGGCCCGGCTCCATTTTTGCCCCGTTAATTACGATTACGAATAGAGTCCCACGGGTGGGTAATGGCAGAGGGCAATGTCTACGCGGAAGTACGAGCACCGGCTCCGGAGACCGCGGCTCCCAGGTGTGCGAGACCACCGCGTGTTGCACTCTTCCGCCGTACTCCGGAGAGTATTATTATAACCCGCGGAAAATCTCTCGCGCAAGGCTCGAGGGGGGGGGCTCGAAGCGGGTTATTGTTCGACGAGCAAGGAGATCTTTGTGTGCCGATGAGGGACCACAGCTAACAAATCAAGCTCCGGTCGACCGGATATTACCGTCGAATATTTGAACTCCGCCGGGGTGCGGGTAAATTTAGCCGAGCGGCAGGATAATTAGTGAATTCGTTGGGTTAATTATGCGCGGTAATAATACAATACGGGAGGATAGTCGCGGAAGGGGGCCGCTAGGGGGAAGAGAGAAAGCTAACGATGAGCGGGCACTCTGAGTTATTGCCTGGTAATTCAGTTTCATAGCCGGTTCCCGGGTATCTCCCGGCGAAGCGCACCGTCGCAGTCGACGCGAAAAATATTAAAACTTCCTTGAATAACGGCGCTGAAGAGTGGGCTTGGATACAGGTGCAATTACGCTCTCGATGTCCCTGGTACGCCGAAAGGGCGCGTAGCATTCCATGGTATTCGAAATATTGGTCGCAGTTGAAAAAAACAAAGTTTCATCGGCTTTTCCATCAAAAGGATGAAAAAAACGTGATTTTTCGTTTTAAATTCGCGATATTTGAAAAGCGGCGTGTAAATAGAATGCATACGAATTCTCTCTCGGATGATCCGCTTTATCACTGTATTCTCGTGCCACCATGCGCCATCGCGCGTCCCCACCCACGACGTTCCTCGGAGGTGCCTCCAGCATTCCGGAAGCAATATTTCCGCTATGCTTCCGGGGGAAAGACCGGAGAGAGCGTCGGCAATTAGGCAGGAAGTGGCTGTCACCCTTCAACACCCCGCAAAAGGCGAACTCTCTCGGTGTCTGCGAGTTGACGTGATGCTGCCCCGGCTACTGGTGGTGGTGGTGGTGGTGGTGGTGGTGGTGGTGGTGGTGGTGGTGGTGGTGGAACACTCCGAGAACACCCCGTACTCGACAGATTACTTTTTGCCGGGCGCACTTGCGGACGAGCGGGGGAGGCTGCTCATATCCTCTTAGCTGAGGGGGATAAAACCCTGACCCTTCGCTGCACGCACGAGTGCTTTCCTTTGCGGAAAGCGATGATGGCAGTGCATGAGGGCTTAGCGAGAAAACCCTCACCTCCCTGCCGTTCAACGGACGATCCCTACTCTACGGAACAATTAACTTTACATGCTAATCGGGAATATGGATGAGAATTTTCATTGTACACGAAGTTGGGCGAACAATTCGAATACTTCACATACGTATTGAAGCACTCACGGAATGCAGTATCCAACGAAATATTGTATTGCTTTATTATTAGGCATGTCTGACTGTCCGGATGTCGTGTATCCTGTAGGGCTGTATAGATAGGCCGGCCTAGCCCGCTGAAATATCTTATCCCGATTATGGATTTTATAGTTTGGCCGGCTAAACTATTTTAGCCGGTCAAGCTATATTAGCCGGCTAATCTAATACAGTCTTGCAATTTTTTTTTGTAATTACCTGCTATGTATTCCGACTTATTTTTGCCCGCTGAACACGAATTCGCCGGCCCTTTTGGACTAAAGTACAATGCGACATTAAGGCGCTCGATTTTATGCACGAAATTATGCACGATTTTATGCACTTTGCCGGTTAAAATAGCTTGGCCGGCTAAAACAGATTAGCCGGCTAAAATAGTTTAGCCGGATAAGATTTTTTAGCCGCTAGGCCGACCTATCTGTACAGCCTTAGTCTCGCCCCAAATATTTTGTTTCGGACGCGTTTGAAAACCTGTGGAAATATCATTGTTGGATGAAAAACAATACATTATGCTTTCGGCAGCGTTGTAGCCCCGCATTATTTGCATAGGGGCCCATCTCGCCCCGGTCTCCCCTATGTTAAGAACGTATTGAAGTACCGATTACTTTAAGCACTGAGTACGGGGGTGGTACTTAGGTACTGAAGTGAAGAGTACTAGTCAGAACTTAAGTAATAGGTATAGATAAACCGATTTTTTTTTGCCCTAATATGAGCTCGGAGTACTTAAAGTATTTTCCAAGCACCATTCGTCTATAATATTAAACACGAAGCCCCGCGCGATTGTGGCTATGCAGAGTATCAATTCGAAAAATAATTATTAGCGGAAAGGGGAATTGCACTACATATAAAAAAATAATGCAGCCTTTCCGAGTGTGATTATCGGCGCGATCATTGAGCGAGGTTGTTATTGAATAATATAAATGTGCACGGTGCAAAAGCATCAACGACTCACGAACACATGCTCTATATGCTTTTATCTTTAATTATGCCGGCGGATAGAAAGTTGCTTCGGAGTGATCGATCACGCCCTCGTCTGTACTGGCCATTCGTGCTGACCCACTAGATCGATCGTCTGTGGTACGATAATACTTCCGCTCACTCACTCGATCTCTCACACACGGTTGATGAGTTCCATCGGTAATCATACAGGGTGGCCACTAAGTCCGATGAAAAAAAAATGCCTGGCGTTTTCATGATTTTCAGGATTTCCGGGCTTCTCGAAGTCATAACTCGAACGAGTCTGCATTCTCTCAAAGTCTGGATTACATTCCATTTACAGAGAAGTTTTTTTTTTGTATATCGAATGCTAAGGAACAGAAATATAACTCGTCATTTTGTAATATAATAAGATGTGGAATACATTCATTTTTCTCGACGGTCAATATATCAGTTCACAAATTTTGTATACGATTCGACGGGTGTTCGCTGTTCACCCCTTTATCCCCTATTTGCAGTTGAGGACTTCGAACGTGTGGAATTCGCTTCCTTCCGATACATTTCGGGCTCTTTCTCCGGTATGAGATTGTCGCTATCGTGGAACTGCTTGTACAGTGGAAACTCGGTTAGCTTGTACTCCGATGTAACTTACAGAAATCCGATAACTTTTTACTAGAAAATTTATCCCATAGAATGGAATAAATTTTCTAATGGTCGAATTTTAGCTGATGAAAAGGATGTTATACCATTGTACACTGTCCATCGTTAATGCCTGGTTTTCCTGGATATCAATATCGAAGACTTCAATATCGAAGATCTCAATATCGAAAATGTCAATATCGAAGCATTAATTTCCAATGTTTGAATTTCCGCTGATGGAATGGAATGTATTTCATTCTATAATGGCGAGGTTCGGGCTAGGCATCATCATGGCCTTATCAGCTCCCGACGTAACGCTAAACAATTAATACCACAGAAGTCGACGAAGATCGCCGATTCTGCGCCTATGAGTTACGCGAGCTCGCACTGTATCTAGGTTATTTCTTATATGTAGGTAATCGAAGGAAACGTCGCGCGTTTAAGAGTGGAAGATGTCGGAAGGCCGTGAAAGGTTGGGTCGACGGGGACGGTCTAGATTCAATTCTGTTGCACTCGATATCGAAGCATCGTGTGCGACGATAATTGAGAAATGGCCTGAATTCATTGTCGCACCCAAGAGATTATTAATAGATGCTTCCGACGACGGCAGCAGGAAACATCGTCATTTCGGCTAAAAAATGTCGATAATATAAGTTACCAGGCGCGCAGTAGCCTCCGTCTATGTTGCGTCTGTGTATGTCACAAGCTGACGCATCCTCTATAAATATGTATACAAGAATGATTGGGACGAAAAAAGCAAATACGCTTCGGGGGTATTTTCGCAGATGGAGAAGCACGTATCCGGGACAAGTTTTCATTAACCCCCAGACGTCCCCCCCTCCACCCTCTTGAACTTCGTTCTCTAAATTAGTCTCTTATTATTACCGTAGCGACGGGACGAAGCCCGCGGCTGGCCGTTTCTTAGCTAACTTTATAACTAGTTGCAAATTTAAGTATAACTCGAGTACATCGTTCTTCTTTGGCCTTCGTCGCGTGCATCCGACACTTACGCTCCCTCGCTTCCTCGCTCCCGTTCTTCCCTCCATCCGCGCCCCGTCTACCGAACGAGAAGTTCCGAGACCGCACAGAGCAGCAAAATGATGGTCCGCCTCGACTCCTTCGCGAGAGCACAATTTGTATAATTCCCTCCTCCGTAACTGGGATGCCACGTGTTACTATCCGTATTTGAATAGCCGAACTGTCCTTAGGCGAGCGCTCGCGATTCAATTTGTAACGAAGTTTCGCCTCGCGCCATCCACCGGTTATGGCCGAACAAATTCTCTTGACTCGGGAATGTACCTATCTCGCTAAGCAACGGGCTATTAAAGTCGCTTCGTGGAGGCTGGGTCCGACGATTTCTGCTGGAGGAACTTGATTCATTTAATTATTTATTTTTTCATACGGTTGATTCGTCGCAACGGTGTTCCGTTCATACAAAAAAACTGCCCAAGGTGGAATACAAACAAATTGTAGGCGTTCAATTTTCCTTCCATATTCATCCTTTGATATTTTCCATCTAATAGAAAAGAAGAAAAATATATATTCTAGGGCTGAAGGACCTCGGTCGATAGCCCGTTGACATTATGTGGATGCAGATATAAGTGTGTAAATGGGTAAATGTTTAAAACTGTAACGGTCCTTAATGCATCATATGTATTTTTAATAAATACACACTCACTACTACTACTAGGAAATTGTAGAATTTCTAGTAGTAATTTTTTTAGTCGACTGCAACAGCCTTGCGAAGAGTCGATTGCGTCGTCTCGTTTATACAAGTTACATTACCAATAATAAAAAAGAAATTAAACATCCTTATCTCCCGGAAGGCGTCAAGCCCTCCACCCTGAACGACGTCCGTCTCTCTCCGACACGCGACGAGTCTCTCCGCTTCGGGTTTCGTCGCGCGCTAAATAAACAACTTTAATTAATACGAAACAACGAAGCTCCTTGTCGCCGTATCATAAAATCTCTACAAAGCAGGATTTTTTTAACTGCGTCACAACACCGTCGCAAAGAATCGATAGCGTTGTCTCGTTTGTACAATTCTCATTAACCATCATAAAAAAAAATAAAACACCCTTCTTTCCCCGAATGCATCAAGCCCTCCACCTTGAACGAAGTGCGTCTCTCTCCGACACGCGACCCGTCTCTCCGCGTCGAGTTTCGTCGCGCGCTAAATAAACAAATTTAATTAATTCGAAATAACAAAGCTCCGTATCGCCGGATCATAGCGATAACGAGCTCGCCATTATACGACAGCATCGAGGTGTATATATTCTTTTGCGTTTAACCTATTTGCATTAAGGATCGCTTCCGCGGGTCTTTCGGCCGAGGGAATATTAACAGCGGGGATCGGCGAAACAGTGCAAGAAATCGGCAGGGAAACCGGAAGCGAAACGGTGGGGGGGGGGAGGTGAGGAGGAGGTCGCGGAAGATCTGCGAATAGGAGCGCGAGAGGGCGAGCCGGGTGTGCAGGTGTCGCGGAGACGAGAGCCGTTACCGAACAAATTGCAGGTACTCACCCTCGTTAAAACAATGTCGCCGAAGGCGGAGGGACAGAGGTGAATGGAGAGCCGTGCAGTGGCGGTCCGACGAGAGGAGGCGAGAGCCGGCGTGAGAGACGGCACGAGAACGGGACAGTAGAGTCGAGACGGGCTAAGTGCGAGCAGGTAGCCCGGCGAAGAGCTTCCCAGCGTAACGGTATTCGGTGCGGAAGGAGCTCTTCGCTCGTTAGCATTTAATTGAGAAGTTCGCGGAGGGAAGAGGTCGGTCCGTATAACGACCGGCCCACGGCCTCGTTTAAATATTTTAATAATCTCTTGTATTTCGCGAAGCGATTCGAATATTCAGCGCGACGGGCCAGACCGGCTTTAGGAATGCCAGCGGAGTCCGACATAGCCGAGGAGAGCTCCATATCTTTGCTCCCGCTCCCGCGCCACCCTCCAGCCGCGAGGTCTCTCACCCTCTCACGATTCCGCGAGCGCCCCCACTCGGCTATCCCGCAGGAATGGAAAACGGCGTCGCCCGCGAACCGACCACCGCCAGCCCCTCCGGTGTGAACTTCTTTTCTCCTCTTCTCCGCCACTTCAGGAGCTTCCGAGTTCATTCCGGTATTACGCGCCCATGCTTGCCTCGCGATACCTAACTCTCAATGCAAACTCTGTGCCAGAGATCTCGTCTTAACCTCTCGAAAGCCCCCTTTGTGTTATAACGGGGGCGGTGACGGAAGCTCCTTGAGATACCCTATCTATGTATCGTTCGTCACCTTGCCTAATTAAGCTATCGTTACTCCAACGTCTCTTTCGAACCTGGTTTTATTCATTTAATTTTCTACTCGGAAGCATGCTTTTTTTATGCAATAAAAATTGTGAGATAGCGTTGCAGCGGTAAGAGAGCATATATAGTTTCACGCTTGCGCGGGTACTCTTTAAAAAATTACCGACTAAATCGAGAGTGAAAAAATGGCCGAGGCGTTCGTATGAAACGCGGGTGCTCGGTCGCGGGAGCATCGAGAGATAGTGGCCTTAAAATGGAAAATTCCATTTCATTCTTGGTGGAAATCAGGCACCGGGTAGCTGCCGCATGCCAACGGGAATTCCTCCGGGAGGTGAACGCTACCGTCTCTCGAACTCTCCCATATATAGCATTTCTCCTCGGCAGCGGCAGTGTGGCTTACGTCGTGAGAGGATGTAGAGAATGCACTTTGAAATGGAGTACAGGCTTCATTTAAAATGGGCTCTCCCGGAGTTTCATTTTCCATGCCTCCACGCTACATCCTCTCCGCAACCTTCCCCGTTCCAGGCTCTTCTCTCCAACACCGTATCCCGGTGTGGAATCACGCTTTATCCGTACAGCCGAACACACTCGGCAAACCGGCGAGGCACGAGCTCTTCAACTTTATCGGATGTTATTGGCTGCCCGTAGTGGCCAGTCTTTATTTCTGTTTTTTTTTCTGTATTTCGTCAGTCATCGTTGATTGTGGAATCAATTATAAGTTTCAATGATATGTCCAATATAGTCGATCAAACCTATGTCAACACAGACATTAGTCGTCGCTTTATTAAAAAAAGTTTGAATGTGAAATAAGGACAATTTTTTTTTGTCCGTTCATATTTACAATTTTCCAGTCACGCCAGCCCCGTTTCATTCCGCTTTCGAAATGAAACATGTGGACCTACTAAGCGGAGACGAGTCGGTAATGGATGAACTTCGGGGAGGTGTGAAAAAAGATGGCCGAGAAGAGACTCGCGATTTCTCGGTTCTTTCTGTCCATACAACAACGGAAAGCTTTTGCTTGCTGTTGTTAAAAAAAAGAATAGCGTTAGCGGCCGTTCTTTGCCGACACACCGACGACCTTTACAGGGAGCAAAGAATGGGTCCTTTGAAAAAGTCGGTATCCAGAGGACGAAGCACCGGAACGTTGAGCGACAATAGAGGGGGGGGAGGGGTGCAAAAATGCCCCAACCCCCAACAGCCCGTAGGGAAAGCGACGAGTTTCGCGATGAGACGCGAATCTGGATAGAGAGAGGGGTTCTGGTATGGAAACGTTGCAACGTTCCCAAGGGCCTTGCACCCGCAAATATCGTGCCAGACGAATGAATCGAAAAGTTTGAAGCACCGAATCCGCCCCGGCAAGCGGCTTGTGGGCGGTCTGGATAGAGAGAATTCCCGACGGAGAACGTACTGTTATAACTCCCATTCCCGATTATCAGCTATATATAGCCTCAGCCATCCTGCGAGCTCTCGGGGCGATTCACCCGGCTGCGACTCCTCTATCTCACTTCTCTCGTTCGGTTAAGCTTTCCCGAAGAAAACCGTATTCCGTGGATTTCCATCGTTTTCCAAAGCGATCGCCAGCTCCGGCGACCTCCCGGACCGCGAAAACTTTTGGAGGAACTTCAATAGACAGCGTATAGAACTTGTCGCAAATTCTTCTTTGCAAATTCATTTACCCATTGCAGTTTGCGATTAAAGCCTCTTCAACCCACGACGCTCAAACGTTCGCGGGCACGGTAGGGTGTCATCTCTGAGGATTCTGTGCTTGACACCGGAACGTTTAACTCGGTTGAACTTCTGCAAGGATGAAGATAATTAACCGGCCAGCCGACTTCACGGTTAGATACGCTCCGAGCCATCGGGTTGGTTGGGTCAACGAATTGATTGGCCGTCTCAACACATCGGGCGGCAACCATCTTCCTTGGCTCAGCTTATCAACTGCTTGGCAATCGACTGATTCGTGATCGATGAAAGGCTGCTCAGTGATCGTTGTTCCGACACCTATGGAGGTTCTGACTTGGACGATTCTATCCCGAGAAAAGCGAGAAACGTTTGCCAACCCTTGCCACCGGAATTAACAAAATGATCCGCTCCGGCGACAACCCTGGCAAATACCGGAGTTCCGAAAGCGAGTAACTTGGGTGTTATTCTACCCTGCCAGGTATAGCGAAGATGGAAGATTTATATACGTACTATCCATATGTATATACATAATCGCGAGTACATGTACGAAGGTTGTCGTCGCTCTTGTACAGTGCAGTACACCGTTCGTATATCTTGGCCAACCAACCGGTGGAGTGTGTCAGCATCCAGCATCTATCTCTCCCCCCGGTGCCGCCCTTCCTCGCACTTGGTCCACGGATTGCAGCAATGGACTTTGTGTCTATACGCCGTCCGCGAGTGCGCGCCGGTACTCCGCGTATTAGCTATTTGCAGTTACTCAGCCGCCGGTCCTCGGGCTGACTCCCTCTCTCGGCTACCTCGCCCACCTCTCGCCCCGCTCGGCTACAACACCCGGTCTGGTACTGCCGAGTTCTCTCTGTACACACTGTATACGTATTGCTATTACATCGGTGGTTGCTGTTGGTATATTCCACGAGCAACGGGAGGACGAAGCGGGAGGAGAAACGGCAATGGCAGAGTGAGAGAGTCGGACCCAGCATTGCTGTTTCTACCCCGAGAGTTTCGCCAACCCTATCACGGCACGGCGACCGCAAAGGGTTGCGCGAGCGAGACAGGAACTCGCCGGGGATGGTCGGGGGGCAACCGGCAACGAGACGGGCGGAGAAAGATAGCCGCAGCATTTGAGCATGCGACCGCGAATGCTTGCGAGGAAACGCTTCGAGACACTTAATAAGAAGAGGTGAAACTCGCGTGTTTATAGACCGTTCCCGGAGTACCTGAAGGCTGGCACCACCTTGGCGACTGTAGAGCCCTCGCAGACGGGCCACCGGGGCGTATCCGGTTCCATCCTCTCAAACATCTTCCCTCTTATTGCCACTTGGCGCGATCACCTGCCTGCAGTGCACGATACTGGGAATCGTCAAGCCGCCGCCTATAAGGCGACACTCACTCGTGCATGCTCCCTTCGCTACAGCATATTTTGACGTCTTTCCGCGAAACTCTCTTCGACTCATAGAGATACTCGAAGTCGCCCAAGTTTCCACCTCGAAGTAGGCGAACTAGCGGTGGAACCTTCGACGAGCGAAATTAGCAACGTTGGAGTCTCCGGTGTCAATAAAAATCTGGCTAACCGTAGATTTTGGGCGGACTATCATTGATGGGTCTACAACGGGTCTACAGCAGAGCAGATTTTTATTTTACATTCCTGCAGCCGCGAATACCCGTGGCTGTGATATTGCGTGCCGCTCTTCCTCGGAGTGGTAACGGCGCGCGTTGATCGGACGGCGGAACGACGAAATCCATCATATCGAAAAAGTGATCCCAGCCCGATGTGACGAATTCCGCGAAACTCTCATCGGCTGATAGAGATACTCGACGTCGCCCAAGTTTCTGCCTGGAGGTAGGCAAACCAGCGGTGGAACCTTCATCGAGCGAAATTAGCAACTTCGGAGTCTCCGGTGTCAAAAAATCTGGTCTATCATAAATTTGGGGCGAACTATCATTGTTGGCTCTACAATTGTACAATTCTACACTGTAAAAAGAAACTGTAAATGTAATGTACTGGACTGGAAGTGTTTATGCAAAAACTCGTACATTCAATTTAATGTACAATTGTGACCAAAAATTAATGTACTTTTTTATCGAAATTAAAATTAATTATAAAAATTAGAATACCTTTACAGTAAAATTAAAGTAAATTATAAAAAATTAAGAATTTCCATTGTGTTTAATATACTGAACATTAATTTTTTATCTCAATCGTACATGAAGTTTAATATACCAGCTTTTGCATAAAAATTTCCAGCCCGGTACATTAAATTTCATAATTTTTTTTTTTTTTTTTACAGTGAACGGGATTTTTATTTTACACCCTTGCAGCCGCGAAGAGCCCTGGCTGTGAAATTGCGTGCCGCTCTTCGTCGAACTGTGGTAACGGCGCCCGTTAATCGGAGAACGGAACGACGGAATCCATCATATCGAAAAAGTGATCCCAGATGTGATGGATTTGCCTGAGACGCGTGTGTGACCAAACTTAACGAGTGCAGATTCGACATCCCCGATGTGTCCGGAAAAGGTGATCGAATGGAGAACGCGGAGGTCAGCCGGAAGGTTGAAAAAGAAAGAGGTCAGCAATGAGGGGTCGAGAGTTTCCCGCGGGAGCAGCGGCACAGCACAGCAGAACGGAAAATAGCCCAGGTTGCGGGTGGACGGATGGCAGGAAGCGACACGGTTTACCCATTATCGGGTGTTTACGACGGCGAGCGGGTCTGCAGCACGAGGCACACGAGACCGGTCCGCATAATAACTACCTACCATCACCTCTGCCCCTCCCCCTCCGCCCCCCACAGTACCACGCATTTACATTTTAATACGAGATCGCTCTGCATAGTGGAAACGCGGCGACTGAACGTCCCGGGCTTCATCCTGCAGCGGGAGAGCCCGGGGCCGCATCCTTACTGGGCTGGACGACTTTGCTTTCGTCTGCGAGACCTTTCCGTCCCAACAGCACTGCTACATCAGCATCTAATTCCCTCCAGAACCTCAAGCGCTTCGGCACGAGGAAGATAGTTTTTTTTTTAATTCGATGCTGACGAGCTCCGAGTTTCGAGGCCTGGAGGCCAATAATTTTGAACTTCTCATTTCGTGTGATCCTTCCGCTTCTCTCCGGCCGGAGTGTCGATCGAAAGGTTAGAGAGCGGCGCAAGATTGACGTGGATAAAAATTGCTCTGTCTCTTCTCGCGTGGAGCCGTCGAAGCTACCACGCGAGTTTTGCACACACGGATGGAGAGATCGTTATCGAACAAATGGAAAATAACCGTTTCCGTCTGATGCAGCCGAGCTCGGTGCATAGAGTAGTAGGTGGAGAGGTTGGTCCTACCAATCTCGGGAGATGGCCAAAAGGAATAAGAACTGGGGGGCTCGCGCGGGGGAGGAAAGAGTGGAGGGCGTAACGAGAAAGTGGGTGAGCCCTTCCTCGTGGCGGAGCAAGAGTGAAGAGGAGATAGAGGGCTATTCGGGGCCCGTACACGAGAGAAGAACATTCACGAATCTGCAGCGGAACGAACGCGGAAGCCAAGGAAGATGTCCATTAAGATAGGAGGCTAGTCGTGTTTAACGGTGAATTCAAATCTCATCTGCGAGGCGAACGCGGTGCCGTCCGATGAGCGGCGAAAAGAAGTCACGAACACTCCTTAGCTGTTATACCCCTTTTAGTCCGCCCCCTCCCCCGCTCCCGGGCCACTTGGGCTTCGAGCCAGATGGAAGAAAAATATCGTATGAAAACATCGTGCGAAGAAAAAATAAATCGCAACCCATGCGGGAACGGCAGTTGGTTGATTGTTGGAGCAAGAAAAATTGTTATTGCGTATGAATATGAAGAGATTTATCCGCTACTATCTGAAGAAAGAACATTAATTATATAGTAAATTATCTTAATCGTTTAAGGGAATTAAAAATGTTTCGATAAACGATAACCTGGGCCTGTGCACACCGAATGGTAGACATTTTAGAGGGTTTTACATCTGGTCCTGACAAGGTTCCGAAAATACCTGATAAGGACCTGACAAACCCTTATCGAGATCCAATGTAACGCTCTCAAATGTCTGCTGGGGTACTCGTACTGCCGTTATTATACCGTAATGCAAGATATAATCGTGATTTATCAGGTGCGGGAAATTCCAATTCGCCATTGATTTACGGGTCCGGCGAATCGCGTAAATATCTTCAATTTCTCTGCCTCACCAGCGGCAGCGGCTCGCGATTCAAATGGAATTTCGTGCTCCGAAGCAATGCTCGATGCAGCGCCAATCTATCACATTGACTCCCCAACCTCTCGTTCTCTTCGTAACGATAAAAACGATATACTCACACTTTTATAATAAAAATCTTTTTATATGCACCTTTTCTTCCAGACTTTGAAATTCAAGGTGTTTATTTTCTCTGGCAAGAGAACATTTCAATATCATGCGCCATTGCAGGAATTGAAAAATAGTTGAAATTAAACAATGAAATATTGTTTCAGTCTAAAAAACGGAATTACCTCTTCCACATAGCCGAGACGTAATTCTGCTTCGAAGGAATCGATGTAAGCATATGTGCAATATAATATCGCATAATCGATGCGCATTATCGTAGACCCGTAACGATCGTCGTTGAGTGGAAGAGACGAGGGATGCGACGCTGCGTCATGGTACTATAAATGTACACACTTAGCATATTCCGGTAAAATTGTCGTTGGACCGGAAACATATAGTCATACTTTTATGATAAAATTTTTTTTCCCGACTGCGCTAAAATAACCACATTCCTCGCGTGCAATACGGGCGGAAAATAGCCTATTACTGACCCATGATCATTAATAGCTTGTGCGCATGCGCAGTACAGTTTCATTATTCCCTAGGGAGTAATAGGGCTCGTTACTCCCTCGGGAAGCTCCCGGGGGAGTAATGGTCATTGGTGAATATGATGATTTTGCGGCGCAAGAAATGTGGTTATTTTAACGAAGTCCGAAAAAAAAAATCGTATGTGACAAGGGAGGAAGTGCATTTTCACCTCGTGTGAATTTCTGCCCTCGCCTCGCTCGGGCATCAAACTTCACACTCGGTGAAAACACGCACTTTCCTCCCTTGTAGCATAATATACTAATTTTATATGTGTCTTTTCTTTCAGACTTTCAAATTCAAAGTGTTTACTTTCTCTCGCAAGAGAACATTTCAGTATCATGCGCCATTGCAAGAATTGAAAAATAGTTGAAATTAAACAATGAAATATTTTTGTTCAGTCTAAAAAACGGAATTACCTCTTCCACAGAGTCGAGACGTAATTCTGTTTCGAAGGAATCGATGTAAGCATATTTGCAGTATAATATCGCATAATCGATGCGCATTATCGTAGACCCGTAACGATCGTCGTTGAGTGGAAGAGACGAGGGATGCGACGCTGCGTCATGGAACTATAAATGTACACACTTAGCATATTCCGGCGAAATTCTCGTTGGGCCGGTAAGAGCCATGAGAGTAGCGTTGGGGGAGAAGGGGGAGCTTCCGATGCTTCCTAGACGGGAAAATGTACATGTCGAGAAACTTATATGCTTAGCGCTTTGCATAACAGACGAAGTCACTCCGAAAGGGAGCAGCTAACCGGGATGACATCGAACGACGGATCGAGGGGAGGAAAAGAAGAACGGAGGTAAAAGCCGTCCGATGTCATTCGCTTCGAGTGCTCCTCGATCATAGTCCCGACTGCGCTGTCCTACCTACCGAAACGTATAAGTTCGAACTTCCTCTGACTATCGTTCTTGGTGGCCGGAGTCTCGATCGTGTCCGGCGAAGTGTACTTCGTACTGCATAAATCAAACTTTAAGGAAGTGCCGTGTGTACAAAAAATTGCATATTCCGTAACTCGTAACGTCAAAAATCAGGGAGATACATCAATTAGCGGGACAGATGACCTGAAGTCCTTGGGGAAAGCATACTTTAATTTTAACTTTATTAATTACTTCAGTCTGCCATCTGATAAGTTATATTTATTTCTCTTGGTAACAAAAGATTGACTCGAAAATTCGGCATGATCGATCATTCGCGACGGTGTCTCGATCATGTAAAAAAAAATCACCAATTCTGTGTATAAAAAATTGTAGAAGTAATTTCTTTTTTTTTATCGAAAATACGAAAATAGATCAAGTATAAACAAATTAATTTTTTCCTTCCATTTGGTGTATTCGGGCCTAATCTTTTAGCACTATTCGAACGCCATTTCGAACACGATCGATCATCAGGGACTTTCGATCCAATCTTTCTATTCCCGAGTAAATACAAATAAGACTTTTTTTTGCCTCCTTTTGCCTCAATTCCATGAAAATCCTCCTCAACCGTTAACGTCGCAATCGCTTTAAGTGCGATGCAAAGGGTGTCTAAAGTTTCCTCCCCCACGTATCCTCTGTATCAGATATTACTGCTAGAGCCTCGTGGTAATGCCTCGTGGTAGACGGTATGGCAACGTACGTTGCTCGGCACTATACGTCAAGGCAAGTTTGCCGGCAAGTTACACGCTGAAGTGTCTGGGTGAGGGCGGGGGATTACGTAAATTATGTCACTTATTGTTAGGAAAGCGGATGAAGGTGGGGGAATGGGAGGCTCTGCGGCTAAACACTTCACCGAGAGCTACGGAGGTCCAGCCTCGATGGTAAATCCGCCCAAACACCGGGAATACCTCTAGCTGTGACGATTTTCGAGGATTCACGCTTTAACGGTGTTCGCTTAATCCAACCCTGTCTTAATATTTCGGTATTAAACCCATTTCGAGTCCTATCGAAACTCAATCCGGAGAACATGGATTCAGCTCATCATTACCGGTATTAAAACCTATAACGATAAAGGTAAACCGGCAACCGGAGGAGCTGGTGGGATAAAAGTTATGTTCAATAAGAAAAATAGCTAGTTTCAAGATATACGGCGATGTCATCGGAATAAATGGCTTCCGCGAATCCCGTAGCGACCTTTCCTTCCTGATTATTTGATAAATTTCCGCGTGTCGTATGATACGTCGCGGCAGCGACCGGGTGGATGTGAGGGGGGGGGGGGGGGGGAGGAGGTTGCTGAGGCAGAGAGAAAAGCGTGCGGCACCGTCCCAAGCGAATCGAGCGGCACTCGGCGGTTTATGTCGGTTAGCTACCCCCCTCCGGACAAGGGGGTGCAACTGCAGCCGGGACCAAGAGTAGTTGATCTCCCTCTCTTGGCCCCTCTCGAAAATATTAGTCTGGCGAACGTGAGTTATGCACCCGTGCACCGAGAGGTATATTATTCCGTGTAAGGTATAATGTAGCCCATACGTTGGCGGATCTCTGATTCAGTTATCTTCCCGACATATACGCCCTGATACCCACACCAGCTCGGATAGACTCCTCGCATAGATCTATCCGTTAAAAGGACATTGCGCCTTATACCGAGAAAATTGGCTTTCTCTGGTGTCAACGATAAATCAACTGCATCCAACGACGAATATAATTTTTATTTAATGAATATGAACCGTAAATAATGACAGTGTAAAGAATATAGGCAGTATATCAGGTGGACACAGAAAAATTAGACACGAAGACTGTACACTGTTAAAGTGGGCACGCGAACATAGGGGAGAGCGGGACAAAATGGGACAGTGGGGGCAAAACGCAATTTTCCAATAATTTTTGGATGCCGCATTTTGGCCTAACGATAAATCCAGATTTTCGATCCCGTTTTGCCCCACTCACCACCAACGCCACCATCCAAAAGTTATTGGAAAATTACGTTTCGCCCCATTATCCCGTTTTGCCGCACTATCCCATTTTGACCCGCTCTCCCCTATGACCACGAATAGGCTGACACCAAGTCAACGGTACACCGAAAAGAGTGAACACACTACCAACTGAACCCTCAACAACTGCACACGGATGACCGCATATTTCAGGGGGGAGGAGGGCTATTTTCGAGTGATATCCCCTTGATAGATTACAACACTATATAGGCGATACTACTCTTGGAGGAGAATCTATACCTCTTTAAGTGGCCGCATAATTCCAGCATGAACATTATTATGACACTTTTGTCATAATAATGTCGATGCTGGAATTACACGCTCTTGGTATTGTGTTATAAACTGGCGCCTCGTGTATTATGACAATAAGACATGGGCTTTTGACTCGGTGGCCTAAAGTGGTCTGCACTTGTGCCGAGTTGTCGAATGTTCAGTTGTTGGGGTGTTCAGTGGGTAGAGTGTACACTCTCTCGCTGTTGATTGGACTTAGTGTACAGCCTTTTCGTGGTCATATGTTTGCGTGCCAGCATTCACGGTGTGCAGTATTTGTGTCTACTTTTTCTGTGTCCATCCGATATACTGCCCGAATATAGAGATGAGGATGGACCGAGAGACACGATATTGCATAGATGACCGGAATAGCTCGGCATGACAAATGACAAACGAACAGATTATCGATTGACCAGATGAAAACAGTCTTGATCCGAATTTCAAAGAGAAAATACGTTTGACAGTTCGTGCTGGAGATATTTAGCTGCGATTCCACTAATAATATCCGCCCCAAAACCAAATACGAGCGTTATTTATTCCACGTGAACGTAACAATATTAATCATCATACGACGTATTGTGGTGAAAGTGGCGAATATGGCTCACCCCAACTAGCAAATCGATTATCTATCAACCGGGCCGTAGTCGACAATTTTACCTTCGTATATGTAATTAAATGTAATATAAACTATAGACGTAACGATAAATCGAAACAAGTCCCTTAATAGATATTGCCCCCGAGATATACCGCTCTTGCCGGTCGATAATTTCACCGACACGATATTACTTTTTATCAACGGTTATAGTTCAAGTATCATATCCCAAAAGTATCGCAAGAGTTTCGCCGTATCGTTTATTAGAGCCGCCCGAGCCATAACTCAAGAGGGCTCGGTGTGCTGGCGCGAGCGCGCGCTCGAGAGTGTGGCCTCCTCGGCGAGGCTCTCGCGCGCCCGCACGTAGCGTTGGAAAGAGGCGGAGAGAGGGAGTACCGAGCAAAGACTCTACAGTATATATATATATGCCGCAGAGCTGCTTAATGGTCGCAAATTATAAGTAATGTCGGTGCGAGGAACACTGCGACCACAAATCAACGTTTGCCGTAATTCCCGGCGTGCGCGGCCTTTCGCACCAGCCCCGCGCGGGTTCACCCGGGGGCCGCTAACGGATTAAGCGCTCTTCGCTTCGGTGCGAAAAGCAGGGCCGAGCTTTCCCACAGGAATAGACCAACCAACCCCGCCACCCCTTCAGGACCAGCGGAGTCCCGGAAGAAAGCTTAGGCTAGCTGTAGAACCGCGCGTGCTGGCTGCGATAGTATACCGCACTCCCCCCCCCCACCCCGCCCCCCCCCCCAATCCGGTCTATATACTACATACTTGGGATCTTCTTTGGATCCTTGATATAGCCGGAGCGAGCGTAAACTTCGCTTCGCCCTTCCTTCCTTATTTTTTTTACCCGTCTCTTTCACCGAGTTATCTCTCCTCCTATCGAATCACTCGCGCGCCTCTATCGCGGAGCTAGGTCTTCCACCGGTCTTACCGATCTTCCGTCGGTATCTCTATGGTCCCTTACCTCGCGCTACCTGACGAAAAAAAAGCCGCGTTGCGCCTCGGTAACGCGATAATTTTATCGAGCTACGTTTCTCAGGATTTATTTAACCGGGCGGTCGCTGGCCTCCGGCTCCTATTCTACCGGCTAATTCTAAAAAATCTTTCAATACCGTGCCGGCTAACTGTGGGCGGTAGATGGAGCGAGGGGATTATACGGGTAACTGTAGTAAATCGCTTCGTTGTAGCTCCGACCGGAGGCGCCTCTACGCTTTTATGAGTCATCAAGGAATATTTAAGGAGATGCTGGAGCTGTCTTTTTTCCTTTTTTTCAACCTGCTTTACCTGTTTTACCGACGGAACTAGACAATTTTTCAGTTCCGACTTAGCATTTTTAATATGCTACACATATGCGTAAAATCATGCAGGATTACGATATTGGTATAAACGCTTAGGTGTGCAGTCGAATTTTGATTGAAAATTTACAAGGAATTAAGAAAACCGAATATTATAGTTTGCGAAGGTGCATAAAACGTAGTGTCACGATTGATGTACAAGCTCTGCATCGTGTCCTACACTAAATCCATGCCGTTGTCACCGGCTCTGATCACCCGTTGTAAGTCGATATACTAAACGAACGCAGTATACGGTATGCGTGACTATCTTTTGTGTGAGCAACTTTCCGACGGTTTGGAATATTCGTAGACCTTCAAAGAATTGGCATGCACGCTCTTTTGACGTATACGAGATCAAGAATTTTTTGTATACTACAGAACGGATGTTGTTGACATTTTAGCGGCCATGTTGATTTTCACGACAGTTTATAATATTCGATTTTCTTTATTTTTCGGTAGTTCCGACCTAAATTCGCGTGCACACTGAAACGTTTATGTTATTAATACAGTCCTGTAAGATTTTAAGCAAACGCGTCGCATAGTAACAACGAATAGTGTCAACTATGAAACCGCCTATTTTGGTCGGTAAAACAGGAAGGTCCAGCATTCTCTTAAGGTTTGCCAAGGTCCATAAGAAAATTACTCGTACAATATTCCCGAACCTAATATCTCTTCTTTACCGGCGGAAATAAATAACTGCACGAAGAGGCTTGCTCGAAGACTGAGTTCGAGGGCGTGCTATGCAGACTCAGTCGGTAACAAATCGGTTTCCGGATTTTCTCCGCGACTATTGACCGTTCAAGTGGCGGCCATTTTTTGCTGATCGCAAGCGACCATGCCTTCTTTTAAGGGCATGTAACACACGTATCGATGCTCCGCTGGTAACAAATCGCTTTCCCTATTTTCTCCGCGATGATTGATGCTTCGACCAAAATCAAATTAGGTTTTTGTGGTCAATAAATATAAGTATGAAAACCTAATTTGCTTTTGCTCGTCGTGTCAATCGTTCTGGAGAAAACAGTGAAGCCGATTTATTATCGACTGAGTCTGTAACACATGGCCTTTTAAGCACAAAAACGATACGGATGTCCGTAATAAACTTTCGTCTGCATTATAAAAAGAAAACACTTCAAGGTACGTCTGTGCATTTTTGAAGATTTTTTTTAGCACATCAACTGGTTATTCGGATCGTTCGAAGGTTGCGGCTCGGCAAATTCTAGGTCCTCGTTGAACAAGGATCCGGTACGTGAGGGTTTAATATTTCTGACAAACCGAAATTAGCTTTCCGTAGACTATACATAGATTCGTGAATACCTTATTTCCGTTGGACCGAAATATCAACAGCCGCGGAGAAAAAAGGGGAACCGTTTTGTTACCGATTGAATATGTATTACACGCCTCTGAAACACGGCTCGGAAGCGGGGTGAAGCGATGGCTAAGAATCGTATACATAGAGAAAAAACATCGATTGAGTCAACGGTATGTGCACTTACGGGTGACGAAGCAAATGTTTGGTTGATTGAAAGGAATACCGTCGTTGATCGAACTAACGGTCAGTCAAATAGAACGTTTCTTTATTTACTACGACAATTATTTCGTTCGATCAACCAAACGTTTGTTTTGCCACCCATAAGCGCTCGTTCTGTTGACTCAATCGATTATTTTTTTCTCAGTTCACCGCATCCACAGTATCGCACGGAATATGTTCATCAAATTTCCATATATTCTGGATATGGAAAATTGTCAGTGATTTCTACCGAAGCAAATTTGAGCCGAGCCAAGTCCGTCAAGTTTCAAGTTACCACGAACGAGTAGGCTCTTCTTTTTCTTCTTCTTTAACAATTTATCCGGGTCGTTAGCACCGTACTAAAGGGGAACCGGATTGGCAACAGGTATAACCACGTCGGCTAATGTTACAACGCAGAGTATATGTGTAGCTGGTCAACGCCACTAAAGTGTAAGTCGATTTAAAAAAAAAATGATTTAATTATTATTGGCGTTGTTCCTATTAGGGTAGACCGGGGTAAAACAGGGACGCTAAGCAATAAAACCTGCTACAACGATACCGAAAGCATACATCCATTGTTTTTCACACCAAAATTGTATTGGTAACGGCTTTGAAAGGATATTAAAAAAAAAAACCAACTGGGGCAAAACGGGGTACCCTTCGATTTGACTTGCGGAAACTTTTCTTAGCTTCATTATTACTCTATTTTGCCCCACGTCGATATAACATTTCATGTCCCCATTTTGCCCCATGTCCCTGTTTTGCCCCAGTTTCCCCTATTATATACGATTTCGGCAGTAGGAAATTCCATTCTATATGCAATAATTTCGACAGGTCGGTTTTCGTAGCATAGGAAATGGAATTCAACTTGGATGGATCACAGATACGTCTTCTTCTCTGTCACATTAGAGAGTAGGGGAGAGCGGGGCGAAATGGGACGGTGGGGAAAAATGGGATAATGGGGCAAAAGGCAATTTTCCAATAACTTTTAGATGGTAGTGGTGGTGAGTGGGACACAACGGAATTGAAAATCCGGATGTATCGTTAGGACAAGATGGGGCATCCAAAAATTATTGGAACATTGAGTTTTGCCCCCACTGTCCCATATCGCCGCGCTTTCCCCTATTCTGGATAAGAACTTGATCACGTGAGCGAAAGCTTATCGCAGGTATGGCGCCGTCTTCCATTCAATCGTTCGAAACGAACGAGATTTTTAATTAATCAGCCGAAACCAATGAATTAATTGAAGAAGAAGAAGAAGACATTGACCTACAGTTTTACCTGGAATCCCAACAACGGAACTTGGGCCCTCCGAGAGAGTGAGCTGCTCGCAAAGTCCCCCCTCAAGGTACCCAACGATCTTAGCAGAACTCACGAGAGCCGCCCTCTGTCGGACGGTTCACAGCGCCTGGTTACGCGATAACGAACCTGACCGAGAGTAATACAACATCTGCTGATATCCCGGCAAGACTACGAGTACAATAGTTATTCGGCCGGCTGCACGGGATCTTTCGCCGAGTTCAACGAGGGCCCGGCGTCGGGGAGCGAGCGAGTTAAGTTGGCGATGGGAAAGCGGAGCATATCGCATACCGAGTGAAGATAGCGAACAAGACCGTCAAACAGATTGAAATCAAGGAGAGAAAGGAGCTCAGCCGTAGCGCAACTTCTTCGTTTCGCGGTGTGACCGGGCGAAACTCGAAGGAGCGGTGGAACAGTACCGGAGGTCGCGAATCCCACCCCCGCCCTTGCTCCTTATGCAACGGAAGCCAGATCTGAAATGAAAATCTGCGGCGTTCCTCTTTCGTCGGGATGGACGGAAAGGGCCGACTGAAGAGGAGGGGAGGATAGTGAGCCAGAGTTCGCGGAGAAGAAGGCTGTCGGAGGCACGCGCGCGGGTGTGTTTCGTGATTTGTTAGCCCGGCTCATCCCTGCACAGCCTCCCTGTGCTCCTCGGAGAGCGGTCGAGACTCCGAGGGTGAAATATCTGCGGCGCGCTCCCCCGTGCGGCGAGACGGGCGAGAAAAGACGAGAGACGCGGATGGGCGTGCAGCGAGGAGTCTCGCGGGCCGACGAGAGGTCTGGACCACCATCGGGAGAGGAAGAGAGTCGGCTCTTTGTCATTCGCGCATAGTGTCTCCATTATCAAAGCCACTGCAACCGGCCGTAAAGAGGAGCGGGAGACCGCCGGGCAAAAGAGAAAAGCCGCATCGGCGCGTCGCACGCGCTTAGCCTTGCGTGAAAAATTTTTCTTCGGTTTTTTTTTTCCGTTCTTTTTATTTTTATTTTTTTTGCTACCATCAACCTCGTTTAAATTTTTTCTCAGGATCGAGGGTAGAGAGACGCAGGTAGACCGAGACGGTTTAGCGTCGACGAGGCATAGAACGGCTACGGAGAGAGTCGCGCGATCCTGGTCTCTCTCTCTCGCTCCGTCTATGTGATCAGGGTGAAATGCAAAGTACAAGACTTAATTCGCATTGGAGGCGACCGCGCTACCGGTGGGCGCTGTGCGATACAACGGCTCGGTCGGTGTGATATTGCTATTGCTGAACCGAGCAATTACCGGCTCCGTAATCCGACTAATAGAATTCCAATATGCGTGCCAATTGAAGCGGGGGGGACCGGGCAACGTACGCTGCCTGCTACACCGCACGGCCAAGAGCTACGGCTCTCTCTCTCTGTACGTTTATAGAGATAGGGTTTATATATACGCTCGGCTCGCGGGGGCTTTCGCAGAGCTCGGGGGATGCACAGGCGAGCGGCGCGAAGGTGCACGGGCTCGTGTGTCTGTGCGAGCGCTCGCGCTCGTGTCTGTGCGAATAGCGAAAGCCGTGACACGTTTCCGCCATTAGCCGGGGCCCGGGCTTCGTTTTGCCGGGGGAATAGTATCGGACATGAAACATAGGGGATGATAGAACGGGAGCGAGATACGCGCCCCGTTCGCACCGGGGAAAGGGTGAGATAGAGCGTGTGTGACGAAATGCTATATAAGTACAGATAGGCAGAGTGTAGTCGAACCCGAGCACTGTTGGGAGGAACCCATTGCCGGCTGACGTGGGCAAACAAACGTACCGTATAAAACTCTCCACCGTATCCTCTGACGGATCGGCCAACTTTTCTACCCATACTTTCTTTTCTATTTTTCAACCGTACAGACCGTTCGCTATGTGCGACTGACAAAAATATCACGCTTTATGGATTACCGACAATCTCGCAGTTTCGTAACGTCCGAACTATAGTCTCGTTATTATGTTTGCACAGATTTGTATTAAAACACACACACCTATGCGAAAGTTATTATAATAAAGTCCGAAGTGGAAAGTTGCGGAATGCCGCGTTTAACAACGAGTGAAACTTTTGCTTCGACCACGTACGAGGCATTCCCTACCAATTTGACGTGGGTCTGACCCTTAGCGTCTTCGGGTGGGCCCGCGATTTTTTATGTGACTGAACTAAGTCCCAAAAGCACGCAGATTTCTTATTAGATTTTTTCAAAGCGTTTATCATTACTTGTGATTAAAGACACGAACTTATTGATCGGCACAGTTTACAGGTCTGAAAAAATTCTCAAAAATGCATTGTTGTATAATCGCGTTAAATAGTCAAGCGATAATTATAATTGAATGAGTTTTTCTCTTCTAATTTTTAAATAGCAAAAAAATAAAAGCCGACGCCGAGCCACTCCGGCTAAAGTCTCAACATTTTTTAATACATGACACAAGGCTTTTCAATTGCGGCAGTCAATAAGTTCAGTTTTTAATCATAAATAATTATAAACAATTTTCTTTAATCTACTAAAAAATCTGAGTGGTTTCGAGAGTTGGTTCAGTCAAATAAAAAATGGTGTGCCCAATCCAAGATGTGAGGGGTCAGACTCAGGTAGAAATGGTCCGAAATGGCCCATGTATATAATTTGAAGTTTTCGTCCGTCCGTCCCTCCTTATAAATACTCATTGCGAGTCACAGCAGCCTGCCACTCGATACACATACAAGTATCGTTGTGAAAAATACAAAACTCGGCGAAACAACGGGATAAAAATAATGTATATAGGTGAAAGATTTTCCGAGTCCGGGAAGCGACAGTAATAGAAAAGTACAGGGGGGATATAGTAATGTGGTACACAGCGTTACACACAGTGTGGTGGGCCGGGGGTGGGGGGGGGGGAGGAACGCCGGAGTAGGAAACTGGGATCGTAGCCGTTAATTGAACTGAGGGTGCGATGCTGCAAACAGCAAAGGATTCTCGACGGAAGATCCTGGGTTGGGGCGTGGGGGAGTGGAAGAAAGGAACGCGAGTCGTTGGCCACGAAATTGCCTCGATAACTCGTCCACCCTGTCGTCGTCTACCACGGGCCGAGATGCGAGGCGCGCTGTTTCCCTTCTCTCACGGAAATTTCGCAATAACCACCCCCCCCCTCCCCCTCCTCGCCGCCCCCATGATTTTCCTGATTCCCGAGCGCGCAGCCGCAAAACTCATATATATAAATAAATATATATATATATACATATACGCACCGTGATAACCAGTGGCTTCGTACGTATGGTTGGCAGTACACCGCACACAAATATACGCGCGTTGCTCGTATGATTATTTAATTAAGTTGCGTAGTGCAAATTCAATTACACGTTGATTTCAAACCAGGCGTCAAATTGAAAATTCAATCGAGGATCGAGCGCGATGCAATTGCACGTTATAAATGTAATTTGTTTGCATCCCCGTTGGGAAGGCGGCGCCGATCGTTGTACTTTATAATTAACCTGTGCGAATAATAAATGGGCTTTGATAGATCATCGGTGGAAATCACGATGCGTCCACCGAGCCGTTTTTCGATCGCTTACGGGTCCGTAACGCCATCGCGATTCCGCTCGTCGAACGCGCACATCGGCCGGCTTATAGTGTACCTCCTGTTACGGTACTCGCGATATGTATGTTTATATGCACACACGTATATCTATATGTTTATTAATTCCAAGAGATTGCATGAACCGACATAATCCGATTACTGGATTAGCCATACGACGCGAGCGTGGAGTCACGAATGATTAATAATTGAGCGAAAGCTTCGATGGAGCCATTAGGAAGCGGTTAAATCCACCGAATTCTAATCTAACGTGTATAGTCCCGATGTTGCCGATAAAGCTTTTCGAACCGTTTGGTGTTAATGAGGAATTGTGTTATTTGCCGGTGCTCGAGTGCGTTGACTACTCGACTGTGCGAAAAATGTTCTATTCCGTAAGTATCGTACAAGCGTTCGCGTGTTATTCGACCTCCCGACCTTTGCCGATGCACGAGACGTAGGGAGGAGTGAATGGGGGGAGGGGAGGGGATACACTACAATAACGTCAGGGTTCGTGCGGTATTTTGCAAATTTTAATTACCGTCGGTTCCGCGAACCGTTGAAATTCAAGTGGGTGCACTTGGCGCGCTTCGCCGACTGGCAATAATCATAACTAACTGTGCTTTAAATAACAATCACCGGTAATTCAATGAAGTGCCACGCCAGGCTGGTGGAGAGAATTCGTCGGCGGGCCATTGTGAAATAATTGGAGAGAGAGAGAGAGAAAGGGAGAGAAAGATCGAGAGCAAAAGCGAGAAACGCAGACGAAAGAGTGCACTTGAAGGCTCGTTTGTCGTTGCTTAAAAAATAATAATAATTGTAAGAAATTTTGAATTTTTTTTAGGCTTTATTTATTATTTATTTATGTATTTATTGGTAGACGAGAAACGAATACCTTTTACATTTTGATAACATGATAAGTCTTTGATGTTTTTAAAGAAAGCAAAAGAAAAAGTCGAATTTGAAGCCTCGTTAAAATCTGTCCGGTTGAATCTGCCTGTTATTTATCACGTTTATTCATGGATAATACCGGAGCCCTCAAGAACCCTCGTCTCACAAAGCTAACGAGCGGAAAAGAGTAAGATTGTGGCTTGATGGAACAAGCATTATTCAGAGAGGTTTTTTTTTACAGGACAAATGAGCCTCGAAATCCACAATTCAGTTATCGACAAACTCGTTAAAGACAAATGACGCTGACTCGTTAAAGACAAATGCCCGTCAAAAGTTAGTGTACAATAATAGATAAAGGAAAAGGAAGAAATATCATGAAATAGAGAAAATACCTGTGAACTTGGTATTATAGTCGCGCGAGTTGTATACAATGAGCGATGACAGATACGCTGAGCGCCACCAAGTCAGTTACCCGCCAAGGGAGTCGGACAGAAGTGCAGTGTCGCTGCGATCTCTCGGCGCAGTCGGCGATGGGCAACGCCGATTGTTTACACCATGGCGTCTGGTGGTGGTGAGTCTCTTTATTTCAATTCGGCCTTCTCGCCTGCGTCGTCCACGATCGATCTGTCACGGGACCTTTTTATTTTATTAACTCATCGTTCAATCGTGACCGAGGCGCGATCGATAGAAAAATAAACACGTTTTCAAATGGCAGAGAACTCGGCGGAGGAGCGAACAGAAGCGGTACCGTCTCAGCCCATAGCCAATGTCGTGTCAGAGGCCGCACACGTAAGTCCATATAACCTAAAACCACTGTCTCGCATCTCACATTCGATTGATTCTCAAAGGCAGTCGAACAACGAAATAACAAAAAACTCCCATAAACTTTGCCGAATATTACAATTTTTTTCCCCACCCTGAATTTATTTTTTAATATTTCTTTTTTTCAAATGAAATATTTTGTGACTCAAAGTTGTAATCGTAAACTCATTGCTTGTCTGTTGTTAAATTCAGAACGTCATAAGTATGGACAAGGATACCGATCTGTCGGGAGGTCCTACGAAGAAGTCTCGCGTCGAGGTTCAATCGCTTCCCACGAGACAGTACCTGGATCAGACGGTCGTGCCGATATTGCTTCAAGCCCTCTCCAGTCTCGCCAAAGAGAGACCCGCCGACCCTATCAGCTTTCTCGCCGGATATCTTCTTAAGAACAAGGCTCAATACGACAACGGCGGATCGCCGCCGACTAGCCAATAATTGTAATGGAATGTTTATTACCTTTACTTGACGTCGCATCCATTTTATGAACTTGTCGATTTGTGCGCAGCGGGGACAGGGAACGGGCTTTCTCGCTTGAAGAGTTTTATTCTTCACGAAACTTTTGAATAAAGAAGCTAGCATTTTGTAATACTCTGTAAACTTTTATTCGTCCAACGCTGGTCCGGGCAGTTTGTAGAAACCATCTCCGATGTTGTACTGCGCATCGTCCAAAGTCGTTAGTTTTTCACTTGTCGAGTATCGACCACTATTCGCATAACCAGATAACTGAGAATTTCACAATCATCGCACATTTATCGCGCAACTGTACTCACAGCAGAGATCCGAGACAACAGATGCTGAGATTCTAGATTACGGTGCATTTTCTTTCGGCCGAGGGAAACGTGAAAGATGTAAACATTGGTTGGGATTATTAATGACTCGATTGCAGAAAAGAACAAAGTTGCATCTGCCAATGCGACGAGTGAAGAGAAACTTGACCGTTCGAACCGACGATCATCATTTAAATATAATTTGTTAGTTGAACCGGCACTGTGAAAAGAGTAACGGTTTTCGCGACTACCCCATTCAAACTGCCGAAGTGAAACTAACGGATTGTAGTAAAGTCGACCGTATTGGTGCGTGAAGCAAAGCACGAGCATGTTTCGGCCAATTAGGAAGCTCCAATTATTATTCATAGGCGCATAGGGTAAAGCTATAAAATTTTGTACGAGAATGTACCTAATTTCGCGTACGGAAGATGAGATATCGCGTGGACGCACCCGTCGACCGGCACGGATAATTAACTCGAAGTCAACTTCGATCGGCCCGATAAGCCGATATACTATTTAATTCTTAATAAATAATTTACGCAAAACGAATATTGAAGGCACGTGACTCGAACAATTCGCGGCGCGCACTGTATGTTTTCGCAAAAAAAAAGCGGCGGACTGAGAATACTCGTCGCGATCGTTATGTGGCTCGATTGTCGAAAACAAAAAACAGAGCTACGTCTGCTAATACGGCGACTTACGAGAAACGTACTCGTTCAAACTGATAATGCCCTTTAATCGAATCTGTTAGTCAAACCTTCACTGTAAACAAGAGTTTAATAGTTGTCACTACTGCTCGTTCGAACTTCCGAAGTGAGACTCTGCACGAAACGAAAAGGGGAATTTCGTCCATTAGGAAAGCTCCAATAATTATTCATGGACGCTAGGTGGCTAAGCTAACGGTAGAACATTTTGAACGTGAATGTACCTACTTTGTTTACGAAAGTTGGGATATCGTATTTGCGTACCCGGCGACCGGCAGGATGAATTAACTCGAAGTCAGCTGGGATCGGCCCGACACTCCGATACGACTCTATTCGTTTTCGCTACTCGAGATTCTTGGTGTAAAGCACACGACACGAAGAATTCGCTTTTCGCCAAAAGTGACGCGAACTGACATCAACACTGGACGCCTTTGTCTTGAGGCTCGATTGTCAAAGGAAAAAAAAACTCATTCTGGGAATACGGCGAATCACGAGAAACTTATTTGTTCAAACTAATATTGCTTGTTAATCAAATCGGTTCGTCAAGTCGACACCGTAAACAAGAATTTAATAGATATCGCGAACCGTTCGAACGGCCGAACTGAGACGAATTAGACACTGTACAAGTCTCAACCGGATGGATGCATAAAGTCAAAGGCAATGGATTTTCGACCAATGAAAATGCTTCAATCGTTACTCACAGACGGTGGCGTAGCAGCATCAAATTTAGTGCGAGTATATCAATGCTACGTAACCGGATAACGTTATATCGTGTGTATCTCGACGTCGACCGGCACGGATGGAAAAAAACTCGTCGTCAGCGTGGACAAAGGAACAAATGCGGCACAACAAATGGATCGTCGAAACTTTTCTCATGGAACGCGGTCGCAAGAGGTAACGTGATGACGAACAGCTAAGACTGAATCCGAAGGTAAGAAAGAAACGTACGGCTCTCTCTCTATACCGCTGCAGCGATGTTATTCTCGATAGAACGACGACATTTTACAAACACGACTCTCGTACTAGCAAAACTATACAGCAGGCATCCTCGATGCTCAAGTGACGGAAGGAGTGCGAAATAAGTAAAGCCATACGTATACATAACCGATCCGTACAAATCGGCATAATTTATATAATTCAGTGCTAACGATCGAAAAGCGCCCGATGATAGTGAACGCGTCGATTGCATATACAATTATAAATGATCATCCAGTACATCTCGTACGCGACAGAGTAGAAACAAATAAAAACGAAATCCTCAACAAGCATACAAACAGAAAGAAATAAAGTAATTTGGTATTCGACGAATGGTTTTCGATGGTGTCCTCTTAGAATCTGAATTTCTTTTCGTCATTCCTATCGATCTGTTGGCTTTGCGGTTGGTTGACCTTTTGGGCAGCGTCGCGTGCATCGGCCTCCTGCATTTCAAAAAAACAATATTCACACAGTCAGATCGGGGTCGGTCACGACGGGATGTCGGTGTGGGGTTAAATGGAAAGTGTGGACCGCGTATGAAAAACGTGTATAACAAAACGTGCGATCGCGGTGGACCGAAAGAGTACAACGATTGGGAGGAAACAAAAAAAATAAGAGAGGTGGGAAAAGAATAATAATAAGAGTAACAAAGTAAACAGAGAGCGAAGCGTTACCTCTTGCTGTCGAATACCGGCGTAGATGAGGTCGAGTCCTTTCTGAATCTCCTCGCTCACAGGCGGGGGCGTGGGAAGGTGATCCCCGGACACGTGGAAGCCGGTCTCGTCGGCGGTGTACTGTACGGAAATTACTTGACCATCGGGACTCGTGTAGGAGTAGCTACCCTGCTGCACCAGACCCTCGGTCCTGTCGGCGCCCTCGCCGAAGGTCTTTATGTAGCCGCTCTCTTCCGCTATGATGTTGTTGCCGGTCTCGTAGCTATCGACAAACCGAATGAACCGCGGATGAATTAACAGATTAATTGGCATGGTAATTCGCAAAGGGCAGCGAGTGTACCGCGTCGAATGAATCAAGCGGAGGAGTATCGAGCGTTCCCACTTGCCGCGCGAATAGTTCAAGGCTTTCGCACAGTGCGACGGTTCGTTGAGGTTTGCACACTGTTCTTTGAGGTCTGCATGGACGGGAACCGCACCTTCGTCGGACGCGAGATGAAGAGCAACTCGCGCGTCGGGAAAACGGTCGTGTATACGACTCGAGGCCGTACCGACGTACATAAATCGAGGCCGCACTGATGTTCATAAATCGAGCTGTGCTTTACGTATGTTTGGCTCACCTCGTTCTGTACGTTCCATCGTGTTCCTGCTCCTTGTTCCACTGGATTATGGGAATCGGTGTGGTGGAAGTTTGCCGCCTGTCGTCGCTGTTTACTTGTCTCTGATCCTGCTCCTGATCACGGTAATTCTGGGCAAAGGCCACTCCCAAAATTGCTGCAACGATCTGCAATTTTTTGCCGATCAATATACGTATATACATATATATATATATACATATATATATCCTATAGATTTCGGTACGCGATTGATACTGGGCTCAAAATGAGACCAGGGTAAACTGGGCAGCTGCAGACTGCAGAGACGGGGCAAAATGGGCCACCACGAAATTATTGTGAAAATTTAATTTCACGACTGAAGATTGTGGGGTAAAATGGGTAACCTTTTTTGCTTACGGCCTTTACTTAGCTATCCCGTTTTGCGCCAGTCTGTCCTAACAATATTCATCCGTCAATAGAATATATTCAGTGAAATATGTTTGGCAAAGTTTAATCTGAACGACTATCATTCCGATTACGTATATGTCTCGTCGAAAGTCTCGACTGATCGAGATCTCCCTAATTGACGCGGACAGGACAGAAGTGCAAAAGCGAGAGACGATTGCGCAACTTTGCCGCATCACACGTATGCGCGTCGAAACTTTCGTACGTCGATGAGGCAGCTGTTATTTCGGAGAGAGAGTTTAAGGAGAAAGAGATCGAAGGATGCCGATGATGTGCGAGGCCGCGCGCATCTCACTTCCCGGTTGCCGTTTCTTCACTCTCAAACGACGCCCCCCGGCGTCGGAGGAGGCCACACAACTCCGAGGGAGATGAGTGAAAGTGAAATCTAAATGCCAACGTGGGTCATTTAACTCCTGACCCGCTAACCCGATGCCTCGCGTTCCAACAGCCCACACACCCGATCGTCTCATTTTGACCCCCCCCCCCCCTTTTTTATGAAAAAACCTTTATCTTGTTTTTTTTTTTAAGAGGAGGCCTGGACAAAATGGACAATTTGTACAATTTTTTTCACGAGCCATGAAACTAAAAAGTTCCATCCTAAAAGGAGGTCACGGGTCCATTTTGCCCCTCCCCCCATACGCAAATTTTTTTTTTTTTAGAGGAGACCGAGGCAAAATGGAACATTTTAACACATTTCTTGCGAGCCACGAAACTAAAAAGTCCCATCCCAAAAGGAAGACACAGGCCCATTTTGCCCCGCCACCGCTAATTTTTTTTTTTTTTTTTAAAGGAGACCGTGGCAAAAATGGACCATTTTTACATTTTTTTTCCGAGCCGCGAAATAAAAAAGTCCCATCCCAAAAGGAGGACACGGGTCCATTTTGCCCCGCTATTCGGTTTTTTTTTCATACCCTCGAATAAACTTCTCGATATAAAATTTACGCCCGTACTCTGGCGTAATGCCTCTCTATCACCTGTTGCTTCGCCCTAATTAATATATCAATATCGTGTCATCAATGGATTTATGTTGCTTTTTTTCTTTTGTTTTTTTTTTTTTTGCTCACACGAGAGGACCCTGAATATGCATTAACGTTTTCCGATACACTTAATTAACGTAGCCGCTGACTTAATTTGCGCGACTTAGCACGCCGCGCGAAAAGCTCGGTTGCTCGAGAGAGATATTCCCGTGGGTCGTTAGCGTCGATTAATTCACTCGTGTAACGCAATCGGCACTCATTTCTCTTTTACATTTCATTCATGCACGGTCGGGATACGAGGTACAATGCGAGGACGTTGCAACGCGCAAGGCGCCGGATGTGTGCAACCGAGATCTTTTCTAAATTCAACTTGTTAGCGAGATACGAATCAGCGTGAGAAGAAAAAAATCATGTGAAAGTTACATCAAACAAAAAGATCCAAATAGATCATCGCGATCATTACGGGCACAAAAAATTGGTCCGATTTCACTCAAATTGCAAAAAAAAAAATTCATCTACCAAGAACCGAGTCAATTAATTTATTTCTTTTTTAACTCCCGACTGTCCTCCGGGCAAGAGACGGGCGTTTCACTGCGATGATCGACTCTGGCGTCTTCTCGAGGCGTCAGTGTTTGCCGAAACGGCAAAATATTACTTAACCAAATTTTGCATATCGATTCTCTGTATAATGATCTATGTTTCTGTCCAAAAAAAAATCGATAAAATTAGTTAGAAAAATTGTAAATACATAAGTTTTTTTTCTCAATCAGAATTCGCCGCTAATCGGAAAACAGATAGATTTTATTTTACTTACCAGTAGTTTCATTTTGTATCCTTTTTTTTACAGGAAAATAAAAACAACGAGAAAACAGTTGTATTATCACTGAGTGTAAAATAAATAATCTGCGCGTCTACGGGTGCAGACGAGGAAGATATTGTCGGGGGGGCGAACGATCGGAGAAGAGCACTGAGAACTCTGTGTCCTGAGTAGTGGAAAGAATTCTCCTTTTATACGTACTCTCACTTTACCCCTACTCGGCAAGCTATTCATGAATTATGAACGTCGGTCTACATGCGATTACACGAAGGTGCGCTGGCCTGCGATGAGGGACGAAGGAGCGGGACGGGGCGGGGGGGGGGGGGGGTGGTAGAGAGATGAGGGGACCGTGTGTAAACTTCTTCACTCTTCGGCTGCTGATGATCAGCCAAACCTTAAAGTCGCCTCTCGCGGCACCGCGCAACTGTCGTGCGACTTTATGTGCGACTTTAAGAGCCGCATACGTTAATAAAATGCTTTGAATATACCTGTTGGACATTAAGCGGGCGTCGACGCGAATGCCTATCAATAGGTTCGATTATCACTTCGGTAATTCTCACTTCTTTCGTAATATCGTCTCACGCTGAAACTCGTCTCTTCCTGTATTATTTTGCACGCACGTACGTGCTTTTGCAAAACGAGGGAACGCTGGCCGGGCTATGATTGAATCCACAGGTGCGATACCTATAGCGTTCCGGGTAAAAAGTATCGGGACGCCTGCTGGCGATATTCGAGACCCAGAGAGAGCGGTCCAGCGGGACGGGATCGGCCGGGGGACACGCGTTAGTCCGATGAGGAAATAAAGGATCGCGCGGATTCGTATCGCTCATCGCTAAAGGTCAGCAATACCGATGAGAATCCGAACGATCGTCCCGCGAAAGACGGGCCCTGCGAGGCTGCGGGTGAAATTTTTTTATCATCGATCTTTAGATTCATTTTTGATTTTTTTTTTCAACCAATACTCGATAAGGTCGACAAGTCAATGAGAACGAAAGTATATAGTTCTTGTGTCAAGTTTGTGCTGATTCTTTTTTTTTCTTTTTTTTCTCACGTCCGAATGAAACCGAATGGGTCTTGCGAGGCTGCGGGTGATTTTTTTTTATCTTCGATCTATAGATCCATTTTTCATTTTTGTTTTCTTTCTTTTCGTACTATACTCGATAAGGTCGATAAGTCAATGAGAACGAAAGTACATAATCCACGTATCGAGATCATCGCTGTGTGTGCTGATTCTTTTTTTTTTCCTCTCGCATCCGAATGAAACCGCTCGAGTGTGATGCTTCGCGTTGCTTCGTTTTGCCATCTCGCGCGCGGTTTAGCAACTCGTATATCCCGAGCGCAAACCGCGATATCGCGCATCCTCGGATCTTCGCTCGCGTACACCCATTTTCCGGCACAAATTTCCTTCGAATGTGAAGAGATGCGAAATGGAGATGAGCCACGGGAGGCGAGTAACGTTATGCTTGAAGCGTCGCGAGCCTTACAAGGAGAATTTTAGAAATTCGCAAACCGCATGCGACGAGTAGAGCTCGTTCGCGAGAAATGTGTGCGTTTGTGCGTGTTTCACTCATGACATTTCTGCGGTAAACATTAAAATGCAGTGATAGCGCGTTTGCCACCTAGTATGCATTTATAAAAATGGATAGTAAGATTTTTGCAAACTTTATGTTTTAAATGTTTTTTCTTACTATTGCTATTGCTACACTAAAAAAAAAGGATAGTATTTCCCACTATATCGAATAGTTCCCAGGAGAAACGTCTGCATAGATAGTTTCTGATAGTGCATGTTAAATTGGTCACCCATAATCGTGGTTGCAACCATGATTTTTTGTCATAGTCGTAACTATAAAATATAGACGTTCCCCATGGGAACCATTTTTTATGGTAAAAAGTCAGTATTACTTTTACCATGTCATTTTTTCTCAGTGTATTGCTATTGCTATTGCTATATAAAGATTGCCGAAAATCTTACTGTCTATTTTTCGCCGTGTATAGTTTTGCGATCGTTGAATGCGAGGGAACATTAACAGGTTTTTTTTTATGTAGCGAATAATTATTTATTAATCGCGACGGCGCATCGACGGGATCTACGGATAGATCGATAGATGTCTGTATTCTGTAATACACCGGTACATCAGTGTTGTATACGCTCTAATGTAATTCGATTTCGTAATACTTACGGGCAGTGCGAGGAAGCGGCCGTTACTTTCACATGCTGGCTTGGCCTTCGCAAATATGGATCCGTGGAATCCAGAAGCATCCTCGAAGCATAAAACTTTACGGCCTATCCCTCGCAAGTATGTATCGTCTCCGGCGTCGTCGATCCGAGACGATCTCCGCGAACCGCGCGGGCCTCCGATCGCGCGCCCGCGTGGATCCCGCGTAGGTCGTTCGTCTCCGTCGCTGCAGCTTCTGTACGTCCCACGATAACGAGTCACATAATCTCGTTAGGCGCTATCCGGGGAATCGAAAGCGAAACGGTAATAATAATACCGCGCGTAAAACTCTCGTTCGGTACCTTCGGGCGGGTTTCTCGAGAGGAAAGATAATCACTTACGCAATCCCGGTTCGCGTTACGAACTCTCGATATTAAAGATTTCGAGGTCAGCGAGCACTAACGTCCCTGTAATCAACAAACTCGGCACAACGATGCGCGTTTTTGATAAATTGATATTCAATATTTTTAAAAATTATTTATTAAATTGGACTGTACAGAACTGGACACAGGACGAACGACACATGGACTATCATTATTATCCTAAATAGACGAAACGATTTCCCTTGAATCACGATAAGGCGCTGGCTGGAAGTAGGGTAATATAGAGGGTTATTCGTTATCGGAGTTCATCGTTACGTGGCTTTTTTTTGTGACGTAAAAAGAGGGGAATACGAGCTACTCACGATCGCAGGGCTTTGTTACGGCCGGTGGACAAGGGGGACAACAAGGAGCTGCAACGATTGCGAGGGAAAAAATTAGATACTGTACGCTGAGAAACACCGAATATCGTCGTGAGAAGATCGCGGAGAGATAAACCTTACCTGGGCATGTGTCCGAGGGAGGACAAGCCTGCGAACAGGGGTCCAGAGGCTCCAGAGTTCCAGGTGGTATAAAGCTGCGAGCAGTTTCAGATGAAATTAACGTAAATTAACATTCAGTCAATGAGAAACTTAGATACTTTTTTTTCATAGATACTAAAATATTATCGATAGGAAGATTGGATAGATTGCATAGATTGGAAAATATTACAGATGGGATAATATTATAGATAGGAAAATATTATAGATGGAAGAATAGTATAGACGGGAAATTATTATGGATAGGAAAATATTATAGATGGAAGAATAGTATAGATGGGAAATTATTATGGATGCGAAAATATTATAGATAGAAAAATAGACCGTAATCCGATCGAAGTATCGATAAATGAGACGATGAGTAGAAACCTCATATTGTAAGTAGTGTTGTCTTCCATCGGTGCGAGGGGGGGATGATAAGGGACGGTGTTGGTCCAGGGTTTGTCGGTCTGGACGGCGGGCTCGACGGGCTGATAGCTGAGTCTCATCGTAGTCTCGCCCTCCATCGGCACGCCCGAGGGGCAGTACTTGTGCACAGGCTTGAACGACTTGCTCGCGACCAACCCTTGCAGATGGTTGGGAAAGTAGGAGAGCCTGTGCGTCGTGCAGCCTGAAGAAAGCAGCAATGGAATGTTAATTCCGCAGCGGACAAAGTAACAGCGGAAAGTGGCGAAGCGAAAGTAATTAAAACTTCTGGATAGACGTAAATGGCGCTAGCCGTTTTACCATTAAAAAAACAAAAAAACAAAGGACTCGCGAAAGATGCGCCTTTCATGTATATTCGCACATGAAAGAGCTCGCCGGCGTTGCGAAACTTTATATCGCGATTATGAAAGACGGGAGTGTATCAGCCCGAGGTGAGCGAGGACAATTACACTCCCGGTAATAAACCCACACTCGAGCGGCTCAGGCGAAACTTCGATATTGTCCTCGGGGCGAAAGTTCGGCCGCGAAATTTTCGATTCTTTCCACGTGTAGTCGTGCCTCTGGGTCGTGACGTCCTGCATCGGGCCTCTTCCGAGCCACTTCTTCTCGCAGGGTGTGCATGGACCCTCCGGCTTTATGCACCAATTTCCCAAATAGCTTAGCTGCAACGAAACAGCATAATTTCTTTTTTTTCACGCTCCCAAGTCTCAAAGAATTTTTTAAATAGTTTCTCTCGTTTTATGGAATTATTACTCTGTGCGTCGTATCGTGAGACAGAGGGCAAGGCGAGAAGAGCGGGGCGTCCGGCATGCGTTTGAAAGGCTCAGGTTTTTCACCGCCGCAACCGAAATAACTTAATTTGTAAGTCGTATTGTCGTCGAAGCAGCAATTGGCGTTAAGCAAGTTGTCGGTTTCTTGCAGCGAGAATGGCTTTCTCGGCGGTTCGCTGTTCGGCCAATAACTGAGCTTGTAAGTCGTGCAGCCGTCCATCGGCGTTACCGGCGGTATGTACTGCAATTTCTGATTCCACGGTTGCGGCTCCTGGGGCGATTTCATAGATCACGCAGTTAGATTCTTTAATCTTAAAAAAACAATGATTCTATATAGTTTTTTCCGAACTTATCGACTCACCTTAACTGGAGCCTCATTCGGCCAGTAACTGAGTCTGTAGGTCGTGCAGCCCTCCATCGGCACGTCCGACTTCTCGTATCGCCGAAAAGGCTTGAAGGGCGCCACGGGTATTCGACAAGTCGAATTGTAGTAGCTCAATCTGTACGTCGTGTCATCTGGATCGAGTACGATGAATAAATAAATATATATTTCTTACTCTCCTTACGCTAATAATAATAATAATAATAATAATAATATATAACTTAATTTATTATCCATTAAAATGTATAAAATGTATTAGTCTGTATTGTGTATTATTCATCTTAATTTATTATTTATTAGTATATTACATTGTTATTATCATTAATTATTATTATCTTCTTAAATATGTTTTGGAAAGCTGTGCGTTTGTTTGTTTGCTTGTTTGTTGGTTTGGATCTTTGTGCCCCCCCCCCCATGCCCAGTTGACCCCCGTTTTTGGTGAAACTTAGAGAGTTCATATTGTATTAGTTAGAATTATAAAATGGATTGTTCTGAGCTCTCAATTAGGATTTATTGTAAGGTCAACGGAGAAATTCGTTAAACAAAATAAATAAAATAAAATTTAAATAATAATAACAACAAAAATAATAATAATATGTAAATAGTATCCACCGGAAGGACTCACCAGACATGGCTGCGCAGGGACAGTACAAGTTCCCTTTCAGCTTAAATGATTCCGGTCTCTCGGCAGATTTCCAAGTAAAATCGTGTTTTTGCGTAGTAACGTCCTGCATCGGACCTCTGCCGAGCCACTGCTTCGAGCACGGCGAGCACGGTGTCTCGGGTTTAAAACACCAATTTCCTAAATAGCTCATCTGCGCGAATTCGAAGCGATTTAGCAAGGGATCTCAGAACGTTTGTAATTTTTTTTTCTTTATAATTCCTATATTTCGATACTCAATAGATTTTGTACTTTGTGCGTTGTTTCGTCAGATATGGGGCCATCCCCGACGGTCAAACAATCCTCCGGGTGAAATATCGGTTGATTGCCAACCGTGGCTGGTCCATCCCAGTACGAAAGTCTATAAGTCGTGTTGTCGTCGATCGGGACATCCGATTTCCAGTAATACTGCCGAAAAGTTTGTCAGTAGAGAAAATATGTCCAGGGGTTTTTTTACATTTTTATTTCTAATTTTGTCGTCGATGTGCTTACACGCATCGGCGCATACGATTTGGGAACATCCGGTTGAACATATTTCTGAAAAGAACGAGGCAGTGTTTTAAATGGCATAAGCATTATTGGGGTGTTGGTTGATTTTACGTGGGAAGTGAAACTATTGTAACGCACGTAGCAGGATGGTTGAGGCAGACAGCAGCAACAGCAGTTGCAACACTCATCGTGACCCAACTAGACGATTAAATGAATAAGAATCAAATTATCATATAAATTAATACGTGTTGCAACGTCACGGTCTCTCGAACGTCTATTTATCAATGAATAATTTTTATGTCCCGTTTGTCGATACGTGTCTCCAAAATTCGCTCACCCGAATTTTATTTTTCGCTTCGATAATCGACTGGGGTAAAACACGAGGGGGCCTGCGAGGAGAAAAACGAGTGAGATTTATTGGGACGCATTTTTTAAAAAGTTTATAACCCGCAGAACGTAAAAATGTCGGCACATAAGGGTACGCGATAAACGGCGCCGACTCACGGTGAAGGTGGACAAATCTGCATGATTTAGGCGAGAAAATAAGTGTCCGAAGATTCCGGGGTTCAATTTTCTAATTTTCACGCATGAAACGAAATTTGGACAGTCCTACGAGATTTTTGTGACGCGAAGAGACATAACCGTAAGAAAAAAAAAATGAAAGTGGTACATCCATTCCATACAGGATTTGGGCAATGAAAAATTAGAATTCAATTATTACAAAACTAATATAGTTCTTTATTCGTTTTCTTTGCTCTATTATGTGTAAGAATAAATTCGCATTTGGCGTAGAAAAACATTGTCGGATTATAGCACTTCGGAAATACGAAGTCTCAGAGCGAACACGATGCGTGTATCCTTACGAGTATTTGGTTACGAAATTTTTCGCATTCGTTTATGTACAACTAAAATAGGTGCGTGATACCGAGAATACTTTTTTACAGTACAGTAGAAGTGAAAATAGAATCATGCGTGTAATAATTACGAAAGGAAACAATATTTTACGAACGGAGGATAAAGTAATCGAATATCACGCAGCCTAATATCGATGTTACTCATAAATACGTATAAACTATAAGACGGGTAATGATAAGTATACTTTCTCCACATTCGTAAGCAATGAAAATTAGGTTCCTCCCGCGTGATCCAAGATCCCACAGAACTATCGACGATTAAACGATTATATATATATATATATATATATATATATATATATATATATATATATATATATATATATATATATATATATATATATATATATATATATATATATATATAAGATACATATATATTTATCACGCTATCTCTCGCACAAGATTTGATCTCCGAGACACTCCTATCTACAATTATGAATACATATTAAAAATTTATATCGGCGAATGACTACCAACTTCTCAGTTAGTTAAGCGAACACGCGACGACGCGTTTCGCATCAGGCAAGGCTTATACCAAATCTCTGAGCTATCTGTGGCGAATGCGTAGTCGCGACTGCGAGCAACAGCGGTATGTCCGCCGCGTCGAGATCTAGAGCTTTCGTCAGGCTCGCTATCGTCACGTCGCAAACGTCGACCGCCAACAGCATCTCCGCGAGAGCCTCGCTCCGCAACCACATTTCTCTCAGCTTGCACTCAAATATTCCGATACACTGTAAAAAAAAGCAGAAAGAGCCGATAGTTAATTATTTACGGATTTATCGATGTCGATCTACACTGAGAGAAGGATCTAGTAAAAATTACCAATCAACTAAGAAAAATTACCATAGGACATAGTAGTACGGCGCCAGGGTGCCACCTATGGCAGAAAGTCTCAGAATTTCCAAGAATTTTTACCATAATATCTAAGAAAAATTCTTATAAATCCGGTACTTTCTACCATAGGTGTCGCCCTAACGCTCTACTACTATATGCTATGGTAATATCTCTCAAGTGATATAGTAGTTTTTACTAGATCCTTCTCTCAGTGTATAAAAAAAAAAATATCGTCGCGAAAGATAATACCCACGTGAGTCGGAGAACGATACTTGGTCCACAGGTAGGCAAACGAGTCGAGCATCGTGCCAACGAGCCGCGACATGCCGACCGGTAACAGAGGATTTTGAGGTGGCGAGGTATTCGACAGAATGCCAACTTGCCAGTTGTCGAGATCGGCCAGAATGCAAAGTGCCTCGGCGACCGGTTGGTCGATAACCGGAAAGCGTGCATTGATGTTAACTTCCTCTCGCAACTGCGACAACCAGTCTGTCTCGGTCTCTGCGTTGTCATTGGCGCCGTTGAGCCCGGCGGGCTTGCCTGTTCGTCTCTTCTTCCTCTTCGTCAAGCCTTGAATGACTAGACCGGAAGTGTAGCCCGAATCGAAAATAGTTGCGTCTACGGACTTGTTTCCGGTTGCTACTCTTCTCTGCAGAAGAGTTCTCGTGAATCCCGACACTTCGTTCGCCTCCTTCGTGCTCGAGCCGGCTTTCTTCGATCTGTACGGGAAACAGGACTGTTAAACGTGAGTGAAATTGTTCCCACGAGAAACGGCAATGTTTAATTCTAAGACCGATCCTAATCAATTAAAGGGTTAACGCCACAGTAAAATTTTAAATTTTTGTTTGTTTTTTGTTTTCTAATAGTTTGTAATTTCAAGAATATTCTGTTAATTTTTTATGTTGAAATTCAACGAATTACTAGAGTGGCGGAGCGTTGGAGCAGTTGCGCGGCCGAACTTTGAACGCATTTTCCTCAAGACGTGATTTTCAAGATCGACCGATAAAAAAAATTGATAATAACAATAAAATTTAATGAAAACTTCCTAAATGTTCTTTAACATATCCGCAAGCCACAAGGTCGCAACACTTCCTTCCGCCCCAAAAAATTAAATTGATAAAGCGTATATTTACCGAGAAAAAAAACCAAGAAATGTGCATGTGTTTACCCATTTACTGTGGCGCAAGACCTTAATGTGAATTCTGCAACAAACCTTGGCATCGGCAATTCGACAACACAGTTGGCTTCCATAAGTGCCTCGAGACTATTGGACCGTAGCAGTCTCGTTGCTCGACTCCCAACGGAACTGCCACAAGTTCGCAACACTTCCGTAGCGTTGGTCGGTGTCTCGAGCAACAATTTGGTGCCGTCGAAGGTTTGCGGCACCGAGTAACCAGCTCCGTTGCACTTCGGACAAGAGCCCACGGATCTCTCGTTGCGCAGCGACGAACCCGGCGGTCCCTGTATGCTCTTCGACGACTCGGGAAAGTTTCTCTGTATTATTTTTCTCAATACCCCCTCGGGCAACTCGGCCGATGTGCTTGGCACTCTCGTAAATGCAAAGGAACATTGACAATTGCAGTCGAGCTGGGGGCGCGACTGTTGCTCCGCGGCCTTGTCCTCCTCGCCGAGGGTAAAGAAGACTTGCGGCTGTTCTCTTTCCTTCGGTACGTCTAGACGGGCAAAGAACACCTCGGTTTCGTCGAACCCACCGGGATACAATTTTTGCGAGTCGAAACCGCTGTCCGTGCGTCTTCTCAGCGACGTAAATTTCGAGTCCATCGTTAGTTCATGAAGCTCCGGATCCGTTAGCTCCATCTTTTGATCGAAATCGTAAGCTGCCGTGCTCGTTGGAAAACGTTTTTTCGTTCCACCCACGTCGGACATCGGACCCGTCGTCTCGCTTACGATTATCTTCACCGTACTCGTGGGACAATCTTTTTCCAAGGGATTCGGCGCCAGCGAGGTACCGCTGACGTCGTCGTCGTCGTCGCACGTCTCCACCTTTACGGGATATTTGAACTGCGTCTTGAAGGAGCTCGGTGGTTGCGTGTCGAGATTTTTTTGCGCGCTGCTCGTGCGCTTCAGTCTGGGAATGCTTGAGTCGACGGGACCGGCTTTGAAGTCGTTGAGCGTACTCGGCTCCGTGAGAGCACTTTTCGACTCGTTCGTGCCCTTCTTCGACGGTTCGCGATGAGTGCTGGGTGGCAGCTTGTCGCGGCCGGAACAGGAGGATCCCTCGCGATCGACGGTCGCGTTGCTCTTGACTCTCGCCGATTTGAAGATCGAACTATTCTTCTTCTTCATTTGCTCGAGAACGACGATCGCCTCTTGCACGTCCTGCTGCGAGGGACAACGATACTCCCGACGTTTCTCGACTATCGCGCTGCGTATGAAGTACGACAGAAAGGTGAGAACGGCATTTACGAGAGCGGTCTTCGCCGTGTCGCCGACGATTACCGTGTGAACGAGCTTCCGGGGATATCCCAACGCTCCGTACAGATCGCCCAGCTGGGCCCACAGGGGATTGCAGGGATACCTCCTTCCTAGATTCTCCATCTGAAATTTTTCACAGCGTTATTCCCAGTCGAAGAAACGCGTTGATGCACATGACGAGTTAACCCTTCACGTACGGACTTCTAAGTAAAAAAAATAAAATAAAAAAATGCCGTTAACGCTCTTTTAAGATTATCTTTCCGAATTTCGATATCATGCTTTTTTTTTTTGTAATACAGCGATTTTTATACTGCGCAAATGAAAGTACTCGCTGAGCGAGAATCCCGGCCGAATCGTCCGGAATCCAGGCTCTCGTTCAGCGTGGATCCCGTACGTGAAGGTTTAATGCGCCAGTAAATCTATTTACCAACTGTTTGTCCTGCTTCGGCATCACGGTCTGCACCCAGCCAAGATGGTGCGTCAGTACGGCAGTTACTATAGTGCTGAGGAAGCTGAAAAAAAAGGAAATCATTTTTACATACCAGAATAAAGAAATTCACTCGATCGTAAGCTCGTTATTCGAGACTCACAAATTTGTAGATTTCGTATCAACTCCGTTGAGCAATTGACACATCTGGTGAAGATTTCTGTGCAACGAGTGCGTTCTCTGCACAACCGGTGTCGTCGAGTTCATTATAACTTCGTGCCAGAGCGAAGGTATGCTGGTAGCATCGGCGTTTGCCAAAAGTCGTAAGAGCCATGCAATGCACTTTGTCGAGGCTCGGTACATTCGAGAGGTCAGCCCTTTGCATTCGCCGTTGCTCTTGCCGTGACTTCGACACGAATCGATGCAGGAGTAACACAAACGATTCAGCATACTTTCCAATTGAGCGGCGTGTTCCAACAGCCGAGCTTCCATCTGCCTGCAATTATTTATTTATTGATTTATTCGTTTTAACAGGAATAACTCTTTTTCAAACGATATAATATAGTCTATTTATTTTAACGTAAGATAATATAATTAGTACTCTACGATTAGCATTCCAGAAAGATTATTAAGTGTTCAACCACCCAGAAGCTTATCACAGTTTTTTGTATCACAGAGATAGTGTATAATTATAGAAAATGGTTTTTCCATGTCCGGAAAGTTAAAGTTACGTCTCGATCGTTTTTATTCGAGAGACATCTTACCTCTCGTGGCCAGGAGTCAGCTGGATCAGAACCGCCAAGCCTAACCTGGTCTTGTGTCGTCGATGATTGTTGCCATCAACCCCGGTATTATCCGTGTACGCCTGAATACCGAATATTTCATCCGACTCCGAGTGACTCAGGGTCGTCGAAACGGCTCTCAACCATCGTCGACGCAAACTCGTCAAGCTACCGAATCCTGACGAGCCATTGCTTTCCAACGACTGGGAACCTGTGAAAAATGCGTTTATAGCCGAACTCAGGAGCCTCAGAAACGAACAAAACAAACATAAACGAAGTAATTATTATTGAACTCACTGCTTAACAGCGGTACGTCTATGTCCCATCCGCTGCTCGTACTCGAACAAGTAGAATTCTTTCGCAAATCGGGGCTAAGACTGTTGCCGGAAAAGTTACCGGAGCTCAGATGCGATACTGCAATAAATGGACATCTTTGAATTACGAATTCACAATCCATTTTTTCAGCTATTTTTTTATTCTGTAGCTTTGATCCTGTTACACTCACTCGTATTGCGCACGCTTCCCGCACTCGAATTCGAGTCAAGAACGATCGAGGGTCCCAGTGTCTCGTCCGAAAGTCTGTTGCTGAAATTTAAAAGATCTCGATTACACTTAATATCTCATATTTCATATTTATCATTCGAGGCACATATAATAATTCATTTTTTTTTTTGTGGATCGTGATTTGTTGCCCAATGTTTGAACAGCCCAATTTACGATCTATCAATTAATGTATTAAGCGTTTATTAATGTATTTGGCAAAGCGATTGTTTAGCTTGTTAGCATTTCTCTGCAATTCAGTGTTTAGTTTATATGGATTACATTTGATCATTCATATTTCATATTTATCATTAGATGCAAATATGATAATTCATTTTTTCATGGGTCATACTTTTTGCCATGTTTGAATAGCCCAATTAACAAATATATTAAACATTTATTGATGTATATTTGGCAGACAAATTGTTTGGCTTTTTATCATTTCTTTGAGATTCGTTGTTTAGTATAAAAGAGTTACGTGGATTACCTTAGCCTGTGAGAGACGTGGTCCGAGGCGGGAAATACTTTTGTACACATTAAACATTTTGGGGCGCTGAGAGCATGAATTTTGAACAGAGGTCCTCTGTAAGTCATGGCAACCGTTCCGAACACCATTTCGCTGAGAAGACTGACATCGTCACAGGCGACTTTCTCGTGCTGAAACAATTCGTATACTCTTGATGAATCCAGATTCACTTGCTTAATGATGCCGGATATATAATAATACCTCGGAAACGAGACCAGCACCGTTTCTCGTGCATCCACCATTTCCCTGCTTTGGAGAACTCTGGGTTGGATCGTTTGGAGCCGGCGAGCTCGCTTTCCTTGCCGACACGGAATCAAAGAGGAGTTTCCTGCCTCGCCACTCGCACTCTCGGAACAAAAGAATCCTCACTTGGTCTGCGCCAAAGTAAAGTCCACTCCTGCGCAGAAAAAAAATTTACAGGCATTCATTGCAATACTATCAAACTGATTGGAAGTCGCATTGCTCGACAGAGTTCGAGTGCTATATAGTGAAAAAAAAAGTAACATCTGACAGATGACAGATGCTCGTGGATGAAAAATCCAAACAACTAAGAGGGACAAAGATTGTCAACGAAAAATTCCAACGACCGTACAACGTCGATTGTTGCAAAGCCGAAAAAATGATATAAAATAAACAAAAGAGAAAAAAAAAATACCGAGAAAGATTACATTTATCAACAGGCACGAATCCGGGACGTAGGTTAGAGTGAAGATTGTTCGCGAACAATTGCACCAAGTTTTAAACCATCAACGACTTTCTTAACTTTCACAATGTTTGGATCTCACGGGCTCTCGTGACTCGCGCCACTCTGATAACCGGACAAGGGTCGCCGAATTTTTAACTGATTTTATTGAAACACATACACACACACACATACACGAGCAGCCAGTAAGAGTGTGACCGAGTGAATTATTTATTTTTTTTAACACGTATGTAGCCATCGATGTATGAAATACAAAATCCAACGACGATACGAATTGAAACTGAATGACGAACGATTGTAGCGTTTCGCGACTAGAAACGTTTTAATGTTCCTCTAAAGCGTCGAAGAGCTCGTCTCACCTGTCGCTGGCCCCGATACCGATATTAACGAGTAATCTGCACTCCGAATTGTTCTTTGAGCTCTTTCTCGAGGATAAAAGCTTATTGATCAAAGGCATCATAAGCTAAGAAAAATCGAACTACCAAGATTCCCGCATCTCTCTCGGTATACGTTAATGTAGATTTACGGCCTATCATCTCACGAGTTACTGCACCATACATATTCGCGACTTGTAAGCCAACTGTAAATAAAGTCACGTGCGGGACGAAGTCATATGATTCTGGTGAGATAACCGGGGGACGAGATAAAACGGCGGCGGCGGCGCGCGCGCCAGCGCCCTGGCGCTGCCTTCAGATGGCGGCAAGCGAGTTCACCTCGTGAAATTATCTCGTTGTGACGTCAGTCCCGTGGTTCTTATGTATAGGGTATAGCGTAGACAGCGTCGGGAGGCATTCGTTGTACGTCAGGCCGACAAGAAAAATCGAAGGATGCCCGTGAAAGGATTGCCGTGTGTACGAACGAAATACCCCGCCTATATAACGTCGTCTTACACGACCTCTCCTTAAACATTGTCGTAGATATGTTCACGTCGTCGTAAGTTCCATCGTCGACCGATAATCGTACGGATGTCAACATCATTTGCGTATATATTTTTCGTTGAAACAAACATCGTTGCTCGTACGATTTAGCTTTTACACAGTAACTTTATTCTTTCCAATTCGTCGTCCCGATCGCGTCTCAAGGGTATATCGTCGTCTACGTTTCGCCGCATTTTGTCGGTTAGAATCAACCGACGAACATGCTCGTCGTCTCCGCTTCTTTCTCCCGCTCGATATACTTTGAAAGCCTTCTTAACGTAATTCTTGCTCGCCACCGGCAGATACACTGGAAACTCGACATCGAAGCTTATGATGAGGTCTCCTCGCCTCTCCGGATCGTCCGCCAAGGGCAAACCTTCGCCAGTCACCAACTTCTGATAATCCGGCCTGTTGCATACAGCGAATTATTCCGGTGATCAATAATAATAATCATAATAATAATAATTTGCACATGGCTTCCTTTTTTATATTTATGTAGACCAAGTTTCCTCTATGAAGCAAATTTTTTTTAAACCAATGATAATTCAAATATACTTTTTAATTATCAATGTGAAATAATAACTTACGTGACGATCGATGTAACCGGTACACGAAGAATCCGTTTGTCGACGGTGTTTACAGTGACGACAGTTCCAACGAGAGCATCGCGCAAGAATATCTTGACCGTCATACACAGATTATCGCCTACCCTCGAGAATGTCTCGTGAGGCCGGTCCTCGGTTACGAATATGATATCAGCTGTGACCGAGAGGCAGAAGTGTTAAGGGACTTTGGTAAAATCGCTTTTTTTTGGTATATCATGCAAGAAAAGTGCTACTTTTCGTGCCTGTCGAGAGTGGAGAATGTGGCGCTTTACAGCTAAGTTTATTATAAATACCCGGCGCATGCGCACATCGGTCCGATCTTACTTTACGCACGCACTTTACGCACGCTTCAGCGTGCGTAAAGTACGGCGCATGCGTAGTAGACCTTGCTGTACAGCGCCACATCGGCAGACACAGAGTAGCACTTCTCCTACATTCGTTACAGAAAATATCATGCGACACGAGTGCGATGTAGCGAACATCATACGCTGATTGTGAAGTGAGACTCACTTCACAGCGTGCGTATAAAGTTCGCTTTACTGCACTTGTATTGCAAACTGCTATTGGCTCATGGCTGCTGGATAGCCATTTTATCTTCCAGCGAAGCGAATGCTGTGGCAAGATTACCGGGTATTTTGCTCGGACCCTGATCGCCCTCTTCGGCAAACACAATTTCCGTTCCCGTGGCCAGTCCCGGTTTCACGGGAATCGTGAGGATCTTATCTCTCGACACAGTGTCGACGTTCTCGTCGTTCGCGAACACGAGTCGTTGAATTTTCATCATCTTCACAGCGCCGAAGAAGACCTGTTAGAGGAGAGATACCAATAATAGCTCCGATCTGGCCGATGGGACGGATCGAAAAAAAAATTCGCTTGCACGCTGCTAAAGAATTTTTTAAAATTTCAATTATACTTTCGATTCTTACAATTCCATATGCTATTGAAACATTTTGACTTGACGCCAAGACCGTGAAGGTGACATGTTATCGTTTCAATCCCGTACGGAATTGTACGAATTAAAATAACAATTTTTTTTCTTTGGCAGCCCGCAAACGAATTTCACTTCAGAAATTGATATATTTTTTTTTTCAGAGTAAAGAAGAGATTCTACGATCGATGTAACCTCGGTCAAAGTCAACGGTAACGAATGCACGAGAGGCTCCTCCTTGCGTCTAACGCCCCGACCCTCGGGACAACCGTTCGAGTCCGCAGGATTCCAGAGGCTGTCCAACAGATCGGCGTACGGACTGGCGGTACCGAAGAAATCTCTGAATCGAGGAAACAACAATGAAGTAGCATGGATTCAATGAAAAATTTCGACAAATTTAAGGTAGAATGAAAAAATGTTTAATAAATGTTTTTTTTTGTTTTAGGTAAAAAAAAAAGCTCATACAAGAAGTCTTTGACGATTGATTTTTCCGGCCGGTGTTAGCTGGAGCGTCTCGAACGGGGCTAATCGTTATAGTACCTGTACGTTCGCAGTGGCTCTCCGTGGTATACGTAAGGCCGAATATAACCATCGGGTCCGGGAACGCCCTTTTTTAAGCCCTCCTCGCCGTACTGGTCGTAAACAGCCCGCTTAAAAGGATCCGACAGGACGTCGTACGCCTCGGCCACCAGAGGAAAAACTTCCGCAGCCTTTTCCCTCTTATCCAACCGCTCGGGATTATAATGTATAGCGAGGCGGCGAAAGCTTTAGAAAAAAATGTAATTAAGAAAAACATTTTAATATAATAATAATAACGATTAATGAGGTCGAGCAGTCCACAGTAGGGGGTTTTTTCCAAGTACAAAAATTAAGATACAATCCGGAGCTTTCTGCACCGGGCGGGTTCGAGTATTTGGTGAATTTCTCTTAATTAAACGAGATACCAGCTCGTCGCTTTAATTGCGTCGCTTGCGGTTGTTAGTGGGGTGCGTCTAGGTAACTTGGAATTAATTAATTAAATCGAGGTCGGAGATAAGCGAGTGTCCGGTGCTCGGGGCATTTTTCCCCCCTCGAATATACACGCCTTCCGATCGTCGAGCGACCTCCTACACTGATGAAAAAAATACGGTTGAAGCAACTAAAGATTCGGGCGGAGATATTCGAATAAATATTTTCTTGGTACAGCTAAAAAGCTCGGTTAGTTCAACCGTTCGTTTTTTTAATGATTTCAGCAAGAAAATTTTCACGCGTTAATATATTTTGTTTGACCAACTAAATATTCATTCGAACGTCCCTGACCGAATCTTTAGTAGATTAGACTGCATTTTTTATCACCGTACGAAACTCACGCTTTGGTTATCTCCGAGTTGTGAGCATTCTTCTTAATCCCCAAAACGCCGTAGTAGTCGATACCGAGTTTCGGACACTCGCACGGCTCGTCGCAAGACATGGCCGAATAAATATTATATTTTTCAAATCCCTCGACAAAAGAAAAAATACAAACAGTTCACGGAAGTGAAAAATCGCCGGACGGAGCGCGGCAAAAAAAATCAGCCTGACGATTGAATTCAGCAACACTCTGCGGGAGAGTTTCCCACCGCTCTTTTGTCTGACTATCGATAATGCAGCGATACGCTGCGAGCTGCTCGAAATGCGTGTGTGAGCAAGAAAAAAAAAGAAAAAAGAAACAGAAATGATCGTAAACAGCGACACGCTTGACAACGGGTTTTCAACAACGAGCACGAGCCTTCAACAACGCTCCACCCCTACCCAGCTATAATACGACCGTGTGTTACCCCGATAGGGTCCATCTAATAATGTACACGATATTTCGTTACAATTGTTAAAGATCATCGTACGACAATAATCGACGCCAGGAATTGCGGGGATTTCGCGAAATACATTGAATCGTAAAATCTTGACAGAAAAACAATACGTCCATTCCTTTCTTGTTCGAGGATATGGAGAACTATGATCGTCTTTCGAGCCTCGACGGCAAAGGTATGTTGGTCGTAAAATTAATGCGTAAAAACGTATTTTACGTAAAGTTTAAATTTTATCGTGAGGATAATTTTTTTTTTGTTTTTCATTCTATTCACAGAGTCGAAAATTGGATGTTCGAAGCGAGGAAGCGGCATAACGTCCGATACGAGCACCCCCGTGAGCGCATCATCGATTTCCGCGATCGTGACGCTCCATCAATCGCGCAGTGACGCTCTGTCGGGCACCCGAGTTCACCAGACCGGCAGAAATCAATTGATCGGTATATTGACGGAGAGTAACGCGAACAGAACCGTCGACGGGGCGACTTCCGGCGGTGGAGGAGCCTCGACGACGAGGAGGAAAACGATCTGCATGGAGCCGAGGCTAAACCGCGGGGCGGTTAGCAACGTGGTGCAAGTGCAACTCCAGCGAGGAGCAACGTCGTCGATAACGGGAGGGGCGAGCGTGCCCTCGAGTGGCGGGAAGCCGAGCATCATCGGCGGTCATCCTGCGCCGGGAAAGCAAAAAATACCGAGGCCGGCGAACGCTTTCATGCTCTTCGCTAACGAGTGGCGAAAAAAATTGGCGGTGGAGAATCCTCGGGAGTCGAACAAGGACATCAGCGTCAGGTTTAATGAATCCTGGCACACAAATTTTAGCGATTCGTCGCGATGGCTCCTCGATAGATCGTGCCCTATTTAATTATTCTGATTGTCTCTCGCGAACAGACTCGGGGTTCTATGGAAAAACATGGCGAAGGACATAAAAGAAAAATACTTCGCTCTCGCTCGCGAGGTCGACGCTGAACACAAGAGAAAATATCCCGGTGAGATTATCCCATCCATGTCCTACTTATATAAGCGGACGGTGAAAAAAAAGTTTGTGCATTTGACAAATTTCCACTAACGTCCGGAATTTTGTTTTGTTTTTTTTTGTACATTTTGCAATTGTTCTATTTGGACATGCTTTTCTTTGACAAGGAAAAAGTGGAAAATAAAAAAAAATATGAAAAACAAATTGAAAACAGGAAATGTTTGTCAAACGCACAAACTTTCTTAACTGTGCGAACAGCTTCGATTTCTCCCTCTCTACATCCTATCTTTATCGTATTCATTTCAATTCCTTACCCTCGGACCATTAACACGAAATGTCCACTAACGTCCGGAATGTTTTTTTTAAATACATTTTACAATTTTTCTATTTGAAAATACTCTTCGTTGACACGGAAGAGTGTAAAATGGAAAAAAAAAGAAACCAAATTGTCGGCAGGAAATGTTTGACCAAAGGCCAAACCTTTTTAACGGTGCGAACAGCTTCGATCTCTCCCTCTCTACATCCTATCTTCTTTATCGTATTATTTTCAATCCTTTACCCTCGGACCGATGCGCGTCGAAAATCGATAAGCCGCCGCCACCTCTCACTCTCCTATCAGCGTCGGCAGCCCGCCTTACTCGCTTATAGATAGAGCGATACGTATATACGTATGCACACCGGAGGTGTACATATGTACTACGTCGCTCTTCTGTGAAAATATCTATGTCGAAAATCTTTCGAAATTCTCGTCGCTGTTAAACGTCCGCGGAAAGTAGGTCGTCGACATAGTAAACCCAAGTTGCTCGAGAGCAGCGAATCAGCCTTCGAGCGAAAGAAGATTACAACACGGACAATCTCCTTACGACGAGAAGAAATTCTATTTCCTGCACACGATACATTCGTGTACAGCAATGATTAAAATCGTTCTCGGGACCGAGTGCGCCAACGAAACGACGGAAAGCTTCCCCGCCGTATGCAGTGTGGAGCACAGAAATCGATCTATCGAGGCTCAGTAGCAGCCCCATCGTAGTAGCGTCCAATTCCCAACCCTGACCCAGCGGGGTGTCTCAGCGTCGTCGACTTTGCCGTTGCATCGATGTCGCTGTACTTGCGGGGTTGCCCGACGTCGATTTCTCGACGCCCCATCTCAATTCCTCCTCCCTCTACGTGTATTACAACCCTCCTGACACGACGGGGTTGAAGGACGACACGGTCTCTCGTCCGTCCCTCCCACCGATGCGACCCAGATGCGAAGAGAAAAAATAAAGAAAAAATGTAAAAATCGCTCGATGTTCCAAAGGAAGAAAAGAAGAAATCTACGAAATTTATAATCGCGTGTCCAAGATCCCAAGGACCCATTTGTTCCGTACAAAGACAAGAGGACAAGCCGTTTATCCTTCGGTCACGTGACACATCAGCGTTTCGGAAAACCGGAAGTAACGAAGGCTCGTCGACTCGAGAAGCGGGAAAAGGTTATTGGAGAATTACAAAAGAAATAATAGGAAGGTCAAACAGGAAGAAGGGGACGAAGACAAGAGGACAAGCCGTTCATCCTTCGACGACGCGACAAGTAAGCGTTTCGGAAAACCGAAAGTAAAGAAGTTCGTCGACTCGAGAAGCAGGAAAAGATTATTGGAGTATTAAAAATAAATAAAAGGAAGGTCGAACAGGACGAAGAGGACGAAGGCATCGAGTGTGGGATAAAAGCTACACGTCGAAGGATGCCGGATGGTGAGAGGAGGAAAAAAAAAAGTTGTTGGCTCCTGTCGTTCGTCCCGACATGTCGTCCGAGTCATGCGAAGGATGGAGAGGGTAGGAACGAAGAGAAACGAAGAGAGGAGCCTCGACGGCGCAAGGGTGAAACGACGTCCCGGCGCGTGGGTGACGCCGCGTTCCACCGGAGTTTCGAGCGGAGGGCTAAAAGAGTGCGAGAGGGCTCTGTCCGAGAGGTAAAAGTAGAGAGAGGAACGAGCGAGAAAAGAGGGGAAATATTCTCTCTAGGCAGAGGTTGCCGGGTGAGTGACGGGGGTCGGGGACCAGAGGTATTGATTGCGTCGCGACTCTACGGCCATGTTATCCAGCCGCATACATATACCTACATCTCGTGTATACCATAGGAGGGATGTTTGCGGATACCCCGGTACATAAAACACATATATAGCTAATGAAGAGCGCACCCAGATACGCGAGAGTCCCATATATAGCAAAGTATCGACTCACACGTGTGTATAATATCGTGAACACGTTCGGCTTACCCCCGAGACGATTGTGTATTTTAAATTATCGATCGAGAACTTTGAATCGCACGGATTTCGAACCGACCGCTTAAAAAATCTCCCATCGAGACCCCATCGTTCACGGATACAAAGTGCATGCGGAAAATATGATTTTTCAACGAAAATAGTACATTGAGTATATATTTTTTGTACCGCATATACTCACCTTCCGTTCGAGACATTTGTAGGGTAAAAAACAATTAGTACACTTTACGACCATTTTTTATCTCCGAACGTCTACGGATATTCAAAAAATACGATTTTCCAACGAAAACGGTATATTTCGAATATATTTTTCTCCCGCACATACTTACGTTCCGTTAGAGATAATTTGCAGGGTAAAAAAAAGAAATTGGTACATTTTACGACAATTTTGTAGCTCTGAACATCCACGATTTATTTGGCTATTAATTTTGCAAAAAGAAAAGTGTAAAAAAAATTCTAACGACCCGACACGGAGAGGGACGAGTAATCGTTTACTGTGTAAACAAAAATCTAGCTGTCAGAGAACGGTAGATTATGAATTTTTTAATGTCGTTCCGAGGACGAGTAAGAGGACGATTTTAAATATGCATCTATCAAGACGAGAGTCGCTTCATATTTTCGCGATGACTAAGAGCTTTCGTGAATATTTTCGTCCGGCGAGCTATCAGACGCATTGATTTAGTGAGTATATCGGTAGCCCGAATTTCGGATAGGGAGGATGAAAGCGAGACGAATTATCCCGGGCTCAGTCAGGAGTGCAAAGTAGGTAAAGGGTGAACGCGCGCAGAAGCACGGCTGTCGCGAAGACCGCGAGGAAGGGTTGCAGGGTGAAGGAGTCGGAGATAGAGGAGAGGGAGAGGGAAAGGAGCCAGGAAAGGATTATACCGACGTGGTCGGTCAGGTGTACAGTGTCCGCCTCCTCCCCCCCCCTCCCCCCGCCCCACGATGACGGAAGAACGGGAGAATCGAGCGGACAGCGAGATACAATTTTATCGAACAAAAAAGCGCGACGGCGCGGTTCGTCATTCTCTCGTTCCTCGTTATCATTCGGTGGTCCGCTATTGTTCCATCTCCGACTATGCTCGACTCCACCGTGGAGCAAGGTAGATGTGGGCAATACGGGTTACTCCTACATCGCAAGGCACATTGAAAAAAAAAATGATTTTCCGACGTTTTCGAACATTCTCAACACCTTTTTATTAAAATCAAGATTTTTTTTATTAACAAAACGAAGCTTCTATCAGGAAGCAAAAGATTGAGAGTTGACAGAACTAAGTATCGCTTCTCATCGTAATCCAGGCGCAATAACAAGCAAATATCTTATTAAATATTAACTTTAAAATAGTCAGAAAAAATTCGACGATTACACGCAACGAAGAGAAAGTTTTTCGGTCAGAATTTCGTCACATTTTTTATTTTTTCTTTAATGTGGATATAGAATGATAGAAACTGAATTTAAAGAAATTGAACAATATAGAAAAGTCATTGTCTTCTTCATCGGGAAATACACTCGATCAACGAAGGCTTAAATTATATCTATCTGCTTATACCTCGGGCAATAGTGTCCGATTTTTTAATACACGAGCGAAAAATCGCTCGTCTATTAGAATAATAAAAAGTTTGCTAATCTCTGCAGAGTGACCAGCTTTGCCCTCCCCATTTCGTTAATCGGCACGGAAGTCTGGAAGCGAGCGGACGAACCGTCGTTTGCGCGCTTCGGCGTCGCGACGTCGTCTCGGCGGGTGACCGTCTGGCCGGACTCCGTTAACCCGGTGCATCGGAGATTCCATACAGGCGACAGAGAAATGGATCCGGGGTTGAGGACAAACGCGGAGGGGAAATGGAGTCTACGAACGGCAGAGATAGACACATGTATATATACATATACACCACTGTATAATACATACATGGATACGGCTCGACCCGGAGACTTCCGAAGCGCTCGGTAAACGTCTCGTCGTGTGCTCTCCGCCGTCGGTGCACCGCAGGGTCGCGAGGAGCCGGGCGGCGATAGAGCGCGGTCGAGAGCGGGGAAGCCACCGAAATGTCGAAGAAAGTATCGGCGTACAGTACGGCGCCGTCGCAGCCGTCCGCACCGTCGCCCGTCGGAATCCCGACTGATAATAATACGCGTCGCTGCGACAACGAGAATTCCCGTAGATTTCACTCGTTTCATCTCTTCCGTCCCCGACCTCCGCCCCTCACTGGCCTCATTTTTTTCCACGATTCTAAAACTACAATCTACAATCTCTTACCTAACGGTACTGCGAGGAAGACTCGCGATCGATAGAAGAAGAAAAAAGTCTGCGTTACTATAGTAGGAAGATACGACACTTACCGAGGGTGAAGTGCATACTGTCAATGAAATTGAAACTAAAAATTAAAAAATTGACAAACGCCGGATACATCGAACCGTCGGAAGATCGTGGAGGCGATACCGGAAGCCAGCGCGGTGCGAAGCGGTGCCGCCGGTGTGCGGGGACTCGTACCGGGCAGCTTATCGTTACCCTCCTCCTGTATACCGACGTACTGCCCGTCCCCGCTGCTGCTGCTGCTCGCCCGCTCGGACTTTGTTGAAGATCGATCGTCCCGCGGGCAATGGCATCGTTCAACAGTGGCAAAGTCGGTGCAGTTCGCCTCGCGGATGCCGTATCAGTCTGGGCAGCGTCGAGAGCACGGGAGGAGCCGGAAGTCCTCCGAGAGGACCGATCACGAGCGGGCAACACCCTCGGCATCGTCTTCGCAACCGGCTAGCATTTGCGGAGTTCACGGGGGTGCGAATTCGACCTTCGTCGGAAACTGCCACCTCCTCCAGGAACAACCACCCACCCACTCTCGGTGCTCTCTCTCTCTCTCTTTCTCTGTCCCTCGGGCCGAGCCAGCGCCGATAGACGCGAAGCCGCATTCGCGTCGACGCGTTGACGAGGGAAAGAGATACAGAGCGGGAAAGGGTGAAAGCGCGATAAGGCAAGGAAGAGTTGTTCGGAGTACGAGCGAAGAGCAGCCTGGCAGCAGCGGCAGTAGCAGCAACAACAGAACGACCAGAAGCAGCATCCCCCGGGTCGATGACGTTCTTCTTCTTCTTCCCTGACAGCCAGCACGAGGATGAGGCAACACGTCGTCTTCACTGATGCTCCTAACCGAGCATCAAATTTCAATTGGTCTCCGTTATCGTTACCGACGACGAGCCCATCGTCACTTTCGCCACGCTCTTCCGGGGGTGTCGTCAATCGTAAATCCTTGACTTCCTGGTGGTGGGAAGAGACAGCAACGTCCCAGGGCCCCAGGACATCTTCCACCGGATATCTTCTCTTCGACTACGCGAACTCGTGTGAATTCGACGATCGCGTACGGGATACGCGAAATTTTTTATCATCGGGATGGTGTGGTTCTGAAGAAATCGAGGCACACTCGCGGGATCATCGGGAGCGAGGTCTTCCCATCGACACCCTCTGGGTGACCGATATATACGAACGTGATTGATTTGCTTTTGTTCTTTTTTTTTTTTTTTTTTTGAAAAGAGAATTTAAATAAAAGTAAATTTAAAAAATATAAAAACAAACAACGTTTTACCATAGTATGAAAAGTGGCCAATTATGATTAACGTACGCGATACGCTCGTATCTTCCACATAAGTCGATCAGTGCAGTGAGAAGAAGAAACAAAAAAAAACGACGAAAAGAACTGGAAAATAAAAAGATATATATAAACAAATTGTAAAAATAAAAGTGAAAATAAAAAGAAGCGTGTTGCATTTGCGTGCACAATAATACTGAGTGCGTCTCGCCCTCTTGTGCATCCCGCGGGAAGACGGGTGGGCTGTAATCAAAATATAAATAAATCGATATTTCGCCTAGATATATACACGTGTGTATATACATATCTGTACACAAGTCGAACGGCGAGGTAAAATAGAGAAAAAAATTTGTTTGTTGGTTTTTTTTTTGCGTTTTGATTAAATACGCAACTAACATGGATTGCTGCAACTACGTTCAACCGTACCCGGCCCACGGACACTTTTACCAACAACAACATCATTTCTGTTATGATAACATGAACGCGTACGGGGCCGGCGCGTACGGCGGTGGAACTGGCGGCGGAGCTCCAGTTTCCGATTCGATCGAAGCTAATGCAGCGCGTTACAACAGACTGCCACCTGCGTATCCGACAGGTACATGCCATCGGTCACTTTAACGCACGATTCATTTTACCCCGCCTCGGTGCTTCGCTGTATACGCACACATACATGCAAAACTTCGCATACGTCGCCGCGGCTATCGGGGAGCGCGAATCTGTTTGTGTACTTTCTTTGCGTGGGTAGTCGTCGGTGCAATTAGAATTTAGAAACATACAACTATCATAGCTATAATAAACTAGACGATATTTTCGTAACATAGTCACATGCTGCCGCTCGGTCTTACAACTCCGGATGTTTGCCGCCTACGTCATATCTCCTCGCATAATTTACCCGCGATTGTGCAAGCCAATCGATAGCTTACATCTGTTGCGCATAGACGAATCGGTGATTCGTCTATGTTCTCGACAATTCGATTAAAAAATTATCAAGTTTCGTTGCTTACTTGGGGGATTTTTTTTTATTTTAAAGGTTTTTTAAAACGTTACCACGTTCGTTAACACGTTTAGCAGTCCTATTATTAGCGATTGTACACGCCAATCAATAGATTACATCTGTTGCGCATGAATGAATTACCAATTGATCTATGTTCTCGAGAATTCGATTACAAAATAATGAAGTTTCGTCGCTAACTCAGGGTTTTTTTTTGTTAAATTTTTTTAAAGAGTTGAAACGCCATCCCATTCGTTAACACATTTAGTAGTCGTATTTTTAGCGATTGTGCGAGCCAATCGATAGCTTACATCTACATATAGACGAATCACCGATTGATCTACGTTGTCGAGAATTCGATAATGAAGTTTCGTTTCTTACTCGGGTTTTTTTTTATTTCTATTTTTTTAAATGGGTTAAATGCTCTCCCGTTGGTTAATACATTTAGCAGTCGCATATCCCTATATTTCCCTCGACTCTGGACAATAAACGAGTTACTACTTCTCTCGTTCGCGAAGCTAAAATCAATATGCCTGCTTTTAGCCAGACATAGAAGTCTTAACGTGTAATATATATGTACATATATATATATACACGATGTGTATATGCAATACTATATACTATTTACTTTTTTGTACATAAATAACGAATGCGTACTCTTTGACATATTACGTAAATTCCTTGCGTTCCGTTCTATCAACGGACCGTCCATTTATCGATGGCAATACCGAATACTTGTGCACTTCAGCATATCCGATCGCTTTCCTCGCATTCATGGTCAAAATATCTCTTTAAAAAAATGTCGTTGAAATTTACAAATTTTTCAAAATTTGAGAAATAAAAATTTAGAACTTTTCGGAATAAACTTTTTTTTTAGCAGTAGTGAATTTATTGGCAATGCATAAAATGGTACAGTTTTCGATACAGAACCTACGTAAATTACCTACATACTGCCAATTGACCATCGATCGAAATCCTTCAGCCGTAATTTTTTTATTTTAACGAAACATTACTGGACGAGTCATTACATTATTAAACAAAAAAAGATTGTAACGTTTATGTCATACGTTTACTAACAATTATCTATTCCAGATTATGTGTACAACCCGAAGGAGGCCAGGCTACGAAAAGCAATGAGAGAGCAGAGTCGAGAGTTGTCAAGGCAGTCGATTCTTCAAACGGCGATCGCATCGGCGACCGGAAACACGAGCGGCGTCGGGAATGGATCTCAGCCAGTAACGGGATCGACGAACTTTCTGAATCATCCACTGAACTGTCCGCCGTCCGCTGCCGCCGCTGCGTCGGTCGCCGCTGCAGCCGTTTCCTCGCTACCGGGTAGTCCATCCTTCAACACCGGCAATCGGATAATCAATCCGTGGTTTCCGGCGGGTCATCCGCCAGCTGCGAACCACCTCAAGCCAATCCTCTCCCCGAGAGTGAGTTCGCCGTTATTATTGTTATTATTATTATTATTATTATTGTTATTATTATTATTATTATTATTATTATTATTATTATTATTATTATTATTATTATTATTATTATTATTATTATTATTATTATTATTATTATTATTATTATTATTATTATTATTATTATTATTATTATTATTATTATTATTATTATTATTATTATTATTATTATTATTATTATTATTATTATTATTATTATTATTATTATTATTATTATTATTATTATTCGCTATTGCACGCGGGCGAGAGTGCACCGCTCTGTTCGTAAAAAAAATCATTTTTCCTCCAAAAACTGGTGCCTCTTCGGCCCCCGTCGCTCTTTGCACTTCCGCCCTCTCCCTCGTCCGCGTTTTATCTCCATTTCGCCGCTCAACCCTTTCGCTGAAAATCGAAGTGTATCGGGGGAACCTACGAGCATCGCGTTTCCAGCCTCGTCGGTTTAATATTAGATTATCGATTCCAGGTCATGACGGTGGCCCAACACCAGCAGCAGCAACAGCAGCAACAGCAGCAGCAGCAAACGTTCGATAAGACCAAAGAGGTTTTGAGAAAACAGGCCGAGTGTGTCGCAGGAGGTGGTGCGTTTTCCGCAGCTTCTACGGCTGGTTATCCGTCGGAGTTTACCGGACACGGGAACACCTCGAACGTAGCGGGACCGGGACGTTCCTCTTCGGCTCACGAGTCAAACGATTATTGCGTTATTGCCGAATTTTCAGAAGGTCAAAAGTGGCATCCGTATCAAGTAGGTTTTCACCGCTGGATAAGAAAGATAAACGCAGAAGAATAACGAAAAATACACACTGGACAATCCATTAAATAATTTTTTCTATCTTTTTTCACGTAGAACGGTCCGGCGGCTTATCATTCGAGGGTTGGCGGACCGCTGACGAAAATGGGAGCTCTGCATCCTGGAATGTCATCGGGGAATCCCCACGCGCACGGTGGTTGGAATCAATTTTGCGCGATGCCACTGTGTAAGCTATTACATCGAAGTATCCGTACAGCTTTTCACACCTAAATTGAGTGTAAACGTCGTAGCGCCAGACTTTTTAGCAGTCGAGTTACCCTCGAGTTTCTGGAGTATCGAATCAATCGATTTGACAAAAAGATTCCTATTTTCCAGCGACTCCGACGCTGAATCGAGCACCGAGGCACATGGTATTTCTTCAAGGGCAACAGCAGAATCAGCATTGCGGCTATCCCGAAGATATGCAGATTCCTTACATGCAGAACAAGCACATGGAGATTAATCATAGGCTTCATCCGAGCTATTCCCAACAGGTAAGCAGATACGAAAAATAACATTTTCAAACCGGCCGTGACGTATTTCTGGTATGACGTCACTTTCGGTCAAAGAATTCGTAAATGCAAGTGTTCTCGTAAATATTTGGAAAATCTAAGTTTCCGGTTTCTAAATTTCATAATCCATAGCGAGAACGTTGTCAGTTGATTTATAAGCCTATGATTTATTCCGCAGGCGAAGCTTCAATCGAGTTCCATGTCGCCGATAAACATGTCTCAGCTCCAGGAGCCGGAGAAATGTATCGAGGACGGTCCGAGGTGGGAGTCGGCCGGTGCGGGAGGAAGTGGCGGAGGCGAAGGATCGATGGGTGCTATGGTATCCGGCCACTCGAGGCGAGACTCGGAACTGCAGTTGCATCAGGAGCAAAGGGAACAAGAGCACGATCAATCGACAGCCTGTGATTCTCGCCAGCAGCAGCAGCAGCAGCAGCAGCAGCAGCATCGTGAACGAGACAGAGATCAGCAGCAGCATTACAGCGACTCGGGAAGCTCCAGCGAGGCGAAACATCAAAGAACCGTCAGCAGCAAACAGCCACTACCGGGATTCCATCAGGCGTTCGGCTCGACGGAAATCGGGAGATTCTCGAGATCGGAATTCTTCGCGAATATGGTCGGCGAGAGTGGCAACGTAAGTACAAGCGGCAATAGAAATTCGTGTAGCTCGTCGAACGGCAGATGCGATATCGCGGACGGCGATCCGGCCGATATCGAAAGTTCGTCGGCGAGCGTCGATAGCAACGTCGTTCGTCAAGCTCAGACGGTTCTTTCGTCGCGTCAACATCGGAGGGATGTAACAACTCCGATCGACGATTGTAACTCGCAGGGAAACGGAAGTAACGACGAGTCGACGAGCGGCGTTAGTCCGAACGATCTGAGCTTCAACAATAGTCTCGCCCTCGCAGCGGCTTATTACAACGACGTTAGGAGTCCGGGACCATCGGGAACAGGTGCAATAGCCGTAGGGTCGACAACGATGCCACGTTGGCATAGTCCTTACGTGAGCGCGATAGGTAGCGAAATTTAAAATTAACAAAAAATAAATTAGTCGGGTCGATCTCGTATTCTCGAGAGTCTCGTAGTTCGTTATCTCTCTCTTTGTCTCCGATTATACTGTGTATGAATATAGAAAAATTTTACGGAGAAAAGAGGGAGACGAAGAGGACGAAAACAAAAAAAATAATGTAGGTAAAAATTCGGTAGACACTGTATCTAAAGTACCACTTATACACACACGTCATATTGATGTTCTCTTTCGTGATTATCTGCTAGTAAGCGATGAACGCGGCTAGACCGCGGCTGTGTTGTCCTGGTCTCGAATTTTAAATGGGGGGAGGGGGAGCGGTATTTGGAGGAATAAAGGATTATTGCGAGTGTCACCGCCGGGTCATTGACGATATTTAATCATCATGATGTAAAATTTCAATTGGTTATCAAAATTGTGCCTTTCGATGGACTGGATATATTAAGTATTACATTATAATTAAAGTCACGAAGTGGATCACACACACACGACACACACACACACATGAAAAATTACAGACACATATAGATATTTCATCGTTCCCGTCGTATAGATACGCGCCCGTGTCTATCTGACTCATTGTTTGGATCGTCTGGCAAATATTATCTCTAGATCGAATTCTCTCTAGTCTCGTCGATGTACGGTAAATCTCGCGTTTTTTTTCCACGGGAGTCGGCGACATAAAGTTTTTAGGTAAATAGGGACTGGGCAAACGATCAAACGAGCGGATGGGTAGATAGATCGATATCTATTTATTAATGAACAGATTAAAATTTTTAAAAATAGTATATTAAATGAATGAAACAAACACATATAGAGAGATGGAACAAAGATATTGAAGATTATTATAAAATATTACACTTTAAAAATCAAATTCAAAAAATAAAAAAAATGAACGATGCATGCTTCTCGTATGATATATAATAAGATAATCAAAAACCGGAGCATTCTACATAATAAATATGTTAACAATCTATTATTGTTGATAAGTTATTAATATTGATTATCAAAGGATTAAATATGTGATAAATATATATATATATATAAATATATATATATACATGAAAAAAATATTTGGTAGATGGGTAGGTCAATATTACATAAATGTTACGTGCATATAGACGCGATAACGCTGTGAGACGCGTTAAACATACGTATCTGGAAGTTTATTAAACACACGGCTATCTAACCGAATATTAGAATGAAAATACACTTGGTGTAGATTTAAAGAAAAGAGGGGGAAAACGATAATGTAATCGTTGGTTTACGAATATTCTCGCTGGACAACCCATCCTGTACTTATAATGGGACCAACATTTTTATTTAACATTTACGTGTCTCACTCACCTACTCACTCATCTTGGGCAATCGATAAATCAGTCGATATTGCTAGTCCACGTAGCGTTATTAAAAACAAAAAGATTATCATCTTCATAAAATTCACATTCGTCCGAGTAGGCGAATCGAAACGTTTGCTTTTTGCCAAATAATCAACTGTTATGACATATTACGAAAGTATCAAAGTCTATTATAAAGTCCGTGTCTCGGATATTGGATCAAAGAATGCACTATCGATGATGTCTTTTGCGTTTAGTCGACATTAACTATAGAGACGTTCGAACATGAAAAAAAAATACCAAAAAGAAAAAACAAGACAAAAAACCTCGCGGCATATCATCTTTTATTCCTAATATTTCAGCTCAAAGTACAACGCCTTGTGATGTTTTTGGAAATAATGATAGAAAAAAAAACGAAAGAAAGAAAGAAAAAAAAACAAATTCATCGTCGTCCTTGTTCCAGCACAGACTTTATCTAGACCATTAGAGAATTTTCGTCGGCCAATTTATCACTCGCCATTCTTACTGTCGAACGAGGGATTTTTCACGTACTCAAGCATCCTTCGCGATTAGGGTATCATGTATTCTCCATTGTAAAATATTCTATGGTCAAGTCTATCATTATTCAAAAGTGAATTGTAACAAATGAAAACAAAAAAGCAGAAAAGGATGTCTATTGTCCAGCATGCATTTAATGGCAAGAAAGTAAGAATTATAATTTTTTTCGAAGGAGATAACGAGATCTTCCATAGATTAGAGACAATTCTATAATTATAATGTGAAACTGAGTTACAGAAAATTGGATGAAACATTAGTTTCGACAATTAAAATCGTCTTTCACACAGGCTGATCTCAAAAAAAAACAAAAAAAAAAGAAATGAAGTATCTAACGACGTTCGAGGGTATCTTATACTCTCGTTGTGAACGTAAACGTTATTGAAACTTATTAGCGATGTAATCCATTAGTGGGTATAATGATCCGTGATTGTGTACGACGACTGATAGTGATATCGACATAGCGAAAAGGGTTATCGGAGCCCTATATTACTATACTACGATAGTTAATCCGATACATCGTCGGTCGAGTGTGTTATAGAGAATAGAAAATGCGGTGAAAACAAGAAAATTGCGCTACGCACCTATCTATCGCAATCTAAGATTAATCAAATCCTACAAGACTCCGAATGATAAAATATTTAAAAAACTATTCGCTGCATCGTTTCAGCTCCGATAGTGTTATAATACAAAAATATCAGCGGCGGAAGCCCCTAAAAGTCGACCGCCATGCGTAATCTCATACAGACACACACGCCCTCTGATTCTCGCGTAGTCGATTGTCCGATTCAATTCACGAATGACATAGTTAGTATAGTAAAAAAAAAAAATGAAAAAATGAATAAGGATCAAAATTAAAAAAACCATCAGACAACAGTCTTTTATAGCGACTTTTTATTGCCACCCGTTTGGAAATACAATTCATTAACATTCCTTTCATCGGAGTGTGCTGAACCAAAGAGTATATTGTATTGTTAGTTATGAAGTATATCGTAACGTGAGAAAATCGTAATACTTATGTTACTATGGATCAAAAAATAAATAAAAAAATTAAGTGCGTCAAATATTGTCGCATTAGCATTTTGCTACGCTATTCCCGAATTCTCATACGTCTTGTTCGCGTATTGTTAATTCGTACTAGAAACAAAAAAAATCTCTGAAAATTATGCTTCTCGAGAGCCCCGAACGATTATTTCTCGTACGAGTTGCTGGTGAACTGGGAGCCGAGTAATCGAATCGGGCAGAATTTACGCGCTGTAAATGTAACGCGAAGGAGACAAACAATGAACGTATAAAGAATTCGACGCACGTGTGGGACAAATCTGAGTTGTAAAAAAAAGAATGCCAAATAAATAATGGTTGTGCCCACGAGATATGCATTGACCGAATGAATATCTGTATCTGTAGTGTGTAATTGTACTGTAAAACGGAGCACGAGAATCGCCTCACTCGAAAAAAGAGAGAAACTGTAATATCGTGCTAGTTACTTTGTTTTCCGAATTCAACTAATTATCAAACACGAAAGCATAAACGTAGCGAACTCCGCCAAAACGAGCGAGTTTCGGGATTAAATCGAACTCGAACAATGTCATCGATTGAGAGAAGAAAAAATAATGAAATACAATTAAAATAACCACGTTTTATTGAGATATAGATCTTTTATGACTCGAGGCGATTTCACGCGAACCGTTATAACGTGTCGCGAGGAAACGTGCGAATTTTACCAAAGTCTCATCTACGATGTAACCGTAGGCAGGCACTATGAGTATAAGGACCTATAGTTTACAAAACTGAAACACGTATTTCTGCAACCGCGAAAAAAAAAATCGCCATCCAGTAGTGTTCTACTGTTGTAAAAGATTGTAACGAAATATCGTCGACAAAATTAGGTCGCAGAAATTCGTGATCGAGAATTACTCTAGTTCAGGAAGAATTGGGCCTTGAAAGATTTTTGTTTTCTTCATCTATACAGTACTGATATAAATATAATAATTAAATATTAGATATTCAACTATGCTTCCAAAATCTTCCAAATTCTACATAATCGATAACAGAGAGAATAATAAATGAATTAAAAAAAAAAACAAAAAGTAGAAAAAAATTCTCCCATAACAACGCGACGATGTACATGGGCCGATTAATCGCCCAATTCGTCCTGGGCCTGACGTATAGACCCGGCAAATGGTACAATTTGTATAATTTAATTAATCGACTGTTTGTTAGCGCGCTCATTCGTCGGATATCGATAAATTTCGAGCCTCGAACGAGAGATCCTGCGTGAGACTATCGTGATAAACAAACAACAGATACGAAAATAAACGTTTATAATAATATCGAATAAAATATAAACGCATTCGTCTTTATTATTTCAACGAATTTTTTCCCAGTTGATACCCGACGGTTTCCTACCTGCCTCGATCTTCCCGTTCTCCCCGACCTCGCAGATCGGCCTGTGTCCCACCAATCCAGTGGCGATGTCCCATCGATCTTTGAGGACCGACGAGGAACTTCTCCAACAAATTTTACCGGACGATTGCTTCTGGCTGGCTCCGGGACTTCCGGCGATTTCCAGCTTGGCTGACAGTGCATCGGTGAGTTCGACGAATTTTCATTTAATGAATTTTCATCCCACGTATTTTCATCCAACGTATTTTCATCCAACGTATTTTCATCCAACGTATTTTCATCCAACGAATTTTCATCCAACGAATTTTCATCCAACGATTTTTCATCCAACGAATTTTCATCCAACGAATTTTCATCCAACGAATTTTCATCCAACGAATTTTCATCCAACGAATTTTCATCCAACGAATTTTCATCCAACGAATTTTCATCCAACGAATTTTCATCCAACGAATTTTCATCCAACGAATTTTCATCCAACGAATTTTCATCCAACGAATTTTCATCCAACGAATTTTCATCCAACGAATTTTCATCCAACGAATTTTCATCCAACGAATTTTCATCCAACGAATTTTCATCCAACGAATTTTCATCCAACGAATTTTCATCCAACGAATTTTCATCCAACGAATTTTCATCCAACGAATTTTCATCCAACGAATTTTCATCCAACGAATTTTCATCCAACGAATTTTCATCCAACGAATTTTCATCCAACGAATTTTCATCCAACGAATTTTCATCCAACGAATTTTCATCCAACGAATTTTCATCCAACGAATTTTCATCCAACGAATTTTCATCCAACGAATTTTCATCCAACGAATTTTCATCCAACGAATTTTATTTAAAAAATTTTATAAAATAAAAAATTCTTCCCGGTGATTCCAGAGCTACGCAGCCTTCCTCGACTATTCCCACCGTCTGAGTCAGCAAGATTGGCTTCATCCAGTCAATTCGATCCCTCAGGACATCCAATCGGCTCTCATGGACCAGCCGGGTGGAGCTTTCATCTTTCACGAGAACAATTGCACCCTCTTGGGGAGTCGTGAGAATCGTCGCGACTACAGCGAGAGTAGCTGCGGCAGTTCGAGCCCCGGAAGCGCAAATTACTCCCGCGACGTAGCTCGAGACCGTCGGACCCCCAACGAATCCTCGGCACTCGGCGCCAACGATGCCGGCGAGCCTGAAAACCTGAGCTCACGAAACCCTCAAGAAGACTCGCTGATCGTAGAAAAATCTACAACTCCGAAGGAGAGCGATGACGAGACTGATATATCGAACTCCTGAATCCGTCGAATTAATCATTATTTTTCATTCACTATTATTATTACAATAATTATCATTACTATTAACAATAGAAATAATAATATCAATATTGTTATCACCATTATTATTTTTGACTATTAATTAATAGCAGTTAATTCGCAGATTATAATTGAAATTCACGCGACTGTTCGATTCCCTCAGCTGTGGCGAATATACCATTGCTATATCTATTCCCTCTACTTTTTCCCGTCGAAAGGAGTGGAAACAGACCGAGAACGTGTGTCGAACACGATCTCGTATTTCTTTTATTTTTTATTTTTTCTATAGAGGTTTCGCCGACGTAGCGTTCGGAGCATATTTCTTTTATTCTTCCCCAGCAGCCTCGGCGGCATCCCTCAAATATAATAATATAAAATCCCCGCGGTCTTTGAACCGCCCACCCCGGGTACATTACACGGATAAGGCGCTCCTCGGAGACGGGAGAGAGAGAGAGAGAGAAAAGCCGACGGCAGGCGTCCGAGGAACCGCAGGAGCACGGACCAGCCGTCGTCGGTCAGGTGTTGTAAAATTCTCGACCAAAGCGCCCAACATTAAACATTGATTAACCCAAGAATTTTTACGATCCTCGTGGTCCCTGCTACCCTCGCTGCCACTAGTGTGTACACACTGTGCGGGATTGCTACCAGCACTTTCACGTATATATTTGCGACTGTAGCCACGACGCACCCGGACGATACCGGAGAAACAGGAAGCTGACAAGACGCTTTCGCATCTTCGGGGAGAAACGTTGGAGACGGAACGACGACGGGGACCACTCTATTGCGCGGCGAGAACCACAGCCCCGCCAGCTTCGAATGTAATCGTCTTTTATACTGTCAGCAAGCTACCTGCGCCCTAAAACACTAATATTCTGTAAATTCCTCGCAGCAGCTCTATCTCCTATTTGGTATAAAAAACAAAAAGTACGTGGCGAGGCTCGTAAATGTTCGTATCTCGTATCCCTCATTCGAGGAATATAAAAAAAATCATATATTTTTCGCAATGACGAATATCCGGTTTGATTTTAGGTAAAAAAATGGTGTCGTGCATTTTTCTTTCTCGGTCATCACAAACCTTTCACTCATTTGACTCTCACCTTAACACTTTATACGGAGATTGTGGTTTTTGGCTATTAGCGTCTCGACTAGTTAAAAAACTCCGGGCTCATCTGTATCATAAGCTACATACTGCAAATCTCGCCCACCCAAAGTTTCGATATTTTACGAATTTCTCTCAGCATCGCTATTTTCCGTTCGGTATTTAAAAGAACGTACGTGGCGAAGCTCGACAATTTTAGTATCTCTTATCCCTCATTCCCTCAAAATGGATGAAAGATGGAATATAAAAGAAAAAAAAAACATTTTTCGCAGTGACGAATGTCCGGTTTGATTTTAGGCCAAAACTACTGTGGTGTTTTCTCGGTTATCACAAATCTTTCACTTATTTCACTCTCATCTTAACATTTTATACGGAGATTATCATTTTTTTGGCTATTACCGTCTCTGCTAGCTAAAAAAAATCTCTGCTCGTCTGTACAAGCTACATACTGCAAATCTCGCCCGTTCGAAGTTTCGATATTATTCGTGAAATTGCACGAGCAAATATGGCCCGCGGCACCAATCGTATATAGTTTACTGTATGTCAAGATCTTATACAACTTGGATACAAATGTATCCAACACCGTGGCCGAAACTAAAAAAGATCGCAAACAACCGTATGGCCCTGCTCAAACATTCGTAATGCCATGGGTACGCTCGTCGGGCCAGTCGAAGTTGTCCAGACGAGACGAGTTCTCCGTGCACTTTGTTGATTTTTCTCATTTCATTATAGAAACAATTTTCGTCTTGGCTGGCTTCTCACGTTCTTTTTTTTCTTCAAAGCCCACATTACATTCGTCTATGACTCTCGATAGTAATAAAAAAAAGAAGAAGCTTTCCATTATAATGAATTCTACTCACTCGTAGTCGCGATAATCGGAAAAAACTGTGTCACGAATTATCGTCATTGTACAGAATATAACAATAGCAACAGTTGTCCGCTATTTGTCTTCCGAGAATAGTTCTTCATATCCTTCTGGAAACTATCCCATCCTAGGTGAGCGCATTGCGTCATTGAGCGAAGAAATGACGCACTATCTTGATGCTGGTAGCGATGGACACGGGTCTTAACCGACGATTTTGACTGCGGAGTCGTCAAGGCACTGAACAATCGGATACCATTGATCGATCCATAATTCGTGTGTAATAATCACGTAACTCGTCTCGCGGTGTCCCAATCGGCGATGGACTCTTGGATCCACGAGGATGAAACTGTAATCGAGAGAAAAAAAAGCGTCAAGCGAGGAATAGTCGCGAGTTAAATATTTCGCTTGTGGAATGACAAAGATTGTTGGAGGTGGAAGTGAATCGCGTGGTCGGGCATCCACCTCGGGCTCCCCCGGGTTCTTCGAAGTGGCGGGGTGCCGTACGACTGCTTGTATCACAAGGTGAAACGAGCGATGGGCGTTCACAAGATACCCGATCAACAATGAGTCTCCTTCTCTTCGACGGGTGTCACGCGTTTCCGTTCATCGTGAGGAACACAGGGATTGGCAAACGGGTCGTAAAAAAGGCGTTGCCGCGAACGTTGTGAAAACATTTCCGAGCCCAATAGCGTCAACGTGAAGGAGTCCCGGTAAACATTGGCCAATCCCCAGGTACGCGCGCCATGCTTTTCCCCTAAATGATACTAATGAAGTCTAATTAGAACCTCGGCCACTCTGGACGGCGATGCTGCGGGAGAAGTCGGGAAGGAACAACCGCTCTGAAGACGCGGAGAACGCTAAGGCGAGGGGCTGAGGTGGTAGCGACGAAGACGAAGAAGTGGACGGCCGGACGACGACGACGACTACGCGGAGTAGTCACTCGACGATAAGTTCACCGTCTAGTGTGAAATATCGCGCCCAAGTGTTACAAGTGCATATCCTCGAGCGAGTTACCCCGAACGAGCTTTACGCGCACAACGACTAGTCTTCCGAAGAAACATTGCTTCCCGCTTCTTTTTTTTTTTTACCTATAACGCGCGACTGTTACTACAGGTATATACTATCTGCATGAGACAGCGAAGATACGCGTCCGAGAGGGAGAGAGAGAGAGAGACGGAGATATAATGCATTATTCGATTATACCCTGGGAAATCTCGATAATCGCGGTCTGCGTCACCCTCCGCTCGTCTTGTTCCCCGTTGTCGCGAAACACTCTCGTCCTCGAATCCCCTGTAACACATAATCTGTTTAGTCAAGTGTTAAGTGAACGAGCTTATGGCAAGAGATTAAATCGTATTTAAAAAATAAACTGTTTGGAACTGTGAGATGAGCTATTGACCGAGAGGGGGTTTAATCGATTTTGGGCTAAGAAACATGTTTTTGTTTTCGCGTTCGTAAACAATTTTATCGAAAAATCCCCTACGGTTGATCGTCCGTATCGGAGTTCCGATCGTGTAGAGAAAATCCCAGGTGCGAATATAAAAATTGTAAGAATATAGAAAAAATAAATAAACCGCGTATTTTTTTTTGTCTGTTATCGATGGAAAGGCTCTCAGCGAAGCTATTTTAATTTCGTTCGCGATACGTCTCATATTTTTTCACAATTTTTATAATTTCATAATTTAATAATGTTTTAAATAAAAAAACTACTTAATAGTTTTATTGTGTAGTGCGACGGTTAGGCCAACGTTCCCTCGCGAATTTGGAACAAGACTCACAGTGCTGTATCGTCTCATCCGCAGAGTAACGGAAGGCAGGGTCGACGATGCAGTCGGCAGTATCGTCTTCGGCAACGGAACTGGATAGTCCCTCCCGATCATCGGCACATTGCTGCGACAGCGAGCGCGAGCACGACGATCGTGACGACAGACATCATCAGGATCACGGCGGCAATGTTCAGCAGTGCGGCAATGCTAATCAATCGTTGTCCTTGTCTCTCGAGGATCGTGAATTGTGGACGAGATTCCAGTGCATCACCAACGAAATGATCGTTACGAAGAACGGAAGGTGTGTATCGTTCAGTGGTTTTTTTTCTTCAGGAGTGTTGTTCGCTTCCGTGCCAGTCTCGCCTGTCTGAAAAATGTAATACTTTTGTTATTAAAATTGCGCTGCTGCTGTTAATCGAACAAGCGTTATAAATTTTTGAAGGTCACGTTTCTGAACTATCAAAGTTATTCTCACGCTATTGTTAAGGATAATTGCAATGGATCGCCCGATTATCGCGAGTGAGCGAGCCCCGCTGGTGCGTCATTATATGTGGTAATACATAAAAACGTGTGATAATCAACTTGGAATCGATAAATCGGTTCAAGAACGTATTAGATGCACTCATGTTCACGTGAAGACATAGCGCAAATTTATTTACCTGGATGCAGATTTTTATAAATTATAAACTTATTTTCTGTAAATTGAAATAATAATGATATCTTGTTGCGTTCTTCGATTTGCAGGCGAATGTTTCCAGTTGTAAAAGTAGTGGCGAGAGGTCTCGAGCCGGCGGCTATGTACACGTTGCTTCTCGAGTTCGTTCAGATCGATCCGCACAGGTGATTTACAACGATTTAGCTTCGATCGGCGAAATTTTCAACCCTTCGTAGTTACTGCAGATCAACTGAACCCAAGCTTTAAAAATGTGGCAATTTATTTTCTTAAATTGTAACTAACGAGACGTATTCTAGAATGTCTAAAGTATGTTCGATTATTTTTTTTCCTGACTTCGATAAAATAACCACATTTCTTGCGTGCAACACGGGCAGAAAATCGCCTATTATTGACGAATGATCAACATTAAGGATGCATCACACATACATTCCCAACCAAAAGTTTAATTCGATCAAATTTCAGTACTTCGCGATATATCGCCATTGATTTTTGGTTGATTTTTTTCTCAGATGTTTGGCGCATGTGCCAAACATCTGCCAAATGATGTCAGGATTTTTGACTTTGCATAATAATAATCCCAAAAAGTTATTAAGAAATAAAAAAAAAATTAACAATTTATTAAAAAAATAAATTGTTAAAAATAATCAGAAAAAATTTTATTTTTCCATTTTAAATGAAATTCTTCATTTGTTAGAATTCATATCAACTTTATTCAGCATGTTCTTACAGTTCAAAAAATTTTTTTTTTCGGTAATTCGACAAATTGATGTAGAGGTACGAATTTCAGATTCCGTAGGTACAAATAGTTCCGTAGGTATGGCCGTCAAAATTTTTTCAGAAACGGCAAATGTAAAAATGTGCGAAAATTCTGACAAAATCCATGTGGCTTCTAGAAAATCAATGAATTTATTTAAAGAGTGAAAAAAAGGTGTACTGATTATTTGTTGAACAATTTTTTTTAACAATTTGTTAATAACTTTTTAACATAATTATTGAACAAAATGAATGTTCTCGGCACAGCAGGAAATGTGGTGGAAATTTTAACGAAGTTAGAAAAAAGTATCGTACGCTATACGAGAGGGTGCAGATTTTCACCTCGGGTGATTTGAGTAAACTTCACACTCTGCGAAAATCGCGCAGTTCCCTCCATTCTAGCATAACATGCTATTTCTTTCCAATTCGACGGATAATTTTCAAAATTGGATCTATTTGACCCGGTATGACTCCCGCGGGATTCTAGAGAAGTGTGACTACGAAGGGTTAAGAAACTCCGCGACGATGCAAACATACTATGAGAAAAAACTTTTTGTAGATGGAAGTACGTCAACGGTGAGTGGGTTCCGGGTGGAAAGGCCGAAGTCGCACCGCCGAATCCAATTTACATTCATCCGGAGAGTCCAAATTTCGGCGCCCATTGGATGAAGGAGGCGGTGTCGTTCGCCAAGGTGAAGCTCACCAACAAATCAAACGGGAACGGTCAGATAATGCTCAATTCGTTGCACAAGTACGAGCCGCGTGTTCATCTAGTCCGCGTGGGAGCCGAAGAGCAGAGAACAGTGAGACTGACAATTTTCTTTTTTTTTTCGTCGAGCCTTCGGAATCTGCTTCGGCTCGTGAATTTAACTTCTACCGAATTCGCACAGGTTCTCACCTACAGATTTCCCGAGACTCAGTTCATTGCTGTGACCGCTTATCAGAACGAAGAGGTGACGAGTCTGAAGATCAAGTACAATCCGTTCGCCAAGGCGTTTCTCGACGCTAAAGAGAGGCCGTCGGACCAGCAGTCGTATCCGCAATGTAAAACAATTCGAATACATTCGATCCATTCAATCTCTCGCCATGTCCTGTATACATTCGGAAGCCTCGGTAACGAAAGATATTTTCCGCAATTGCCCACAGACACGAGCGCCTGGTTTCTTCCTCAGCCTCCGATGAGCTACGAGTACAGCGCTCCACCCTCGGCGATCGGAGTTCCCCACAGTCAAGTCCCAAACTCTCCGAACAATCTCTCGAATTCCTGCAACATGTCGTCCGGTGGTCAGAAGAATTGCAGACCATCGCCCTACACGATCAGACACAAATATTTACAAGACGGTGAGCGAAGAAAAAAATAATCTCATTCACATCCGTAGAGCTCTAAAGTCCTTCTTATCTGTTTCTCGCAGATCAACACATAGATCCGTACAGTCCAGTGCCCCTCCTCCACTCGGCAGCTTACGTCACGGCGACTGGCTGGGCGCCACGCAGTCCCGAACAATTGACGACCCTCAATCCAGCTCTGTCCCAAGAATGGTCATCGTCGCCTCTACCGTCGCCAACTTCTTCGTCGACTTCCGGTTCACCTTACGCCCACGCCGTACTGGGAAGACACGGAGGCACCGCGACGACGACCACGACAACGACATCCTGCAGTCTCTACGTTCCGTCGGCTCAGAGCGTCGGGAGTTGCAACTCTAGTCCTCACGATCACGGTCATTGCGCCGATTCTTCGGTCTGGCTTCATCCCTCCTCTGTAACCGATCAAATGCAGCAACAGCAGCAACAACAATCTTATCTCAATCTCAATCTTCACCTGCATCATCAAATAGCTTCTTATCCGTCGGGAACCACCGGACTGCATCAGACTCTTCAGCACTCGTCGGAACTCGGTAATCACACGGATTCGGTGCTAACGTCGTCGGCTCAGCACGACTACGCTCAGAGTTATCATCAGGCGGAGCAGCAGCAGCAGCATCATCATCAGCAGCAACAGACGCAACTCATTCACCTCCACGCCCAACAGGGAGACGCCGGCTCTCCTCAGTCGGCGAACGAGCATCAGTACGATCCTTCGAAGGATCATCAGGAAATCGTCTACGCGGATCAGAGCAATCCGGAGAGCAATGATATGCCGGTCGACGACAGACGTTACGTCTCCACTGTTGTAGATCATTCGGCACATCATCAGCAAGATTCGACCGGTGAATCGCAGAGTGGATGGACACCTCTCACACCGCCCCAAGCGCCTCAGACTACCGCTATATGACACGAAAGGGGCGAATTAGCTGCGAAGTAGCTGCTCGAGATCCGGTGGTCATTTCAGATTTAAATCGCTCGTCAGAGCGTTATCCTCGATCGTTACGAAAAAAAAAAAAAAACTAATCCGTCCGCCGCAATAACGAATCAATGTTACATTTATTACTATAATATTGTTTTTACGCACGTGTAGCTTGCGTTATTTCTGTAAATATACGACAATCCAAGTTCCTTCGATCAGAGTTGTATACGTTGCTTTTATTTATTCGCGTATAGAAATAGCTATATGTATAGTATAATTTTTTCTTTTATGTCAGAGTTATCAATAGAAGATCGTATGTTACAAGTTGTACTGAGATTGATGATACCGTTTGTTCGTTGATATAATTTTTTTTCTTTTTTTTTTATCCAAACCAGTGATTTCCCATGCAGTCTCTTGTCCATGGGGTCTGACATACCCAGCACCACTGGAAGCCGCAGCCCGCCCGAGTGCAGACCATGTGCATACAGCCTCCTGCAAATAATTTGTTTCGTTGAATAATTTAATCTGTGATGTTCATACGAGTTTGCATAACGTCGGCGCCTTACCGTCTCGTTCGGTTGGAGTTCGGCACTTCGGGCATGGTTTTGTAGAGATCTGTATAATTTTCTTGCTAGCCTCGTCCCATTTGGCCTGGAATTATTATTGAACAATTAACACCGCTGCCCTGGCCGCGCTCGTACCGGACAAAGTGATAGTATAGAAAATAATCCTGCACTGATACAAAAATCCGCTTGAATCAACGAAAGAGTCGAGCAAGGACGTCCAAATAAACATTTTATTGGCGCAGTTAAAACATTGGTTAGTTCAACACTTTTTTGGTGATTTAACCAAAATATTTTTGAGCCATTAAAATATTTTGGCCGACAAACTGAATATTTATTCGATCATCCCTGCCCGAATGTTTAGTTGCTTCACTCGCATTTATTCATCAGTGTGAAGATATCTACACAACATCATATTTCATCTTTGGCAAGTCTCCGTCAATGTGCGGCTTTAGAAAGAAACAAATAATTGTTCACTCGAGGAATTTTATTCTCCGACTGAAGTTCGACGAGCAAAATTTGCGCGATGCAAAACGCAGCCTTTGTAATGTGACGAAATTTGATCTCGTGAAGATACTTTTGACGTCGTTATAGAGAACGAAAGGTACATCGTACATCTTTGGCTTTTAGAGGATCAACGGAGTAGCCTCCGGACCCGTTGGCGGAGTTTGATGTCGCCGGTGGTTGCGTGTCGCATTCCCCTACGTGATATCCACGTAGACATCTTCTGCAAAATACATACTGCTCGGAGGAGAGCAGATTTCGCGTTAAGGGGATGCGAGTCCGGAAGTATTACTTTCCGTACTTACACCGCAGCCACCGATGCACTGAATCCTGCGGCATAACTCATCGTTCGTTCCGTCCAGAAGCGGCGGTATTATACCCATCCCGCAATCCGGTTGCGGACACAGCAGTCCACCGGCTCGCAGGACGTGCTCCTCCGCTCCGAAGCGCTGATACTGTTCGTACTAAAAAAAAAAAAAAAAAAAAATCAAACGATTGTTCATTGGTCACCCGGCCGAAAATCTTCATCCGGAATTTAATTGGAACAAATTGAAAACTACCTGCCGCTCCGGCAAAAGATGAAAATGATGGACCTCGGGGATGTACGAATCGGGACATCCCGCTGGGCACGGAAGCGTGTAGTATCCCTTGGTGCCGTCGAACTCAAATTGCCGCTCGCGCAATCGAACCGAACAGTAATCCTTGAAGCAGTCGATGCACGTTACATGAGACGCCTCGCACGGAAATACTAGGACAGTTTTCCTGTTCGACAAAACACAAGGTTTTCCCATTATTAATCGATTCGGAAATACATACAATCGAACGGACGAATTAATTGATTGTAGCGACCTTACGTCCGTGCACGCGAGACACGGTACTTTCCGGAGATTGGGCCTCATGAGATAGAGGGGAACGGCCTCGTCGGTTTCACCGAGACTAGCGTGATTGGCGCACTTGAAGAAGAAGTGAGCATACAGAAATTGTCCGTCATTCTCGTCGTCTGCGGCCGTAGCGGGCTGGCAGAAATCGTTCTCGCAATGAACGGTTATCCTGTGAGGCTGGAGAACGTCCTGCCAGGATTGCGGATCACGGTCCACCGTCACCGCTCCACTTCCACAACTGGCGCATCGCACTCTGAGCTTGCCAGCTTGGACTGACTTACACGGAGACGAGCAGTAGACGAAGAAGTGGGCACGCTCTCCTTGCTGCTCTGTCGTGAATAGCCAAAAGAATATTAAGCTCGTTAAAATATAATTCTATAATCATTTCAATACCAATCGGAACAAGCAAATTCAATTGTCTTGAGCTAAGAATAACTCGAGTTCAGCAATTTTATTGATATATATATTTTTGTACGTATAGTTATGATTATATTCCTTGAAATTTATCACTGTTTATAATCTGTTAAATTGTATTTTGCTTTTATTATATCGAGAATTTCTGTTAGCTGGTTCTCGATTATCGTAACTTTCGTGATATACGCAGTCGTGACAATCTCAGTCAGTACTGTCGTCTGTAATGTATTCTTATCAAGATGCTAAGGTTGAAAACCGCTGAATAAAATCTTCGTGTTTCTTTCATTATGTAAAAACAACAAAGATCATGGTATTAAAATGTAAAAGGAATTTGTTTCCAGTCTACCAATAAACAAATACAATAACTATAAATAAATAATGTAAACCTACAAAAGATGCAGATATTGTACGTTATAAACTTCCTTCCAGTAATTTCTAATAATAATCACAATAAAAATACTGCAGTCACATCTTGACAACCTTGTTTAGCGACTGTCTCACTTTCATCCAACTCCTCCAGGGACAGATCGGTCAATGTCTCGTTCATTGGCTTGCTGCCACTGTCATTGAATTCCGATAGCTCTGATATGGATTCCTCTATCGTGCCGGCGGAGTCATCAACTCTGCGTCGTCTCTGAGGCGGCGCCCTGACCGCATGGAGGATACTCTGTTGTCCCAGGTCGCACTCCTGAAAATCGTCGTAATACAATGTAACAACGAATAATTTGCCAGCAAACGATCAAACTGTTAAAATAAATTCTACGTCTCACAGATATTATGGTAGAGTTGTGAAGTTCCTTTCCAGCGAATATTATTTTTATGTCGTCCGGCGAGATACCCATTTTGGGTGCGACGATTTCTTTAACATTTTTTATATCCCACTTTGGATCAAGATCCACGGACAGTGTGTTACCCGTGTTAGTTTTAACGTATATGCTCAGTGAATTCGATATTTTACGCTTGCCGAACCAGATCAACTGTAACATCCTCAGAAACGCGTTTTTCACTATGTCAAACAGGAAACTCATCGCTTATCGTAATTGGTATAAACATTAGGTCTTCTTCTTCCTCTTCCTCCTTTTTTGTGGATTTTATGCCGATTGGCCAAGTTCCGTAAACATTAGGTCTGTTCGTTACATGGAATCTACTATTACCAATATTTGATAACAAACAAATATCCATCACTGTTTGCAGTGCCACCACGCGGCATTATCGTAAAGGTCTACTCTCCACGGATTCTGTCCCATTTTTCGTACGCATAGTTTGGTCTCCTGTCTAAGCTCCATGCCGGCGTCCCACCGGTTCGACTGGTTTTATACGTAGAGAGCGCGCATGTTTGGAATGACAGTTACTTTTTGACGTGGGCTTTCGATTGTCAGCGATTAACACTGTTGGATAACATAAACGGTTACAGTTCTAAATAACAATAGAAAACAATGCCGTCGGGAGATATCGCGATGCTCGTGGACATGGGCTTCAGTTCGTCAAAGGCGTGAGTGGGCTTCGTCTCGATGACTTCGTTCCCTAACCTCCATTGACGAATCATTCCTTATTTGTTTTTCTAGCGAGAAAGCTCTACAAGTTACCGGAAACAAGGGCGTCGAGCCGGCGATGGAATGGTCAGACACATTTACAATCCAATGTCCGCCGATTCGTCACCGCTCCGTCGATGAGTGAAACGAAGATTTTCGATTTTTTTTTTTAAGGTTACTGGCCCATTCCAACGATGTCGAAGCGCCGAACGAACCACCGGCGGCCGAGAGCGCACCGCAAGCTGCGACCGACCCACCTTCGGAAGAGAGCGTCGCCAGTGCCAGCAACGATGCCTCTGCTGCCAACAATGCAAAATCACTGAAATGCGACGTGTGAGTTTATATTCCTAAATTTGAAAAATTAAACCCTGGATGATTTTTATCTCATCGGTCGATTCTCCCTCAGCTGTGGCAAACTGTTCAAGTCCACACTGGAAGTCGAATATCATGCGACCAAGTCGGGTCACGACAGTTTCTCGGAAAGTGTGGAGGAAAAGAAACCCCTGACGGAGGAGGAAAAGAAAGAGAAGCTCAAATTGCTGGAGGAGAAACTTAAAGTGAAAAGAAGAGAGAGGGAGGAACAGGAGAAGAGGGAAGCTCTGGAGAAGGAGAAGGATAGAATAAGATCGGGTAAAGAGATGGCCGAAGCAAAGAGAAAGTAAGCAGATGCTCAAATCAGCTTATTTTGAATATTGAATTTTCTTTGGGCAAACTAAGTTTCTTTATTTTTCAAATTACGTTTCTTTATTGGTTTGTCTTATTTAAAGTTTACTTTTTAAAAAATTCAACTTTTACATTGTACGGTGAGAACACCATGGCGGTGTCCTACGTAACTTGAAATAAATAAAAAAATCATATTTTTCAGATACGTAGAGTTGGAGATGCAGAGATTAGTCGAGCAGAGAAAACGGGAAAAGGAGGAAGAGAAGGAAGCCCGTCAGAGGGTCAAAGCTCAGATAGAAGCCGACAAGGCTGCGAGAAAAGCCAAAGCTGCTGCAGAGAGCGGCAAAGTCCCTGTAGAAACGCCCTCCGTATCCTCTCCAACGTCCTCCGTGCCATTGGTGTCTCCCCCGAAACAGGACTACAAAGAAACTAAGCTTCAGGTCGGTGAAAGCCCCAGTTTCGTAATATAAAATAATTCTCTATTAGCAAACACGTCCACGTAATACCGCACGAAATATTTCGTCTAATATAATTATTACTTTCAGATAAGACTCACAAATGGTCAAACGATGATTCAAAGTTTCGGGTGCAAGGAGCAACTTTCGGCAGTGAGATTATTCATCGAAATGAACAGGAGCGATGCACCCGGGCCGTTCAATCTAATGACGAGTTTCCCAAGAAAAGTTTTCACCGATGACGACTACGAAGCGCCGCTCGATGTATTGGGTAAGCGAAATTTATTGTTTCTTCCTCGTGCTGACTCTGTCTTATTCACCATCGCAAGCGGAGCTCGTATATTCGCAACGATGAAAAGTTAAAGATATACAATCTCCATCGCTGTGTGATTTATCGCGTGCACGTGCGATCTGAGAATAGCAGAGGGGGCAGGAAATAAACGTGCCAATACAAAGTTCATCGATCTACATTGACGTTGGCAATTTCAGGCTTGGTGCCTTCGGCTGTTGTGATCGTCCAGAAAAAAATGGAATAACAAAAGAACACACATAACTGTTATACCTCGCTGCGGACCGTGTGATTTGTGGACAAAACCGTTCCGCAAACTATAGATATTAAGAGACAGTAAAATTAATGGAAAAAAAACTGAAAAGTCGAATCATCTTCATAACTATTGAATTATCAAAAGTTGTAGCTCATACTCGTACTCCTTGGTTCATCGGATTTAAGGCCATGCTTTAATTAATAAAAAAAATCCAAAGAACTGCATAAATAACGATTAAAAAAAACATTTAGGTACGAATTGTATCGACCAATAGAAAACTTTATTTATGCCTCCAGAGCGAAAAGAATCGCTCGCGCTGCCGTTCTCCGTTGGCATGTAATTATTTTTTATATCTGCTCTTTGTAAAATTTTTCTAAAGCTTCCCAATGATTATACTTGAAATTAAATGATTCAGTATCGATAAAATTCGAGATAACCGTCCATGTGGAACAAATTCCTCTCCCACAACCTCGTACTTACAAGCTATAAATATGATGCACTCGGATGTTTGAGGTCGTGCCCGATAATAGCTTGCAAGATGTTTCACACAATGATTGTCAAACTGCTTGGGCGCTGGCATTCTCGGCAATATTTGTCTAGTGTTGAAGGCATTGGCTTCTTTTGATATTTTCGCGCCAAGAAAAAAAGTATGCTAAACAATTTCGTCATCATATCTGAATCGCGCTATACGTCATTGGAACGCTGCCGGGATAAATAATTTCCTTCTCGAGACCGCAGTTCGTTGGATATCCTGGAATTCCGTCGCAATCGACGAGATTCAATTTCTTGTCAAAACATATCCTTATCTCGAACAAATACGAGTCCTTGGTTTCCTGCGGAACAGAGCAAAGAATTCGATGTAAAAAAAAGTGCTAATAACTGCAACACTAAACGAAGTACAAGACTCTTTTAACTTTTAAAAATAATTTTGCTTCCTCATAGAAGAAGCTATGTTTTCGTGAAAAATTTTTTTTCGAGATTTTAATGTCAGCTTACTGGTCGAAATGGTCGAAAACGTCGAGAAATGTGATTTTTAGCTGGCGTCCGCATGTATGTGTGCGTGACGGCCTTGCATCGCTTAGAACGACTATAACTCGGAAACGGCTTGAGATAGCGGGTTGAAATTTTGTACACTAGTAGAGTGGTCGCGTCTCTTCCTTCGGTGTAATTTTCATGAAGATTGCGGCCGGTTTCAAAATTCACGCAAATTCGAAATTTTTGAAAAATGTCTGTTGTAGCTCTAACTTTTGCAGATTTTGAGCTATTGTCATAAAACTGCACACGAATATAATATTTTGATCAAAGACCTTTGGTATTGAATTGGCCGAAATCTACCGAAGGGATCAGATTTTATGGAATTTTGAATTTTTTGAAAAATTAATAAGAACGGTTTAATTCGAGTAAACAGGGAAGTATCGACCTCAAATTTAGCATGGGATTGGACTGACACTGTACGATGTTTCATATTAGAAGAGACGTGACTACTCTACTAGTGTACAAAATTTCAACCTGCTATCTCAAGTCGTTTCCGAGTTATAGTCGTTCTAAGCGATGCAAGGCTGACACACACACATCCGAACGCCAGCTAAAAATCACATGTCTCGACGTTTTCAACCATTTCTAGTAAGCTGACATTAAAATCTTGAAAATTTTTTTTCACGAAGACATAGCTTCCTCTATGAGGGAGTAAAATTATGTGAATGGCAATGAGTGATATTTTCACACTCGTGAAAAAAATACGTTTCTATGCTTTTTCCATACAAATAACTACTGTGGAAATGTTTAAGTCGGACATATATATGAACCTCGGAAATCGTTATAAAGAGCATTTTTTTCTTCTACTTTTCTCCAAAGTTTAATTTAGAAACTTAAGAGTCATGTAACTCCTTTAGCGGAGCGGCATCGCGTGTCTCACCGAATTAACGATGCACTCGATTTGGCACTTCTTGCCGAGAACTTTAGCAACTCCGTCGAGGATAGTTTGAGCCGTATATTTCTGTGCGGGCATGATACTGGCTTTGGCGAGAACATGTTTCATGTCATACTCGTCGAAGAGTGTGAGACCTTTCTTGAAGTAGTTGTACTCGCTGTTCAGAGGTTCCAGAACCGCCGCGCACGTTCCGTGTTTTTCCCACTCGTGAGTCCAGAAAGAATGATGCTTAGTGCCCTTCATCACGTCGATCCATTTTACTTCCAATTCACTCTCCAGCGGCTGCAACGCCGTTATGTCGAACGGCAGACTGCTGTTGCAGTAAAGTGGCCCTATAACATGATACTTCGTCGGCCAAATTCCGTGTATCGACCATTCCTCATTACCGGGCATCGCGCAATCGTGCTTCGCCGATTTTTCTTTCCACGTATAGCAAACCGTTTGGGGCCAGTGTTGAGTGAAGATCAGAACATCGAAATCATTAGAATCAGAAATTGTTCGCGTTCCTCGCTTCTCGCCCTTTCGCCACCTGTAAGAACAACGTGAAAAAAAAAAGAAAAATAAAATACTGTCAGAAGACTTTGCCGCACAGCGGATATGTTTTCGGAGCGTTGGTTCGATTCGATTAAGAACAACCGATTTTAAGAATAAGAAACAGTAAAAATCAATTGTAAAAAAAAAAATTCAAGTTTCGTCCGTACAATTAAGCTACAAATTCTTTCTCGACGGCGTGCAAAAAACAGCCACGAGTAAAAGAATCGTTCTCGACGAAAACTGCAAGATCCGCTCGGCTATTTCCCTCTGCCCCGGTGCGCATGCGTCACTATTCTACCTGCTGCGCTTGCCATCTTTTCCTCCGAGTGCAATAACGCTGCAGAGACTACAGCGTGGTGTATGTGATTCAATTTTAACAAAAACGTGCGACGAATGAGCGAGATTGAATAAAGAGTGTTTAAATTGAATAAATAATATATCGTACCCATCTCGTCGCTTTGTGTGGCCAAGGGCAACGACCACAAACAGCGTCAGTAAGACGACAAAGGCCTTCGAAATATTCGCTCGCACCATTGTCACAATTATAGAATTACACGCGGATGAAACAAACAACAAACTGTCCGACTCTCACTGTGCAACACGAGTGAATTGAGATTTTACAACAGCGTCGTGTTCTTCCCCTCCGGGAATGGCCAGAACGGCCTTGGACGATTCGTGAGGCGTGTGTCCACGCGCCCCCCTCTTCTGCCCCCCCCCCACTACTCGCTACCTTTTATCTCTGATTCTCAGCTGAGAGACCAGCTGAGTACACAGCTGATGTTTCCAACAATAACACTTGCGGCCTATCGATCGAGGCTTTTATACACGTTGGCTCGAGAAAATTTAAATGAAAGGTATTTTCTTTTAAAATTATCATAATAATATATTAATGTTTATATATATAATATATTAATTATCATGATATGTATTGTCAATTCTGCGGGCATCGTGTATGCACTTTCCAACGCTCGGAGAGAATCAGTGTGCGCGCGCATGCGCTCGCTCTATCACTAAGTTCGAAAAAATGCTAACGAAAGCTATTTTTTTCCTCTAAAATGATCACGATTATATATTAATGTTTATATATATATATATATATATCATATATAAGTGATCATTATATATAACAGAGCTGGGCAAATACACTAAGTACTTCAAGTACGTATTGAAGTATCAAGTACTGAGTCAGTGCCCAGTACTGAGAATTTCCGTAATTCAGTCCTGCCAGTACTCAATACGTCAGTACACTGTTAGAAAAATAGTTTGAAAATTGAAGTACGGTATTGCAAGCTTCTTTACATAAACTGTTTCTGAAATTTCAAACAGGTTTGCGTTGCAATTTTGCAGTAATATTTGAATTTTTAATGCAACATTTTCGCAAATTTCCGACAAAACATTTGTAATTTTAATATCTGGTATTTAAATTTTACAAAAAAAAGTACATTAATGTTAAATTAATGTACATAATGTAAGCAAATTTCAAATTCCAACACATTCAATTTACAATTTATTTTTACTCAAGAACTACTTAGCGCTCAGTACTTCTAGTACTTGATACTTCTCTACGTACTTTAAGTATTTATTTATAGTATTTGCCCAGCTGTGATATATATTATCAATTCCGCGGGTGCCGTGTATTTACTTTCGACCGATCGGAGAGCAACAGCGCGCGCATGCGCACGCTCTATCACTAAGTTCAAACTATTATCATCGCTGTCTTTTATCGAAGATGTTTACATATACGTATAGTTAGCTGCGAGTTTCGTCAACGAAAAAAGGCGCTAGATAAGGGGCGCGCACCCGCCGAGTTGAACTATGTATCGAGCGATCGGTCCATCCGACTAGGAAAGCAGTCTTGCACGACTTACTTGCGTGACTTTTTGCCCGCATGACTCTACGATCGACAACGAGCACATTGGTTGCATACTAATGAGTGACACCGGCCACCGGACCGATTCCACGCTCTGGTTATCCGTCGCAAGGGCAGACTGACAATAAGTTCATCGAAAAATATGTCTAGAAAATAATAAACCCGACGACTAGAGTCGCCCGGTGACGCAATAATTCCGAGGCACGCCGTACAGACCTGTGATTAGATTGATTTTTTTTTTACTTAACTTTTTTTTATTTTATGCAAAAATATGTGTAGATAATTTATAACTGCAGCTCGTGCGACGAACGAACGACCTTCGACATACCATCCCGGCAATAGTGTAAATTTTATTTTGACACTGCTCAATTTCGTTGGTTCTCGAGACATATTTTTCGTTGTTTTTCTACTGTAGACATCTTTTTTTAATGACGATTTTCTGCTAACGCACTGTCACGACAGTCATATAATATATTATTCACGAGTTTTGCACTAGTGCTGCATTAACGTTTGTCGTCGAAATTACTTCACCATTCGAACACTGAATAAACGTATGCGCGCTCATGAACAAACTTTTCACTCGATCGAGCAGCGGTCCTTGATCAGTCTGCCGATCAGATGTAACGCCTGGAACGTCTTGTTCGGCTGCAATCGTTGTCGCAGCAGGTAATACGTTAACGCCCTGATGAGCACGAGGATCACGATCAGAGCTACGAAATCTATCCAGAATGCAACGTGCTCCATACCTGAAAAACAATCGTAATTCGTACGGTTTGAAATTTGATTGGCAGAGCACTCGACGTGCAAGTTCTAAGCTTTGATTGATATACCGAAATATCATCGACATGAAACGGCTGAAGTTAGAGCCTACAATTTTCTACCTTACCGACAGGACAATCAGCTCTTACAGATCAATTGTGCCAATGCGAATTCCCCGTAAATTTACATAAAAAAAAATGTCGATGAACAAGTATGAAGCATAAATTCTTAATTATAACATTGTACTCCGAAATTATATTTATATTACCCATGACTCGGAGAAGTTCCCGCGGATTTCTGTAGTGACAGTATACTTCTTCCAGCGGACAGGGCATTTTATCTCTGTTGTAGCCGTAAGTCGCAGTTATCAGTCCCTCCAGTCCGTATCTTATGTAGCTCACGTACATTATGATATTTCGATACACCGGCAACGGTTCTGGGTTACCCATTCCTTGTACGGCAACTAACATCAGAGGGACCGTTAATGTAGGTCCGACGAACATACCGTTCTGTAATGTAGCCGAACAATTTTCATAAATTTCACGTTCGATCAGAGTAACCTGTTTGTTGGACAACAACAAAAATCTCAAACGTACCACGATGCTTAGAGTACTGGCGATCGCGAGAGCCATGCTCTCAGCGATGAAGGCGCAGACTATGCAAGTGCTGAAGAACATCGCACACCTGTAGACCTCCAGAGATTGCCCGCTGAGCAGATAAACCATCGTCAGGTATATGAAACTTAGGAACAACTGAAAATTGAAAAAAAACGTATTAAAATATTAAATAAAAAAAATGGCGTACGAAAAAAATAACTGAATATTTTTGGATGAAATTTTGCAGAAAAATTGACTATTAGCCACACATACTGTGCGTGAAATTTTAGCTTGATCGGTCGAGGCATTCTCCAGTTACGGCGGTTTGAATTTTTCGCGTCCGATTCACACACACATACACACCTACACTGAGAGAAGCATCTAATAAAAATGACTATATCGCTTTAGAGATATTACCGTAGCACATAGTAGTAGGGCGCTAGGGCGCCACCTATGGTAGGAAGTGGCGAATTTATAAAAAAAATTCTAAGACATTATGGTAAAAATTCTTGGATAATCTGAGACTTTCTGCTATAGGTGGCGCCCTGGCGCCCTAGTATTATGTGCTATGATAATTTTTCTTAGATGATCGGTAATTTTTACGAGATCCTTTTCTCAGTGGTACCCACACACACACACATATATACATGCATACATCCGGACATTTTTTCTAAATGGCATTTTTCGATGTTTTGGAACGTTCTGAACACGTTTTTATTAAAATCTCGTAATTGTTATTTTCACCATAATACGAGGCTGAAGGACTTCGGTCAATGACCAGTGGCCCACCATATGGCATTATAATGTGAAAAAAGGACTCCAAAGAAAAATAGATCTAGGATTGTATGGGAGGTCAATAAATGTCTTATTGCACTCGGAACGAAAATGGCAGTTTTACGCACGCTTCGCGTGCGCAAAACACCTGTTTGCGCACCTCGTGATGTAAAATTGGGTACGATACTCGTGCGATAAAACTTTTTCTGAACTCGTGTGATTGCAACACTCGCCTTCGGCTCGTGCTGCAAAGTCACACTCGTCAGAAGAAGTTTTATCGCACCAGTATCGTAAATTACTATTACTACTACTAATGTTAAATAATACTAAAGTTTTGCGAAGACATACGTTATAACGACCGAGTCTCCAGCGTGTCTCACTTAGATATATATTTTTCACGGTCCAATTATTGTATTTAAAAAAGGAATACATTATTGTAATTTGTTTTACTATGAATATACATGACTAAGTACCGTGAACGTTTACCATCGACCAACCTGTGCAGGAATGTTGGCTACGCTCATGGCGCAGAAGTAGGGGCTGAGATTGTACCACCGATTGAAGTGTTCGCGCTTCAGCAGCTGCACTTCAGTGGGATCTGATGAAAAAAAATGTGTAGAAATTGTGTACTCAGTAATCGTAGTTTAATGGAAAAATTTATGAGACGATTTAACTCTAGAGCGAACTTACAATGCAGTAGCACGGGAAGCATCGGCACGTAGAGAAAAACGATTAGACAGGTGAAACAGAAGCCAAAGTTGAAGAGGGTCTTCGAGCCGTCGTTACCAATTCCAAGAAATAGTCCGCCGATTATGAATCCAAGAAATATGTACAATGAGATCTTGAGATACAGGTAATTCTGAAAAAAATTCTTTCGATTTACTATAAATGAACTTTATTTTTACAGAGAAGTATGTAAAGGGCCTAGGCTTTTTCTGCTCCGTCCATAGATTCAAACTGGTTGAATAAATATTACTAACATCAACGAGATTTTTTTTTTCGATGGTCCTCAATAAATCCAATTTTACTTCACTACATTATATCCTCGCAACTCGAAGAAATATGATATGGCAATTGTTGGAATTAATATTTTATCGACTTTAGTAATCTTGTTTCTCGGTGCATATTTCCAATCTTTTTACGTGAAAAAATTTTTAACGTGAAGATCGAGATTTGAAAAATACGGCTGTTTGAAAATACAAAAAATCGCTAATTTTATTGTAATGTTCACTAGGAAGAGTCTCTATAAAAATTGTAGTTATTCGTCGTTTCGAAGCCACGTGTGATGCATTCTTCCCACTGATCACGAATCTGCCACTTATCTTACTCCTAGCTCAATATTTGATACAGAAACTCGCGTCAGAAAGAACATACTAATTTTTCGTAAAATTCAAAAAATTCGAAATCTCAACAAATTTAAACGGTTTGATCGATCCTTGCCAATTTAAATAGGGATCGTCGGCCGATAATAACTCCTTCGTGTATAACTTTTTAGCCCGATGACGCAAAAATGGTAAGAGCTAGCGTGTGTATAGACCTTTTTAGCACAGTTCAAAATCGCATAAAATTGTTATGACTAAAATGATTTTTATAATAATTTAACCAAATATCGAGAATTGACACCTCTGCCTACCTTAGAACTTATACGAGTTTCAATTTTTCCGATCTGAGACACACACGCATCCAGGTATTTTTTCTAAATATGATTTTCCGATATTTTGGAACATTCCAAACACGTTTTTATTAAAATCTCGAATTTTTTTTCATAAAAACAAAACTTCCTCCACGAGAAAGCAAAATAATTTATTATTTTATCAAATCTGCAATGCTGCTTACCCTGTCTCTGCAAAACTGGACCATCCGCCTCTTGAGCAATGTCGAGAATTGCTCGAGCCACGATATACTTGGAATTTCTCTTTGCATCTCACTTTGGTGTTTGGCCGATCTCGTTATCGACTGTATCGGACACTTGACTACCACATGAATGACCATTCTCTCCACGTACTCGGTGCCGTATTCTCCAGCAGATACCTCAATCACTGCAAAATAGTGGAACGAATTATGGTCACGAGAATTTTTTTTTTTTTCATAAAATAAAATCAATCTCGGGCTGAAAGACCCAGGTCGACGGCCCTTTGCCAATATGTAAAATTAGCCATAGGTATAAAATGTAGTATAAGAACGCAACTGTAAATATTAACTTTGACAATGAATCTCCTTTACTACTACTAAAATCAACGTCTGCGCTGTTTCGAGAGACTCACGGAAATCGGCAGGATTATAGTGCCTCGGGCAGGCGATACCGATTTGTTCGAGATACGAAACGACGTTGGTAGTCGGACCTCTGTAAACGCACTGTCCAGCAGCGACGACGTAGACTTGATGAAATTTTGCAAAAATACTTGCGCTCGGTGTGTGAATCGAACATACTATAGTTCTGCCGCTTTGGGCAACCCTTTGCAGAAGATCTGTACACTGGATAGACGACATTTCGTCGAGACCTCTGGAATATTATTTTCATTAGTGACGCTAATTCGGAACGGATTTGATCGAAAGAATTGAAAGAAAAAGAAAAAAAATCTCGTACGTCGTGGGTTCGTCGAGAAATACGACGGGCGGATTGTCTACTAGTTCAAGAGCAATCGCTAGTCTCTTCCTTTCGCCACCGGAGAGCCTTTCTGTCAACGTATTCCTTGCACCAACCAGTCTCAGAGTCTCGAGAATCTCGTCAATCTGAAATTTCATTCATGCTCTGTTAGACACACAGCTGTCAAGGCTCTCTGCATTGCGGTGTCCTTTCGAAAAAAAAGAACTGCATACCATTTAAAACTGGCAAAGTCCGTAAGTATAAACCGCGAGCACATACTCGCTAACGGGTAATGTATTTTTTTATGTAGGTCATCTTTGAGTGGAAATAATTGCGGATGCTTTGTCAGACTTTGTAGCCGAGATAAGAGATCTTTCTAATTAGAAACGTTCTAATTAGAAAGTTTCGCTTTCGATTCCGTGTTCGATTCCGTAATTGTCGATTGAGGATTATAATCGAGCAAATGGTGAATAACCGGTTTCAAGGTGCATTCTTAGCGCGGCGACATTCATTAACGGACACTGCGACGCCTTGATCCCATATCTTAAAGACATTAAACTATTAACTAGTTACTTACGATAGATTCCTTGGTAAGTTTCGCGATGGCGTTTCCGAGCTTGAGATCGGCCGCGAAGTGCATCGACTCGAGTACCGTGAGTTTCGACTGTATGAGGTCCTCTTGCATGATGTAACATGACATTTTCTTGAATTCGCGGAGATCCCGCGTCTTGCCGTTTATCGTTATAAGGCCGCTGGCCCCCATGCATCTGAAGGCAACGATAACATTCACCGTTTAATTTTTTAATTAAAATTTTTTTAAATTTATTTTATTTGACGGATTTTTCCTTCTTTTACCAATTTATATTAAACCCAGTACAGAGCTCTAAATACAAAATTATATTATAAAATAACATTAGATTCTAGACTTACATACTAATCTAACATACATTAAACATCTATCATTTCAACGAGACTAGTCCACCCTGCACTTCTCTTTCCTGTAACATAACCTGATTTACTCATACTTTAGTACACGTTTTTACAGGTCTCGAAGGTTGAGCTCGAAAAATTCAACATCCGAAATTCATTCCCAAGTCTGGACATTCCCGTGATGGCCGAGTTCCTAGCTATATTTGTGCGACACTGTCGCTTGCAAAATCACCGCGCTGTCCCTTCCCGGGTATTCTGTCGTGGGACTTAATTATATCATTTGGATTTAATGATATCATTCGGATTGTAGGTAAGAAATTTAATTGGCATACACCGATGTAATGTCCGTTGAATAGGCAGTCCCCGTTTAGTTAATTGGCAACTCATTATCTACCTATCTACAATTGTATATTATTATGTACCTATGATATGTTCGTCGAAATTAAAACAACTCGTAACACGTCAGTTTATCTAGCGGTGAAAAACGAACGCTAGATAATTCAAGGGATAATCATTCTGGTTACTACGGAAACAACGTAACCGCATCGCGTACTGAATGACGTATAGTCTCGTAATTTAGCCCTCAATCATGAATCTCAACTGGGCAACCGGTGACTTGGAAAACACATGACCGAACGGTTCAATGAAGTTGCACATTAAGCTCGATTAATTCGATTGGGACTCGACGAAAGTTTACGGTCCTCCGATGTGACATTAATGCTAGAATTAAAGTTCATGACAAAAAAATGGTCGTAAATTACCAAGGAAATGTCACTCCTACTGGGGCAAAAATTGAAACAGAAAGGTTAAAGGTTCACGATATATATGCAAATCAGCCACATATTTTCATTCAGATCGTTCGTAACGAGTCTTAGTGTTAGCAATGAATTATTTGCATCGTGTCCGAAGTTTAATGGCGATTTTTGATTTTGTACTGTTTTTTTTTCATTCAACGGTAGGGGAAACCGGGCCGAGATAGACCTCTAAGCAAATAATGCAGCTACAACCCTGTCGAACAGATTATTTATTGTTTGTCATCCAACAATTATATTTTCACAGTTTTATAGCGCGTCCGAAAAAAAATTGTCTGGGGGTAACGAGCTACCCTTAAATTGTTCACTTTTTTAACCTCTGCCTGTACTATCCATACATCTTGAGTTTTCCTACTTCTACCTAGCAGTAGTGCTTGGGCGCCAATAATCCGCAATTACAGACTTCTAGTTGTCTTGTTTAGGGTGGCCCATTACGCCCCGCGTCGGCCTGATTTTTCGCTAGCCCATCTCGCCCCGGTCTCCCCTACTTACGTTGTTGAGAAGGAATGAAAAAAATGATTCGTCATCTAACGCAAGTTGAACTCACTTATAACCGGCGAGAACGTTGAGAAGCGTCGATTTCCCCGCCCCGGATGGTCCGACAATTCCTGTAAGTTCGCCAGATCTGAACTGTCCGCTGACCCCTCTTAGTATGAGTTTTGAATCTGCGAATTATAGAAAAAATATAGAGGGTTTTTTTAAAATCAATTTCCGCGATCTTTGATCCAAAGTGATAGCAGCTACTTTATTAACCGTACCATACACAGTAAAATAGATGCTAACATTTCTTGTCCACAAATGTCCACAATTCTTTTCATGTTAATTTTACAAAAACAAAGCTTCCTCTATGAGGAAGCAAAATGTTGTGCATTTTACAAATTTACAAAATCGTTCGTTAATTTTACGAGTAGTTTTTGTAATTTTAATAACAAAATAATTATGGACGTTTGTGGATAAAAAAAAAGTTTGTTAAATGTACAAATCTTTTTTACAGTGTAAAAAAAAACGAAAAATTGTGTATCACTTGTGCGTCAATGTATTTTTTCCTCTCTTCATCATACGCCTATCGTTTAATCCTGCAGAGTCACGAAGCTTTGAGTTGCATGAATTATATGTAAATATCCTTGCTTCCTACATGTAACTCTTGAATGAGGTTTGCGAAGAGTGCGATGGAGGACTTGAATTGACAGCAAACTAGTTCCTGATTATATTTTTCCGTGAATGACGCATCTATGTAGTCAAAAAACAAAATAATAATTGCGTGTGAGCTGCATTACACTCTAACGCGAATATTAGCCCGAGTACCGAAAACGGGTACGATATTATTATTATTATTATCATCATCATCATCATCATCATCATCATCATCATCATCATCATCATCATCATTATTATTATTATTATTATTATTATTATTATTATTATTATTATCATTATTATTAATGAGACTCTTTGAATGATTCAGCGATGCCTGAAGTGATAGGTATTGACGGGACTTTAACGAGGTCTGTGTGTCGAGTTATGCATGGTTAATAAAGAGTACGACAGCAAAACACGTAAGCACTTGTCAACTTCTTTTCAAGCAGATCAATCATAGACGTCTTTGCTGTCCTGTTTTGTAGATGTTTTCTATAAAACATATGCGGTTATCTAAAAAAAAAAGTTGGAAATTGAAATTTTCATATTGCTTCTATGAGAAACAATTTTTTGTATTTGGATTCCCCATAGAGCAAACTGTACGAGTACAAGGCCATTATAAAGAAGCAACCAGAAAATTTCAATTTTCAACGTTATTCAATGTCAACGTGCTTGACATTTCGCCAAAACAGACGTCGAATCTGTGCTCGGCACCAAAAAATCTATGGAATCAAGCTCTCCGGAATTTTTATACACATTAAAATAATTACACAAATATATCCGGACTTTTTGCTAAATGTGATTTTTCGATGTTTTCGAACATTTTAAACACGGTTTTTTAAAAAATTGGATACATTTTTTTCACCAAAACAAAGCTTCCTCTACGATGAAGCAAAAAGAATACAAAAAAAGAACGTCTTGTTCTTCCAAGAAAAAAAAAATTGAGTTCTCAATGAAGTTCGCAGAATCGACCACCTCTTGGTCTGCAGAAAGATCTCGGGGTATGGATAACTATGGATGTTCTAGAATATCTAATTAATTTTATCGTCCTCGACGAAACGGGGTCGAGGCTGCAAATGTTACTGAAAACGGCACAGTCAATGAGCTGATATGGGATCGGCGAGGATCTTGATAAAACATGCTGTATAAACTGCGCGGATTCATCTCGGCACCAGAACACGTCATACTCGCACGGTAACGTAAGATCGATGCTATAAAAAGGATGTTAAGATCGCTTTTATTTTCATCAAGTAATTCCTTCATCGATATATGCTCGCTAAGAGTCGAATCCTGGGTATATCCGTGTTTTTGACATTATCGAAACACTGATTAAAGACACTCTAAATGCTGCGATACGGACAATTGTCCGTATCGCAGCATTCCGAGTGCTTCGACGTATTTTTTCCCGCTCAACACGAATCCGCTGGCCTTTTTGGGCCTAAAGTACGGTGAGCCATTGGAAATGTCGTTTTTATGGACGAAAAATCGTGTGTTTTAGGATTGAAATGGAAAATATTCGGTTGGAAGTAAAATTATTGTTATATTCGTGATCAGCGGGAAAAAATACATCGAATATAGCTTTGAAGCAAAAAAAATCGAATGAACAACGATTTTTCAATGTATGAGGCACTTTTGGAAAAACGTCGATTTTCGTGATTTTCACACGTCGATATCTCGGCTCCCAATGGAGGTAGGAAAAATCCGAGGTGCCCATCGTGTTCTACGGGAAAAAATACACAATATAGGGCCTTGTCCGAAGTTTTAGAATCGTTTTATCGTGCCGTTTGAGGACGTTAAAAAAAGCAAAAAATGGACTTGAAAGCGGTGGACTTGAAAGCCTTGCAATTTTTGATGAATTATTTTTTGTTGGTATGAAATGTTTTTTTTTTCGTTTATAAAAGTAACTGCGACGTATTCCGACGTGTTTTTATGTGCTGAATGTGAATCTGCTAGCCTTTTTGTGCGTAAGTGTAGTGGGACATTTGTAGCTTTGATTTTATGCACTGAAAACTGTTCGGTCTAATGTAAAATCGCATTTTTGGGATTAAAATCTAAAATATTGGGTTTGGAGCAAAATCAATGTCATATTCGTGATCAAGTGCCGCCTATGAGGGGAATTAGGATCATTCTACGGGAGGCCCTTTCGGCTGGTCGACTAACAGCTATGAACGTTCTTTAATTTCATTAGTAGTTTATCATAAAAACTTCATTGCAGTTAAAAAAAATATAGGCGATCTTAATAAAAAAATTAAAAAATCGAAAATGGAATTGTCACAATAGTATGATTTTTGTTTGTTTGTAAGTTCATATGTATCCAGAAATATCGAAGAATTTATTTCATATGAAAAAAACAGGTTTCCTGATTGATTGTTTGTCGAACAATTGCTTATTATTTTTTAACAGACCTGTAATACTATTATGCAAAATTAATGTTCTTATCAAGCTGCGTGAAGCACCCTTAATGTTATTACATCGATACGTTCCGAGAGACTCAGCCGAGAGCCTAAAATTGTTCGAATAAATCGTTAAAAGCTCATTCGAGGCTCTGTCGCGATGACTCGACGTGTTCGCGACAAGTAACAGAAACTCGGAAAGAAAGTTGTTGCGTTGCAGGAAGAATCCCATGAATATTAATAGTCGCGTCACGTAGTCGAAACGTAAGCTTGTAATTTCAATGCTCGTCGAGTCTATTGTGTCGTGTACATGTCCGCAAAACACCCACACTTTTTTTTTTAAGGAAAACAAAGCATCTCGTTTCTCGCGTTAATCTTCTTCTTGCGTATTCTCCGGGTGTCAGGTATGCAATGGTAAAGAACGCGTTTTGCCTCACAAAATTTGGTAGATTCAAGCGGAACGGTGCGACCGAGACTGGGTCGCAAAAAGTCATAATGGAACAAGCCTATATAGCTTTCTCAATGGCACCGAAGGAACGGTTTTTATGATCAAACGCTATCAATCTCCAGTTCAATGTCGCAAAGGTTAACCAGTTTTAGCTATTTTTTGAGAAATTTTCGTGAAACTACAGGCTCTCGGGAACTTCGGGTTCACCTTTTTTTAAGCGATAGAGGAAAGTGATAAACTGGCGAGAACTGGTCGGCTGATTTTATTGCCGATCTATCGTCATGGTATTTAACTTCGCTCACAACGAAATGTATTTTTTTTTATATAAAAGAGAGTTCGATGGCATGAGCATTTAGAGGACGAAGATTTTATTTTCCGGATCGTAGTTTAAACAGGCAATGGAATGCGATTCTCCGGGACAGCAAATTAATTTATGCTGCCGGTATAGAAATGCAAGCCGACATAGTCAACAATGTACAAAATGCGTTGCTATAAAAAAAAATCGATCCTGCTCCGAATGGATCGAGCGTTCGTAGATCGTACCCGATGCGGAAGAGTCGTCGTACGTAGAATCACCGAGGAGCTCAACGAGAGGTGCATTCGAGGCGCATCGTTCTATGACGAGCGTGGCGCGAAGCGATTGCCACGACGATTACGACTACTCTGCACACTGTGTCTTCGTCGAAACGAGCAAAATATTTCGCAGGAATGTTTCTTCGATCAAACGCGCACAAGCTAAAGCGTCACGAATGCCCAAGCTCCGGTGTGAAATTTACGGTAAGCTAAATTGGTCCCACATAAATCCTTGCGTACCAGACTGACAAGCTGTTTCGTTACTTGCAAAACATTAAAAAAATTTTTTTTATTGAATATGGTGTCCTGATTTGACAAAGTTGTTATTCACCGTGTACCGATGAGCGATAATTTACTACATTTCCAGTGATTCATTGGGCAGACCTGTGAGCTCAAAGGCGGCATATTCTTTTTCGTTGAAACAAAACTACGAGACTGGAATTTTAAAAAATAAAAAATACAAAAAACGCATCTCTCGCAGGTACTGAAACGAGGCTCAGGCGCTCACATCCTCTATTTTCTTTTTTACTTAGTTGCAGTGACAGTCGCTGGAGATGCGAAAGGTCGTCTTCTGTCGGATCAGTTCGGGCTGGGGTGATTGCACGATTTTAAATCACAATCCCCCTTTATTTTAGGTTGCGGCAACATCGAAGTTGTCAGCGACAGCAAAACAACTACATACGATACACAATTTTAACGCTGGACAAATATTTCTTTTTTGTTGGAACAGGATAATGTATTGATTTGTCATTTTACAACAAAAATAATACTGTGCAGCATCGATCGTATGTTTTTGAGGATTTTTTTAAGCATCGTCCGAGCGGCGAGAGCTAAGTCCTCGTCACCGCGTTCTGCGCGAAAAGAAAATTATGCCCGTAACGAAATTTAAATGATTGCAAGAGGCTGCGGAGTCGAAGAAGTCACGCGAAGTGTCGAGAAGGCAATGTTATTGTAGAAACATACATATTTTAGTTTCAACCGGCATGTGTTGTTCGCAAAGTAGCACTTGCAGTCTCATTCGTCACCTTCGTTGTCCCGGCAATCGTCTGAAGGAAAAAGACATCACAATCTCGGCGTAGATCGCAAACTCGTCGCTTTGGCAAGATGATTCATCGCGGAATACGCGACAAAGTACGCCATCCAGGACCGTTCATTCTTTGCAAAATCCAGGAAGAATTTATAAATGCATTTTTTTTTCTCCTACAATTTGCTTTTTACAAAAATAAGGAAATTTCTTTAATTTAAGGCAGTTTTAAAAGGTTTAGAGGTTTAAAAGTAGTTTAAGAGTAGTTTAAAAGTAAAAGTTAAGACATGTAAAAGTAAAAGTTAAGAGGTGTAAAAGAAAATGCATAGGTTCTATTAAATATTCCAACGTCGGTGTTTTTTCACTTATTCATTGGTACTTGCAGGTATTCTGCAATTTTTTTGGAGTACACCGAAAATAAATTAAGGGTGCTACGCGGTTTCATTTTTGAGCACTGAAAAAAAGGTCCTGCCACTGAGACCATGATATCGAACGTTCTACTCATCTGATATAAAAAAAACAAAAATATTATTGATCAGTACAAGTGTAGCTATCGCATAAACCTCTCAAAATTCGTAAAAAAATTCACTGTGTATGGATTTTCGAAAATCTATACACATTGTTGGAAAGTCACCGTTTTTGGAATTTTTGGGGGCTAGTGCGATAGCCACACTTGTGCTGATCAATAATCTTTTCGGTTTTTTTATGTCAGATGAGTAAATCGCGTGGAATGCTCGACTTAAAGTCGCTCAGTAATCTTATTTTATTTTTATTTTCGAAAAATGTGCAGGGCACCTGCAAGTTATCAATAAATACGTAAAAAAAGGACCGATGGTTAAATATTTAATAGTATCTATAATTTGTCTGTTTTCTTTAAACCTCGAAAAAGAATCCTCGTTTAGACTAGAAGACTGCCTTAACCGTGCATAATTTAACTGTGCATTCATTATTGCATTAGAATAACCGCGGGATAAATAATTTATGAGATTGGATAATTGGCGCATCGTTCGAATGATAACGAGATATACATAGGAAATCAAATTATATAATGTATATCAATATCATTGACACGCGCCACGGTAGAATATCGCGAAGAATGTATACACTTGGATTTATTATGAATTTGTAACGCATTGAAAAATGACTTAAACTTTTTACCGTGGATTACACGCTAAGATTCTCAGGCTCTTTTCGCTTTCTCATAGAGTAAGCTTTATTTTGGTGAATAAAAAATGGAGATTTTAGTGAAAAAACCTATCTAGAATGTTCCAAAACAACGAAAAATCGTACTTAGAATAAATGTCCGGATGAGTTGGCGTGCGTGTGCATGTGCGTGAATCATCCGCGAGAAATTTGTTCACACATCAGTATTCAACAGTCAATGTCAATAGACAATGTCATAGGCAATAATCAATATTTTTTCGATTCTTAATTTAAAAAATGCTCAGTTTGGTTTTGTTTTGTATGTGATTTTCAATTTCTTCAAAAATGTCTGTACGTGTTTTAGCGCTTAAAATTTTTTTGCTGCCTGGGCAAAAAGATGTACACAGATGGAGTATGATTGTCCGATGATTTCTATTAAGTTTGTAGAGAATCGATCAAACGATTTAAATTTTATGTCATTTTGAATTTTTTTTAACGTCATGAAAAATTCGACATGTATTTTAGATATATTTTTCCGTCTTAAATATTTATCTATGAATGAAATAAACCGCACATTCGTGATCAGCGTGGAAAAATATAGTGCCAGAGCGACAGCTAACGGAAGAAGTTTATCGAACATTTTTATATCAAATATTCCAACAATGAGTGATTTTGCATACTTTCATACAGCGATTTCTTTGCTTCCCGATGGCATCGCGGAAAAACCCAGGTGCCTATCATGTTCTACGGCAAGAAGTACACAAGATGATGGATACGACGAGGTTAAAAAGGCTCCACAAATAGGTATCATTTGGATGTCTTAAGTAAAAATCGAAAGTGCAAAAAAAAAAAAAAAAATTAGGACCGCATAATTCCAGGTATTTTGACCGCATATTTCCAGGCACGATTGCTTCATCCGACTCCTGATACGGCAATTTAAAATTCAAATCGCGAATCAATCACTAGTCCTCCGAATAAATTATCGACTGACGAAGTTCTCACATAAATCAGACGATGACAGAAAAAACAACAAAAAAAAAAGAATCCAACACGCGACACATTTCCGCCGACAAATGATGCGAGGATTTATGCGACTCGTAACTTTGACGTCCATCCGTAATGAAACAGTCTTTTTCACGCGCCAGTATTAACGTCGGTATCGTCAGCTCCGTTTTGGCTTTGTGTCGTGCAATTATTCAGCCCAATATTAATTGAATAAAGGTCGGGTGTCAGCGCGTCCCTATCTGTACGCCATCGGCGGTTCTGTACGCATTGGAGCCGGCGAGAAGCGATCATCCTACATCGAAGCTCATTTTGTCGCAACTGTTTCATGCGCAGCATTTTTTGCTTTCCTCGACTTGGCTAATAAAATCATTTATGTGTTGCATGCCGATCGCACTTTCCGCAAGGCGTCAATTACGATACAAAGTTAATTATCGGTTGCGAAGAGTATATTATCATATCACGGCTATTTGTATCAATAAAAACTCCTTTTTTTTTAACTATTGCCTGTCGAGAGTCTTTGGATCGAAACTATGTAATGAAAAGAAAGGTTCCGAGGACCACCCGGAAATATCTTCTAGCGAAAAATTATTTGTTTAATGGCACCGTTTCCTGTGATCTCATCTGAAAGCCGATGTGTCCCGTGCGGAAAACGTATAGTATGTTACACGGGAAGGAGACTGTTTTCCAGGCATAAAAAGAACCTATTTCACGCCTGTAACGGGGGTGGAAAGCGGTCCACTCTTGACGAGCGGGAGGAAAAGTAATTTAGCGAGAGGAAAAGTTAAACTTTTCCTCCCGCTAAATCACTTTTCCTCCCGCTACATCACTTTTGCTCCCGGCAAATCACTTTTCCTCCCGCTAAATTACTTTTCCTGTCGCTCGTCAAGAATTGGCCACCTTCCATGCCTGTTGCAGGAATAGAAATATAGCCACTTTTTAGCTAAGTCGTGAAAAAAATAGCGTATGCAACTCGGGAGGAAGTGTCTTTTAACCTCGTGTGAATTCCGGCATCTCGTGTGAACTTCACACTCGGTGAAAAGACGCACTATCGTCCCTTCTGGCATAATATACTATTTTCCCGTGGGGAAAATTGATTGAGAATACCGAAAATCGCTGCTTATCCCTAAACGTATCCCGAAACAAACTTTCTTCGCTCGACGTTTCGGGTCTACATCCGATGTATCTTTGCCACTCCTATCACAATATTTAACACCTTATTTATCCTAATAAAAATAAGATATTGTGGTAGTAAAACGAACTTTTCCTTCCGTCGGGGACCGTGTACGCGAGGTCGTGGAATTCGATGTCGACTGGCGGCATCTTCGTCGCGCGGTTGAATGCCGAAGATTCTATCGCCATCCTCGTAGCTTCGTCCATCTCGAGTCCAGCCTTGTCCCGGCCGATCCCCTCGTTCGCAGATTTCTTCACGATCGGTTGATACGGATCCATATTAGATGACCCGCGAGACAGTCGTCACGTTGTTCTCTTGATCCTCAGTGTGCCCGGTTTCGGCTCATGCCCCCGTGCGTCGTTTCGTCCATCCGGCAACGCTCTCGGACGGGAAGTGCGCGAAATCCTACGAACATACGCATGACAATAGTTACCCCACCTCGTGCGCAAGCAATTTTGCGTTTATTTATTTCGGCACGTGGCTTTGTCGAATAAATTATCTATCCGCGAAACTAAACAAATAAATAATTCAGTGCAGAGGAGAGAGGGGCAAAACGGACCCGTGTCCTCCATCGGGTGTCGACACTATTAATTTATAACTTTACACTATTACTGTATTTACTTACAATTTTGTATTTATTTATTTCGGCACGAGGTTTTGTCGAATATACGAATTATCCGTGGAACCAAAAAAATAAATAATTCAATGCAGAGGAGAGAGAGGCAAAGTGGACGTGTGTCCTCCATCCGGTTTCGACACTTTTTACTCTTTATGTCCTCGGACATTTTTTTTCTTTATGTACAGCAACTCGATTTTCCACGAAAATTCGAAATTACGATCGTTGCATGAGAACACAATAGAATAACGATACGGAAATGAATTGAAGCATACGTGGGCATAGCAGTAGAGATAACCAAACGCGGGAACGACACTCTCACTCTCGGGTTTCTCCACTATTGTATCGCAACTGTAGATATATACATATATTTTTTAAATATAAAAAATAAATTAAAAAAATATATTTAAAAAATTCGCTACCGGCTCACAATGCACCCCGGATGTCACAGCAACACCCACCGAACGCAAATTCACAAAACTCGCAAATTCACAAAACCCAACGGCGAGGCGTAATTTGCATATAGAAATTTGCATTGCGTTCGAACGCGCTCTTTTCTCGGAGCGCGATAGCGTCGAGCGAGCCACCGGAAACCGGAAGTGTGAGTTCGCCGGGTGTAAAATAATAAAACAAAAAAAAATGCAAAAACAACAGAAATAATAATGATTCATTTCAGTTTCGTACCTTCTCGCAGTGCAGTGAATGTTCCTCGATTTGCCGATAAATTATGTCGCGGATGATTTTCCGTGCAACTTTGACGAAGTAATTTATGAGGTCGTCGACGCAGTTGCGGTACACATTTATCGATTGCGTGGGAAACGGTTCTCCGTCACTACCCACATGGTGCTCGATGTCGGGGGCCTCGCAAAACTCTGGTAGGACTGTAAACACTTGGTCGCATATATATTGTTTTTTATATAATAAATAATAATAATAATATAAAAAATAATAATAATAAAAATTAATTGTTCGAGTATCGAAGTATTAGTTTCGGGAGCTTCGCAAGCGGGTAGCTTGCACGAGTAAATTAAATTTCGTTGACCCGTTCGGTTGTAGCTCTGCGCACCGTGCGAGCAGCCGCGGTAAACTGACTCTTGGGGCCGTCTCCTCGTAGCTCGAACGACGCGGTATCACTGGCTGTTGCTCGGAGTTGTTCGTCTCGTCGTAACGTTCCGATGTTATACCATACGAACTGCGGGCACGCCGGCAGCTGCATAAATCACGGTCCGAGGTTTTGATCTGTTTATGACGGGAGATCGCGAGCTTACAGACATACTATCGGACAGACATAATATCGGGCACAGTGGGACATATCAGTACTGATGCAGACACGAAGCATAATGCGCCGATTCCGGGGGTGATTCGGTCAGGGTCAATTCGATATTTGGTTCCGTAAATTATATTCGGTATTTGGTTCCGTCAATTCGGGTCAATTCGGTATTTGGTTCGGTAAATTCTTCGTACGTCGGGGGAACGAGGCTCTTGTGCTCTTGTGAGGGAGGGTACAAGACTCGAGAGAGGGCAGTGTACTATCGTATATTCGACGGTCCATTGACATTCGAACAGTTTAATGGATTAGCCAGTTCTTGTTCGACCTCCCTCACGGATGGCTCAATGACAACTCAACTTCGCGAGAATACAAAAAAAAAAAAAGGAAATACGAGCCGGGCGGAAAGAAATAGTGTTAAATCCTACCAAACATCGACGTAAAAGCACAATAAGAAAATTGACAATTTGTATAGCATGATAAAAGCCCTACAGTTGGCGCCACCAATGGTATTCGATAGGAATATTGCTATTGGCTTTTCTATAGTTTATTGCTGCATACGTTGCTGCATACGTTGTTGCTGCCGCTTGAGGGAATTGTACTTCTCGGAGGCGAATACTCGAAGTACTTGAGTACCGAGGTGACGAGTAGTTGGTAGGACGCAAGTATTCGTATTGGGTACTTCAAGTACTCGAGTGTATAGGTAAGTACTTCAAGCAATTACGGTATGTGAGCATTAGAAAGCACTGCTTTTCAATAATTTATATAATTGAATACGGAAATCATTACGTACGCGGCAGGTATCCGTTCACGTGAGCGGGCGTTCCTACCTGATTTTGATAAAGGTGCAGTTCCCGTCTTAGTTGTACTTGCAACAAGACGTTGGGAATAACGAGGTCGACTCCTTTTACCACACCCAGTTGTTAATTTACTTAATAATGATGATACTGCTATTTTGACTATTTAACACAATTCGCGATGCAACGACTCGTGTTTTTTTATATAAAAAAATCTCGCGCCATTTTCCTTATATCTGTCGGTTTTTTTTACCGCTAAAATATGCGGTGCGCGACGAGCCAATTATGTTTGACGACCGTGCTGTCGACACCACTGTGACATCTTCGACACCTGTGATTTCGAACGATAATTGTTTTATTAATTTTTCTACGAAATTGATATTTTTTTATATCTTTGCGTTTATTTGTTAATTTTTTAACTTTCCTTTTTTCAAGTGCTTCGGGCATCGGGAAGCTGCCGCTTCTCTTGATGTCGACGCCGCCGTGTAGGCGAAAATTGTTTGTTCTTCTTTTTTTATTTACGCATCGAGCATCGCCTCACGTGCTGGTACGTTCAAAGAATACGACTCTCTTTATCGGAGTCCGGCCTGTCGACGCAAGTGAACACAACCAGCGCTCCTCGGGCGATAAGATCCTATGGACTGGATGCATCTGTTTGCGTCGCACTGAATGGGCTTGTTTCTTGCACGCTATAGTTCAGCACTAACCGAGATACTCACAGTTCGTCGTGTGTTGAAGAAAAAAAAAACCGTTCTGTGCGTCACGGTTATTAAAACTTTCCAAAGCGACACGATCGGCCCGTAGAGCGTATAAAGATTTCTTCTTTCCGTGGGAATTACGCGGAATCTATCCTAGGCGGGTGCGAATGCTTTAGCGGACGGATTAGCTGGGTGGTCTTTTGGACCGCTTGAGGCGAATTTAAGGGGCTTTGTTTCTTAGTTAAAAAACAAACAAAAAAAAACAAAAAAAAACGTGCAAATACTGCCCGATCGTAAACCTTACGATTGGCCAGACGACTTCGCACCGGTGTGTGAATACTCACGCCGACAATTTTCATATTCTATACACGATTCAGCAATTAAGACAGCCTATTTAATGTTTATTGCCCAGAAATAAACATTTCAGTCAGTGGGCCAAGCCCGCAGTCCTTGAAAAAAAAGGACAAAAAACCTTCAGGGACGAAGGTGTCGTCCGCGCTATATTGTTTTTACGCGATCCTTGATTCGCGGCCGATTGCACAATGTAGGGTAGGCGGTTCCGAGCGTATCGTCGCTCGAACAATGAGCGAGAGTCGTCTCGTCAGTTAGGTATCCGAGTAAAGAGCAATTGTTTTTTTTTGCTCACGAACGGGCGACATCTTTTGTTTAGAATAGAACCTCGATTATCCGAACTCGTCGCGACCGCGTCTCGATCGGATAATCGAAAATTCGAATCGAAATCGAATCGAAATAATCGAAGAAAAAATAATCGAAAGGTATCATATGTAAGTAAGTAAGATCATAAGTAAGACATATGTAAATGAAATAAGAGTTTATATCAAATTTCAAAACATATTTTTAACAATATTCCAACATCGAAGACTTTAACGGCCTATGCACCGTTCTTTTGAAATAGAGTACATCGACCTATATCGAGTAATTCACTCAGAACTTTCGGTATTTTCGATGCGTGAATGTAATAATAACGCTATTATTATTTAATTGCAATCAACTCGCTTGAACACGGGCGTGGATCTAGTGACGGAGAGCAACAATGTACAACGTTTCGCGCTAGCGTTCGGATAAAACGGAGTAAACGGAGTCATCGTTCGAATAATTGAGAGTTCGGATGATCGAGGTCTTTCACTATTTTTTTTTATTCGAATTCAAAAATTCGTTCCCAATACCGACCCGTTCGCACAATGTGAACAATTTTTAAAAGGTGTCAAAAATGTTTTTTTGAAACATTGACAATATTTTACCAATATAAAAAAATATTTGGCAAATGTTTAAAAAATATTTTGATAATATGTTTGTCCGCTCATAAACCTTGCATTGAAGTGTTTGTGAAATATTTTATTGAAATGTTCTCTATGTTTACATCGCCGCGAAATGTGGAGGATTGCATCACCAGTTCAATTTGCATATACACACCCGCTTAAACACGAAAACATTCGTGGAAATATTTCAGTGAAACATGAGATTAAAAATATTTCAAAACTTTTTCTCAATATATTTCAGAAATATTTCACATGTGTTGAAAGATTAACTATGTTACTGAAATATTTGAGAAACATTTCGTTGGGATAGTTTGACAGAATATTTCAAAATATTATTTTCATATATTTCCGAAACACTTCGTACGATTTGAAAGATTAGAAATATTCCCAAAATGTTTTCACAATATTTCGTGCTATACGGAAAGTATCGCAATATTATTATTTTCCTTTTTTTGCTTAGAAACTCGTACCCAATAAATTTGATGTTCGAATTGAAGTAGCGAAACAAAAACTATGGCATCGCCGCTATCATTCTACAGGGGACGGATTTATTCCGAGGTCACGTAATCAATATTATAACTCGTGCAGTGAGAATGACAGTGGTTAATGGACTTTGGCGCCCGCTCCAAAGTATTAGTCATCTGAATCGATCGACAAACGGACGCGTTTATACGAAGAGCGTGTCGAAGATCGTGTCGAAGATCGTGTCGGGTGATGTACAACCAGGAAACAGTACATTTCGATACGAGTGCGAAAAAAAAATTTTTACGAGTGTGACTTTGTAGTACGAGCCGAAGGCGAGTGTTGCAATCACACGAGTTCAGAAAACGTTTTTCGCACGATTATCGGATAAAATTTTATTTCACGAGGTGTAAAAATGGGGGTTTCGTGCACGCAAAGCGTGCAGAAAACTGACGTTTTCGCACTGAGTGTAATAAATGTATTTTATAAACACGTGTACGGGAATAAAGTTCCTCTAGTTATAGTCACACAATTTCATTCAACGAATGGCCGACGCTTTTGTTACGATGATAAATTGCGTTGTTACTCGCGCGATCGACCCGACAAATAGAGATTTAATTTGGTATCTTTTTTCACAAAAACCCACACAGATTTTATTTTATTATCGATGCAGAATATCAAAGAGGGCGATGGCAATCGAAAGTTTTCGTTATAGAGATTATTTCGTAGAGATATTGAAAATACTATCGAATTGATCGCACAGGAATTAATTTTTACATAAGTTTATACACCCAAACGTTCGGGTTAGGATGACTCAGAAACTTCGATATCGCATAAAATGTATTGTTACTGCTGCTCGGAGCAAAATACATTTCCACTTCTCGTTCATTGGAAGGAAAAAAGGGGGCGAATCGTCCAATCTTAAACATGCGGATTTGTCCTACACGATTCGGTACGTTCCGGAATGAGATTGTTTTTTAATGATTGACGATTGCTGAATGCACGGTGCAGGGACGAATACACCGCTCTATCGTTGAGCGCAATTACGATCGTTACAATATTACGATTATTAGAATCCATGCGCCTACATTCGACGGAGAAATTAACGCTTATCTGCACTCGGAGATCAGTTCGTAGGGTCATCTTATCGAATTTGGCTAAAAAAAAGGAAGATCATCTTCAAAGAATACTGCATGTTGATTGAAAAATGGAATTAATCTCAGTGGTGATATGTGATCACGTAGTCGTATGTATGTCAACGACGATCTTTTTTTTGTGCGTCATGAATATGCTAGTTGTTCGAGAATGAAGGGAAGGCCGGGGCGAGATGGGGCTCAGGGGCGAGATGGGCTAATGAAAAGTCAGGGCGACGCGGGGCGTCATGAGCTACACTAAAATTATCAAAATAAAAATAAAAACCTGGGAGGAAAAAGATAAAAACCTTTTGTAGGCTACGACAGAATAGGGAAGCGAGACAAAATGGAGTGTCCAAAAAATTATTGTATTGCTTTATTATTAGGAATGCCTGATTGTCTTACAAAAAAATTGGATTTGCGCAATTAAGAACACTGCATTAAGAACTTTATTGTTGATAGATAGAAGTAGGAAAACTCAAGATGTATGGATAGTACAGGCGGGGCTTAAAAAAAGTGAACAATTTAAGGGTAGCCTGTCTCGCCTTGGGCTGTGCAGATAGGCCGGCCTAACCGGCTAAAATATCTTATACGGCTAATGTATTCTATAGTTTGGCCGGCTAAGCCGTCTTAGCTGGCTAAACTATTTTGGCCGGCTAAGCTAATACAGTCTTGGCATTTTTTTACGAATTTTTTTTTTCGAATGTTACCTGCAACGTATTCCGAAGTATGTTCGCCCGCTGAGCACGAATCCCCGGCCTTTTTGGCCTAAAGTACAATGTGACATTAAGAAGCTCGATTTTATGCACTTGGCCGGCTAAAATAGTTTAGCCGGCTAAGGCGGCTTAGCCGGCCAAACTATAAAATCCATGAGCCGGATAAGATATTGTAGCCAGCTAAGCCGGCCTATATGTACAGCCCCAGTCTCGCCCAAACATTTTTTTTCGGTCGCGTTTTAAAACCTGTGAAAATATCATTGTTGGACGAAAATCAATAAATTATGCTCTCGGCAGCGTTGTAGCCCCGCATTATTTGCTGAGGGGGCCCATCTCGTCCCGGTCTCCCCTACCAGTAATTCGGTACATTCCGCGGGTTTGATATCGATAAATTACATTAGTTACTGTTTTATCGGTGAAGTTACCAGTTATTTGAACAAATCACGTGCTGCCAGTCGGTAAAACTGGCAAACTATTAGTGTTAAAAGGCTGCTTCACGCGTTGTGATTCGCTTACACTTTGAAGAAGTATCATAACGATTTGAAGACATTTTTTTAATACACCTGAGCAATTATATATTAATAATTATTGTAATCATTGCTAGTGTACTTATATGAAAATTAGAAACATGCTTTAATGCCGTGAGGCCATATGGACTGGGTATTAGCATAGCTGGCGTTAGACCATCGATATGTATGTACGTTGAAATCATTTTCAAGGAGGAAATTTCACCATTTCACATCACTGTCACAGGACGCCTCAATCTCGTCGAGGTATAGAAGCCTATCGTTATTTCAAATTCGTTCAATTTATTTTTGCTTCCTCATAGCGGAAGCTATGTTTTCGTGAAAACAATTTATTTTTGAGATTTTAATGTCAGCGTATTAGAAATGGTCGAAAACGTAGAGAAATGTGATTTTTAGTTAGCGTCTGGATGTATGTGCGACAGACTTGCATCGTTTAGAACGACTATATCTTGAAAACGGGTTGACATAGCGTGTTGAGAGTTTGTACACTAGTATAATTCTCTTCCTTCGGTATAATTTTCATGACGATTGAGGCCCGGTTCGAGATTTTACGCGATTTTGAAATTTTTGAACAATGTCTGTGGTAGCTCTAGCTCGCGATTTTTAGCACATTTTTTAGCTATCATCCTAAAACTGCACACGAATACAATATTATGATCAAAGACCTTTGGTATGGAATTGGCTGACATCTACCGAAGGGATCAGATTTTATGGAATTTTGTTTTTTCATTACTAAAAACGGTCTAATTCGAATAAACATGGAGGTATCGAGCTTAAATTTTGCACGGGACTGCATTAACACTGCACAATGTTTCGTAATAATTTTAATAAAAATTGATCCAACCGTATACATTTTATGGGATTTTGAAAATTTTGAATTTTTAAAAATGCCTGACACGAGTTTCTGTATCAAATATCGCGCAGGGAGTAAAATGAGGTATAGTTTCGTAATCAGCGCTGAAAAATAGATTAAAAATTGCCTTGAAACGACGCAATCCGCATATTTCAGTTTGCGATTTCCTGTAATAAATCCTGATGTAAATTTCAACGGTTTTATATTTATGAGATGTAAACTTTTTCTATGTTACGAAAAAAGGGGCAACGTAATTTGCACATGGTTTTTCTATACTTAACTCAACAATACTATTAAAAAAGAGTTTAAACTCGACATTTTCATATGGCTTTCTCATAATGTTCCTTTATTTTTTTTTTTAATTGTTTTTTAATTATAGCTTTGTCTATAAGGAAGCCAAAATGGAACAACGAAATTTATCATAGAGAAAGTTATGTGCAAAACCTTGAATCATGCGGAAATGATTGTGCAAATCACTTTGTACGCTTTTTTTCTTCCCGACGTGCACATAGCCCCGTTCACACTCCCTCCCCTCCCCCCCTCCACGATCGATCGATTTTCCCGCGACGTCTTGTGTTGCGTGCTTCGACTTCGGGGTCGAGTGTTTTTTCTTCTGCTGTTCGCGAATAGCCGTGCGGCTAGGCATCTGCAAAAACGTCAGTAAAAAATGAAGGATAGATCGAGTGGTGGTTATCCAAGTTGAAAACAATGAGACGTCTTCTTTGCTGAACACCCGACGAGAAGCCCGAGATTATTCTTATTCGTGTTGAATTATTCTATCGGCTTATTATTTATCTGTTGCGTATAAGAACGCGATGAATGCACAAGAAAATTATGAAAATCGTACATTTATTCGTAACAAATATAACTTTATAAAATACAGTAATCGGCACGCCAATCGGGCACAATCTTTTTTTAATGACTGCATCTACTATGTAGACTACGAAGTGATTTTTCGTTTCCTATCCATTGACAACGACAACAACAAGCCGTTTCGCTATTCCTACCCATTCTCTAACTTATAAATAAATTTTCCGCGTCACACGCGCATCTCGAATTTTCGTCAGTAGATAGAGTCGCATCGCAGTAGATAGTGTTTTTTGCAACACAAGCAAATGACCATATACAAATATTTTCCCGAAAGAATTTTGTAATATCTGAAGATGATAATGTTCTATCTGTACGAATCGATAAAGCAGCTTTTTCTTTTACGAATTTTTTTTGCGTAAGCTTGAAACGCTTTTTTTATCCGGTATGATATATATTTACAAAATAAACATCATATTTTCGATTGCACAATATTTCCCATTGTTGTCGACGTTGTTTGTCTTCCTTTTTGTTTCTTGTCGAAACGAACTTCGTTCGTTCGTTACATCGTCGAGACGTTAGACACTACGCGCCAACGTTGCGAAGAAGTATCGTTAATATAGCGTCTTCTTCTTTGTAAAAAAGTTAGTAATATTTGGCTTTCAACCTGTGTACGTTAAACCTGGCAAGATAAATTCGTGCAATTCGTATAATGCCTACTTAGAGAGAGAGTTCGAACTTCGTATTACTTTGTTTCGTCGATATACATTCTTTTTTAAATTCCTCTTATCGCGTCTACAACGAATGTAACGCAAGCGAGTACTTCCTTCATTATTGTATCCTGTGCTCACAGCCATTGGCAGATTAAATAAAAGGCGGTCGCCACACAAAGGCCTCATTGGTTCGAGAAATAAAATTGGTGATGCTTCGAGAGGGCAGCCTTGTGGCTTAACGGATTCGCTGCGAATCGTGGCTCACGGGAATATTAATAAAGAAAAACAAAAATAGTAAGAGAAAGTACCCTGAACAACGAATACGTCATAATGATAATAATTCCCGTGTTGTCTTGTCTCGTTAAAATAAAAGTGAATAAATTACGTTAACTCTCCGCTCTTTCACCTTTATCGAACTACAAACAAAGAAAAATAAATGAATTTTCCTTAAATCTCGTTCGCGTTCGAATTTCTTAAAAGTATATACTGACTATATACTAAACCCACGTTAAGAAAGCTCTCGGAGAATTTTATTATTTTTCCCAGACCGAGCGAGATCGGGCAACGATTGTTCGTCGTGGTTGAACAATTTCTCTCTGAATCGCTTGGCAACTAATACCCGACGAACATCCCCCCCAGCCCCGATAAGAAAGTTGCTTAAAAAAAAAAAAATCGCGATTCACCCGTACGACTACAACTGTTGAGCTCCAATCGTATCCGGAGTTGCATTGATCGTGTTTCCTTTTTTTTTTGCAAAAGTTCTTCATCACATAATTATAGGCTCCGTACAATGCGACTGTGTGTATCGCGTTATTTTGTTCTCTTGCCTCGCGCCTCGAGAGGCATCCCCTATCGCGCGGATTTCAACTTCCAACGAAGGAACATGTACGCAGCGATTCGGAGAACTACGAATATCAGAATCAGAGCGAGAACGTCGAGCGTGAAGTCAGCGTCCAGCATGTCCAACTCTTCGAGGGTCGTTTCGGGATTCTTGAAGTGGCAGTACACCTACAAAGAATTAACAGTTCGTCAACATTAATGTCGGATATGCTCACGCACTGAAATGCATAATTATTATTGTTTTTTTTTTTTTTTGTCTTCGAGTCAAATTGATTTACCTGACGACACTTGAGCTTCTCGCGACCGAAGGAATATGTCGCGAGCGACGTCGCCTCAAAGCCGTATCTGATGTAACTGAGATAAGTGATCCATCGTAGATACACGGGAATGGCATCGAAGCTGACGAAGAATCCCGAGAACAGCAGAAACGGCACCGACATAACAGGCGCCAAGAAAACCCCGTTCTGAACGTTCATAGCAGCTCCGACGACGAGACCAACGGACTGAGCGACGAATGATATGAGCAAGCACGCTGCGAGGAACATGCTAAATCTCATCAACTCCAACGGTTGACTCGTCAAGAAGTAGACTATCACGACGTAGATTACGCAGAATATTGCCTGAAAATTAAAGATTTTTTTTAACGAACGTGATCGCGAGGTACTTCAGTTTGTCGATCGATTTGTTTATTTACCTGGAACGGTATATCCGACACCGTTATCGCCAAATAGTACGATTTCAGAGAGTACCATCGATTAAAGTTTTCTTTTGTCAGCACTGGCATTTCCAAGGGAACTTTATGAAAAGTTTTTAAAAAAATTAATAAATCATCGTCGTTCACAGGCATCGAAGATCGAAGGCCGTCTGACACTTACATGATAATATGGTGATTGTCATAGAAGTGTACATGAGGAACAGCATGTTGAAGAAGAGGAAACCCAAGTTACTGAGTACCTTGGCACCGTCATTGCCGATATCGTAGTAAAGCGCACCGATCAGGAAACCGACGAGGACATGAGCGAAGAGTCGGAGGTACATCAATGTCTGCGAAAATGACGAAAGATTTACATCAAAGCGCATCAAGCCGTCACATTATGTCTTGTTTATTCGATTTCATTTTTTTTTCTTCGTCCAGTTGTTCCAGCAAAAGGCAACGTTTTAATAAACAGAACAGCGAACAAACAGTCCGATGTAAAATTATATTCATCAATCGTTCATTCATTCGTCTCATCGAAACTAAAAAAAAAGCTTACCCAATCTCTTCTACTGAAGAGCAACGTTCGCTTCAGAACAACCCAGAATTGTTTCAACTCCGAAGTCGGATAACGTTTAGGTGTGACCACCATCGTCTCGTCCAAGAGAGCCGTGTCGACGTTGTCTTTTTTGTCTTCAATTGGAATAGTCATCTCGTCTGCAACATAGCATAGGTTTCATTGTTATAAAAAAAGAAGAAGAAAAAACAACAGATAAGGTAAATGTACCAGTAATCGACCAGACAGCGGTAAAAGAGCGATAAATAAGACTGTGAGTGCTCTCCGACCCTTAAATAAGTTAACAACAGCTTCTCCGACATAAATACAACATTGTATGCAATTTTGAGGCTTGTACAATCACAACGATCATAATTAAACATTAAAATAAATTACGTCGATAACTGCACAGTACATATGTGCATGACTGGGTACTATCTTGTAATCCACTAATGTTGTTTCATTTTTCGCGGAAAAAATGGCGCCAAAATTTATTTATCTGCGCGTCTTATTTCAACTGTTATATACTTTGAATGAAATGCTGAAAGTCTTACGTACTAAATTGTTGTTCCGTTATTATTATACTGTTAAATAATACCGTTTGTCATCTTTATTAGTGATCAAGTGAGTCTCCTGGGCACAAGGTTAAAATACGGGTGGCGATCACTGGGTCATACACGGGTCGATTACTGGGAAAACCATGACCTTAGCATGTCCATAACTAGTGTATTTGCCCATCTCAAGTTTTTAATTAATTTTTTTTACAATAAGCTAAGGTAGATAAAAAATTAAGCGTTCTATTTGTTGACAAGAGTATACTGATTCATTATAACTTACAATGACAGTTATTGACGTCTTAATGTGCGAGTTACAATTTATTGAAGTTGAGAATTTCGCTTAAGGTGTCGATTACCGGGGCATTCACCTTACAATTTATCGACGCTCTCGTCGACGCCACAGAGAGGACTCTGCCATTTACAGGGACGATCGAACAGTCTAAAGGTGAAACGTACTTTGTTTGACGATATCGTTCGTCGCGGAGCTGGGAATAATTCCACCGTTGTTCACCTCGTTAGTCTTGCTCTCCGGGAACTTGTCCTCGATCGTACTAGCGTCGTTCTTATCCTTCTTACCGTTTTCCTTGACCTCGATACCTTCCACGTTTTTCGTCAATCCGTATTTCCATCCGATATCACTGTCCGCGGCGACAATCGAATTGTTGAGATTTTCACCCTTCAAGTCCGGGAAGGGATAACCCATGCGGATATCGTGCTTTCCATTTTTAATAGCGTTCACGAGAGTCTTGATATTGTCACCGTACTCGCCGCAGGCCACCTCGATAACTGTGAAAATACGAAAACACTGCATGTAAAAACAGGTACTTGGTGAAGACGGTTGCGAGGTGTCTCGAGTGTGCTTGATTCTTCTAAACAAGCGTTAAAAGTAGATAAAAGCCAATTCAGAGTCGACACGAAGGTCGAACGAAATACGCATATTGCGTTCGTTGTTCGCGTGGCAATAATTTTGTCGTGACGATGCACTCGAGAGGTAAAACGTACTCGCGGTAAACAGCCATCGTGTAGCGGCAACACCTTGAGAAAACCGAACGTCAATCGTTTCTTCGTCGTCTCGCTTGAATAAAATCCTCAGAATTTTTCATGCATTGCAAAATTTTTAATTTATTCACGAGAGTCTCAATGGCTTCTGTCAGACTACGCACACGCGTGCCGTGACTATTGACATAAGCAATATTCCGCGACAAGTGCAATATAGTCAACGAGCATCGCGTTATGCAATTTTTCGCCAGTTCTAGATGTTTTTTGCTTCATTCTTTTTGCAACGGAGGATAGACAAATCCTCGCCGGTCACTGTAAAGTCCATTAGTCGAGCTCTCGAGTGCACGTGGCTGCAGTTTCGGAGTAAACGGGCATCAATGCCGAAGCGAGGACTCACTGAAAGAGGCGGGATTGTGGTAGCTCGGACAATTCAGTCCTTGAAATCTGAGAAACGGTACGAGCTGAGAAGTCGAGCCCTGGTAGACGCACTGGCCTTCCGCTAATGTGTAGAGAGCGTCGAACATCTCGAACAGACGGGCGCTCGGTTGATGTATCGTGCAGATTATCGTACGTCCGCCGCGAGCCAGAGTCTTCAGCAACGAGATGCACTGGAAGCACGAGGACGAGTCCAGGCCACTGAAAAATAATAACAATATTTTTGTATCAATTTCATTGCATTTTTGCAAGGCAGTCCGTTCGGTACAGTCGAGTCAATCGAGTACCAGGATTTCAAAAATTGATCATGGACGATTTATAGGAAAAATGTTTGCGCGCTAAGGTGCTCTAGATTAAAGAGAATTTCATGGAGAAAAAAATGTACCACAATGGATTTACTAAAAAATAACTCAGCTCGACAATTACCGGGCATATTTTTATCCATTTTTTGTGAAGTGAAATTTATCATTTTGGTCTGATCTTGACGAGTTACAGCATATTTTGCTCGATGAAATATCTTTTACGAATTCATCGGGAATTTGATTCGTTTAGATTCCCAATCAAAAGAAAAGTTCACTTAACGCCGTAGCGCTTTTTTCATAAACAAATTACTCTAATTTGTAAACGATGAATATGATCAGTAATGTTTTTCGGTGAATTTGTAGAGTATTTATCGAGAAACAAAATGAGCTTTCACTCGTAAAAATCGACCGAAAATTACAAATTTGACTTCGTGGATTTATTGGCGTAAGCTGAGTTATTTTTCTGAAAATTCATTGTACATGTATTTCTCTATAAAATGGGATCTCTTTCATCCTGATCCATCCTGGTTCGCAGTAATTGTCACGTTAAAATGTGTACAAACAATTTTTCAAATCTTAGTACTCGATTCGCCTGACTGTGCCACAAGGACTACTTTAAGCATTGGTTAAAAAAAAGGAGCTATTTTTGGATTCGTTGTTGCACTCGTTCGAGAGAAAATGCAGCCGCTTACTGATCGTTAGCTTTTTTTATTTATTCGACTCGAGCAACAAGGAAAGAAGAATCGTGGAGAATGAGTCAGGTTTCGCAAGCAGTCGCACTTGAATATCGCGATCAAGGTCTCGTCGGTATAAGTCGCAAGTGCCGTTGGGAAATCAGGGCCAGATCGGTTTTATTTCGTTCGCGCCGCCACGAACATGTCTTAAGCTATCGAGTATCGAGGTGAGATTTAGTTATTTTTCGATAGACTAAACTTCACGCGATGTTAAAGTGTCGAGCTGCTAGGCATTTTAACACTGGAAAACCGCATCGCCGGGAGAAGAATTACTCAACGCTCGGTACGACCAGGCGTCACGTGAAAGTAGTTTAAAAAAAAAGAACTCGATCGTAATCGTGTATCGTCGCTTTCTCTCCGACTTGAATCATTGTGTCGCAGTTCTTCCGTTGAAAAAACCAAGTCTCTGTACGGCAATTTTTTTCCAGTGATACTTGCTTCGAGTACGATTTGCATTCCGGGCATTCACGTACTTTCCGGACGAGTGCGAGTCTGAAACTTGACATTGCCGCGAGTGAGGCTGTAGCTGTATTTCAAAGGCGGCTCACCTCGTCGGCTCGTCGAAGAACATTATAGGAGGGTTGTTGACCAACTCGAGGGCTATCGACAATCTTTTCTTCTGCCCTCCACTGAGGTTCGCCGTCATGGTACGCCGATGCTCCGCCAAGCCAAGGGTCTCCAAAATTTCTTGGACCTTTGGGAGAAAAAAATAAATGATATTAACCGCTTTGTTTGATTATATTATTGTCGAACCTTCAACGATATTACATATTGAACGAAAAGATAAGTCAATAAATAAATTCTCACCACTTCTTCCTTTTCGGCTTTGTCCACGGTACTGCTGAGCTTAAGACTCGAGGCTACTTTCATGGACTCCTCGACGGTCAAATTTCCATGGAGCTGGTTGTCCTGCATAATGTAGCACGAAAGTTTTCTGAAGGCGCTGATGTTCCTCTCGTGTCCGTTCATTGTGATGCTTCCATCCATTCCGGTTGTTCTGCAATCAAACATAATATTTCCATTCAAGTTCAGGCGGAGTAATGAAAAACAAAAATAACAACACTGAGGAAAGAAGATCGTTGGATTAACGAAGGCGCGTTCACCGGCGTTCAAAGGCATTATTTAGTTGGTGCAATAAAAAATGTTGTTTGAATCGAAATATTTTGAATCGACTGGAGTATATAATCGTTCAAGAAAATAATGATTTAGTTGTACCAAACAAGTAACAGATTTGAACATATGTGACCGCGAATTTTGTTAATCCAACAATTTTTTTTCTCAGCGAACAAACACTGTGGTTTGATCGAATGGATTCAGTTCTTCTATATCCGCAGCCCGGACTCAATGCCAACCGGTAAATTTTTCCCGATAAAATAGCACAGATTCGATCCCCGGTGACAACAAAAATTCACTCCAAGAATCGTGTACCTTCGAGAGAACCGGTCTTGGAATTGTCGCAAGAGAAAGGGAGAATGGTCGTACGAACAGGTTGCATTTTTGTCACTTATTGGTTGTCGTCGCAAGCTCCGAGTCGACTTTAGTCCTCGACACACTTAAATCTCAAAGGTACAACCTGAAATAGCGTCGATTCTCTCTTACAACCGTACCGGCCGGTTATTCGTAAAACAAATATCTCGCTGTGTGACAGTGAACTTGAACAAAATATGTAAACAAAAAAGCGCAATAAATGCCGTTGGTCGCGGCGATTTTTTTTCGGGTGAAATAATTGTTACAATAACAACAACAAAAATTAATAATAGTAATAACAGTAATAATAATATTTGTACACACATTATTGTTTGCAATAACGATAATAATATTTCTATAATAATGATATTATTTTTTCCTTATTTGGGTTACGGGAAGGAAGAAAGCACGAATCGAAGTATGAGCGCGTTTTCGCATTTGGCGTGTGGGCTCGCATGATTTTTTCCTGTTGATAATTCCACTGAATTCGAGTCGATATAAGAAACGCTTGCGGCACCACCTTGACACTGTGCTGACCCGTGAATCTATGTGCATGCAAATCAGTACGGTGTCCCGCAGCACCGGAATACCGATCATCACGACCGGTTCAAGCTCGGCCGTATGAAAACAACAATATTTCGTTTATTAATTTTTTTTTTGGTCTATGTATTTACCTAATATTTTTGTCGGATAATTTTACTTTTTGCACGGTCGCCCGCATCGGTGTGGACGCGCACCCTCGCCATACGGTCGTTTCTCTTTACCGAGCTAAAACCAACCAACCAACGAATACACCGCGAACAGCGAGCTCTGACGTAAGGTAGCGCGGAAAATTAGAAACCACGGGTTCTCGCTCGCGGCACATAATAGCTACATGTTGCGGGCGCTCGAGAATTATGACTGTTTTCCTTTGCTCGTCAAAGCGGACGACGAATAAATTTCTCCGTTCCGTCCCAAAAAAGGAGTTGATAATTTTTTAAACATTACAACAGACGCCAGTTTAACATCACAACCTACACTGCAAAAAAATGTTGTTAAAAAATTAATGAACGGTATTATATTTACATAAACCGTTTTCGAAATTTCAAAGACATTTGCATTATAATTTTACAATAAAATTTGTAAATTTCAGGCGAAAAACGTGTAACTTTAACATCTGATATCTTTATTTTACAGTAATGTAAGTAATGTAAGTAATGTAAGTAATGTAAGTAATGTAAGTAATGTAAGTAATGTAAGTAATGTAAGTAATGTAAGTAATGTAAGTAATGTAAGTAATGTAAGTAATGTAAGTAATGTAAGTAATGTAAGTAATGTAAGTAATGTAAGTAATGTAAGTAATGTAAGTAATGTAAGTAAGGTAAGTAAGGTAAGTAAGGTAAGTAAGGTAAGTAATGTAAGCAAATTTGAAGTTCCGGTACATTAAATTTACATTTTATTTTTACGGTGTACAACCGGCGATTCTCCATCGCTGGGATTTTGTCACAAGGAAATTGCAGTGATAAGCCACCATGTGCGTCAATTTAATTACATCTAATAGTTACGAAGAAAAGAAAACAAAATTATGGAAAGTAAATCATTTCCTCGACCATCACGAGTTGCTCGAAACTCGGCGGTGGGCTTAAAAATACAGTCGTGGGTGGGGCGTCTCGCGAAATCGTGAATGAGGAAAGTGAGGATCGAGTGCCGGAGTCTCCCGGATTCTCGAACGGAGGTGAAATTATTCCCTCAGCTCCGTGCTTGTACATTTGTTTGAATTTGCACGGTCGAGCGTGTCGGCCTCTCACTTTCTTCCGGTCGAGCAACTTTCAAAAATGGCGCTATCACCGATCTAACCGATGCTTGCGATCGAGACGTAACTCCATTCTACGCCACATGAGCACCGCTCCTGAGGACACGCAGAAAATTCTTCGACTATTCATAAAGGCAATGCCCTAAAGGGAATGCTAAACACGAATGAGTGCGAGGGAGACAAAGTTAACATTTTGAATCCATTTTTCTCGGAATCGATACTATAAAATGAAAAAGAATTGCGAGGAGCCCAGCGTTGAAATTTCGGTTTTTGTTTTTTTTTTTCTAATAGTTTATAGGGTCAAAAATGTTATGGTAAATTTTTATATCGAAATTCAACCAATTACGAAAGTTTCGAGACCGTTATGTAAAAAGTGGCGGCGTGGCCAAACTTTGAACGCGTTTTTCTCAAAACGTACTCCGCGAGATAAGCGGATTCGAGAGGCAGAAAGCAATACACATATACGTGGGGCATTCCACATTAATTTGTTCATTTTTGTTTGGGAAATTTTTTCAGATCTTCTTACCACCTGAAAAGGTTTTTAAATCCTTTTTTGCAAGTTTTTAGTTTTTTTCATGACGCAATTGGAATTTTCTTGACACGGCAACGGCAACGGCGGCGAAATCTTTTTATATTGTAGAGAGATATTTATGAGCTGTGTGAACTTGGCACCCGACTTTAAAAAATCCTGTATAAATTAGTAAAATGTCCTATATAAATTGGTAAAAAAGTTATCAGGTACGATGGAGACGGATGGAGGACGGAGGAGGAGCGACGTTGGGGGAAGTGATTATTCGCGGATAGTAATGTAACGAGCTTAATTGCTGAGCAATACGTTCACGTTGTCTACCGACGTTGTTGTCTATTTCACTCAACTCGTTACGAATTTGCATACGACATTATACATTGTTTTTAATGGGTGGATTAAAATTTATATACGGTTTGACACGCTGTTTATTTTCTCACAGTGCCGTGGAAGCAGGCACGCAACCGATTACACGTTCCAATCGTCGTCTAACTTCCGGTTAGAACAACGAACGGGATGTAACGACGATACCCATCGTGCGATGCAACGCTTTTGTCAGCTCTGTATACCCACTTGTGGATTAGCGTCGTGTTATGAAAAAATGAAAATTGTGACAATAAAAACAAAAAGGCGTGAAAAAAATCATTAATGGAGAATCTCAAAAGTCCTTGCTAAATCTTTCGGAGGAAGAGAGCAAGATTTATTTTTGGGATGGGCCGCGCGATTTGACGGTCGTTGTGTAGCCAAAAATTTGCAGGAACTTTAATGAACGTTAAAAAAACCTTATATTTAAAAAATAATAAACTATAAAAAATACGATAGAGAAAAAATGTTAGGCTTTTTTGTTTGATTGTTTTCTCGTTGATTCATAAGGAGTGACGTCGTGGCGAGATTTATTCTCCAACGATATTGGATTAATTAAAATTCTCCGAGCAAAAGAGAAAAAACTGACATTATAGCATAACGATTGTCGATGTGATTTCTTGATGGCTGTGCAAATATACCAATAAATACGGACACAGTTCCGTATGGTAATTTAGAAATCTTATGCAGATTGTTTGATACCCTGTTTTTGCGTTGCTGACAATGAAATGTTATCTTGGTATTTCCCGATGATTTTTCGATCTTGAGTGTTAACGATTTTTTTTCAACGCTGCGAAGACAAACAATCAAAGTCCTCGCGTCTTTAGTATCGATACTCGTAAGATTGATACTGTCCGAGAAGTTTCGTCACGATAGCTTTTCATTCCGTGTATTTGTCCGACGCGATTTCTTGCGGCGAACATCCGCAAACGAAGAAAAGTTAAGCTGCGAGAAAACGGGAGAGTTTCTCTCGTTCTTCGTTTGGATAAATGTGTCAATGCGATCGAGAAGAACGAAGTGCAACGGGCAACGAGTTGATCAATGCCAAGACGTGATGTCCGACAAATTACCAAATCTCTTTCCGATAAAACCGACCGAGATTAGTTAATCTTTTCAATCGATTCACCATTTCAAATTTTGATCCTTCGTATCGGATAAATATCAACCAAAAGCTCATGATCGTTTTGTTTCCTCACAAAAAAAAATCACCGAAAAATTACGGACGATGCTCTCTCCCAGAAATTACGAGAAAGTTACGGGAGCGCAATGTGAAAATTAATAAATTTAATAATTTTAATGATTAATTAAATAATTACATTTATTTTATACCAAATAATCCGTATATAATATAATATACCAAAAAGATCCGTATTAATTTTTTTTTACGAATTAGAAAAGAAAAATTTGAAAAATCCATCCAGGCCACGAGTTTAGAATTCTGTCTCGTGGACTTTCGGATCTACCGAAGACATTTTTTTCACTGAGGAGATAAAGCGAGATACATTGCTGTTGAAATTTACCCTCAACGTCAGACGCGCCTAATCGACCGGATCTGATGTTTGCCACATCAAACCGACGATCTTACTGGGCAAAGAACGTCGACGACATTGTAAAGACGTTATCTTCGTTATCGTTCGATGTTCGAAAGAGAGAAACGCGTGTGCCGAAAGAAATCTCGGTGTTCGATCTCTCGTCAGAAGCGTGTAACGGCGAGAGCGCGTTTTCGTGGTCCACGCAACACCATTGTCGAGTCGCGCTGACGAAAGTTAAAGTCGAAATGACCTGCGGTAAATTGCTCACCGCTTTGCGCGAATAAAAATGAGCACTCACTTGTAACCTGTGAGAATGTTGAGCAGCGTCGATTTTCCAGCTCCGGATGGTCCCATTATGGCCGTGAGTTCGCTAGACCGCAGTCTCCCGCTCACCGACTTCAGAATCGTTTTTTCGGCTGAAAAACAAATTAGAAAAGTTTAATAAATAGCTAAATAAGGGCTAAAGGACTCAGGTCGATGGCCCTTTGCCAAGGTGTAAAATTATCATTAGGTATACAATTAGTATAAGGAGATAAATATACTGTATACACCATTGTCTCGATTTTTGCGCCCCGGGTTTCCTCAACGGTGCCCACCACGGAGCGAATATCGATCGCCGCAGCAAGCTGTGGGCGATGCTCTATAGTTAGTATGGGCCGGGCATGCGCAACCTCGATTGTGTTAAGTGTGATGCGGAGCCGGTCCCGCCGCTGTGAATGAAATCGAGGTCCTAAGGTACTGTATAAATACTAACTTTGGCAATACTTAAGAGTTTTTTTGTCTGTGAAACATAATGAAAAAAATGAAGAACAAAAAATCGCTGGACCACAGCCTCCCGCCTCCCGCTTACCGATGTGAAAATCGTTTCGTCGATTGAAAAACAAAATAGAAAAGTTGCAGGAAAAATTTAATAAAAACGCTGAACCTCAACCACCAAAAACACAATGAGAAAAATTAAAGGAACGAAGAAAACGCTGTCTCGCAGCCTCCCGCTTATCGATTGGAGAATGGTTTTTTCCGCTGAAAAACAAAATGGAAATGTGGGATTTAAAAAAATTACAACCAAAAAAATCATCTTTATCAGCCAATTTGTAGAGATAAAATTGTCCGTATCGAGGATTCACGATGTCGTTGACCTAATCGATCGAGAATATTTCGATCAAGAATATCTTGGCGATGCTGTGAACTAGTTTGAGGAAGATAAGAAATATGTTTTTCATCGACGAACGAGCTAGCGCCCTCCGTTGTGACGTTGCCGAAGAGGCTCCCAACAAAGAGTAATTCACGCAATCGCCGAGCGGACGATGCGCGCAACTATGTCGGAACAAAGTCCAAGGGAAACAACGAGCGCACTTTAACGAATCATTCGTCGCAGTGATTTACATTGTGTGGCTTCGACATGCCTTCCACGTGCGGTCAAGTGAGTAAGAGAAGAGAGGGGCAAAATGGAACCCCGGGGGCACAACGGACTATTTCTACCGATTTTTCGCGGAACAGAAAAGATCTCGTCCCGAATGGAGGGAGCAGGTCCGTTTTGCCCCGGTGTTCTGTTTTGCCCCTCGCTCCCCCATTACTCAAGAGACACGAATGGAAGAAGATCTATTCTGATGGATTTTCAGATTTCGTGGTAATCGCGAAAAATCGTACGGATAGACGGTAAAAAAAGGATTCGTCTATTCAACAAACATTTATTGTCCACAAAAATCAACAACTGGTTTTCTTGTTAATTTTACAATTTTTGTCGCTTTTTTTTGTTTTTAGCGAGTTGCTATTTTAACTAAAGGAAATTGTAAAATTGACGGGAAAAGATATTTTTCGATAATCTTGAACAATAAATTCTTGTTAAATATATGGAAAGCTTTTCACTGTCTAAAGCGGAAAACAGTGTGTCCAAGTGGCTCAATTTGATACAGTGGAAAAACAAGGCGATGCGACACTCGGTTTCACGCAATGTGTAATTGTGTTATATGACAAATGATTTTTTTTTCTTCGAACCAACATAGCCATGATGAACTCGTCGGTTGTGGTTGAGTCACGCTCTGGGATTCAATATCGTGACATTGTCATGAAAAACACTTTGCAATTTGACTTGAACATTTCTAAACGAAAAGAAAAAGTTAATTCAATAGTGTTTCAATCCCCATACATTTCGTCCACTTGCCTTTTTTTTTGCATATAATAATACCGGTTAGATCACAATTTTTACCCATCCTGTCACTGACACAAGCCTCGTCGCTGATCTCATTATTCATAATAAACAAGTTTTAAAAACAAGTTAAAAAAACAAAAAATAAAAAGTTAAAAGAATAAAAAATGCATCGTCCTTCCTCGTACAGTAATCGGTTCGATTGTTACTCAGGTACTTCATTGGGTTCTTGGAAACGAATTATTTTCTTACTCAATGCTCATTCATGGGAAGGGGCGGGGCGATACTCAGATAATCATAAGTCAAGATCGAGTCTTTTTCTCAATGAAATGTGAACTTACGATTCTACGTGGCAGTTAAAAAACGTCCATCATTCTCGGATCAAAAGTCTTCCCTATCCGGGTAAGAATTACATTCTTATGCATCGTCGCGTTGCATAACAATTGTAACGATACTAAATCCCAATTGGTAGGAGGAGCTCATTCTACCGTACATAAAAATTCTCAGTGTTGCACGGAGAGTATCTTTTTGTGTTGCTCGACGCGGAAGGCCGAATGTGAAAATTCGAACCTCTCGCTATCCGGCATCATCTTCGCGAATAACCCGGAACTACCTGACCTATACCGAAGAATCATTTACGATAAAAAAAAAAAAATGGTGGTTCCTCTTGCAGTTATCCCGCGAATTATAAACCATTATGGAATCGACGATAATTCCCATCGCAACATTAATTTACATAAGCTAAATTTTTTTTCGCATATGAAGAGAATTATGCCCGTGCGACGTGAGTTACATGCCTCGGTGCCTATTTCCTAGTGAAAGTAAGGCATTTCCTCGGGCGATGCAATTTTTTTTTCTTTATTTCCACAGAACGATACCGGAAGAGACGTCGAATTCATTCATCGAGAAATTGCCACGTGACCTCAGGTGAAGACGTCCCTAAAGCATTTCCTTGATTGATGCAATTTTGTTTCTTCATTTCCACTGCTAGAACCATACCGGAAGAGACGTCGAATTTATTCATCGAGAAATTGCCTCGTGACCCTAGGTGAAGACGTCCCTAAAGCATTTCCTTGATTGATGCAATTTTTCTTCTTCATTTCCACTGTAGAACGATGCCGGAAGAGACGTCGAATTCATTCATCAAGAAAATTTCTCGTGACTCCAGGTGAAGGCGTCCCAAAGGCATTTCCTTGGTTGATGCAATTTTTCTTTCTTCATCTCCACAGTTAGAACGATACCGCAAGAGACGTCGAATTAATTCATCGAGAAATTGTCTCGTTACCCGAGGTGAAGACGACCCCAAGGCATTTACTTGGTTAATGTAATTTTTTTTCTTCATTTCCACTATTAGAACGATACCGGAAGAGACATCGAATTCATTCATCGAAAAATTGTTTCGTGACCCCAGGTGAAGTCGTCCCTAAAGCATTTACTTAGTTGATGCAATTTTTGTTTCTCCATCTCCCCTGTTAGGACAATACCGGGAGAGACGTCGAATTCATTCATCGAGAAACTGTCTCGTGACCCGAGGTGAAGACGTCCCTAAAGCATTTACTTAGTTGATGCAATTTTTGTTTCTTCATCTCCACTATTAGGACGATACCGGAAGAGACGTTGAATTCATTCATCGAAAAATTGTTTCGTGACCCGAGGTGAAGACGTCCCTAAGGCATTTGCTTGGTTGATGCAATATTTTGTTTCTTCATTTCCACTGTTAGGACGATATCGAAAGAGACGTCGAATTCATTCATCGAGAAACTGTCTCGTGACCCAAGGTGAAGACGACCCTAACGCATTTACTTGGTTGATGTAATTTTTTTTCTTCATTTCCACTGTTAGGTCGATACCGGAAGAGACGTCGAATTCATTCATCGAGAAACTGTCTCGTGACCCGAGGCGAAGACGTCCCTCCATGCAGCCGAGCCTCCATTCGCCACGCCCCCGTCGAGTACATTACCGGCCCAGCAACGATTATTTACCCTCGATTCCATGCATTAGCGAGCAATGCCAGAATTAATGCGCGATATCTCTGTAAAGACATCGCGGCCCATAACGGTAAATCCTACGCGCAGCAGTAGAGCAAGAAAATCGAGCGTCAAAATTGTCGGTCCCAACCGTACCGACTAAGCTCGTGGATTCCTGGCAACTATAATGGTTCTCTTATTGCCTGATCAACATGTTATGATTGCAGATATCACGACAAACTTTAATTGAAAACAACGCCCCTCGTATCGACGCGGCGCATTGCTGCATACACTCCTGAAATTAATTTCCAACGATGACCTACAGTCTCGTCGAGAGACGAGACGCTGAGGATTGCAAAAACGAATTCACACTAAAAAACTAGTTCGACTGGCGTGCAAAAAAAAAGACGAAGGTAAAGGCTTTTATAATTTTTTTAAACGCGAAACAGCCTTCGTTCCGAGCGCTACAGGTTCTAATTTTTTTTTCTTTTCTTTTTTTTATCAGATGAAAAATGGTTGACCCCTAAAGTTTTGAGCCGCGATCAATGCAAGACTTGAAAGTCACGTCTGGCGCTACGAATGCGGCTTGCATCGACGGTGGAGAACCTCTCCAAGGTGGGACCTCAGAATGGGCACCGTGGACGGCTCGCCTTTCTTGGAGTGCGTTACACTGGAGCATATATATGTATATTCTATGTGCAGAAAATACTGTGAATTCGAGGCCGTTCACCGACGTTCACGCCGCACTATATCATTTTTATTCCCCTACTGCGTCGTCGAGGAAATACGTGTACGCCGCACGTATCAAACACGCTGTAGACTTGGCGGAGAGACGTGCATTCGGGCACGTTTCGCAATCACGCAAAGTACTTCCTCTACTTCTATGTACGCGTACGGAGTGCCAGAGCGGAGACTCCATGCTTCCCGTCTCCGCGGCGATTCAAAAATTGTAGCATTATTGTTACTATTTTTTTTTCTTTTGTTTTTTTTTCAGTCTGCTCGCCCTCCGCTTGGACTGAGATATTGTGATTGTATGACTGTAGCAGAGTCACGAATCAAAATTCAATTGCCCTCCAACTGACAGCGTAGCACATTTTCCCTAGTGGGAGCGCCACACGGGACCAGTATTGGCTGCGGTCTTATGTACACAGTAAAAAATAATTTCGTATAATTAGAATGCGAAATTTCGTAACAATAATTTTGTTAAATAAGTGGCAAACACGTTTGTCACTTATTTGAATATACAAACTTGTCCTTTTATTTCCCGTGTCAATGACAATTTTAGTTTGTACTTTTGTTTGTAAAACTAGAAAATTAACAAATAAAAAATTGTGGACATTTGTGGACAATAAGTTGTAAAAAGTACAAACTTTTTTTGTACTGTGTTCAGTAGGGTGGTCCTTAAATTGCTATTTTTTAAATTTTCCGGGGGCCACCCTGTATTATCGCGGAGTATAAAATAAAAATGCGATGTGCGAAGAGGCCCCGAAATTAATGCATTTTTAGAGGCGGCCATTTAAAAAATAAAAAACTTCGGAACATCTAAATTTAAAGTAAAAATGAAATATTGCAGATTTCCTTGGAGCCACCCCGCACTTCCAAAGTATAACGAATAAGAAAAAACTCCGATATCCCTATGAAATCGAAGCATTCTTAGAGGTCGCTACCGAGGGTTAAAAAACAGTTTTCGACAATTATAGCTAATAATTACAACATGTTGTAGAAGCCGCGAGAAATAACCAAATATTTCATTTGGAAAGATATGTTTGTTGCAACAAAAGTTCAATAAAAAAAAAAACGAAGCTTCGTCGTTTCTGGTAAAGGGAATCGATAAATTCCTGCAATGGTCGAAAAGTATAAAATATCTCTATCGACGAACGAACGAAACACTTTATTTACCTAATTCTCTTCAACAGCTGAAAAAGAGTACTCTTGTTTCAGCTGTTGAAGAGAATTAGGTAGATAATGTGTTTCATTCGTTCGTCGATAGAGATATTACTGTTTAATACTGTTTAATCTTTGTAGGAATTTGTTTACTCGCTTTACCAGAAATGACAAATTTTTGGTTTTTTTAACTAAAGTTTTGTTACAACAGACACATCTTTTCAAATGAAATATTCGGTTATTTTGCCGCGGCGGATTTTCACCTTCTACAACATTTTGTAAATATAAGATATAAATGTCGAAAACTTTGTTTTTTTTAACCCTCGGTGGCGACCTCTAAAAATGCTTCGATTTAATAGGGATTTCGCAGAGTTTTTTCTTATTCGTTATACTTTGCAAGTGTGGGGTGGCTTCAACAATATTTCGAATATTTCATTTTTACTTTAAATTTCGATGTTCCGAAGTTTTTTCTTTATTAAATAAACACAGCGTTAGCCAGTGTTGGCCCGACGTCAGCCATCACCGGCTGATTCTGTGTCATTCCCACCAGGCTCGAAACAAACGCATTTTTATTAAAAAAAAAAAAAATCAACTCTGAATAATAAAATTGTCGCCATATTTTTTTCGCCCATGACGTAAAATTGTTTTTTCTAGAGTGGAAAAAAGTTGTTGAGGACACTAACGAGAAGCTTTGATGTATTTAACGACCGAGCGTAATCGAAAATAAATTGTGTATCCTATCGGGTATACGATATTCGTTACAGTATAAAAAAATGAAAATTACGATTATTATGAATAATTAATGATTGAGCAGCCGCGAACGAGGCCGGTCTCAAGAGATACGGAGCTCGGTTAACACAGAATCACAAAAAAGAAAATAAAAAAAAATGAAGAAATAAGGCAGATTTAATTTCCGTGGGCGATTAGCGCTCCGTCTTTCTCATTCCTCCGGCGATCTCGATATGGGATCTCTCGCATATAATTATTTTCATTAGAACGTCATCTCCGCGCTGTTCTTCTCTGCTTGGGGTTTTGTGTACTTACGCGATCGCGTAAGTTGGCGCCAGGGAATTTTTATATTTTTGTTTTATTTTTAATTACCGTAAGATATAAATCAGCGGGTTTGGAAGCATTTATTCTCGAAACGATGATGTATAATGGCGATGAAACTGTAGAGGAGTGCGGAGCAAAATTCATTATTGTTTTAACCGATTTTTCGCAGTCATAAACAAAGTCTTATCTCAACCTAAGGGGGTCCGTTTCGCCCCGCTCTCCCCCTGCGTTCAGAAATATGAAATTATACTGTTTGCTTGCATTTTCAAGTCTCAGCCTTTACCTGACTACGACGGTAACCAACTTTGTAGCTAATAAATATGTACGAGTCGTACCGGCAACCGAAGTAATTGCCGCATTCCCAAGAGAACCTGGATTAAGGCACACGTGCTCCTGAACGATTGCACTTTCAACGCATACCATATGTGCTCGAACTTTATTTTTTTATTTGATTTTCGATTGCCCACGGAAAAACGTATATGTGAAAATAAATTTTCCGTATGAAAAAAATTGATAATATTTATTAAATATTTTTCAATCAAAAAAATAATTTATAACTAATTAATATGATTCATAATTTTTAATGAATAAATACACTATGAGATGTATGTGACGGATATATCCGAACAAATTTTTTTTTTAAGTATATATTTTCGCGCGAAAAATATGTTATTTTAAATATATTTTGCGCATACATTTTTTTCGATCCCACGTGCCGCTTGAATGCCCTCAAGTAATGGGCGATGTTTCCATTCTTGTTCCATGTTTCCATTCCATCTTCTCTTTTGCTTTTTCTCGTTTTATCGTGGCAACATTTGCACAAAAATCTCATTTGTTGCGAATGCGACATTGACACAGTTCTACGGAACGGCATCGAGTCGACTCTCGTTGATAAATGGAGATTCTCCACCGTGTTGTGCTCCATTCACTTTCGATAAAATATGCCGGAGTGTTGCCGGTTAATGCCTCTCTGCATCGTTAATGGATCGTGTCAAGTTCAACGTGTATGTAACCGATGACAAAACGATTATGATTTCTCGAATCGACGACCATCGCTCGAAAATCTGCGAGACTGTTTCGATACACGAATATTATATGAAATCGGTCACGGCTCCAATTATCGTCATCAGGTTATACTTGTTGCGTGCGGACCGGGGTAAAATAAACTCGTGTCCTCCTCTCGACACGTCTTATATTATATATTATATATTATATATTATATATTATATATTATATATTATATATTATATATTATATATTATATATTATATATTATATATTATATATTATATATTATATATTATATATTATATATTATATAAAAACTAATTAAAAAAAAAAAGAGAAATTATTAAAATTCCACAAAACTTAAACGGTCAGATGAATTTTCGACCAAATTCAATGCCAAAGGTCTTTGATCAAAATATTATATTCGTGTGCAGTTTTAAAACAATAGCTCAAAATTTACGCGCGTTGGAGGTACCACGGACATTTTTGATCTTGCTTCGCACTCGGTATACGTCCAAATGTAGTCACGAAGAAAATCGTGGTTAAGAAGAAACAGTACTTTGTACTTTGTATTTTATAAAAGTACTTTAAGTACCGAAATTACTTTGTACTTAAAGTACTTGCAATACTTAGTACATTAAGTAATTTTCGATACTTTGCCCAGCTCTGTTATATATTATGTGAAAATACTCCGTTTTTTCTCGCATTGAACGATTTGGTAATATTTCACGCGCCAGTCCCAATTTATCATCGGTGTCGGAATAAATTCGTTTTCCTTTGAGGATGACCTACTCCGAGCGACGATCTCGTCGTCCGGCATTACTGCAATAATTGTTATCCGCTCAGCGGAATAACCGTACAGCTCGGCGAGATGGTGTAAAGTAGTTTTCGCAACGATCGCATCACCGTCGCTGTCCTGAGAACAATTTCAGAATCGAAGAATCATCGAGAAACGTTTGAGTCATCTAATGTTGCAGAAAAAAAAAGAAAGATTTCCGAGTTCACTGTAGACAACAGTCTGGAGACACGGATGGAGATATGGAAAGACGGCAATTTACAGATGTAAATTAACGCGTACGTTCGATAGGTTGTATATCCCATCACGATATCCGTTTTTTATGTATGCGGTTTATTTATGCATGTCGGTCGATTAAAAATGCATCACAGCGTTGCGAAATGCTTTCGTCGGTCCTGTCGTGCGAGTTCGCGTGACGAAATTACATCCGCGTGTTCAAAAATTGAAGAAAAAGATAAGCTTTATCTTAACGTACGACGAACCGGCTCGGGGGCGTGCGCCAACGCTGACCACGTACGTCGTAGCTGATCGAAGATTTTCCGCCCAAAAAATTTGCGAGTACTTAAGATTTATTTTTTTTTATACCGACTTTATTGTACCCGAGACGACAACCGATTTCGAATTCGAAGTTTTACTGCAAGTTAATAAATTTTGATTGTTATTAAACAAATAACAAAACTTGAATTACGTAACTTTTCGACTTCGGCCAGAGCTGTAATAAATACTATTGATAATAACATGAAAACCTCTTGAATCTCGAGAATAGCTCCCCGACGAAATTGCACTTTTCCTAACGCATGCACGTAAAATTCGGCTTTCCGTGTGCAGAAAGGCACTTTTTCGCATCGCATGCGGGAAAAAGTACTGCGCATGCGTACAAACGCAATACGGTCTTTTTTTCCGCACTAGTGCGAGAAAGTGCCTTTCCGCGCACACTTCACAGGAACGGGAAGCGGGATTTGCGTGAATTTGTTAGGAAAAATTATATGAAAGGCATAGGCGTAGAAAATGGAGTTCTAACTCCTGTAAATGCTGCATTTTCACACTCGTCAAGAACTCCCTTTTTGAGCCCTTGCCATATAAATAACTATTTCTGGCACATACGCCAAAAGATTGCGATCGAGGATTCCGTAGTTTTGCAATGATGCCTCAACGCGGTGAAATTTTTTATTTATGTATATATATATATATATATATATATATATATATATATATATATATATACATTAAAGACAATTTTGAAGTACCGGGTATGTTGTTTACCGGATGGACTGGTGGATAAAAGTTGCTAGATTGCTCAGATAGTTTAAAAAGGCCTCCGTGCGGCAACACGTGTGTCGCTTTATCTCGCAACCGGTCTTCTTGCAAAATCGCGGTCAATTTCTTTGGCGAGCCCGTTTCGCAGCGGCGCAATGAATAACGAGCCGCTCGACTATCTAGCTCATGTGGAATATAAAAAATGATTCGATAATAAGCAGACCTATCGGTTTGACGAGTCATTGGCAATCGCAATGCACACGTACACGGTTGTGGCATATAATAATGACGTTGCCTTGCGTTCATTAGCTCGGCCGAGCGGCATGCACGCACATTGACAAGCGTTGGTGCAGAAACTGGCGAGATGCACCTTGAAATTGCAAGCTGCTGTCGCCCGGCGATACGAGATTGGCAGAGTCGTCGGTGTGCTCGACCGGGACGATAAACCGTCGACTTTCACTCGGTGGTCAATGTCATCGGAAACCAGTTTTCATTCCATATCGCGGCGAAAAGCGCGCCGACGAGAAGCACGACAGCGAACGTGGACCAGCGGTAAACCGCGAGGGAAGAATATCGTAAGAAATCGAATTTTGTTCGCCACAGAGAAAGTTCAGCTGACAAAAATTTTCAAAATCGAATAATTTTCAAAATTGAATAATATTCAAAATCGAATAATTTTCAAAATCGAATCATTTTCAAAATCGAATCATTTTCAAAATCGAATCATTTTCAAAATCGAATCATTTTCAAAATCGAATCATTTTCAAAATCGAATCATTTTCAAAATCGAATCATTTTCAAAATCGAATCATTTTCAAAATCGAATCATTTTCAAAATCGAATCATTTTCAAAATCGAATCATTTTCAAAATCGAATCATTTTCAAAATCGAATCATTTTCAAAATCGAATCATTTTCAAAATCGAATCATTTTCAAAATCGAATCATTTTCAAAATCGAATCATTTTCAAAATCGAATCATTTTCAAAATCGAATCATTTTCAAAATCGAATCATTTTCAAAATCGAATCATTTTCAAAATCGAATCATTTTCAAAATCGAATCATTTTCAAAATCGAATCATTTTCAAAATCGAATCATTTTCAAAATCGAATCATTTTCAAAATCGAATCATTTTCAAAATCGAATAAATTAGTCGACGGATGCATTGTAGACGTTATTGTCGAAGCGTAGCTGGACGCACATGCGCACGTCGTCGGTCGGCTTATCAGCCGCTGCAGATCGTCATTCTTCGGGTCGTGGGGCGCACGTGATCGACAGGAGGTCGTGACCTCGAACGAGTTTAAGTACCTCGGCTCGGAGAGAAAGAGAATATGGTGAAAGAAATTTACACTCTGTGTGCAGTAAACTGCATGAAGGATCGAGTGATCTTAAAAAAAAAAGTGCATCAAACTTGTGTGGTTTGTGAAGATATTTTCACAAAACGCTTCGGGTCGAATTTCTCTGCTGAAACTGGCCACCTGAGGTGAAAGTGGTGAATATGGCCCACGTCGATTATCACGTAAAACAATGATATATATAGACCGAACCATATTCACCACTTTTACCTTATATACTTTTTTTTTACAAAAAAGGCATTCTTCAATGACAACTAAGAGAGACTTTATGGTGAATATAATTAAAACGCAAAAAATACCTTTTGTTATGTAATGCACACCACACCGTATATTAAAAGAGGTTACATTAGTCTAAAACATAAATGAATTTTTTTTATAATACTAATTTTTTTAATGAGAAAGATTTGTTTGTGTTCATTCGTTAATTTGCTAAAGTCCTATATCTTAATTATAATCAGTCTAACTGTATTGAGAATTAACCTTTAGCTTCTCTTCAGTTAGCATTTAGGGTAATTTTTATTTCAACTTTTTTTCAAGGTTGCCTGTGAAGACGAAAGGTTTAGGTGTTTCATGCCGTTTATGGCTGATTTTATCGTGCAGGGACTCATCTTTTCGTGCATTTTATAGAGGCACGAAAAAAAAATTTCGGTGGGTCGATTTTCCGGCACCAATTTTCCTAGACTCGCAAACTTTGCGCATGCGGCACGATTTTATTTTTGTCTCGAATTGGTTCGGAAGCTCGCCGAAAAATTAATCGTAGTTTGCAAAATCCACCGCGGTATGTCACTTGGCATCAAATCATTTCCGTACATCGTTGCCCGTTTTGCGATACCGTAATTAAAGTTTAATTTACGGGATACTCACTGTTTTTGCGGCCCTCCCGCACGGTGTAAGTCAGATCGTCAAAGGCCAGATCGACCGGTGGTCTCTTCGGCAGGCGTGTTATAGTTTTCGGCTGTACCGGCGCGATTTGCAGCCGCACCACCGAACCCTTTCGGGGCTGCAATAGAATTCCATTGGCGTCGTCGTCCCTCGAGCTGTTCCCTTCAAGCTTCATCTTCGCTGTATCCTCCTTCCGGTTGTTACAATTAAATAATTATCTTCCGATTTTTTCGTGTCAGGTCGAAGCTTCGACTCCAGTAATTGCGCTTTTCGGACTCTCGACGACCGGCTCCCTTCTAGCGACTTTAGAAATCGGCTTCGTGCACTTTTCTCCGGGATTTGCCAAGATTCAGAGCCTGAAATATAAACACAAAAACGTTGCGTTACTACATGACGTCGACGTGAAATTTTAATCGTTGGGTCGTCGAAAAATATCATCGAAAAAAAAAACATAAAATAAGTCGTCGAACCGAGCGCTGCGATCACGTATCGTTGAAACGGATGAAAGATAAAGCACAATTGTATTTATGAACGGGTCTCACTGATAATAGAAAGTGAGCCGAAGAAGAGTGCGCACAATGTTCCGGGCTTGAAGTCACGGATTACAAAAAAAACAAGGTAGAGATTTCGTGTACACGAAGAGGCGTTAAAAAAATGATTAACATTTCAAAAATATATAAGCGGGCAATAAGCGCTTCCGTAATTTTCGTAACGCCTGAGTTTGTTCTTATCGAGACTGTAGCGATAATGTTTCGAGGCTCGATGCTTACAAAGTTAATCAAAAAAATCGTTGCTGCTGTATTTTTTTCCTTATCGCTTCATTACGATTCACTATTTATTTTTCGAGCTTCCTTATCGACAATTCCCGGCTTGCGAAATGATTTTATTAAACGATCGACATTTTTTGCGAGATCTACGTGACGTGTGCGGATGATTCCAAGTGCGCTCATTGGCGTAAAATTTAACACCGCGCAGCGATTTATTAATCAGTATTTATCTATGCTGATAGAAAAATTGCAACGTCAATGAGCTTTCACGACAATGCCATCTTCACATCGGGGATAAATTCTCGTGGGATGTTGCGCCATTTTATTCGATTCAATAATTGCTAAAAAAAAATTGTATAAAAAAAAGAAATGTAAAAAAACGAATTTTCGAAAATATAATCGAAACTCGATAGTAATTTTTGCGGGTCGCTTGCCCACTAAATTTTTCCTTTTTCTTTCTTTGGTTTTCAGCAAACGCTGAATCATCGAATTATATTTATTACGATTAAATCAACATTGCGCGTGTATCCTAATTTATATTGGCGTGAATGTCGATCAGCTGTCTGTTTCGACTAGCGTAGTCATGATTGTTCACTGGTTCGTCATCGTTACCAACCACGTGCTCTGGAAGTGTCGTGGAACAAGGAAAATCATATGTACGATATTATAAATATATGTACGCGTGATTCAATAGAAGCTCGAATAACATTTTTTATCCAACCTCCGACCTCTTTACGTAGCGTTTAAACGATTATTCTCTTTTTTCTGACTACGAAGCATAAGACGCACATGCTGCAGGCGTTTTGATAATATCACTTTTTTCAATACTCTAATCTACACAATGCTAATATTGCATTTTTTTTTGCATTCAATTATTAGCTCAATTTTTTTGTTTTTTTAAATATATATTTTTTATCACGTAATCACAAAGTCAAAGATATTTGGAAAATGTAACTACGAAAGATTGTCGAACCGTACATCGCAGCGTAGATCTTCGAAAACTGTCGGACAGAACCAGCGGCGGTCATCCCGTCTCGTATCAATATACTCCAGTCAATGCGACACGATTTCAGGCACTTTGATTTCCAACTCTTTAGAAATATAATTTATTTTTTATTATTTCTTATTGTTATTTTTTTTCTGTCACTTTAAACGATCGACGCTTTTCTTTCACGCTCTCTCTCATTCGCGACAGTGAGGCGAATATACGATTATGTAGCGCGCATTAATTACGTAGTGAAGGCGATCGAAGGGTGCGAATTATTATTTATTTATTTATTTATGTTTAATTTCTTCTTTTTTTTTGTACCCGAATTGAAATGACGGATCGGTGCAGGGCAAGCGCGGTGTCGACGCGTTCCAATCCTGCGATGCTCGTGCCACCGCGTCTCGACGCAGACTGATCGCCCGAGCTGGTCGCCGAACGGCCGTCACCGTTGACCGTCGGAGTTACAGAAACGCGGAGCTGCGTTGTCGTGAGAGAGACAGATATGGAGATAGAGAGAAACGGAGTTAGACGGTACTCTCGTCTTTAATCCTTAGGGGGGAAATGGAAAGACATCGTATGCACGCGTTCGCTGTACCATGTTTTTTTTTTTTTTTTTTTTTTATATAGCGTCGTCATCGTTGTGGTCATCAAACGTGCGCTCATCGCCGCGTTCTTCGGGCAAAGTCGGTCGCGGTCCAGAATTGTATTTTCTCGCGAATTCGTGTCCCTTCTTCGCTTATCGAGTCCAAGAATTTTGCACAGGCTGTTCGGACCTTTGGACCAATAATTATGAGCTTCGATAAACGGGCACGCGCTCCATCGATACTTTCAAATTTATTTATTAGCGGGGACCGTTTCGACATGGGGCAGCTACACTGTTAAAAATACATGTGAAATTTAATGAAGCGGACTGAAAGTTTACTGAAAAAATAAATTGGAAATTTAATTTGCTGGACATTGAAATTTGCTTACATTACATGCATTAATTGAATTTCAATGTACTTTTTTGCAAAATAAAAACACCCGATATAAAAATTACAAATCTTTTGCCTGAAATTTACAAAAATGTTCATTAAAAATTAAAATTTTGCTGTAATATTGCAATACACGTGGGTTTGAAATTTCAGAAACAGTTTATGTAAAAAAAGCTTCCGATACCGTTCATTAATTTTCAAATACAATTTTTTTACAGTGTTTTTATGCAAAAACTGGTGTATTAAATAGCATGTACAATTGTGATGGAAAATTGATGTTTGGTGTATTCAAAACATTGGCAATACTTTTTTTTAAATAATTTACTTTAGTTTCAATGAAAAAGTATATTAATTTTTTATCACTATTGTACATTAAGGAGGGTCTTCTGTTGTTTTGCGGCATAAGGACCCTCCCCGCGACGTGCGGGGAGGGTCCTTATGCTTACACACAGGCTGGGCTCGATGTTGCCAACCCAAATCGTCAAAATTTTGACGATTTGCGTATGCGCCACTGATAAAACTGATATAAAAATTTCAACTTTCAACTTTTATGAGGAAGCGATATGAAAATTTCAATTTTTTTTTTTTACAGTGTGGCCCTGACACTGCTGCCGCAGAGAGTGTCTCTATCTTTCTCTAACGCATACTGTCAACGATCTTTTTTCGGACCGCTCAACACTTTTTATTTAATTACTCGTAAACGGTACAGCAGATAGCAGTGACCTTTTGCATGTATATTACTTATAGTATAAATTAGTTACACAATTTTTTACAATAGCCTGACAATATTTTTCTGATAACCGTTGAATTAAAATAAACCGATTATGCATGCAGGGCCATAAGATCGCGTGCTAAAATCGTCAATTTTTCAAGATGTTTTTTTCTCTGCAACGGTAAAGAGGACCTTCATCAAACTTTGCACAGAGGTTTCGTAAGTATTTACGAACAAGCTGTAAGAATTTCAACGCGTTCTCACTATTTCGATATAACAGAAGACCCTCCTTAATCCGATCAAACCGATACCGGTATATCCGAATAACGAGAAAAAGGTTCGATTGAAATGCTCGTATCGTCCGTGCAGCCAATGTCGGCTCGTCAAGAACATCCATTGGGTCAAGGAATCACATCCGACATCCTTCGCGGCGTTCGCGTTTGGTCAAGGCTCTATCGTCGTCGCCGCGATATCGCGCTCTTTCCATTCGATGAAGCTATAAAATAGGCACAGCAAAAAGGGTAAACGCTCGTGTGCCGATACGTTATGCGACGTGTACAACACACTGTTATTATACACGTTCGTTAATATTTTAATTGCAATGTACATTACCCCGGTGATCGTAATCACGTCGTGCAGTTGGAGTGCCGCGATCGCCACCGAGAAGCGAAACCGCCGGCTACTTTGGCCGTCCATACCACGTGCAAAAGTCAACCCGACTCCGCAGCGTAATAATAATTGTAGTCTCTCGACACACCGTTCATTATAACGTCGAATTGCCTTTTGACCCCTGCAATTTTGCAACGAGGCCGGCGTGTCACCGGGCGTCCAACTAATTTACATGTCTCGTTTCAGAAAACGAGCGTAAAAAGTTATGTTTAGTTGATTTTTTAATATATTTTTTATTTCTTCATTATTTTTGTTAATACATTCGTTCATCCGTTGGAATTCATAAACGGACTGTGTATGAAGATCTGTAGAAAATAATTGACAATTTTTTACCGCAACTGAGGTCAAGTCATTCGTTTCATCTGTGAAGCTACTTACTGCCTTAATAAAAGTAAAAAAAGAAAAATTTTAAATTTCGAGTGTTTGCTTGGTCTGGCTGGCTGGCTGATTATCCTGCGAGTTAAATCGATCAGGAGGCTCGGTGTCCGATAACCTGCAGCCCGACATAAGACCGTCTGTGAAAAGTCACGAGGTCCGAACTTTTTTCCTTTCCTCATCGTGTACAAAGTACGATATTTCGAGTCGAATCGGATTGCCGAAATCGAAAACGCACCAGTACGATACTGCATCGCGGACTCGCGACACCCATTGATATGGAGGATGGTGCGGAATTCGAAAAAAAATCGCTAACATATATAATAATAATAGTTTACGATACGAGTGCGGTAAAGCGAAAATTATACTTAGACTGTGACGGTGCGGCGAGCGCGACCCACTTCACACTGTTCGTATAATGTTTGCTATACCGCATTAGAAGCGCACAATATTTTCCATATTTATTTAATAAAACAGTGCAGGAGAAATGTTACTTCTCATGCCCACCGAGAGTTGCGACGCGAAAAAGCGAGTGAGAAGTACGGCAGAACCGTGCGAGAAGTAAAATCGGACCGATGTGCGCATGCGCCGTGTGCTTACAATACGCCGTGATATAAAGCGCCACTTATGCCACTTTCGGCCGGCGCGTGAAGTAGCAGTTTTCATGCACGCGTTACAAACAATATTATATATATACCAATACTAGGATATTAATACTATACAATAATAACCTCCATGAAGATTATTTTAAGTCTCCAGAGGACTTAAAATAATCAAAGCCTGGTCAGGAGTCCAGGCTTATTATAAATGTATATTATATTATTCTTATTACATTTCTACACTGAGAGAAGGATCTAGTAAAAATTACTATATCGCTTGAGAGATATTACCATAGCACATAGTAGTAGGGCGCTAAGGGGCCACCTACGGTAGGAAGTACCGGATTTATAAGAATTTTTCTTAGATATTATGGTAAAAATTTTTGGAAATCTAAGACTTTCTGCCATACGTGGCGCCCTGCGCTGCGGTAATTTCTCTTAGATTATTGGTAATCTTTACTAGATCCTTGTCTCAGTGTATAAGTGTATATAGGTATATATAATAGGATATACAATATAATAAAATCTAATAATATAATATTCGAATAATATAATCCATCTTATCCAGACTCGTCTAGGCTCATCTACGGTTCTTGCCAGTGAACGCGGAGCCGCGTAGATTACGCTAGCTGACTTTAGCTACGTGGAGTCGCGCTGCGGAGACCTTGGATCCACATAATGATAGCACCAGTCAGTCTCCGCTGCTGATGAGATTAATTGTATTCGGGCAGGATACAGACGAGGGAGACAATTTTCTCGCACGCATACACCTGATTCTTGGGCGTGACCAAAATTCAACTCCAGGTCTATTCCCGATATCTGGGGTGAAATATCTGTGACTTCCATGTGTCCAGCAGGCAGATAATTCATGCGTAGAATATGCGTTCATTGGTTACGAAGCTTCTAATCGATCCATTAGTTTCGCAGTGGTCGGCGTAAAAAAAATATTTAAAAAATAGCTTGAACGATGAGTGTAGAATAAAATGCGCAAAAGTTGACGTGCTGACGATGACATCAACACTTCATAACGCGTTTCTCGCTGGCAAGGTGTTTCTTACGAGTCGGATAGCATTTTTTTTTTTTTTTGCTCGGGAGTTTAGATCTCAGAGATCTCGGTTAGAGGTTTCAGTTTGATCTGAAATCAAAATATTTCAGATATTTCTCACAAGCGTCCACAATTTTTTGTTGTTGATTGTATGATCGTTTTATTTTGATTTTTGTGATTTTCTTTTTAGTCAATGCAATGCTTCGCGGAGAGGAAGTGTTTGTTAAATGCGCAAGTCCCTTTTTATACCCGTTCATTTTCTTCGCTTGCGTCGTGAATATGTTTCACCCTGAGTAGCATGGAAATCAATGCTATATGGACCAGGTAATATTGGCACATTTACATCTCTACCACTCACAACTCTACCAGAATCAAAATAAAACTCTACCGGTCTTGACATAAAACTCCACCGGATTTGAAATAAAACTCCACCGGAATTGAAATGTAACTCTATCGGTAAAACTCTACCGGCTAAACAGTAAAACTAGCGGTAGAATTGTATTCCAGTAGAGTTTTATTGTAATTCCTCTAGTTTTATTTCCATTCCGGTAAAGTTTTATATCAATTCCGTCTTTATTGCAAGTCCGGTAGAGTTTTATTTTAATTCTGGTAGTTTTATTTTAATTCTGGTAATTCTGGTTGTAATATGGTAGTGATGCTTTTCCGGTAGAGTTGTGAGTTGTAGAGATGTAAATGTACCGCGATATTCATCAGGACTCAGAGTTTAACCCAATACAGGATGAAACTCTGTATAGGGCCATTCCGCCTGATATGGTCATGATTCTTTACACAGGGAAAACAACCGAATTGCCGAGCAAGACGACTATATGGATAAAGGCACCTTGAGGCTGGGGCCCGTTTTCGATAATACGAAAAGATCATTTCTTATCCGCAGTCGAGAAGCTCACGACTGAAACTTGACTCCGGCAATCTTATTATAGCAACCTTTGTAACCTACGAGGGAAGCGAAAAGCCAAAACCGGATCTTGCGTCGATCTGCGACTTTGGGCCTCAGTCTGTTCGAATGTTGGCCAACTGCACGGACTTTGGGGAATTCGGAACAAAGCCTTGGTTCACTCTCGGAGTTGAAATCACTCTCCGAAATACCGAAACAAAATGTATGTCCATGATATATTAAATTCTATACATTAATATATCGAATACATATTAAATCTATATTAATCAATTGAAACTGTTTTGTACTTAAGTACCCATACTTGTCCAAATAAATTCCGCGTCCGAAATATGCAAAATTTGCCCCGAAATTATGTTTGATATATCACAGATATATTTTTCGATGCATAACTCACTTACGATTTCTCAATAAAAAAAAAAACTTGTTATTTAATAGAAGTGTGTATGGGCCGAGACCTGGATGTGCGCCGACGAAAGATAATAATGTTTGCACCCGTGTGTTATAATTGCCGAGGTCTTCGCGCCATGGAATAAAAACCGAGATTTGTTGCGACACCGGCAGTACAGACGAGGAAGTGACCGCAGCTTTCGCTGCAACTCATTATTGCCCTCGTTTTTTACGCGGATCAAAAACAATGCCTAATTTGTTTTTTTTATTGTTTTTTGTTGACAAATTTAAGGCGTCGAATTTAAGTTGCGAGCGTGTCGACGACCAAGCCACCGGAACCGATCGAATTTTGGAAGAAAGAGAAATCGAAACGCGGAACGCAGACGATTGTCGAGAGATCGGGAACGAAGAGCGGCGGCGAATGCAAAACGAGTGTCGTTTAAAATTCATTTACGGACAGCAGTCTTTCTCGAGCTCCTTCTTAAATCTTGAACAATGCTTCGAGCCGTGCCTTCGTCGCGCGGATATGCGTGACGATACGAAGGTGGAACTCCGTCGGCGTTGACGTTCGCAGTAACAAAAATTGACGAAGTCACGTCTCGACGGGCGTCACTGCCGCGCACGCGCGGAATACAGAGATCGCTTCTCTCGGTACAGCGAGCGAGCACTTTGGTACGCGATCCATGCGCGATCTTGGTCGCTGCATCTGTCATGCGGTTTTTTTTCCCCGATCATGTATCAGTTCATTATCCATTCAGGCGCAGCTAATCCTCGGAACTGGCGTAATTGTCATGCCGTGCAATTATCTTGGAAACGGTTTATAATTATTTCGATCGACCGTTATTCCCAGGTGACAGCGAGCTCCTTGATAGAACAACGAGAAGGAAAAATCCAGGCGCTGATCATCGTCTGGTGTCGACCATTTGCTTAGGATGGATCACGGAAAAAACGGTCCGCTCAGAATCTCATTGCACTTGTAACCCATTAGCATTAAATATTCGTAATTCTACTTCTTCATAGAGGAAGATTTGTTTTTATGAAAAAAAATTTCGAGATTAAAAAAAAACGTGTTCGGAATTCAAAAACATCGAACAATCATTTAAAAAAAAAATGATTGTTCGATGAAAGCGTCGATTTTGACGCTTCTATAATTAATATAATGTATTAACATAGAATTATTAATATTATTGCAATATTAATCATTTTTTGTTATGATATTATCATTACCATAATATAATATTGTAAATATAGATAAATATAATATTATTATTTTATTTTGTCTAGTTCAATTTATCGAGAAAAAAAAATCGATCGCGTGAAATTTACGAAATTAAGACAACTTTCTCGGCAAAGTATCTATAAATTGTTTTCCACTAAAATTTGGAAAAATTCCGTAATTGTTTGGCTCACTTATCAGCGGCAATGTGTAGCATTCATACACCACGCGTATGCGGTACGCGTATCTAGTCTGACGAGGAACATGTACATGCACACGTAGAGACGGAACGAAGGCCGCTTACACAACTTGGTCGGAGCGCGAAGTCCGCAGCGCGAAGTCGATCGGCGCGTCTGGTTATGTTCGATGCTTTTCATCGATAAGAATTTCGATAATCCTCGTCGTGTTACAGCGAGGCAGAAGCATCTCCATCGCGAGGCTTTCCGAAATAAAATTGCCCGAACTCGCCCGTACTGTCAATTCATCGACCGACGCGATTCTCGCTCAAATCTACGTTTTATATTTTATTTTTCAAATTAATATCCTATTCTGAAACATAAATTATAGCATTTTTTTCATCTACCGCAAGTTTATTTAATTTAGGTTAGTACGAATTACACCAGGTTTGTTTTTGTCAAGAACCAGATTCGGCTGCTTTTTTCGGTGATCGTTGTCGAAGCGCAATGCCAGACCCGATCCGACAAGGAGCATGTGAAAAACTGCGGTTGGTAATAAAATCTGTGAGCAATTTTTTCCGTAACACTGACCTTCGATGGTCAAATGGAAGTTGTTACACGATGGAGAATTTCCATCCGCGTCATGTACACTGAAAAAAAAATACGCTTGCGGGCTGCCAAAGAAAGAAAATATTGGTTTCAACTCTGCTTCCAATTCTTACAATTCCATATAATATTGAAACAACGACGGCAAGACTGTTAAGGTGCGCAGTAAAAAAATAAGTGTCACTTATTTGTCACTTATTTAACAATTTTTTTAAATAAGTGACAAACTCGTTTGTTAAGATTTGAATATACAAACCTGTCCTCTTATTTTCCGTATCATTAACAATTTTAGTTTGTAGTTTTGTTTGTAAAACTAGAACCGGATAGTGGGATCGGCAAATTAACAAATAAAAAATTGTGGACAATAAGTTTTAAAAGTACAAACTTTTTTTGCTGTGTGACATATTATCATTTCAATGCCGTATGAAATTGTAAGAATTGAAAGTAGAATTGAAATAAAAAATTTTTTCTTGGCAGCCCGCAAGCGAATTGTACTTGAGTCATTAATATTTTTTTCAGTGTAAGAATTTGCTTTTGATCGAAATTGGTTAGTACCTTAAAAAAACTATTACAGTTTTTGTTACCGATCAGGTCCAGGTTGGGCGGGGAGGAAGTGGTGTCATATCGCCTCAAAGCGCCATCGTTCGTCAGTCGAGCCGCATATAAACATGTTTCGTGAAACGATGATTCGTCGGCGTGATTGCGTGACATAAAAAGTAATCTTGTCGACAAATTACAATAATAATTGAGAGCCTCTCCGAGTAGCAGATCGTTTGTGAATTCTTTGACGCTCCCAGGACCGCCGAGAATATGAGATTTTCGAGTTAATTGAGAAACGACAAGGTTGCACGCACTGTTCACCTTGCCGGCGATTCCGCGAACCGCAGCGAGAAGGACGGATTGTCCGGAATAATAATTCACAGCGAAGCGGCCAGTTGCATCGATTGAGCGCTTAAACTCGAAATAATCTTGACAGATGCGAACTTTATTCACGCAATTTTTATCCTCTCACTTCAATATTACCGTAATAAAAAAGTATATATCCTTTCTTAAATAAAAATATGATTTATATATATATATATATATATATATATATATATATATATATATACACACACAAAATTTATAAGAGTTTATAGGAATTTACAAGAATTTATAAGAAAAAAGAAAATTGTGATTCATTTATCGAGATGCAGATTTCATAAGTTTTACACTTCCCTTCTGTAAAGTTTAATAATAATAATAATATATACATATATACGTATATATGTCTTGCGGCCAATAGCAACGATGAAGACGTCCCGTCAGACCGACATGTGACGTCAAAGACGTGCAAAAAAATATACATGCCGTTGGGCTCAAATACCGAACCTGCATTTATACTCTTCCGCGAGAACAGAGTACGCGATATCGGCCTTCTCATCGTTCTTATCTAAAGATCGTAAAAAAAAAAAAATAGATACGAGATGGGTCAAAGTCCGGACGCGAGGCGGCATAATATCCTATAAATATTGAATATACTGTCTGTTCGAGCGAGAGCTAAATACATTTTTTCTTTTCAAATGTGGTACGGCGTTCGCGCAATGGATTTTTATGTTGACCATAACCCTTTGGCTAATAACATCAGCAAAAAAATTAAATGCTAGAAACGAAAAAAAAAAGTTTTCCTGTATCGTTCCGTGCTACTCGAACGCGGATATTTTTGCATAATAGCCGAGACCTTTGGACGAACGAATCTCGAGGGAACGTGATAGATTCCGTCGATGACTCGTACTTACACGCGTAGATCTCGGGCGTAATGCGTCGCTCAAAGTCCACGATATATATAGGTAGATCCCTCGAATTGGAAAAACGGTTATCCATTAAAGCGCGACGACTTTTCAGGTCTTATCTTCCCTCGAGTTGTTATAAATAAATTTAACAATACGAATGAGCAACTTTACATTGACGACCCTGGCAGGTTGCGCGACCGTGGCAATTTTTCTCTTTCGACCGTCCTTTCGATCGAAGAATCCATAGTCCAGTACTGAAAAAAAATATCAATGATTCAAGTAAAATTCGCTTGCGGGCTGCCAAAGATAAAAACTGTTATTTGCATTCTGCTTTCAATTCTTACAATTCCGTAAGGGACTGAGACGATAACATGTCACCTTGACAATATTGCTGTCGTTGTTTCAAAATGATATAGAACTGTGAAAATTGAAATAAAAAAAAATTGGCAGCCCGCAAGTGAATTTTTTTTTTCAGTGTGAAGGTGCACTTTTTCGACCTTTCAAAAGCAGAGATTTCGACCACAGAAAAACCAAGAACCGTCAAGAGTCACCAAGAATCCTGCAAGTCCAAAATACCCTGATCGTTTTTTATATTGGATCGACTACACGATCGGAGAATGGACCACTCCGAGCGAATAATATTTATTCGTACTTACTGACATTAACATGAGTAACAATAGGTTACTTACCATCGTAATAGTACTAGTAATAATAATATATCTGTATATATACTGTCGAATTATGTTTTAAAAAATGTGATCGTAATTCAAAAATTCCAAGAATGCCATAAAATCTAAATGTTTCGATAGATTCTCGTCAAATTTAATGGGGATGATCGGGCGATCATACTCCATCTGTGTACAACTTTTTGGGCCGATAGGTAAAAAACTGTAAGAGCTAGAGTGCGCACAGACATTGTTGAAGAAATTGAAAATCGCGTACAAAAAAACAACTGAAATGTTTTAAATTAAATTTTGAGGAAACATTATCTGTTAATCACACATGCTGTGGGTGAAATTTTAAGTCGATCGGTCGAGGCACTCTCGAGTTATAGCGATTTAATTTTTCGCGGCTGATTCACACATACACGCCAACGCACGCACACACGCACCTCCGGACACTTTTTCTAATTGCGATTTTTTCGATGGTTCAGAACATTTTGAACGTGTTTTCATTAAAATCTCGAATTTTTTTTCTTAACCAAAACAAAGCTTCCTCTATAAGGAAGCAAAAACGATCAGACTATTTCGGGATTGCAGATCCTTTCCTTATTTGATGGTTCTTGGTCGTTTCCGTGGCCGAAATGACTGCTTTTGAACGGTCGAAAAACGCACCCCCACGACTACCTTTTCTTCGGTCGAAACAACGGTCGTGCAACCCACCAGGGGGACCGTTTCATCGGTTAAATAACACCGTTAGAAACGCCTCATTAAATAGTTGTATTCCGTTAAATTCTATTGTCCACAGATTACGCCATTGGGTTTGACCTGTGGACAGTTGAGCCACTTTGTTTGTACTCGAGAAAATGTGTCGAAGACATAGTAAATAATCGTCATCGAGAATGAGTTTTTTTTCTCCAAGCCTTGACCGACGAGCATGGGCGACACTTTAGAGTCCGATCACGGTACCTCCGTTATCGCACACTCATTAGATTAAGGCCAGTGCCGAACGACCGACTCTATGTATTCACACCGTTTCTCTAAACTTAGGGTCTGTTTATCAACGCATGCCTTACACAGAACAGGAAGTTATTCTAGCGTCGTTCCAATGTCGTTTTCAGCACGCCAGCGAAACAACGTTTACTTCGAAAATTGATATCACGTGACTAAAATTAGACATGTATATTTTCGGTACGAGCGTACAAGAACTGTTCTCGTAATTTCAATAATAAAGCAATATTATAATACCATCTATTAAAGCAAATATCGCTCCTGTATATGCTTTAACGTTTTATTCCATTATCGAAACATGACCTACGGTATTTGCTGTGGTAACCAAATCTCATTGCAATTCACGCGAATTCCGAAAGTTGGGCGATTCTTCTGTAGCTCGAACATGACCGCGACACAGGTCAAAAAATTGACAGAGGGTAACTTGGAAAAAAAAAGAAACAATATTCAAGTGCGGTGAAAGGAACTGCTGTGTCTCGTGGAACCAGTCTCACGAGCTTCAACGCTGTTCATTGACCGGAAAGAGAGGCTGCCTGACGATCTTGACTTTCGACGGGAAAAAGAGAAAGACCCTCAACCTGACCGTGCTAACGGTTCGAGCGTTCGTCCGCGGCGCTTTTCACACGACGCTATAAGCTGCGTAGTATAGTTACTTACGTATTGTTAGTACTGAGATTAAGGATCCAGCGAAGCGACGGCAGTGCCACTGGCTCGTCGATTACCCATTCACCGCTCGTAATGCTTAAAAAAAATAATTCCGAAAACGATGAACATAGAAAGGGCCTTGATTCGGCCGCAATTATCGCACGACAAGGAACGAAATCCAAAAGAGATCAAAAGTACTCGTAAGAAACGTTCGTGCATCGATCTGTTGACCCTTTTTTTATTTCTTCACATTGACCCGAACTTTTGGATTTTCCACGACGCACAATTACGGTTCGATCGATCAAAGCTTCAATGACACAGAGAGTCGTTAATTTTTGAAAGTTATAAACGTTCCCGCACGCGTTTCTCACATGTCTGCAAGGCACTCGTTTATCTCGCGTGAGCAACGTTGCTCGTGCCGCCCGTTTCCGTCGCGCAGTGACAGAAAACAAACATGGCTGCCGGGGCAGCTGACTCGCAACAGCTGACGACGCCCGGTCGGCAGCAGCTCCACCCGGTGGTCTCCGGTCGATTATGCCCCAGCGCGAAGCAACGTACGAGGTTAGTACTAAAAAAAATACCATTTTCAAGCCAACGTGCGAACGCGCGGATTATTTGATTTGTTTTCCTATTTTTTTTTCTTACAATCGTTTATTCATTTGTGCTTTAGTACAAACGTGACTTTACTTCGCTAAAACACGAGACGAAATACAATGTTTGTATTAGTTTTTTGGTTTTTGTTTTTGTTTTTTTTTCACAATAATTCACGATGCGCTTCTTTCACTTTTATGATTTCCATTTTTTCCTTTTAATTTTTTTTTAAGTTTATTTAACATTATACTCATGCCTTAATCATCTCGATTAATCCTCACATTCGTATATTTGTAGTATATATTTTTCACGCGCGCTGTCGCTCTCTCTTTCTCTCCCTCTCGCTCTCTCGCTTTCGCACTACCTCACATTCATACTCTTTCATATAAAATTACGTTACTTGAAAAAGTGTTATTTGGTAATGCGGTGATTACGGTCCTATATCGTTTTATCATTAATGTATCGGTAGGGTTGAACCTACCAAGCGAAATACGCACGAAGCATGTTTTTAATGTTCTCCGAACTGAGAATTGTCGATCTTGTCATGGCTGATGTTGTTGGTTTTTTTTCCTTCAAATGTCATCCTTCACGTACGATCACTGTTTCAGTATTTGTCTTCCGATTCGAGTCCGCGATCTTTGCAATGAAAATGGTAAAAGGTGACGACCATACACTTTTTCGTATACCGGCTCTAGTGCATCGTATTTATGATCGAAGTTTGAGACTTTTTAATTTTTTTTTATTATTTATTCTTGTATAAAACATATCCGCGTACGCGTACAATCAGTCACGCCGGTTGAGAGATTGATGTGTGGAGAGAAACCGAGAGACGCCACGTGTAAGAGTTAATCATTTTTTCAATATGTTACACAAGATTCGAAGTTGCCTTCGATATCGTTCGCGAAGTATTACAATTGACGTATTACAATGGTCTTCCTCGTAGCGTTTCCAGATATTTTTTTCTTTTTTTTTTCGCCGCGGCGAAATGTGTCGAAATATGTCGACGCCTCGACATATTTGCGTTATTTTCATGCATTGAATAGTTTTAATGACTCCGTCGGCGTAAGCAGTAAACAATAGAGAGTACCAGAAAACAATCGACAAACTTGCGCATGCGGCGGCAGCCACACTATCGCCTACCAGTATTAACTATCAATCTCGAATTTTTCAACGATCGGCCAACGCTCTACGAGTACGAAAAAAAGTTTATTTTTTACTTTCTTTTCAAAATATCTACGAAAATAACGCATCACTACAAACGATCGTTTGAAAAATATATATTTATTTATTGGCCTTGAATATTTGTAGGAATATCTTCTGTGTCTCTCCCTCATAACGTCAAGGAATTATAATTTTTTTTACATCGTTCTGCCGCGACCGTATAATCCGAAAGTACCATCGAAAATATTACAATTTTTAAGTATAATTCAAATACATCCTAGGTCATTCCCGTATATTGGCGAAAAAATTATATAAAAAAAATATATATCAATAAACTGCACCGACTACTTTAAAACATAGTATTATCTACACTTATATATGCTTTAGCCGCGTGACGAAAACTCAGCTTGCTAAACCATCGATAGCTAACGGTATTAAAAAAAAAAAATACTGTCCATCTACGATAAAATATAATAACGGTATAATAATGGGCTGACGATTACAATAACTATTGTATAATATATATCACCGCAATATCGCCAAGGGTCTCGCTACACTTTTCCGATAGTACGAAACCAGTGTAACCTCCATCGTCGGTCGATCATCCAAATATTCTAAAAAGTAAAAAAAGTTCCATCGAATTTTTATCCCCGCAGTTACGAAGTTTGCACATTAAACGGCCTGTAGGCAAGATTCGACGAGCCTGACGGAGGCTCGTCCCCTCGCACAGTTAAAAACAAGGACTTTCTAGGAATAGGAATATCTAGCTTTGACCGAGAAACTCCTGATCATCGGCAAGTATATTAAAGAGATGTTTTTATTTTTTTATTTTTTAGAACTGTGCCTTCTGGAGATACCAATTTTATACTTTTTCGCACGAAAATTGGGCCGTTAGAAGTGCAGAGTTAAAAAAAAAGTTTTCCCAGATCAGGAGAAATTTTAGTGTAGCGATAGATGAGTGTTCTGCTCAAGATCAGGGGTTACTCGTTGAACCGTCGAAGCAACATTTCATTAATCGTTTTAATCCTCATTCGGGAATCGTAGTTTACCGGATCGTCGTAGGCCTCGTAACGAACAACTATGTGAAAATCAGAACTGGTATCTCGTTACAATCATCCATGCATGCACCCATTATCTTATATATAACGGAGCAGCGTTTCCGCAATCCACGCAAACGCAATCACTCACTAATAGTTTTATCTCACAATTGCAAAAGATTTGTTGTTGTTTGTTTCTTCGTTGAACGGTTTAAAACGATTTTTTTAACAGCACTCCACCACTTAATTATACGAAGCGAACACCCAGGCAGCCAGTGATTGGTCAAGTGTGAGCTCATTATACAATAAACCTTTAACCGTTATGCGAGTTCATCTTTTCTTTTTATTTTCTTTTTTTTTTGCTTTTCTTTCTTTTTTTTTGTTCTTTTCTTTAAATCGTAGAGTATTATTGGGTAACTTTATATATAATAATAAATGGAATTACGATATGAGTTTTAAGATCGATTGCGAACAGGGTAAGAAACATTATTATTTTTTTTCTTTCTTTTCTTTTTACGAATGACAATCGAGTTTCGAATGTATCAGAGCGAACAATTTGTCAGTTTTCGCGGGAAACGTTCAATTTTTTCGCGTGCCTATTTATACCTATTTATCATCTTTCGTTTTTCCTCGTCGACTCTTTGTTACATTATGTAATGTACGCTTACTAAACTCTATGTCTGGTAAATCGGCCCCTATTGCGAACAACTTCGATCACACCTGATCGCTGTGGAGGGAAATAAGTCTTAAAGGTGCCTAGAACACCTGGCGAGTTTGTTTTTTTCTTTCTTCTCCTTTTTTTCCTCTTCGTCTTCGATTTGCTACAGAGTTACGCGAATTCGATATAGTAGTATGCAAACGGTATATATACCGACATTTCACAGTATATTCTTCATCGACATATACTTCGGATCTTGATCGACTCGTCGATCTAAAAAGTATGATGATGCTCGCCACGTTTACGTTAAAATCTGATTGAAATTATCCTATCGGTATATTCTCCTTAAAACGTATAATCCTATAGTTACGTGAAATTGCCTATAGGGTTTTTTTAATCCTATATGTCCACGGTACGCCAGTTGAATTATCTATTTCACTTCTCCTTCCCCCGCCTCTCATACCGCGTCTGTTCTCTAACGCGGCCGATTCTTAAACTTCCAAACGACTTTCATACTTTTGTTTGAAAAAAATATATGTCAACCGAAAAAAAAACGCGACAACCAGTCTGATTGCATGACGTGCCAGAACGCAATTTTTTTTTTTTTTTTTCAATCTCAGTCTTCGAGTGAACTTTTGATGTTTTAAGCACCTTGCCACTATCGTTTCTGTATGGTATTCGCGATAATTTGAGGCCTTTGGAACTCTACGCGTCGGACTGGCCGTAATTCACGCGAGATGGATGATTCCCGACATCGTCGAGCATTAGTTTCTGATGTCTTGATGTTTCTTTTTTCTTTATTTTTTTTCTTCTTTTTTGTTATTATTTTTTTTTCGGCAACTCTTATTGTCTGCATCTTAGTCATTGGACCGGTTAGCGGAGCGATCGAAGTTTTAGTCTCAGTACGAAGTACGCTACGACCCTGACGACTATGAGAAAACCGATAAGCGCTACGACGTCGATCCAGTAGACGGCGTTCTCCATCGACATCTGTTCGAGAATCTTTGTCGCTGGCTTGTAGTGGCAGTAGTCCTTTTTGCACTGTAACTTTGGCCGGTTGTAACCGTAAACCGTTATCATTGCACCCTCGAAACCGTAACGTATGTAACTGACGTATGTCAGGAACTTTAGGTATATCGGCATCACGTCAAAGTTCACGAAGAAACCCCCGAATAGAATTATCGGCACGGAGGACACTGGCCCGATGAAAACTCCGCTCTGTAATGCGAAGAACAAAAAACAGACAGCTCAATTTACATTAATATTATTCGAGTAAAAAAATTGTTCCAAAGAAACTGTTTTGAACCATACTTCAACGCTCATCGCCGCTCCGATCAGCAATCCTATCGACTGCGACACCAGTGACGTCAATATACAGATGTTTAGCATCATGAGAAATCTCTCTACTTCCAATGGCTGTGATGTCATGAAGTACACGATCATCACGTAAAACGTGGAATACAATATCTGAAAAAATAAACACACAGTCACATAAAAAAATAAAGAATCTGACGATTGTTCCGTTTTTGCTGTAGAAAGTCCGTGGGCTCACTTGGAATGGTAAATCCGCCAGTGTTCTGGCCAAGTAGAAGGCCTTCACAGAATACCAATAGTTGAGATGTTCTCTTACAAATACTGCCATGTCTATGGGGACTGTAAGAAATTTCAATGTATAAGAATGACTTTGTTTCGATCAGATATCGAGTGAAATATTTGTTTGTACCATTAAAAAAAATGTATATTTGTTACTTACACGTAAGAATCGTGGGCATCATAGCGGTGAACATTAGAAACATTACGGTGAAAAATATGCATCCCGCGTTGCTGAATACCTCGGCCGCGTCATTGCCGATATCGTAATAAATTGCGCCGGTCAGAAAACCGACGACTAGATGAGAAATCAGCCTTACTCTTGTCAAAGTCTGTAAAATAATTTTTTTCTCCATTAATTACAGCGTCGAATTGAATATGGCTGATTGTATTCCAATGCTATCTTAACTAACCATATCCCTAATTTGCGATAAGAAAGTTCTTTTCAGAAGAATCCAAAATTGGATCCATCCGTTTGTCGGAAAACCGACTTTTTGCTCTATGCTCTCAGCACTGTCGAGCAAAGAAGTTGTACAGGATACGGGCATATTCAGAACCGTGTTGCCAGGGCCTTTGGCGACACCGTTCGGCACTGCAACGGTTGTGTCGGGCTTCGCTTGCTCGTTCGGCGGTGAACGCTTAGCGATGTCGTTGGCGATCGCCTGAGCCATCGTGATAGCCTGATAATGTTGATAATTGTTGCACTTGCCGTTGTTGACTGCCGTTACGAGCTTCTCGACGCACTCTCCGTGCTCGCCGCAAGCAACTTCCATAACTGAGAAAATTACAGAAAAATGATGGTAACACGTTTTTTTTTAATCCGTACCATACTAGTATTAAGTGTCGCGATACATACCGTAATCCGCGGGATTGTGATAACTCGGACACTCCAAGGCCATCGAGGATAAAAATGGCACGAGTCCTCCAACGTTTCCCTGATAAATGCATTGACCCTCGGCTAACAGGTAGAGATGGTCGAACATCTCGAAGAGCCTCGCACTCGGCTGATGTATCGTGCAAATTATTGTTCTCCCTTCAATTAGGAACACCAAAATATCACGATTTTCGATCTTGGAGAAATACGATTGTGATTATCTTTCTTAACACTTGTACTGACCTCCTCTACTCAGCGACTTGAGTAAGCTGAGACACTGAAAGCACGACGAACTATCGAGACCGGAAGTCGGCTCATCGAAGAACATGACCGGTGGATTGTTTACGAGTTCGAGAGCTATCGACAATCTTTTTCGTTGTCCACCGCTCAGACTTTGCGCCTGCGTGTTGCTCGCCTCGCTTAGGCCCAGAGTTTCGATTATTTCCTCGACGACGACTTTCTTCGCCGCCGCGCTGATGTCCTTGCCGAGTTTCAGATTCGCCGAGACGGTCATCGCTTCCTTCACCGTCAGATGCGGCAACAGACGATCGTCCTGCATTATGTAGCACGACATCTTTCGGAATATTCTTAGATTTCGGTCCTTCCCGTTTATCAACACCGAGCCATTCAAATTCGAAGTTCTGTCGAAGAAAAAAATATACATTATTCATAACATCAATCGGTTCGATACTATTAATTTTTAAAAAAATTTAACTTGATTCGCCTCACGCACTTGTATCCTGCTAAGACGTTCATCAGCGTACTCTTTCCGGCTCCGGAGGGGCCCATTATCGCAGTCAGCTCTCCACACTTGAATCGACCGTTAACGCATTTCAATATAGTCTTGTATCCTGCAATCATCGATCCTTCATACATAAATCAGTATAATCCTTCGTTTTCTTACTCTCACGTGTAGCAATTTTCTACATAGCACCGAAGAATGATAGCCGAGGGGCGGATCCCCTCGAGAGTGTCACCGGCATGCATAGAAATTTCGCGTCCCCTTTATTTTCCCCGATCTTTTGTCACGTCCTAGCCACCCCCTCCCCCTCCACTTCTCTTTGGGTATTGTTCTCGTCATCGCCATCGTCATTCCGAGAGTTGTACTTCCGACGAGTGCCGGACGAGATTTTTCGTCGACTTCGTCGTCTACATCGAATAATTGTCAAGAAATTCTCGTGTCGACGACGGTCGCTGGCCCCTGCAGTCGCATGCGATTACAGGTGCAGCCTGCGGCCCCGCCTTATCCAAATAATTTTTTTTTCGTTAGATACAGCGTTCGCTGTTTAAAAAAGATGGTAAATTTAATGTGCAGGACTGGAAGTTTTCATACAAACCTGGTAGGTTAAAGTTAATGTACAATTGTGATGAAAAATTAATGTACTTTTATTGAAATTAAAGTGAATCATTGGAATTTAAATACTTTTATAGTAGTAAAATTGAAGTAAATTATCAAAAGTAAAGTGTTTTTGAAGTTTTTGACGTACTGTACATTAATTTTTCATTACAATCGTACATGAAATTTGATACTCCAGTTTATGCATAAAAACTTCCATTGACAGTACTCTAATTTCGTATACATTTTTTTCACGGTGTTAAGTTGAATATGGCTGACTGTATGAAGACGACTTCATCGTCTACATCGAATAATTGTTAAGAAATTCTCGATTTGACTTTATCTAAATATTTTTGTTAGATACAACGTTTGATTGAATACGGCTGATTGTACGAAGACGGTTTCGTCGTCTGCATCAAATAATTCTAAGAAATTCTCGAGTCGACGACGGTCGCTGGCCCCTGCAGCGGCATGCGATTGCAGGTGCAGCCTGCGGTCGACCTTATCCATGTGCGCCGAAACACGCTACCTCTCCGTGTGTTTCGCCATCCCGGTCGCTCTCCCGTCGCGCGGACATTTCTATCGATTTTTTCGCCCCGGCGGGTCGTTCACACTGTAGCCCTCATCGTCGGGGGGCCCGACCTACGAAAGCTGCGGCACGAGCTGACCCACTAAATTTACCCGAGCCTCCCGTAATCGAGTTTGCGTTAAATTGAACATCGATTATCACCGATTAGTCATTCGACTATTAGATCTTAGCTGGCAAAGTGTTAAGATGCGGCGCTAACGTGTTCGGTCGGCAACGAAAAGTGTAATCGAATATTCTCTGAGACGATCGTTTTTACGGATAAAAGACGAGAAGCTGCTCCTTAAATCCGATCTGCAGGGCGACGTACTCGTCTTTTATCGGTAAAAGAATTTTTTTAAATACACAGCTAGTAAAATCAAGCAGACGAGGGAGACGTGAAAGATGTAAATTTTCTTCTTCCCTCTAACTTTGTTAGACGGGAAGAACGATGTACGTAAAAGGTCAGTGAAAGTCTCTCGGTATTTCTTGCGACGAGTTTTCTTTTAGGACGTATGCATTTATTCGTGTTTTAGTATATCGTGAATTCTCAAACAATTAAAAAAATATATGAGAGAGGAGGGAAAAACGGGCACCTCGACGCATAGGTATTGGGGGCAAAACGGGCACTGTCTTAACTTGCATATAAACGACTTGTTTCAGTTTTCTGATTATCCTTACATAAGATAAGTGCGAAAAGTCGAATTGTTCATAAAACCAAACAAAAATTTCAATCAAATCGGTATTCTTTAGAGCATTTGTTCAAAACTTTATTTCAAAAAAATGTTGGGCATATTCATTTTTATTTAAAGATTTTGGATCTAATTACTTTTTCAAATGATCTTTTATTAAATCTATTTTTTGAATTTTCACCACGTCCTTCTTTTTTGGGTTTGATCAACTTTCGTAGTGTTACCGTGTTAAGAGCATGTAAAAATCGTTCTCAGCGTGTCTCTCTCGCTCCGCCGAGAGCGACACTGATGCTATCTCTCTCGCACTCCATAGTGTTTCACATGCTCTTAAAAGGTTATATGATCTGCAAGACGTTTCCATCTATAACGTTTGCAACTCACACAATGGCAATCATTGTGTAAGCTGTAACCTCTGATAGCATCCCTTCAAAGTTGCAATTCCTTCAGTTTTCAACCATTCGGTGGGGTCTTTCCGTGAGCGTCGCCAACTTCGTTACATGTAGCTTACGGCATTGCTCATGCTCACGTGCGGTCGAAGTGGATGCTTCTATTGTATAATTACAATAGTAGAGGAAATATGATGAAAATCTACGTTGAAACTACAAATAGACACTCATAACGGCGTGGTGAAGTCTGTTGTCGACGGGGCAATGAACTATACCGAAGCCTCACGACGATTCGCCGTTCCTCGAATCACACTACCAGAGTTCAGAAGTTCAAGGAAAAGTCACTTGAAAACCATACAAAATTATAGTTGTGTAAAAATAAAAGCTGTCTCGGTAACTTCATTCCATACTCTTAATTAAAACCTGCCTTTTGTTGTGATTCTAATGAAATTTTATCGGGTTGGTAACGACGACAAATAAGTCAAGCAGATGGAATTGTATTATTATAAACAATTCTCTTCGATATTCGTTTAACTTTCCATTTTCTTGTCTTATTGATAAAAAAAAGACGTCGGCATATAATTCAAAGTAATCAGTCGACTGAAGGAGAAGCTCCCAAGATCCTATGTCCTTCTGTATCTCTGTATATAATTTTTATTTTTATCTACTCTATATCTAATTGTATCCAAGATAATTTACCTGATTTGTTCATTTGTAACTAGGATTATTATTTAATTTGGTATTTGTTTTGAAGCCAGAAGGGAACACATGTGATAACAAACTAAGGCATATATTTATTGCAATTCGCTATTTTTATTATAAAATTGTAAAAGGGGTAATCCGTCAATAAAATAGAATATCAAAAAATAATTAACAAGCAATGAAGACAAAAATATCATTTTTTAGACTTGGTGCCAGTTTTTCTCCCATTTCCCCTACAGCCAGTAAAATGGAGCAGATTCAGGACACACTGAAGATGTAAATTTTTAAGCAACTAGAAATTAGATGGCCGAAAAAAGTTTCCACTCAAACCGATTTACTTCCAATCGTATTTCGTCCGGTATTGTAAGCAATGCCACCCTTTGCAATTTTTCGTACATCACATACGCACGATCATCGGGTTTTTAGTGCTCAACTTATTAAGGTGTTTATTTTTTTTTTCATTTTTACGGAAAATAGGAAACCCACCTCTCTTTCTACCCTCAGACACGCTGTAGGCCAAGTTTTTGAACTCGATGTCGACGGGCGGTCTCTTCGGCAGATGAGTGAGCGCGACCGCTGGCCTCTTGTTAACCTGTCCGGGGCTCGCACCCGTGTGATTTTGAATTTTTCTCGCGAGCACACCGCCCGTGCAGGCGCCGGCCGCGTTTCCGTTCGTCGTCGCGGCGCCATTGCAGCTGCAGTGCAAGTTGTTCTGCGAGCCTCTGTAACATAGAAAACGACTACATTAATTTTTATTGATGTTTTTCGTTTCATGATTAAATTATTTGGTTTCCTGTTGGAATTAGAATTAATATGTTTCTTGATGCTAATTATATAATTTACGCATTATACTCGTTGAATCAAACAGGCTATATGTTATCTTTTGTAAAAGGGTTTATCTCGTCGATAAATAAATAAATAAACTATATCTCGATGAATTCAGTAGGGGGGAGATCGATGCCAAAAAGTCTGGCACTGGGGCAGAACTTGGCTCCAGCGTTCCGGGCACGAAACCGGAGCCTGTTATCTCCCTTTCCTGGGGGAGACGGGCAACTCTCGTCAAATTCGTTAGCTCGAAGATACCGAGTGGCCACGGAGATGACGGAGAGATTCGCGGGGAAGGCTTGGTATAATCTCACCAGTACTACTGGCTTGCTTCGGAGACCTAGAAAATCAATATCAATAACGCTCAGAGACCCCGAATGGAAATCTCCAAACCATAAATCAGGGCGTGGAGTCGGATTTTACGTAAGTAAAAAAAAAATGAAGAAATGAAAATTTGCATTAGGCAATGTATTCGAGCGCGGTTTTTCTTATCTTCAATTTTCTTATCTTTGATAAATGGATTCGGGCATCTTCCCCCAACTTGCAGGTTGCTGGGCCATTTCCCGTTCGGACAAATATTAAACTTTTAAAATTACAAGAAATTTGTTTTTGTGCGTAAATATTGAAGGATTCAAAAAAGTGGTCTCGACCACATATATTCATGTATTTTTTCACGCTCAAACTTTTCAATTTATCACTATTATTATTTTTCTTAACCCAAGAGATCTCATTGAATTAAGGAGGTTAAAGCGGTTCATACTAGTCAGATGAGTGCCACATTTTTAAAGTCTTTTATACCAATTTTTACATGTCTGTTGATTATAGTGGTAATTTTTGTATTACAGCAGATGTCTTCAACCGAGAAAAACATTAAGTGGAATGGATTTGCAAAAATATTAACTGGTTCTTGCTAATTCTCGAAAGTTTACATATTCGTTCAGTTTTTTCAAAGAATAATCCGTAATTTGTCTTCTTTGAACAAATACAATACTTCCTTGAACGATACTCTACGAATTTACCGCCTGGATATGCGATAATATTTTCCGTTTGAAAATGACAGCTGTTTGTTTATCAATGAATTTCGTCGATGGATAAAGAAAAAGCTCTCATTGTTAAAAGAAAAATGCTATCGAGTATCTACGTAGTGAATTTGTAGAGCGCAGTTAATAGCATCAGTTAATATATTTGCGAATCCATTGCAATGAATATTTTTTTCTAGATTTAGGACACATGATTTAATACAAATAATCATCCACTATAATCGATAGATACGTAAAAATTTGTATGAACCACTTTAAAAATGCAGCACTCATTTGACGAGTGTGAAGCGCTCCAACCTCCTTAATATCTTCTCCATGCCCGTTTATTTCGACGGCAGTTCGATTGTGCCACTTCAATGTCGAGAGTGAATAAAATGAACCAGTTCATCCAGCTGGCAGTGTCAGATTCTCGTTTTTCGGTACGGTAGTATACCTGAAGTCGCCGGAACCGCAAATACCCGTGGTATTTGTGGTTCGGGTATTTGGCACGATTCGTCGCCGAGGCATCGATCTCTGACTCGCTCTATCTCATCTATACGTACTCTCCGCCGCACGCGGACTCGGCATAGGTAACGTGTGTTCTTACGGTAGACTGTCGCGACCGAGGTGGAGGTATATCTATCGCATTAATATATAATCGACGGTCGACGTCTCGAGTATTATTTTTAACTCTCAGATCCCCCGGATGGATATAAAAGTGTACGTATATATCACCTATTCACTATATCCGCAATTCGAGTGCACCAACTTATAAAGTCTCAAGGATTCTTTCCACCGCTGTCGTAGCGAGGGTCCTTTGCAAGCTCAAGGGTATGGCGCACAGGGTAGGAAGCTCTCGCGACGCGGAAAGGTGAAAAGTTATATATCATGGGAGTATCGATTTTTCCGCCAAGCCCTTTAATTTCGCTCTATACTTAGATTCGCCCTTTGTACGTATGGTATGGCACTCGTGAATGTACTTTTTTTTATCTATCTCAGCTCGACACGCTCGGCAGTAATGTTTTTACGATTCTACGAAACCGACGAGCAGCGACAGCGCAATAATTCGAGGGCAATTTCTTCGTTCTTTTACCGACACTCGGTAAAAAAAAGGTTTACGTGCATCCGCAAAGGATTCTTACTCAGATATTATCGGTGATTCATCATTGTCATTGCAATAGCATCACAGTGGAACAATGTAATGCACCTGCTCAAAAATTGCACTTATTATGAGCGAGCTATTAGCGAGAATAGTATGGAATTTTAAAAAAGACCGGATGAATGTCAGGAAACGGTCGATTGTAGCGATGCGGACGTGTACTTTGCTGTTCCATTCCATTGCGACTCTCGACAAAGTATTGAAGACAAAAGTCACTAATTTTAAACGTTGCGTACGGGCGACAGATATATATCTGCTTCGAAATTAACCACTCTTATCTTAATAGGTTATTACGAAATGTAGTCACGACAAATAACAAGGGAACGTCTGGTAGCAAATAACTGCAAATTGGGAGTAATTACCTTAATTGATAGGAGGAGAGATTGTCGAACTATGGTTTAATCTCTTATGTCGTGCGCGTGCGCAATGTGAAGCAAAAACGATTATCGCGTGTTTCGCCGAGAAATTCCATGAAAAATCATCCCTATCGTCTCTCATCGTCCGTTCGATGGTTCCATCGATTGAAGGCAGTTTTTTTTCATTTATGATCTTCTCAATTACTTAATACAAGCAATGTAGGTTATCAGCGCTTGGCGCTGGATTGACGATAATGAAAGAGAATTGGAGAAACATTATATAGAATCGAGGAAAAAGAAAATGATGTTTTTCCTTCAATCTCACCGCCCAGAGAATAAAAAGAAGTTAAACACGTTCGAAAGATTGCCTCGCGCCACGAACGCGAGCCTCAAAACAAACAGGACCTTGGATAAATCGATCGTGAGCTGAATACGCTGAGACACCCGTGTCCGCTTCGATTACACGCACGTGCCCAGTTTCGCTGAGTGGTTTTCCTCCGGCCACCGTAAGTATATAACTTTTTCACCCTTTCGACGATGCTACGGCCAATTCGCTTCTGCTTGTTGGTCGCTACCGTGACTTGTTGCGTAACGTACGCGATATACGGCGTTTCGATAAATGTTTAACTAATTTGTAGCTAATTCAGCGCGATCAATACAATACTCGCACACAAGAAATATTTTGTTTCTAAAAGATTATCTTACGTTTTGTCCCACCGAAGCGCAAAATATAAGGTTAAAGGCCCAGTTGTGACCCCGACGGCACATTTTTGACTGTTGTAAATTCAGTTTTCGTCAAATATCAATCGGTTTAGTCGCAAATTGAAGACCGTTAAATGTAGTTTATTTTGAAGTGTTTAGTTGTTAAATTGATCCACAAATGGTACGACTTGTAGCATCTCAGTGAGCTCGGAACAGCATTGGCAGACGGAGCTCACTAGCTTACAGCACAGGTACGATAATGCGCTTCCATTCGCAAATAAGTATTAAACCATATTAGACTTATATGAAAATCTTCAGAACGAATCACTTTATCGATGAGACAAAAAAATCATACTTTTGTTTAGTTTTTTCGTTAAATTCGCGGGGTCAATAAATAATAATAATCATAAGTAAGTTCGTATCCATTCTGTTTAGACGAGTTTTTGTCCTCTGCAATATCATAGGTTGGTAAACATTTACGAGCGTTTATCTTATCGCGAAACGTGTAAAGATGGCGTTTACGTCCATACCGAACAGTTCGATTGTCTGCGGCAGTGCGCGTCCTCGCTATACATAACCTTTAAACCTATGTCGGTGCATCGAATTGTTGACGCTGAACGAATAACAGAAATATGTGATATTATGAAAGAAGAAAAAATGTGCGTAAGCTGCGATCGACAGGCGGTGAAACCAATGCTCAAAAGTTCACGTCCGCAAAGGTCGGAAAAGCGAAAAGAGATGAAACAACTTCGGCGACTTCGAAGACAGTTATTGTCGCAGCTGACACTCCCGGTACGTACAAAGTTCGATATGTTTAACTCTCCAAACTCGTCCATGGTCGATAGATTTTCCGTTTACGAAACCCCTGCGATCCACTCGCGTTTCCGTTCGATGAATGTCGCAGCAGCAATCCGGAAACCGTGCACGATACTGCACTACGATAACCTAGATACACACTCAACGCTCTTCCGCCTGACTGTTCTGAGAGAACAAAGTATAGATGACGCGAAAGAAAAGAAAAAAAAGAAACAAGTCTCGTCCCTGATCGTCTCTCGTACGGTGTCACGAGGTCGGCCAGATTGACAAAAGAATATCTCTCACATCGTGCATTGTCGTTCGTTTACTTCCGACAAATAAAAAGAAGCTCGGATAAAGCCACTTTAATCGAAGCGTTTGAAAAAAGCAGAAAAGTAATTTGACCTTTATCGTTTGCGCAAAATGAATTCGTTGTTATCGAATGTCGTTCTCGGCGTTGCGAGTCTCTGCGTACTTTCCGCTTTCCTTTGAGAATCAGCACAAACATGGAATCTCGTACTACAAAAATCGTACGGCGCACACTGCGAGACGCAATAAATGTTTTGTTAGCCCCGCGGATGCACCGAGAGAGTTTGTCGGGTGTATACAACAAACGGCAACTCCCCACGAGCGTTTCCCGGTGAACAAACTCGGCGCAAATTTACGGTGGGCAAGAAGATGGAGGATGGGAGAGAGCGAGAAAAAGGGACATGCCTCGAGTAGCGGGAGAGCCGGCGCTCAATGGAATTCGGGTCAAACGGCAACCTTGCTGGTCGATAAAACTCGGAGGGTATCTATCTATTTATCCCGTCCTCTTCTCGAGAGTAGACTCGGAGGACTCGTGTGTATCCTCGAGCCGTTTGCATATTGCCCGAGATACTTTTTTCTTTTCTTTTTTCTCTTATTCACCCTACGCCCGTTTCTTTTGTCATGGATGTTTGGCAAATATCGATGATCACTGTTGGGGAGATTTTGAGCATGACATGGAATATCCTTGATGAAAAATTACCCTAAAACAGCATTGTTGAGGTTCTCGTGATAGAGCGCAGGCGCCGAGGGTGGGGGCGATCTGATGGTCACTTGATGGCTTCCGTCGGCGACGAATTGCACCTGTTCGTCACCGTTGTACCTCGAGCCTCCGCTTACGATTGCGAGATTCTTCATGTCTGCCATACTCCAGGAAACCCAGCTTCTTGCCTTCCTGAAACAAACGAATGAAATGCCGTTTTATGCCGTAAAAAACCAAAATAAGATGTTTGATAAGTTCCTTTCTCGATCGAAAGAATCGTCGGGGAATACCGGAACGCAGGTCGAATCCACTCGGGCGGGAGGACGAGCTATTCCAGTGATTCTTATTACGCTGGCTGTTGACTCGCAGCGCGATTGGCCCAAGGACAGAGTACAGTTTCGTCCTTCGCCGCTCTGATGTTTACATACGAAGCTACTCTCAATAATTGCTGTTACCGAGCCGTCCTTCGAACGCTCTTGCTCGATCGTCAAACTTCGCTTTAAGGTAGTCCTTTCGTTATGTTTGACGCCACCTATGTTCGAGAGAGGAACGAGAGAGATTACAAACACTTCTCGATGGAATAAAAATCTTTCAAAAATCGAACATATGGAAGGTACTGAAAAGATTCTTTTCGCATAATAATAATTCCAAAATGTTATTAAGAAATTACTGAAAAATAAAAATTGTGCAACAAATTATCCGGCCACCCAATTTTTTTGTTTGCTACGAAAATGATTCGTCAATTTTTCCGAATACGTACGAATTTTTTCACAATTTTATGTAATGTTTAAAAATTGCGATTTTAAACAAATTTTAACACAAACAAAACAAAATTTTCAAACATTGAATAAAATTCTGCAAAAATTCGTAAGTATTCAAAAAAAGTAACAAATCATTTTCATGAGAAAAAAAAATTAGCTTGACGGGTAATATGTTGCATAATTTTTTATTTGTTTATAACATTTTGCAATTATTATTATGCACAAACAATCTTTTCAGCACCCTCCATTTGCTTGATTTTTTTTCAGATTTTTAATTCTCTCTTATTCCTCTCTCAAACTTAGGCGGCGTCAGACATAACGAAAGGACTATCTTAACCGGACCAATAAAACCGCGAAATCTTTGCAGTAACATTGACGATGCACGAGGCGGTATTTTCTTTTTTTTTGTAATTACCAATCCTAGGTCATTCCGCCCGAGGGAATTCGTGGTTGTTCTCTCGAGGGCTCGGCCGGTAATTAATTTTTTCAAAGTTTTTAGATCGAACATCGAAGAAGATATTTTGAAGGATTAATGCATCAATAATATTTGAAATATTTCCACGATAATTCTGTGACCTCAAACACCTGCGGGACGATAAATGAACTCGTACAATAGTTCGAGAATTGCGACGAAGCGAAATCATCGGAAACTTCGCCGTTCACGAGCGAACAGTGGGGCATGTTTCCAGCATCTCGGACTCGGTCATGGACGAACTCGATTGAATAGAATATAATGAGGCAAAGTTATAGCGCTCGGAATCGCGCACCGTCCGCACGCAACTTATTAACAAAGTGCATAGACATATGTGTGTACGCTTTGATAATAGCCAGCGCCGCACATGCCGCGTCTATTATCGAATTAGCTGCGGAAATTCGAGGAGATATATTTTTTTAATGCACGTTTCATTTTTCTAATATCTATCGAGTTAAAACAAAAAACAATAGTAAGCGCGTCATTGAAGCGTGACACTTGCGACGAACGGATAGATATACGTTTTAGCTACTTTCTCGACTAACCGTAGTGAACTTTTATGAAGCATTGAATTCAAGGTAACAAGCGTATAGTTAGCGATATATAGGCTTTGTCATGCGTATGCAATTCTCTTCGGTGCGTATGAATCAGACATAAGCAGCACCGGGGAAGGGGAGGGGGTCTGAGAGCTGCGGGAAAGCCTTCGCGAATCACCTCGGAGAGCGTTGGCTGATACGCAAATCAGATACAAATTTTAAATCGCAGCGAGTGACGATGCGAGAGAGATAAATGGTAAGCATTGTTCCGAGGTTAACGGACGCTCAGTTCGCGTTGACTCGGTCACCCGAAGAAAGAGATTTTTTTTTGTAGCCATTAAAATGACTTATTTGACGGGTGTCTTGCAAATAAATATTAATTATATTGAAATAAAAGTTACTTATATTGGAATAAACATTTATCATATTGAAATTAATATTTATTTTCGAAGAATTTTACGAATAAAAAAAAATGCTGACTATGTTAAGGCAAAATTTTGTTAACCGAGCCTCGAGTTGTTGGAACGGCAATTGCAAATGCAGCTGTTTTCCTGTCGTCCCGGAAAAAAGTATTTTTGTTATTGGAGCGAAATAAGCATTTGCCACGAAACATTTGCCGGAACAAAAAACTTTGGCTAGCGCAACAAAGCTGGTTTGCCGTTGTAGCAAAGGAAAGCTCGCTGCACTCCCAATTCAGGTACCGAACGATTGTTTTACTGACGTGGCAGAGTGGTTCGTTGGTGTCGCAAACGAAATCTCGTTAACGTTCCCAATCCAGTTAGTTCACCTCGATACATCCAACCAGCACTAAGATCAGTATTTATGCTCCCTTCACAATCCGGTGTTTATAGTAACCGAATTTATTCGAACGTTTTTTGTTGTTCGTATTTAAATATTCTCTTTTTGCAAAAAAAAAGTTGAAATTACGTTAAAAAACAATTTTTCCTTATTTAACATTTTTTTCTTCAATTACTTTGCACTATTGGCCAAGCGGTTTTATCCGTGTCACGCTTGACGTTCGAGCGTGCGAATCTCCCAGCGCAGACGCACAATTTTCATTCTCAAACCGGAAACGTCCTTCGGACGATTAGGTGGTATTAAAATAAAAAAAAAAGCAACATCTGTCGTATTATTCGCAGCGTAATCAGAGATGAATATTAATTAACTACGCGGTACATAGTATTATGCGGATTAACTGGTGGCTGAGTACAACGAGCAATATTGCACGCGACGTTAACTACGAATGAAAATAATCGACAAAGCAATGTTCTACGGTCCTCAGCGTAGCCACGGGTAGGAGCGAACGCTCGTGGCAGCGGTCGATGCTCGAGCGGCAAAGCGTATCGTTAGCCGTAGCTACAAAGTGTCCGTGAGCTTGTCTTGCCCGCAGGCGAATCGAGAAACAACGGCGGAGAACGAGAAAGAAATAAGTGCCCCGCTCTGCAGGCTGATAATTCTCTAACGAGTCATAATTTTCGGTTCCCCGGGTGATTCAGCCCGGCTCTCAGAGCTTACTAAAGCCGGAGCTGCGCACGAGATATGCAGCGGACTTTTCTCTTTTGAAGGACAATGGAGGCCCCTGAGCTCGCCAGAGTTCAGCGGCTCGAACCGGACGCGCCCGGTATACACGCCGGGTTATTTTTTGCCCGAAGCGAAACTGTATCGTGCATGTTAAAAAAAACATTCGTACATTTAACAAGCATTTATTTTTCACTAAAACCCATAAACTTTTTCTCGTTAATCTTACTTGTTACGTTACATCACGTTTTCTCGTTAATTCGTTAGTTTTGCTTAACCCTTCATGGTCACCCTGAGTAGAATCCACCCGTGCACCATAGACCATATCAAAGGAGTACCACGTTCACATTTTAGGCAAAGATATTAAAAATTCACGGTGTTGTGATTTTTATAGGGAAAAAACTTTTTTTTCCGTTTTTTCTTCATGAATTTTTTTGAATATGTTGCCATCTGATTTCTTGTAAAAACATTTTATGTACATCAACTAGAATGTTTGAAGGATATTCTGTAATTTTTGAGATTTTTTCGACCGATATTTTGGTCACAATACTGGTCCACGAATGGACTGGGTAGAATCGACCCAGTGTGACCATCGAAATCGGTGCGGGTTTAAGAATAAAATGCGTTGACAAAAAAAATGTGAATAACAAAAGTAGGTGGACGTTCGTGGACAACAAATGGTTGGTGAACGTACGACACTTTTTAGCGCAAATATCGGGTCGACCACGCTGCGTCGTAAAATTTTGTCGCGTCGATAACGCAAGTTCACAAAATATATTTATAAATCCATCGCGTATGCAAAATTCATGACGGCCGATATAAAAACGTCGATACGTTCGACTGTGCGAGTGATCCGGAATAAATAAACCCTACAAAGTGGCCCCTACGTTTTTCCACCGATAATCGATAGTAATTGGCGTCGTCTTTCTAGTATCCCGTTTCTATAAACGGACGAGGGATATAATTCGAGCGCGAGTGAGGCATTTTAGACGGGTGAAAGATAAGGAGATACGTATATACACCGAACGAGAAAATATAGTGCGTCTCGTGACGCGCGATGGCCAACCCGGTTCCGGTAGACTGACCGTCGGCGCGAGAGGAATGTCCACCATTCCACCGGCTATTGGCCCGAATCCAGGCAAAGACAAAACCTATTTAGTCTCCCCTATATTCCGAGAGCCTGTAATTTTTTACTACTGAAAAAAAAATTAAAGAAAAACCTCACCGATTGGACATGCCGGGTGTGGGAAATTTTTGTCGAAAAAAAAACAGAATGCTGCAACGCGTGAGAGGGCGCGCTCGGTTGCGTCCCGACAATGGTGCGCTTGCGTAATCGATTTTGTGGCACGAACGGCTGGTCGACGGACGGCGCGATTCAGCGTAAGAGTGTACACACGATTGTCTTTTCACTGCTTTAGGAAATATCGCTCTCAACTTTGAACTTTATATCTTTAGGAACACTTTTTTAAAAAATCGTATGTAATTTAATGTACCGGACCCGAAGTTTTTATGCAAAAACTGGTTTATTAAATTTCATGTACAATTGCGATGAAAAATGTTCAATGTATTAAAAACATTGGAAATACTTTATTTTTAATAATCGACTTCAATTTTACTATAAAAGTACTTTATTTTTAATAATTTACGTTGTTTTCAATGAAAAAGTATATTAATTTCTCATTACAATTGTACATCAAATTTAATGTATTAGTTTTAGCATAAAAACTTCCAGTCCTGTACAGTAAGTTTACAATTTATTTTTAGTGAACAAAAATTTTAGTGCGATCTTCCGTTGCAAAAAAAAAAAAATCTGCCGACCTTTTCGGCCGATGAGCTATCCGAGCGTTTGCCGACGCGTCACTGCGGACGTTTAATTTTTCGTGCCATCCCTAACCGGACGATGAACACCGGCGATTATCACGAAGACGAGCCACGCGTCTAGGGTTACCCTTTCTTATCGGAGTCGGCGATGATCGATAATTTTTTCATCGCGATAACGTACGGGAATTGAAGAGGTGTTGGAGCCCGCGATGAAGCAACATCGCGAAGCAACACCTGACACCTGAGGCTCTCGCGAGCTCCTCGACAACGAGGAGGACCGACGAAATCTCTCTCTATCGGTCTCGGTCTGGCGCCAACTCTACCGACGATACATCAGGTGTATTTTCGGTATCGAGTCAATTAATCGATTTGCGTATCACGCGAGGCAAACATGCTCGGCCAGGTGTTCGATTTCTGCCCGATCTTCGATAGTCCATTTTCATTTCTATTATCGCGGGAAGTGAGGAATATGCTGGTTGTCTGGTACAACAGCGAGTTAAATTTGCTGCGACAGCAAGAATTTTTTGTAACAAATTTGCCTACTCATTGTAGACGTGAATACTGTCCTGCTGAGTCAGCAATTTTCTTCTTTTCCTGCACCATCAAATTGTCACGCAATTAATTCTGTGGATTTGACCCACAAGGCGAGAAAAATATTTGTTGAGTCAGAAAGAACTTTTTGTAACTAATTTTCTTGCATAATGTACACAATAAAACAGATTTGTATATGTAAGGTAGTCGGAGCGGTACAGTCCCGTCAAACGTGAGTTTCAAGAGAAAAATTCACGCATTTCTCGATGGGATAAAAATATGAACAAAATCAACCGTATGAGAGACAAATTAACGATAAAAATAATTGTTCAACAAATTACCCGCCAACTTAACTATTTTTTCCATAAAAATGATTCGTTTTTTGTGCTGCTGCGACATCAAATTATCAGTGACTAATATGTCTCTTGGGATAACAAAAACTATTTGTCTCCATGCGCTAATATGTCGAACACCCGCTCGATTGGCTAAATAGAAATTCCCGAAGAACGAGGATAACTAATAGGGACGAAAGTAACGGGTATGTGTCTAGTTGAGTGAGATTGAGAAGGGTCACGGAGGGTAGGTCGACGTTCGTGGAAACCCGCGAAGTTGGGAAACGAGCACGTGCCAGAAATTGCGTTGACCCGGGTCGGTTAGGGAGCGAAGCTTTTTATCCGAGCTCTCGTGACGCAGCTTGAACCTCGAAGCGTTTCGTGTGCGTGTTGCACGACACACGCTGCGACATCGAATTAGCTATTTGCTTGCAAAATTAAGCCTCCGGGTTTTTATTTCTTGATCTGAGGCAACATTCACGATGGCTCGAGACTTGTATCTGTAGCGATGCACTGGGACCGAAAAATAAATGAATAATTTCTTTTTAATAAAAAAATTATTATAACTTACATAAGAGAAGACTTATAAGAAAACATAATTTTGCTAGATATACACTGAGAGAAGGATCTAGTAAAAATTACCGATCATCTAAGAAAAATTACCATAGCACATAGTAGTAGGGCGCCAGGGCGCCACCTATGTCAGAAAGTCTCAGATTATCCAAGAATTTTTACCATAATATCGGAGAAAAATTCTTATAAATCCGGTACTTCCTACTATAGGTAGCGCCCTAGCGACCTACTACTATGTGCTATGGTAATATCTCTCAAGCGATATTGTAATTTTTACTAGATCCTTCTCTCAGTGTATATTTTTTTTGTAATACATGGCTCGAATCAACAATTTTTATCATCGGGCAGAAATGGTATAAAAAGCATAAAGGAGTTGGACCGCCTCCCATACTGCTTAAATGAGTTCCACATGACTAAAATCGTTTATGGCAAGTTTTGTGCGTAAATATTATTTGAGTTATTAATACATTTTTATGCACAAATACTATCTGAATTATCGTTAAATATTTATTTGCACATCCATTGCTGTAAGTGTTCTTCAAAATTGAAGATGCACAATGTACATTTCCATCCAGCATTGTCGATCGATGCACAAAGCTTTGCATAAACGATTGATTAAAAATGTATCACTCGTTTGACTAGTCTCTATCGTGCCGACTTCCACGAACCAGCCGCAACGTCAGTTCGTACTGAAGTCGGGGCTCGTCTGGTACGTCCTAAATTTTGACCAAAGACCAAAGTCCTCCCGAAGGACCCGAAGGGTTTACAAAGCCCGTCCGGGGGCTGAACATGTCGTACTATTTCGTGAATGGCACGCCTAAGTTTGAATGACTTTGTGACCATGCAAACACACTGTATGTTGAACTACCAGGGGGACGAGAGCCCAGACTGCTGGCCAGTGTTTAGAGAGTACCCCCGAGGCATCGAGCGCCAAATACTTGGCATTACTGTACAGGGCAACAGTGGGGTAATATGGCTCAGTTCATATACCATTGGTTTCCGTGCTAAGAGGGGTGGTTCATTTCACCACCCCCGATATTTACGGTATCAGTTTCAGTAGCGATAGGCTTAGAGCACTAAGTTCCATACTTCCAGTTGAGTTCGCGTTCTCCAAGTAGTTACGACACGGGTGTGAACGGACGAACGAACTTTGATCACTCTCGCGAGTGCTGCGGTAAATTACCGAGCTGGAGCGGGGCATGAAAAAAATCGTGGTTTCCCGTGGTAAGCCCGAGACTTCGAACGCCGAATCTTTAGTATTATTGTACAGGGCAACAGTTAGGGTAAGATGGCCCGGTCCATATACCATTGGTTTCCGTGTTAAGCGGGTTGGTCCGTATTCACCACCTTGCATATTTACAGTATCAATTTCAGCAGCGATATGCTTGGAGCGCCAAGTGCCGCGCTTCCAGTTAAGCTCGCGTTCTCCAAGTAGTTAAGGCACGGCTGTGGACGGCCGAACGGACTTTGATCACTCTCGCGAGTGCCTTGGTAAATTACCGAGCAGCAACGGAGATCACCCAATGAGGTATGAAAAAAAACCCGAGGTTTCCGAAGAAACATGAGAAATTACAACGGTAGCTGTTGCCTCGCCCCTACTGGGGTAATATGGCCCAGTTCATATACCATTGGTTTCCGTGCTAAGAGGGGTGGTTCATATTCGCTACCCTCGATTTTTACGGTATCAGTTTCAGCAGCGATAGGTTTAGAGCACCGAGTTCCATGCTTCCAGTTGAGTTCGCATTCTCCAAGTAGTTACAGCACGGGAGTGAACAGACGAACGAACTTTGATCACTCCATCGAGTGTCGTGGTTATTTATCAGAAAAAACCGTGGTTTCCGACGAAGAAACATACAAAATTACCATGGTACTCCCGAGCACATCGAGCACCGAATATTTAGCATTACTTTACAGGGAAAATGTGTGATAATATGACCCGGTCCACATAACATTAGTTTCCGTGTTAAGCGGGTTGGTCCATATTCACCACCTTACATATTTACGGTATCAGTTTCAGCAGCGATAATCTTAGAGCACCAAGTTCCATGCTTAGGCTCCCTAGATATCTTGCTCTATGTCTTAACGGGGTCGAAGATACGAAGCAAGACATCCGGCAAGACATCCAGCAAGACATCAGACAAGACATCCAGCAAGACGCAAGGAAATCCAGGCATTCATGAACAGCAGTGCACCATACGCCTACGGCTAGATTCACGTTTTTCTTCGGGTATTCCAAACACCGAGCTGGCTCCTCGTCGATGGAGCGTTCCCATGCCCCTTCGGTGTGAACGGTACCGCGAATGAACGTGCGAAAAAATAACGTGACCAAGTTGCAAGAGATCAACAGAGATAAGTGACGATAATTGATTGACGATGATAAGGCGGTTCGCCATTTAGGAGCCTCGGAGCGTATCAAATTTTCTCAGCATCGGTTCTCGACACACACTATATAGTGCAAATTGATCGCTAGACATGGACGAAATTGATGTGTGACCTCCCGAGCTGAGTTTCTTCACTCCTTTCACTCATCTTTTAGACGGCAGGTATTATAGAGGAGAGCGGGGCAAAATGGAGCACTTTTACCAATTTTTTTCACGGGACATTATAGAAAGGGCCTTATCCTGGATGGAGAACACTGGTTCATTTTGCCCCATTCCTTCCGGTATCTACACGAATCCGAAGAACGATCGTTTGACGGTGACCGAATAGATCGTCGACAAAATTCGAGTCATAAAATCATTCGCCGGTAGTTTTAGGGCTGAATTTAATGTCGCCAGAAAATGTATTTATATTCCGGTGTATCACAGAGTCACGAATCGATGCATGCCGGATGAGCTTTACTGTCAAAGCTCGAGCCTCACGGAGATCGACCGCTCGATTTGCAGGATTATGCTAAAACGAGGTCGAGTCTCAGCGACGGAATTGCGAATGAATACATGCTTCGAGGGGCGAGAGGGAAGCGTAACGACGACGCTCCTATCCACGAAGCCTAATTAAGCTTTAGCGTGTGTTTGTGTCGATTTACGGACGCGAGGCTGGCTTTCGTTCTATACTATCGCTGTAAACAACAACGGCAGCATAAAATTCTATCGTTATTCGATGCAGTTTCGGTGGAAGGGTTAAAAGCGGAACACATTGCTTTCGGCAGTGCTTTGCTGCTATATCTTAATCATACGAATTTTGAGCCTTGGCGATCGTCAATTTTACGTTACGTCGGCTAATTAACAAAATTGGTTGTAAAAAAGTAATGATACAAAAATATTTTTTAAATGGTCCAAATATAATGAAAAATATGGAAAAATATAATGAAAACAAAAAGAAAGAAGCAAATGTAAAAGAAAAAACTTTCGAGCCTGTTTCTTTTTTTTTAATATTTATTGGCATAATTATTGTTAGCTGGATCGGGAAGATAAGACCTCTTGCCGTCACAGCCTCCGGCCCGAAACCTCCCGGATTCGAGGTCTCTGAATTCTAATAATCCTCCGGAGTGAATTTGCAAGGGGAGCCTCCGCGCATGCGCGCATCGTCAGTTTTTTTTTCTCGGTATCCCGAGAATGATGCACACCACGTTGTTCGGGCTCTGTTTATAGATACGTCGTGAACTAAAAATAAATCAACGATTCAATTATTCTGGTTTTCATGGATTTTACAAGATAAATCGTCAGCGTTAAACTCGTGTCGCTCGAATGCCGCTGCGCGAAGGCACGCGATTATTGTGCGAAAGAAAATTGTTGAGAAATTATACGCGCGGCGGTGCTCAACGAGTGTTACAGAAGCGCGAGGCGGAGTAGTAAGAATAACCTGACGCTGGAAGGGATTTTATAGCGGCGGGCGGGATCTCGGTAACTCGCGCGAGACATCCGGCGCACGGTAAAACCTTCGAGATTGAAGCCGTCATAAAACCGACGGGTGTTCCGGTGAAAATCGTTTCGTGCCGGAGAGCAACGACGATGAAGGATACACGTTGAAACTCGAGAAAAATAACACGCGGGAAGAAAAGGCAACAAATGGGGAGTCAAAAAAAATTGACGAAAAAAACGTTAGAAAAGACCGCAGAAGCTCATTTCGTTTTCTTCCATGTTCTCCCTTCCCTTCCGCCAGCTTCCCTCGCTTCGCTCTCGCGAACGGCCTTTCCGACAGGTCCACGCTCTTGAACCCTCGAGAGATGCAAAAAAAGAGAAAAAAAGGTCGAAGATAATTGTGGAAAAATTGTGGAAAAAAATTATTCTTTCAAGTATCTGAAAAAAAATAAAAAGCAAAAATGACCGATAATTTCTACGCCACTCGCGTCGAGGGTAAGTGGAATTGTGGAACCAATAATATATTCACGTAGCTAAAAAAAGACATCGAAAATCCCTGCTCCACTCGTGAAGATAAGTGGAACTGTGGGAACAAAAAATACTTTCACGTATCTAAAAAAAAAATTAAAAGTTGACAAAATGAGAGCCCGAAAAGTATTTATTGGTTCGCGAAGCTCAATTCCAAAATCGTACTAGTGCGGCCAGCGTCGGTAACACCAGACCGGGGTGGACGAATCCCTGCATAGAAACGCAGAGATCTGCGCTCCTCCTTTGTCCAATACCCAGAGAACGTGGAAAGTTCTCCGTGTCTCCCGAAGAATGAGATTCCGGCTATGTCAGTGCAACATCCTCCGGTGGTTTCTCGCGCTGCGGTTGACTCATCGGAGGATTCCACTCAGCCTGCACGCACACTGGCGCACCACCAACCTCGAGGTGCCTCGAGTCCTTCTCCCGAGCCAGACACCAAAATTCATTCGAATCATCTCCATGCGCATACAATTTTAAAAAACCTTAAAAAAAAATCTCCCCCCAAGTCACATAAATCCCAGTACGTATAGGTAAAAAAAAACTCACCGCACGCCCGTGAAAAGATGAAAGATATTAATCCAGTCGTAACACAACTCATAACCCGTCGATTCAGCTCGTCCCGTCCATAATCGATGCAAATATACAGAAACCCGTAACGATACACCGGATCGTATCCACTCCGCGTCGACGGCCGCTCGTCTCCGACACTAGACGAACGGGCACTGTGCAGTGGCTCGAGCCTGAGCGCGTTAACGACCGAGCGTCTTGGCAGCGACGGCCCGCTAACAGAGAGATCGAGAGCGTGTACGAGCCTCTCTCGGGTGCGCTGAGCTTCTGATGCTGACTCGTCAACCGCCCGTGTGGCGAGCGTTCTCAGATTCGTCGTGTCGCTCGCGATTAGTCCCGTCGCACGCTCCGCAGTCTCTCACCTGGTCCCTTCTTTACTTGTGCGCGGAGCGGCGAGGAAGATATCGGCAGTGGGGCGTTCTCCGGGGCAGTTCCGAACGGAGGCCACGAGAATCGTCGTACAAATTTTTAAGGACAAAGACCGAACTCGCGTGCACGCTCTCACGGTCCGGCTTATCGTTCTCCTCCGCACGGCACACAGTCCGACGCGCCACCGCTAACAGCCCGCTCGTCACTCGTTCGACCTTCGAGACCACCTCGAGGAATCGGCGGCACGAACGAAAAATTCCCTCGGCAAATGCAAAACTGCCGAACGATGCGAAAGGATCACCAACGAGCGCTCGCTTTGTTATCGAGCCAGTAGGCTTATTTTCAACGACATCGAGAGACCGAGAGCGCGCGCGCCCCACAACAGCGACGTCAAAATCAGCTGTGCGCCGCGCTATGCGCCTCTCCTTCGGCGAGGCCGCTCTCGCTCGGTGCAACGAAACCGTGCCGACGAACACGCCCCAGGGCCGTGACTAGCCGACGAGAACACCCCAGACTGAACCATCCACGACTTAGCGACGAGCCTCTGAGGAAGCCCCGTTGGCGGCTTCGAGCTTACTCGATGTTTGGAGATACATTTTTTTAAATAAAAATTCTTAGCCGATATTTAGTATCTCGCTCGGTCTATGAAAAAATCATCCATGTAAAACAAAGTATATATTTATATTTTGTCATACACTAAATATAATTTTGACGATAAATTGTTATATCAAATTTTCTATAAATTATTTGTATTATTATTATTTCATGTTTTATATAAATTCATGTTTTATGAAATACTCGTGACGGTTGTGCCTGAGCAGATATTGAAAAATATATTTTCTTTGAATATTTTTATTGAACACTTCGAAATCAATATTTAATTTTTATATTTATTTGTCGCATGTAATTTTATTTCCCTGTGCGGAATTAGTCGCTATGTTACCGTTGGATCGTACGTCGTTGCGATTGGTTAATATCGTCGATCCGAAACTGAATCGGCGAAAATTTAATCGACCCTTACGAAACATCGTTAGTCTGCGGATTAAATTTTGTCAGCCGTTTCTTGAATGGATCGACCCGGACTGCTCGGAAGTGTCGCGCTATTGGTTAAATCGTCAGTATCAGACGTCTCCAACGTGCACGGAGAGGCGTCGGGAATCCACGTACAGAGACCGACCACCCGCATCCCCGAAAGTTTTACTATACATAGTACATGAGTTTCTACTACGAGGAACGGTGGAATTATAAATACGGGTATATACACCTGTATTGCGTGGTACATCTCTCTGTGTGCATAGAGAGGATAGTACAGCGCGTGCGCATGCGCAGTTTCCCCGGCTCCGCTGAGTGCACTCATTCAAGAGAAAGGCCTCCAGCACCAGCTGCGACGGCATCAGCGACCAGCGAGCGGCATTCGCGAACAGCAGCAAGGAGAACGTGATCTATGCGTACCGCGATTCCAGGAACGCAATTATGCGCGAAAGATTGGAAAATTGCATTCGACCACTGAGAGGAATTATGACGCTCCTTCGAGCTATATAATCGCAGTAGATCTATCCTCGTCGGATTATTATTATCATTGTTTTTTTTTATTTCGCTTCACCGTCATCGGATTCTTCCAGGCGGCTGCACGCAATAGCTAATAATCCGAGTCATGCCACGAAGAAGCGCGAGTCTTCGTTTCCGAAGAAATAATCGTCGGGACGTCGACAGACTGTCGTTGATGGTGTTGGCGGAATTTTTTATTTTGTTTTTTTCTGCACAATAGCCGTACGGTTCAATTTTTCAGATCAATCTCATTTTTATTCTTCGATAGATTATCGATGGATCTGCGGGAAGTAGATCCATGTATTTAAAAGAAAGGTTAAAAGAGCTCCGAAAGTTACGAGTCTCAAAGGATCTTAAATATAAAATTTGATTAAACAAAGAAAAATCATTTTGAGATATGATCGGGCGTTTTTATTTTATTTTTTTCCTGCAAAGTAAACGTAAATTTCCATTTGTCGGATCGAAACTTCTGTCCTTTATTCGATAGATCATCGTTGTGGTAGATCGAAATATGTTTAAAAAATGTAAGAGTTCTAAAATTTACCGGTCTGAAAGGGTTTAAAATATTCAGTGTTTCGAAGAAAAAAAAATAATTTTAAGATAGTCAATGATATTTCACCCCATTGAGCGTCCGATGTAAGGTACGGGGCTCCGAGTGTTTGAGTCACTTCGCTAGCGGGCTCGCGCATGCACCACAAAGAGACGGCGTGGCGTTAGGTCGATATTGTTTGTACCGGTCGGGCGATATTCGACCTTAAGTCCCGGGCGACGGGGAGAAGGTTCGCGCGGATGAGGGGGCGAGCGAGGGGGCGACCGAGGGAGGAAGAGAGAAACGGGGCGAGCGTGAGCCAACACAGCGAGTGGAAGGGATGATGGCTCGGCGTATGGACGGCGCAATCCTCGCGAAAAGCGCGGAAACGAGAGGAACGGAGGCCGTCGGTGGCGGGTCGAGCGAGACGAGGCGAAAACCGAGATGGAAAGTGCGGAAAGGGCGAGAGGGGTAAACCGCGTGGAGAGGGAGGAGAATGGGCTACCGCATGCCCCGGGTCGATACTCGAGCACCGAACCCACCTCGGCTCGGTGCAGACGCACTCGCGAGAGTTCGCATGCACCGAGGACAACGACTAGAGAGAACGGAAGTTCGATGCGCTTGATACTGGCCAGGGAAAGCAATAACGAGCGGCCTAGTGACAACCGCCCAGATGCGGGAGGGTTGTCACTCTTTTGGATTCAAGTCCCACCACATTTCGCTCTCGGGGCCTAAATCGCCTTGTCGGCCATTTTTTTCTGTTCGAATATCATAGATCCCTCTTAAGATGCCCGAAAATAAATAAATAAAAGGCAATTTATTAGAATGGCAATTGTAGCGATTGAACCGATGTTATTGGATTCATACGCGAGGCAACATGCCGTGAGGAATATACTTCGTCAAAAATAGGTGTTTCATAGATCACCGTGTATTGAATAACTGCATCTGAATAAGCGGCTCACGAGCCGAAAATAGCCCGAACGCTCCAGGACGGTCAAAGTCACTTTTGCGACTATATATATTTTTTTCTTTTTATTCATCGTTATTTTCTTTAGTGATTAAAAATAAAACGCTGTTTAGGTGAAGTTTAAGTTACGACGCGACCGATATTGTAAACATTGAGCCAGTGGTTTAAACTCCTGGGAGATTTTCACCCGCGGTACTAAATTAGAGGATTTACCCGCTGAGGAAACTGTTCTGATTCTGCAGGGTCTTTCGTGCTCCTTACACGAATCGTTTACTCAAGCGAATTCGTAAAATCCTCGGGACGAGTATCGAGAATGACTTTAGTGATGATTCATAACTATAGTGATAACATTTACTTTACAAAAAAAACCAGACGACACGTGCGCTCAATTCTGTTGGCATAGGTGATATTTGGCTATACATAGGCGATGATAGATGATGTACCGCGCGGATACGTGTTTTGCTGGCTCGAAGTCCGCTCGAGCGTTTTTATCGAGGAAAGCGAAGGTCGGAACCTTTTTTGTTAGGAGATTATATCGAACAGCCACCGGTGCACGGACGTACGTTTTGTTGACTTCGGCTGACGAGATGAGACTGGCTCGGAGTCTCGGACTCCGAGCTGGATGATCAATAAGTCGTCACACAAAGCGGTTTTTTAATTTATTTTTTTATCGGCATCGAAAGCTTACATGAATCGAGGCAGAAGAGGCGACAGAGCTCTGTCAGCGTTACAAAAATTCAACACGGTACGTTGATTTGTCAATTTTCAATGGCAACCATTAAAAGTCTCAACTTTGAATGGGAGGTCAATGGAGACCTCGTACTATCGGCGTCTCGGATAGCTCGTATCTCGAAAGTACGCGGCCTTCGATTTGCTGCCGATCGATGTCGCATACACGATACACAACGTTTCTTCGCGAGCGAGTTTTTCAAATATTTTCTCTCTAAACGACAATGAAAATACGTCAAGTTTACTGAATTACGAAATTCAATATCGACAATATTTGCCATGCCGCAAGCGTTCGTCACGTGACTATCGCACGCTTCCGAACGTCATCGCTTGTTTTTCACGTTTCCGTGAAGACTCGATTGTTATTACTTGCGAATCCCATACGCCCCTACCCGGTGCAAAGTCCTACGATTCGCTTTATCGCCACACCGAAAGCCGTGTCAGTTCGTAGTGCATCGTTCATTTCGCGACATTGTCATCGACCGATGACTTTTCGACAATAGTGACAAAGAAAAGGCGCGCGATAAATTGCTCGAGCAACTAGCGACAAAGACGAGCAAACATAGCGGTCAAACAGCTGATGATTTGATATCGAAACACAGAGCGAGGACGACGTATAACCGAGGCGTATTGTAACGAGGTTTCCGGTACATTTGCCGAAGCGATTAGACAAGCCCAACGATATTACTCTTCAAGATACATAATCGTTATTCGTCATAGTTTATTCGTCATAATTACACGAATCCAAGAATCCCGGAGCGTAGCTGACCTACGAAACCGGAAGTCCAACAAGCTGAGGCGCGTCATCATGCAAATATACGCAAAGTGTGAATCGAATGACCGAAGGTATATCGGACTCTGTATAGGAGGGTACGAGGCATAAGAGGTGTAGCGACGCAGAAAGATGAGAGGGAAGGCGGGAGAGGACGCGCGACGAGTGCAGGCGCACTTGGCAAACATCGTCAACAGCACTCGTCGTGGAGTCGACTCGAGCGGGTTTAGCGAAACGCAAGGAAACTCGTGACCGTACACATATATATCCATACCTAGTCCATATTTTCGCGAAATAAAACTGCACGCGTGCGCTCCGAGGGAGTTACGTAATTCGCCTCCGTACGAACGTGCGATCTTGGCCTATTTCGAGGCTAAGAACCTCTACGGTGAGACGCGGAGGTTATGCGATGCTTGTTCCCGGTCGCCGAGACTCTTTAATTACCCGGGTCGTATCCGACTCGCACCCAAAGCTCGAACTATAATAGTTTCATTAATTAAGACCGTTCCTCAGAGCGGAGACATCACCGGGGAAACAGTTTGTTTCCTTGTTTACACTATTTGTCGAGTGAACTGCAACGTGCCTTCGAAAGCTTTCTTATCGCTGGCACGCGCAGCTGCCGGGGCATCGCGACACGAGGCAGCTTTGACTATCCAGCGGCAGCGAGACTGGATCATGACGAACAAAGGTATTTATCAATCCGCTGGACTTTTTCTCCGAGCCCTGAGTGACCGGAGTGCCGGGTGACTCACGTCGTTTAACGATCGTTGGACTTTCCACTATAATTACCGGATTATCGTCGGCACACGCTCTGCACTATCTATCGCCGCAGCAATTGTCCCGATGCTCGCTCGTGTGCCATCGCTGGATACGCTCGATGATTTTTAGACCGTGAAATACAGAATTTGCTCGTCACAAGCCTGTAGCGTAAAAGCTTGAAGGGCTTCTTCGCAAGAGGATTGGCCTAATACATACGGCTGCATCGATAAATTTAACCATCTGCCGATAGCTGAGAACCCCTGCTCCTTTGATTGCGTCCCGGATGATCCTATCTAAAAATTGCATACTGAAAAATCATCGCAACGTCAATAATGAGCTGATAAGCTTCGTACGATACTCATCAGCATAACGAGATTCGTTAATAAAACAATAATCATCGAACTTTTAACATTCTTACCGACTGCTGGTATTTCCGGCGTCAGCCTAGCGACTGCTGATACAACGTTGCTTGCATTCCCCATCGTTTGGTGGCAGTGAAATACCAAACACGTGTGTGGCACGATCACCGCTGATTCTTCAGTCTGCGAACGGCTTGTAAATATTATCGCGATAAGCTCCACACCGCCACGCACGTTAACAAAATTAATTAATCTTCACTTTTCAACGGCTGAATCTCGCTTCTAGAAATATTCATAAAGTATACCGTGAACGGCCTTTGCACACAAGTGAGACAGTGACATAACCTCTTCGATGATCGAAGATCGCCAAAGTGTCCTAAATTAAGCTAAAAATCACTCCCGAGGAATAATTAATTTCGTCGCTTAAAAATGGGCGATTCGGAGGTAGAAGATGGACCAAAAGCGACGGGACCGGTTGAAGACGCGTGGTCTCTGAAGGTCCCGGAATTCAAGCCCGAACACAATCCTCATCGTCTCCTGGAGGAGAGCTCGTTCGCCACCCTCTTTCCGAAATATCGTGAGCAGTATCTGAAACAGTGTTGGCCGCTCGTGCAAAAGGCTCTCGGTCAGCACGAGATTAAGGCCGAGCTCGATCTCATAGAGGGCAGCATGACCGTCAGAACGACACGAAAAACTTGGGATCCGTTTATAATAATAAAAGCTCGAGACATGCTGAAACTCATATCACGCTCTGTGCCCTTCGAGCAGGCCGTGCGGGTTCTTCAGGACGACATCGCCGCCGACATTATAAAGATATCCTCTCTTGTGAGAAACAAAGAAAAGTTTATTAAACGGAGGCAGAGGCTCATCGGACCCAACGGATGTACGCTAAAGTCCATCGAGCTTCTCACCAACTGCTACGTTCTCGTTCAAGGTCAAACGGTCGCCGCTCTGGGACCTTACAGCGGGCTACAGCAGGTCAGAAAAATAGCCGAGGACACAATGAAAAATATTCATCCCATATACAACATAAAGGCTCTGATGATCAAGCGAGAGCTCGCCAAAGACCCCAAACTGAAGAACGAGGTTTGGGATAGATTCCTGCCGAAGTTCAACAGCAAGAACGTGGCGAAGAGGAAACAGCCCAAGAAGAAGAAGATCAAGAAGCCGTATACGCCATTCCCGCCTCCGCAGCAGGAAAGCAAGCTGGACATGCAGCTCGCCTCCGGAGAGTACTTCCTGAACGAGGAGCAGAAGCGGGCCAAGAGGAAGAAGCAGCAGGACGAAAGGCACGAGGAGGCCACCAAGAAGCGCGAGGAGAGACGAGCTCAAGCCTTCGTTCCACCCACCGAGGAGAAAAGCGGGGAGAGCGGAGCCAAGAGGAAAAATGACTTGGACGTGGATGAACTTAAGCAGAAAGTTAAGAAGGGACTCAAAAAACACAGCAAAAAAGTGTAGAGCGGTTTGAAACTCATTGATATGACAAACGCGACTTTGAATAAAAAAAGGCAAACACGTTTGGAAATATCCCTTGCATTTTATTAGAAAAACTTGTCTTTTTCATTTTATATATATATATTTTTTCCCCTATACTTAAGTATTATTACGGTATATCGCTGTGACGTACATACATAGGTTTTATTATACAATCACAAAATATGGAATAGAGGAAACATCAGCATTTTTTTTTCTTCTTTTTCTTTAAGTTTTTTTTTCTTTTTTTCAAATACAATTCCTATAGTACAACACAATGATCACAATGTCGAAAGTCCTACTGCGAAAATTATTCGTGACTCGAGAAGCGCGTCCGACGATAGATTCGAGATTAAAAAAAAAAACTATGATAACAAAATAGTACGATACTAGTGTGAAAAAACTTTTATGACGAGTGTGAGTTTGTAGCACGATCCGAAAGCCAGTGTTGCAATCACACGAGTTAAGAAAACATTTTTCGCACGAGTATCGAACAAAATTTTATTTCACAAGGTGTGAAAATTTTAACGTCTCGTGGATGACGGATAATGTATACGAAGTTTTCGCGCATATCGTAATAGCGATATACTTGTTCGTCCGTCCACTCGGGAAGAAAGAAAACTGTAGCTCGTTTATCGTTCACACGTGAGGTAGGTCGCAACTTGCATTAAACCGAATTCATGTGCGAACAAGTTGAACGTTTCTTTTGGTACCTGAGCGAACGCGTCATACCTAGTATTACTCACTCAGCTGTTACACTAGATGTACAGAGCGTCGAGATTTTTTTTAAATTCAATCTCGAACTTGTCGGATGAACGGTAACATTAACGTCTCACATCTGTCTTTCCTTCATGTCCCATAATCGTCATTGATCCGCCTCTCTTCCCTCCTTTATCTAATATTTTACAGCTTACACCTTGGAAGTACGAATTTGCCATAACTTACGTTTCTACGTGTAAATTGTAACTACTATTTACAATATAATATAATATATATAATAATAATAATATACGATTACAATCTGTCAAGTCCGCGGTGCTTCGATGCATTCAACAAGCGCCCTTTTGGTGTTGTAAAAAGAATTAAAAAATTACATGAAAAAACAGAAAGCGATTGTCGTCTATGGAGAACGACGCTAATGAACAGATACGGCTCGCGAAGGGAAGAAAATGATCACAGAAGATAATTGGGTAATGTGTCGTTGCACTGACCTCGGTGTGTATGTTTTATATACTCGACGTCTACAGGACTTAAAGGTTAATTATACATTCGAGAGACGAAGTGTTATTTTATTTTTTATGTATCCTCTCGCATGCATGAACTCTCTGCCGGACTGCGTTTATTTACCGCCTGGCTGATATTTTCGATCTTTTTTTTGTTTTTTTTTTCTCAACTACACGCTTATAGTTTTATCATACAAAAAGCTTAACGTCCTTAATATTTCATGGATCGTGTTAGTTAATCGCCGTGAGATCTCGTTTGAACAACATTCGTTAAAAATATTCGATACAAAAGAATCTCTCGTTACGGATTGCTAATTAGCGCATTGACCGCTCTTCCTTTTTTTTTCATCCTCTTTTTTTCTCCAGTCGAGCTTGTGTACAGCTCGGCTCTATCTACTCGCACAACCAAGTAAGTTATACAAACATCGATTACAAAAATAAATCTCTGCGCGAGACTGTGACCTCTCCGCGTTTGGTTGATGCCCGTGACAATTATTTCGATCGCGGTTGGAAATGTTAATAAAATTGTGAAAACACAACAAATAATATTCTTTTCGCGCAATATGCACTGTCGTCGATTTTACGGTGAATCTAATATTAATACGGCGAAGACCATGGGGACAGCGAAGATATTGTTTCGTATCGTTTTTTTACACTCCTTACTAAATTCGTACTCGAAGCGCAATGTGGAAGAAAACGGTGTGTAAAAAAGTACATACAATGCCAGGCTATCGCAGTAATAGAAGTATATCGAGTATTTTTGTTTCATCGTCCATGACGATTGATCACCGAGCTCCACGTGCCCTTCGATCGATATTAATCAGTAACAGACATAAGTGTTTGATATTTACATAAAAAAAAGATAATATATATTGCAGCCGCGGAGCCTGCTCGACCCGCCGCTTCTCTGTTATCGTCGCGGTAGAAATAAGTGTCGAAATGCGAGGAAAAGGCGTCAATGAGTTTTTCCCCTTCTTTCATCGTAAAAACGAGCGGTCGATTATTCTCTACCGGTAATAAGAAATATACATACAGTGAAAGACGTAGATTAATATTGAATTCGATAATTATGTCCGAATCGACGGAGTCTCGTCTGTTGCCTTTCGATAAACGCGTAAGAATGTGATTTTTGCATCACACAAAATAAAAATAAAAGTGCTAGCAAACGATTTTTGATATTTTTGTTTTTGAACGAATCCACAACTTCGATCACTGCTGTTAAAATCTCGTTTGTTATCGAAGAGTTATTCCCCATCGAATTGTCCCGTATAAATCGCCTTACTCGCGAGACCTGACTTGACTTACCTGAGACCTGACTTTTTCTCATTTACAATTCGACGAATTTACAAAACCGCTTATACGTTTTTCATCCGCGATTTTCGTGAGTAAATTTTTTTGTCTACACATCGACCGCGACGAAACGAGCAAAGTGATTGCCATCCCGTGACAATGAATCTCACATCATTCACCCGACGATAATAGCAATAGTGACAGACAAAATTGTGTTAATTCCATTGACGTAGAAACGCCGGGCATGCACGCAGCTCGTGCCAGTTATCGATACCGTTGCACGAATCGTTACTGCGTTTTTTGATCTCTCTTTGATTTCGTTCGCACTCGAGCGGGCACGCGACGTTCGGGCAATTACGATGCCTGCAATCATTTTTACGATATCTCGTGCTCGACTCGGCGACCGGCTCTATCAACAACTCGGATTAGTAATGCAATCTAAGCTAATGACTGTGATTGTAGAGATGCCACCGTTGCGATTCGGCGCCGGAGTCGCATTTCTCGGCCGTTATACCGCGCTGAGCGTGCAATCTCGAATCCACGCAAACTGGTATTCTCGAGTGCCTTATCAGTCCACCCTCGAGGTGTCTCCACTTTTGGTTCTCACTGCCGTCGCATATCTGCATCAGAAGTGTCGTTCCCTTCGCATAGACCGGCAGTGTCAGACAGAGGTCGTGATGTTTGATGAGGCCGTCTTTCGTGAGACCCCACTCCTGTAAAATATAAAAAATATTCTTTAGATTGCCATTAATTATCGAATTTTATTTTATTCCAGCGTCTTTTTCCTGTCATCCTACAATGATATTACCTGATTGCCACCGGTGTCGTGGCAGGGATAGAGCCCGACGTTCCCATCGAGAAGATGACCCATGCTGTCCAGACAAGCCGAGCCCTGCTTCAGCGAACCTCCGGGACCACCCTCGCTCGTCGGTATCACCAATTCCGGATAAACGTTCTTCAGGTACCAGCTGAAGGGTTTGCAGTTGAGTTTCCTCTTCAATTCCATTCTGTCTTGTATGCTGAAGCGACGACGGAGGTAAAATGTTAGTTGAAGTGAAGGTGTTTTTTAACGACAGGCGATATCATCATTGACGATCATATTTTGGTTGAACTATAGTTGCATTTTTTTTTAATCTATTGATATAGTTTTACGATTCGTATAAATAAGATAGATTTTTTTGGTTTGATCCTTACTCTCCGTATGGTATGTTTCGAGCTAGAGGAACAGCGTTGTAGTAAAAGTGTTTGTAATCGTCCATCCAGACCTCAGCTGCTCGACGAGTGTTACGGGCGAAGACGTTTCCGCTACCGCCCGGAAATGAGTACGGATGACGCTTTCGGAAAACGTGACCCACCCTCGAGCACGGGATTATCTCCAAGCTACCGCCGCATTGCCACACGCGGAAGGAAATTTCTGTTGGAATAATTCGTTAAATAAAATTCGGTAAGTACAAAAGAATTTTTTTTATCGAACTTAAACAGGTACGACTATTAGTAGAATATTGTAGTATTTTTATTCGCGAGTTGACCGTATAAAGTCATGAGAAGAATTTTTTTTTTTATGCAAGATAATTATCATTGAGACTACAAAACTGAACACGTAATTTTGGTCCATTTTTCATGTTCCGTATCGTTTAAGGCACTCGCATAAGCACTTGGTCCAAAAAACCGGTTGATTTTCAAAGATTTTTTTCAAGGACAAGTTCGAGCTTTCACACACAGTTTGCGCAAGGTGTTATGAAGTTTGAGTTTTTTGTTGTTGAAAAATATCAATTAACAATAGATTTATTGTTAATATACAAAAGAGATTCGGCCGCGACCGCGGATATCCTATCCAAAAATCGATTCGGCTGATCGAGTTTAAATTTGGACAGAGCCTTGAATATAATGGTTTCTATGTGATGACCGGATGATTAAAAAATGTTCAGTTACTTGTTAATAACAAATGATTAAGGTTGTTTTTTTCGTCGAAAATCGAACTTTTTTCACGGGCTCGCCATCTTCCTAATATCAAAAATGAAAAAAGTACACAGATATTCAATAGTTTTACTGCTATTTTAAAAGTACTATTTTGTTTTTTCAAATTTCAGATTGCTGTGACGGCTGAAACTGTGTACGCAGTTGGACCAAACCGCGGATGAATCTCTTTTGTGTATCAACAGTAAGTCCGTTCTTGTCTGATACTTTTCAAAAACAAAAGGAATCAAACTTCACAACACCTTGTACTAACTGCATATAAAAACGCGAACTTGTACTTCTGCTAGAGATTATACACGTTTAAACATAAAATAAAAACACAATTCTTACACGTAACGTAAATGCGACCCGGTGGTCTTTACAAACGCTCAATAATTTACAAACGCTACTTACCGAGATTCTCGCCACCCCATACGTCCATCTGTGTGTCGTATTTTCCGAGCCTCTCAAAGTAAGCTTTGTTGATGACGAAGAGACCACCGGCAATCATGGGAGTTCTGATTGCCTGTGTCGGATCCTTTTGTCGGGACTGTCTCTCGGTTTGGCTGAGATACTCCCACTTGAATACGAGGCTCCAGTCGAAACCACCCCTCAGATCGGCCGATGCACCTGTCGTTTACCAAACATCGAAAGCTATGTCAATATTTCGTACCGACATTGCGACTAAGCCGCGTCAAAGATATTTCGAGGTGTCTGTGCACGGAATATACAATACTAGGGGTTGTTTATGTCTCGCCTGTTTCCTAAAATAGTTTTGCTTTTATTTCCAAATAGTATTTTGAAATTAATTTTGTTACTGCTTGTCGTCCAATTTTTCCAACACGTATTCGTTATTCTTGGAAACTATTTGGTATAGTAAAAAGTCAGTATCGTTGCTTTTACTATGTAATTTTTTCTCAGTGTATCGTTGACTTTCTCTGTGTCCCTATTATCGAGCCCCCTCGGTTCTTGGACACGGCGACGGCGGCAAAACCTTTATAATATACGGAGACGTATACACCACTCGACTATATCTCTCGAAACCACGACGATGGATTTCCAGAAAAGAGATTGTAGGATGGCTCTTACCGATATATTGAAAGGTGTCCATACTGATGACGTCTATGACGGGACACACGACCCTCGACGGATCCTCGGCTACTCGTTCGAGAAGAGGCTCGAGCCAATCGGCGTTGCACTCGCAGTGAGAGTCCAGAAACGTGAGAACACTGGCAGTCGCGGCATCGGCGCCTCTCACTCGCGATCTCATCAAACCCTCCCTCTTCTCATTTCTTATAACACGAACCTTGTGAATTCTCGACAATTCGTCCCCATCCTCGGCTGAAAGATTCAATGAATTCAAATACCAATACGATCTTCCGATAAAAAAAAAATCACCGCCTTTACTCACGATGATCGCTGAAGTCATCGACGAGAATTATTTCCTTGATTAGATGCTCGGGACTTCTGTTCAGCACGCTAAAATCAAAAAGACCAATGTCTCAAATGCTGACGACAAAAGAAGAAAAATAAACCGCACATAATTTGCAGGAAACAAATTTGCGTCCTCCAATCTCTTCGGTGGAGGAAAAAAAAATGTTATTCGAAGAATTCTTATCGACGGAAAAAATGAATAAATTAACACAGATAGCTTGGCAGGCGAGTCGAGGGTGTCGCTGAGAGGCGGCCGGGGCAGGACCGAGAAAAATGTCTTAATTAATTCCTCGGTTATGATAAAAATCTCTGATTTATACCGTGGGTTTTCGCGAGAAGCCAGTCACTCCGTAACCGTAAGGGAGGACGACGGAGAAGATGAAGAAGGAGCTCGGCGGGAAGACGGGATGAAAAGGTGGAAATGCCATTGGACGGGGAGAAGCAAGAGGGAAACCAGAGATAGGAGAGACACAGTGGTCGAAGGATGTTGGGCCTGTGAGCAAGGATGGCAAAGCTGCGGCTCCACCCGCAGCTGCATCAACCGTGGATGCGTCGCAACGGCCGAGTAATGGCTGCCAGCGGCGGAGCACGATGGAATGACGATTAGAAAATTCCATTGGTCTCGGCACCGGACTTCCGCTGGTAGAATCGGACTGGTGGTATGGCGGCAGAGTCTTATGGAACGGGGGTTGGTTGCTGAACGTTCGGTACAGTGAACTTCCTTTCACGTTTTCCCGTACAACCACACCGCGTTGCGTTCAGCGGATGATCCGAGCTCGAGAGTTTATTTGAACGGAATTTCGGAAAGGATTAAACTGCCCGTTTCAAAGATACTTAAGGAAATACATACACCGCGTTAAACTGATCGGCTCACTGGTCTTTTTATTCCTTCCGCAGAGTTTCCGCAGACTGAATCGGTAACTAAAACTGTAATGCATTTTCTTCGCGGCTCATCAAGATTTCGTCTTAAACCATCAGCGCCTTCGTGTTACGGTAGGTAAAACTCTAGTAATCTTGTTTCACTCCGAGAAGCTTAGCGCCTTTGTAAAAAAAATTAATTGCAGTTTTCGTTATGGACCGACAAGCTGGACATTGATTCAAGGCGAGGTGAAACAGACTCAGTAGGTAACATAAACTGTAATGAATGGCACTCGGAGATGGTAGACATTTCGCGATAAAGCAAAGTATCAGCGGTTCTAGAATTCAATAGCGCGTTCAATGAAACTTCGCTTTTACCTCAAATCTCAACCATTTTTACATGGCAATGATTCGAAAAATGCAACTGTCTCTTATGTACTAATATGTCACGTGGTACATGTTTCAGCTCGCCTTAACTCGGCACGGGTCGGTATATCATCGAAATAAAAGCTCACCTCACGACCGTGCGAAGTAAGGTCGACCTCGCCTCGTTGTGGAAGGTGATAATGACGGAAGTCGGTGGAAGATCGCGTCTCCACTGCTTCATCCGGCACCTGAAAAGAGAGAAATGGAAAAAAATAATAATTTACCGCAAGAGCTACGGAATATGAGTCCCCGTGAGAATTCCATCAGGAAATCGGCTGGCTGGCTGGAATAACGTGGGTCGTGCGATTGGGTCGGCGGAACGGGCGTTCGTAATAGCCGCAGCGACCCTCATGGTAGTTGTAGCTGGGACGATATATAGTAGATCGCCGGATAACGTTATTCGTACAAATGTTACCTGTCACGATATTCCAGGTAACTCGTAACGTGCTTATCGACTCGTCCCGCGGGACTTCATCGCCTCCGTTCGCGTTCTCGTTCGATTCTCTCCTCCCCCGTCGTGCAAGCTGCGGCTTCACATAGAAAGCCTTCGGGCGCATTGCGACTCCGTTCAGTGCATCTACGCCAGGTTGGCGATTAAACACCGATTGTTCGAGTTCCTCTCCTATGTACGAACGCGAGACGTACAGATCCATCCGACGAGTGAACGACCGATTACACGTGCAAACTCGTAATCGATTTACCCAGCGAGAGAGAACCGGATCCGGTTTACCGCGTCTAACGAACCCAATCGGGCACGAAAATTCGTTCCAGATCTTCGGATCCCTTATTGACTGACAGTAATTAATTCGATTGGACTCTGACGAGCCGTTGTGTGTCAGGGGAGAACCGCCTAAACCGGTCCTGCACTGTAAACAATATATCAATCCCAAGTGCAATTCGCTTCCGGGCGGCCAAAGAAAATAATTGTTTTTTCAATTCTAGTCTCAATTCTTACAATTCCATACGGGATTGAAACGATAACATGTCACCTTGGCAGTGTTGCTGTCGTTGTCTCAATATCATATGGAATTGTAAGAATCAAAAGTAGAATTTAAGTAAAAGATTTTTTTCTCAGGCAGCCAGCAAGTGAATTTTTTTTTCAGTGTGCGCGTAAATTGGGACATGGCAATCTCGCGAGGAAAACAGTTTTAAGAAACGCTCTGTTACGAAGACTTTCGTGTGACGTACCCGAGGTCGGGAGATGAATATACAGCGAAATTCCAAATGTGGCGCGTAAGGAGCGAACTCTGGTAGGTCTTGATATCGTTTCATCTAATTTTTCGCCTCACTTTGCAAAGGTCCTGCAGTTCTCATGAGAGAGTAAATGGAAATGCTCGGAGATTTTTTAAATCATTATTTAGTTACGAAACTTTCGATATCTGTATAAGTTTATTTTTCTCTTTTGAATACCTTAAAATATGGGATTCGAGTAAAAATGAATTGTTTGCCTAAATTGGACGCCCTCTTTATGCCTAAATTGAACCAGCCTGTTTTAATTACGTGGTTGAATGAATACAATGCTAGGGCGGAATTACATTTTTTTGTTATGCATTTATGTTTAGGATTGCAATAGAAGTTACCGAGAATGTTAATACATTTATTACACACGGAGCGAAAATTGCTGTTTTACGCGCGCAAAACCCTCATTTTCACACCTCGTGAAGTAAAATTTGGTACGATACTCGTGCGAAAAACTGATACGTTGAACATATGAAGTCATATATGCATATATATATGCGAAGTCATATATCGGCGGTTATATTTCATATATCAGATATATTTTCCGATATATACCACACAAAGATTACCACATAAATCAATGTTACATGAATCGAGCTATACTCTTACCCTATACCTTAAATCAAAGAGCTAAAAACATGGATTTTTTCCAGAACTGCTCATAATTCAGAATAGCAGCGCCTATGCAGAATCTGCAAGTTGTCGAGAAACCCTGCGGAAGTACAAAACACTAACGCACATATTTCGTAGGCAGACCTTCGATCTCCTCGTGTCTCGAATTCGATATACCGAGATATTTATGCGGGGTTCTGCCGACGGGGTCGTGCAGGGTGAGGTGGAACAGGACGACGGGGGCGAGGCTGATACCCTCCGTTCTTTCTTTCGCATCTCGTCGTCATCCTTCCCCTTCCGGTCTCCGAGCGTCGCGGCGTAAGTGCGGTTGCATCAGAAGCGCTGAGAGTCAACGCGGCTTGCGGCTCGTGAGAAGAAAGCCAGAGCATTACAGGAGAGTAGACGACGAGAGAAAGATGGTAAATATAAGAGGGGCCATGGTAACAGTAAGCTCGGGATGCAGGCTACATAAATGCGGCTAGACGGCGGAACGATCCCAATATGTCAGGGCAACATGGAGGGGCGGAGGGGGGGGGGGGGTTCCTCGTCGCCTCTCCCGTCTTTTCCGCTTCGTCCCTACGACCCTCCCTCGCTCCTCCTCGTCCCCTGGAGATAAACTCGCGGTACGTGTGCAGAATTTACCTTCACGCGTGCTCAACCTTTTGTAGGTATATGCACGGGGTCCATGAGTGTTCCTTGCGGGAGCGCTGACTGCATTACGCCTCGCAACGCTGAAACCGGCGAACGAGGGAGACTGATGGAGGAACCGATAGTTCTTCATATGGAAACTGGAACGATCGGTCCTAACCCGTTAACGGATGATAGATGTGACGCAGTTTGTAATGGAGGAAAACTTTTTAAGTCACTTCCGGTATGTTGGAAAGAGTTTTCTGCCGAAGTAATTCGTCAATAGCAATCGCATTTTATCCATGTCGATAATAATCTTCGATCCCAGAAGGGATCTGATATCAGACCAGAATGATGGACGAAGTGTCTGCTGGGAGTGATAAATGATTTTCAAAAAATTATCGTACTAAACATATTTTTTACTTCGTTTATTGATGCGGTTGTTCATAGGGAGATTGTACCGGAGGAGTGACCGGCGCAAGATGGACTTTTTGTTTTACTGTTCCGCGAAAGATTAGCGAAGGTAGTCCGTTTTGCCCCTGGTTACGTTTTGCCGGGCTCATCCCCATGTATCTCTGTTTGCAGGTACCTCGCGATATGAATTTTGCATCCGAGAAGGGACAGTAATATTTTCCATGGCCCAAAGGCACGGGTTGGTGAATTTTATTCCCGTCAAAGAACGCCAAGGGTTGATACCATAGCGTATCGATAATATTTTTCATCATTCGCCTATAATCCGCCTTCGTCTTCGGCGATCAAAGGGAATTCTTCTCAAACTCGATAAACTTTGGGAAGCTGTATAGCGCGATGTGTACCCCACCGGACATATATGTTCCTCTCTGTGTGTTCAAACGCTGCCGAGTTTCTCTGCGAATGGCAAACCCGGGAATCGACGAGCGACCAGCACGGTTCGATTCGGCCATCCGAACGAATTAGACGGATCATCCGACCAGTTTAATTCGAAACTTCAATTTGGTTTCAGTTTCGACGCTAAAGTGGATAACGTGAGAGGAGTTTGGATTCGACAAGGTTCGTATGCGTTGCACCCATCCAACTCTAGCCGATGCAATGGTTTAGTGTGTATATCGTACCGGACGTATCGGTCCTCGGGCTCTCCTCCTTTCTCGTCAAATCGGTGAGTACACTCCATTCACGCATATACGTATTATGTACAACGTGTGCGCGTATACTATAGCGAATTCGTACACCCGCATCGATTCGAACCGGTTGTAGGCTTAATCCGCAGAGATGCAGGCACGAACTCACACCGAAATGCACTCGGCAATCGGTCCATGTACCGTCTCGCCTGTGAGCGCAATTCCCGAGGCCCTATTATTCCCACCGGTGCAACGAGAAAAAAAAGGCCGACGAAACAATGGACTCTAATAAAGAATCTTTTTCGATTACGGGCAGCAACGTTGGACAATGTCAAGTCCGCGAATGATTTTTTCTTCTTGGGACCTCCTGATTCGAGTATAAGGTAATTGTGGTAAAAATTTAAGGTAAAAATCTGATAAAATCGACCGCATTGAAGGTGCCAAGAATATTAATTTTGCATAATAGTCATGTCAATAAGTTATTAACAAATTGCTAAAAATAATCGTTCACCAAATAATCAGTAAAATTTGAAATATAAGATTCTGAAAAAAATTCATATGAATTCTAAAAAGTCAACGAATTCGTTTAAAATAAGAAAAAAGGTTTTCTGATTTTTTAAGAGCAATTTATATTTCTAATAATTTGTTAATCATTTTTTTGCATTATTATAATGTAAAATCAAAGGTCTCGACATCATTGATACGGCCGGTTTTTTTCAGATGTTTTTTGGGCCTGAGGCCTGAAACTACATACGATGTTTCCACACAAAATTACCGAGTACGCGTAGTCATATTCATTAGCCATTTAAAAAGTTAAGATATGCGCATTATAAGGTATAACAACGTTAAAAAAATGGCGATCGTCGAAAATTGTTGATGGGATGAATATTGGGCCAATTTCGTTTCAACGTTTTTTGCTCAATTCGGTGATGCGCGTGTCGTGTTGCGGAGTTACGTGTACAAAAGTATCTACGGAGTATAAAGTGTACCACTATACCGAGAGTACCCTCTCGCCGCTTATCCGTGCCGTTGCCAGAGAGTCTCGACTAAAGCTGGCTGGTCTATGTGTTGAAACACGTTTCGCGAAACGAACTGGCGACGCGCACTTAAGTGCAAAAGTGCGACTGCACTTTGGACGCTCGGTTTGGTACGGGGTATGCTCTCCGGGCGTTCACAAGTTCTCAGCTCGACACCCTCCCCATCCTCGCCGCGAACGTAGAGCCGACCGTAAATTTCCTCGATTTTATCGGTGAAAATTTAGAGGGTACGGTAAATTGCTACGAAGCCACCGATACACGAGAGCGAACGAGAGGTCTCCCCACTTTGACTCTCGACAGGAAAACATGCATTGGTCCTTGGAGCTTCGGCATACGAGAAGCCGCTTTGCCCTGTCCATTTAGCATGCTCCGAGAGATAAATTTTTTTTTCTCGAACTTTATCTCAAACAGCTCCGTTGGTGATTCTGCACTACTTTTTTCGTCGATGGAACCGACAGGGTTCGGGTTTGCATCGCTCTACGGTACGTGAATTAGAGGGTTGCATAATTTTTTAAAACTCTAACTCTTTTTTTTAACTATCCCGTCCTTTTTTGAACCGTATATATTTTACTATCGCCTTCTTGCGTTTTTTTCTCAGGCGATTATAATTTTCTTGAAGCCGTAGTGCTGTCGTGTAGTTCTATTTTCGAGATGCATTTTTATTTCGCCTTTTTCTTCAATCTCTACCGTTATCAACTTTTTTCGTCGATAGAACCGACGGAGTTCCGGTTTGCATCGCTCTAAGATACGTGAATTAGAGGGTTGCAAAATGTATTAAAACTGCAACTTATTTTTTAACTGTACCGTGCTTTTTTGAACCTTACATATTTTGCTATCGGCTTATTGCGTTTTTTTTCTTACGCCATTATAATTTTCTCGAAGCCGTAGAGCTATCGTGTAGTTCTATTTTCGCGATGCATTTTTATTTCGTCGTTTTTTCAATCTTTACGCTATCAACATAGCAGATTTTCTCTCCCGAGCCCCTCGAGATTTCACGATGCGGTGGCGTCAACGGCGGGGGTGTACGCGAGCTTTTCGAAGTGCGTCCTGACGCGGATAAAACGCCCGAGCGCCGAGCGCGGCTCCGACCCGCGGGTATAGGCCACTGGAGGAATTACTAATTAATTAACACGAGGGTTAAACGAGGGTACGGGCGAGGCAGCCTAGCGAGCAGTATGGGCGAGGCTTGCGGCATCGGTTGTCGAAGCTTGTGGCTGCGGTGTTCGCTCCATCCCTTCGTGTTTCGCGAATCAAGTACAGAAACGGTACTAGAAGGTAGAACCTGTCGACGTCGTGTACAGCGCGCGTTTTCGACGATGGTGTGCGGTCTTGGTCGTCGATCCCCCGCATTATTCAGACTTAACGTCGAACCTTCGTTCCAGCCGGTATATCAGCGCGATGCCACTGCACGGAGGAGAGCAGCTTCGCCGCAGACTGGAAGCCCCACTTGGCCTCTTCGACGATAGAAGTGCATCAAAGGGCTCGCCAGGCACCCTTCAATTCCGAAAATTTCACTACCATTCACCGGCTCAGAACAGAGAGGGAAAGGAAAACCACTCTTTTGTTCGGTAATAAAAACTCTCAAACGTTGGTTCAGCTTCGTTCGTGGAACAAGCGGAAAAACCATAATCTGTCGTTCATTCTCACGCAAATAATTTTTTTTCATTCTGTAAGTTATTCTAAGAGTAAATTTATCTTCGGGGATAGAAGTGCATGAAAGGGCTCGCGAGGCACCATTCAGTTTCGAGAATTTCATTACCATTCACCGGCTCAGAACAGAGGGAGAAAGGAAAACCACTCTTTTGTTCGATAATAAAAACTCTCAAACGTTGGTTCAACTTCCTTCGTCGAACAAGTGGAAAAACCATGATCTGTCGTTCATTTTCACGCAAATAATTTTTTTTTTCATTCTTTAAGTTATTCAGGAGTGACTTTATGCCTTCGATCCTCGATCGTTCGTAATTGAGCTTCTATTATAAGTCATCGGAAAACTTTCGAAGGAATAGCGTAATCACAATGCCGCACGAGAGCTCTTGGGCGATAGAAGTGCATCAAAGAGATCGCTAGGCACCCTTTAATTTCGAGAATTTCATTACCATTCACCGGCTCGGAACAGAGGAATAAAAGGAAAACCACGCTTTTGTTCGATAATAAAAACTCTCAAACGTTGGTTCACCTTCCTTCGTTGAAAAACCGGAAAAACCATGATCTCTCGTTCATTTTCACGCAAATAGTTTTTCATCACTCGGTGCAGAAATGGCCACTTTTCCGCCCGCTTCGCGTGCGTAAAACCGCCATTTTCGCACCTTGTGATGAAAAATTTCATACATCCCTCGTGCGAAACACTTTTTCTAACTCGTGTGATTACAGCACTCGCCTTCGGCTCGTGTTGCAACCTCACACTCGTTAGAAAAACGGTTTTCGCCCTCGTGGAGTAATGTACTATTTTGTTTAATTCTTCAAATATCCGAAGAGTGACTTTATGCCTTCGATCCTGGATCGTTCGTAATTCAGCTTCTCTTATAAGTCATCGGAAAACTTTCGAAGGAATAGCGTAATCACAATGCCACGAGAGGTCTGCAGCAGCCTCGATCGGCGTCTGCACATTTGATCGTCTCTCGCGATGGAACAGTCCCGACCGAATAATCCGGAAGGCATCGCGGTGAAAACGTGGCGAGTGAAGGTGCACCATCGACGCGCAGGCGAGTGGATTAAGGCCGCGGGGAGTCCCGCGAGGAGCAGCGAAGATTCCAGCTAGAAATCGGTACGAACGATTTTTTTTTTTCCCAAGATTCGCTCGCACGAGAACCCGGTGTGTTAGAATCTCAGCTGGGACTGCGGGCATATTTCAGCTCCTTTCTAATTGCGGAGTTCGCGATTCGCAGTGGACGGTGCAGGTACACGAGGGGGGAGCGCCGAGAGCGCACGCATTAACCGCGGTACGCGGCAAACGGGAACGGAATTTATCACCGTTGCGAGAGAAGAGCTTCTCCCCGGCGTGCACTGTCCTGGATGTCTCTCCGTACATGTATCGAGCATATATAGCCCGGCGTTACGTAGTTCTACGAGGATCGTTGCGTGTTCGCCAGTAAAATCGATGAATTCCACTCGGCACTCGGACCGAATGCCATCGAAACGGAATCGTTAAACTCGCGACACAGGGGAAGGACACTGAGCTACCGTGCATTGTCCTTCGATGGACCGTGCAGTCAACCCTTTCGTTATGCCCGCGAGCACAGTATTTATCCCGCAATGGATAAAAATATATGAACTGAGAATAAGAATAGTAATTCCTACTATAACTAATAGTTTGCAGGGGGAACGTCTATATAGATAGTTTCTGATGCTGTTATTCAATTGGTTCAATTGGTTAATATTCAATTGGTTAAATTATAATTATGGTTGCAACCATGATTTTTTGTCATTGTCGTAACTGTAAAATGTAGACGTTTCCCTTGGAAACTATTTTTTATGGAAAATGTCGGTATTGTTGCTTTTACTATGAGAATTTTTTTCTTAGTGCATTCGAAAAATATATTTAAATAATCAATTTTATCCCGTAAAAATATATTCGAGACAAAAATTATATATTTTTCCGCATAGGCGAAAATACTATATTTTTTTTTGTGTGTGCTCGGATGTATGTGTCTTATACATATCATAATATGCGAATTTCCGTAGAACCTCGATCGACCGAGCCTCCGCGTTATCCGAGGCACCGACTCCTCCGAGCCCTCCGCCTTGATCGAAGTGTAGGCTCGGGTAATACAGAAAACTCGGATAAAACTGATAAAACGGCTACTTTGTTGCATGTACTGAGAGAAAGATCGAGTAAATATGACTATATCGCTTGACAGATATAATCATAGCACATAGTAGTAAGGAACTAGGGCACCATTTATGGTAGGAACTGCTGGATGTATAAGAATTTTTCGAAGATACTATGGTAAAAATTCTTGGAAAATCTGAGACTTTCTGCCATTGTTGGCGCTCTAGTGTCCAATACAGTAAAAAGTAATTTCGTAAAATCGCAATACGAAATTTCGTAAAAATTATTTTGTTAAATAAGTGACAGACTCGTTTGTTCAGGTTTGAATATTACAAACCTGCCCATTTATTTCTCATGCAATTAACAATTTCTAGTTTGTACTATTGTTTGTAAAACTAGAAAATTAACAAATAAATAATTGTGGACGTTTGTGGACAAAAAGTTGTTGTGAAAGGAACAAATTTTTTTTACTTTGTACTACTATGTGCTATGATAATTTTTCTTAGATGATTTAAATAAATATTTATTTAAATCAAATAAATATGTTATCCGTGATTTCACTCATCCGACATACGCTCTCCCCACATTACCTCGGATAAACTGATATTGTATGTATTTTTTAATGCCGTGAAAAATATATTCCCACATATACTTTTCTTACGAAAGAGGCAGAAGAGAAGACCAGCCACTACAGCAGTGGCGTCATCAGCGGCAGTATGGACAATCGATGCGAAAGAGCCTCGAGCCATGGAAATGGAAATGGAGGATGAATAAAAGAAGCGATACGAGCGATGAGAGAAAAATAAAGTCGATCGTCGCTGAAAGTGCGAAATGAAAGACGACAGAGGCTGAATAAAGCGAAAGAAAATGGAAAAAAAAATGACGAGCCCGTGAGAAACGAGGAACGAAGCCGCTTGCCGATCATCGGGCACTCAACACCTCCAACGGACGGAGAGGCGCGTCCCTCTGCTACCACCACCGATGGATTATATGAATCGCCGCCCGGTGAGAAATTATGGCTCTCGAAGCCACACGACCACTGGCCACGATTTATGACATTTCCTCTCGCCGTCTCGACCTCCTCCTCTACGCTAGCCCGACATCCGGAGAAATGAAGGCGGAGAGCGACGAAGATAAAATAAAAGAGCGTTATGAACAGTGAAGAGATTCTGGAATTAAATTTGACCATTCTCAGAAGCTTTTTCAATCGAATTATCGTTTCTAGATTATAATATTTCTGCTGCTTTCCATTTCAGGGCATAATAATAATAATAATAATAATAATAATAATAATAATAATAATAATAATAATAATAATAATAATAATAATAATAATAATAATAATAATAATAATAATAATAATAATAATAATAATAATAATAATAATAATAATAATAATAATAATAATAATAATAATAATAATAATAATAATAATAATAATAATAAGATAGAGGATATTTGAAAGAAGTTTACACATCCCTTAACGCTTGAATGGTACAGCAGCTAGTCGGTGGAAATGCACTTCGACTGTTACGAGCGAACTTTCTCAACTTCCGCTGAAATCTGTATGTGGAAGTATCTATACGCGTATTGTGAAAATATATACATATATAGATATATATGTTGTCGGAGAACAGTACGAGAAGCTGCGATGCACAATGACATGACGATGCTCGAGGATATGTGTCTTGGTTCTATTCCACGTATATGCCTCTCATCGAGTCACTCGACTGAGAAGTATGTGTCTTAGGGTATCCAGACGAAGGGGTGCCTTTATAGCTGTATATCTACTCTCTCCTCCGCCCTGGCGAGGGAGATACTGTATAGAATCAAGTAGATACCGACTTTCGTATACTTCACGCTTCGCCGACTTGAGATCGAGGAACTCCGTTCGACGCTACGTATACGAAATATAGTACGAAATATGAACAGAAAAGTATGACGAAAAAAAAGATTGCCACATGGTCTGAGATAAAAAACAAAATAATAATAAAAAAAGGAACTAAAAAGAGGAACTCCGTTCGACGCTACGTATACGAAATATAGTACGAAATATGAACAGAAAAGTATGACAAAAAAAAGATTGCCACATGGTCTGAGATAAAAAACAAAATAATAATTTGAAAAATTAAAAAGTAGGAAATTAATTGATTGTGGCTCAAAAACGGATGAAGGTGGGAAAACTTTTAAACTATATTTTGTTTTAATTTTCTCATAACATTCGAAGTACGCAAAGGGGAGAAAGTGTTGTAATCCATTGGCAAGGTGTTTTTTTTTCGTCATAATATACGAGGCTGTGGAAGGTACATAGGCATTTTCTGATACTCCGGTCCTCCCTCTCGGTCCTACTTTTTATGCATGTACCCGGAAATAATGGATAAATAACTCATGGTTCAGTTCGCATCGTTCGTATTCACGACGTCGAGCCGGCTTCTTTTGCACGTCGGAAAATCGCTTTTCCCATAGCGATCGGGTACACCGGCTAGAGATCACCGATGGTCTGCGCTCTACGTACCTTCTCCACTCTTCGCCACGACGTGGAAGCACGCCGAGGATGTGCCTCGATTGCCGCTCCTTCAAACTTATCTTATACCGTACAGGCGGCATCTCTTCCAGGCAAATGAAAAAAAGGAAAAAAAAAAGTTGCGCCGAAGTTTCCGGCTTTCGGAGCTCTCGGTTTCGCGAAAAGTATCAAACTTCGGAGTATAAATACGCGATACCTACATTTTCATTATGTACTTATCGGGAACATCCCCTTGAGGAGGAAGTCCCTTGAGTAACGGTGCAAGACAAATTTCAAGAGCGCTTATTACACATTTCGCCTCGTCAGAACTTCGAAAGGCAAAAACATCAGTGAAACTTCTTCTTGAAGATGCTTTTCAATTTCCTTTTGTTTTCTCAATAACCCGATCCAACTGTACATTCTTGCGTTGAATTTGCCAATATAGGATATTTTCGAAGGTCCCAAGTCCGAGTTAGAGTACCGAGAAGTCTCTCGTTACTAGCTGCACGATATTGACTTTCCTGTGTGTTTGCCGAGGATTCTACGGATTCCGTACTTCATTGCAAACACTCCCACAGTATATAGGATGTACAGTAAATGTTGGCGGACTATGCTTTATCTTTGAATCCCCGAGCATTGCATGAGAACGTTCGTACAGGTCTGTCATATAAGAACTACTTTCCCGCTGATCGATCGAAAACAGTCACATTATATTAACTGTACATCCCAGGTTTCGTAGCCATGGTTTTCCCAGCGGAGATGGACAAAATGACCGGAGAGTGTGAGTCAAAGAATAAGATAAAGGGCCTTGTTTCTGACACTCTCCCAGTTTGTGACAGGGGTAACGCTAGCATAGTCGGCTCCCCCCACCATTTGATATGCGGCCAATGGGTAGCGTGTGTTCGGGGGGTTACAAACTGCGCCTATTGGTCCTCCTTGTTTGTCCCTATGATTTTACGCGCTTAAAGTGAGAGAGCTGCGTAGAAGTGCCATAAACTGGGCCTTTTACCTTACTCGCCTGATATTCGGATGATGGACCGTGGCACAGCTCAGGATGGGCAGGTAGGCGCTGGAACGGTAACTTTGGGGAGAGAGGAGTGATTCAGCGAATATGAGGATTTGGATTTACAGATACAGACCATCTGGTCGTAATCAACGTATATTCTTTTGGCATGCATTCCCAGCCCACATCTGCATAAACTTCCGAAAGGCTAGATTCGAAACTGGGCATTGTTCTGATAAAGCGTCCAATGCGTTAACCGTGTAATAGGGAGAGAAATCTCGTAATAGGGAGATCAGCACTTAAAAATATATATAGGAGAGAGCGGGGCAAAACGGGACAATAGATCAAAATGCGATTTTGGTCTATTTGGTCTATACGTCTGGATCTTCGGCCCCGTTTTGCCCCACTGTACCGTCCAAAAATTATTGGAAAATTGCGCTTTGCCCCACTGTCCCATTTTGCCCCGCTCTTCCCTACACATATATAGTATATCGGTGGTTTAATTACATAAATACGACTTTCTGGCCTTAAGCCATCCATGTATATTATATACATGTATATGTTTCATGAAAAATTCATGCATTCGAATGATTGAAGTCCATACCAATAGTCGAGTCCAATAGGAGATTAATGACGATATGAGGATCGATCGATGGACAGCGGAGAGGGTATCAACCTCCCGTTCCTCGTCAATGGTAGTTCTCGCATCGCATGCAGTGTACACGCACGTGATTTGAAATGGAATTCATCGGTACAGGGCCGATGATATTCGGGGATCGTTCGCCGAGCCTCGAAACAGAGAACCCACACGAATTCGACCCTCCGCGAGCGTACACTTTGCGGAAACAGGGAATGATCGGTTTCGTGCACGATACGGTACACTGCGTCCCTGCCCTCCTTCCCCGGTCCACTCTCCCCTCCGTAAATATTTGAGTTGGCGCAAGGCCGTCCGAGGGCGGAAACCCGTGCGGGAGCAACCCTTCTTCGCCGACCCGCCCGCGTTCCGGTAGGTCAGGGGCTTTTGTTTATCCGTGACAATATGCCCGCCCGGATATCGGATTACGGTCAAAAATACCCATCCGCCGAACTTGCCCGCACGCGCTACACGAACCCCTCGTCACGGCTTCAGGACTTGCTGTTAGGATTTTTTGCCTCTTTTTTTTATAGCCGACTGAAAGGTTGTCATGCGTTGGACACTGACGTGAAGTTATCAGTTCGCGGACCGTCCCCTCCCAGCGTTCAAAGCTTCGCATTGAAAATGTCATGATGGGTTGAGTCGTGGCCGAGTGGATCGGAGTGCGACTCACAAGTACATAGTAGACCCGGGTTCGATTCCTGGTTGCAGTCAGGGATTGTTCCTTGACTGGTTACCTCTACTTATCTTGGTTCGGATTCCACATAAAATTGTAGATCCCTCCGGTTTTCTTCTTATACTAATTAATTAGTTTCGGCTAATTAATAACAACTCGTTTATTACGAACGATCAACTGGAAGACGGCGCCACATGTGACAAGCGACTCAATTTGTCACCGAATAACCCCTTATAAAAAGAGTAGAAGACTGTACACTCTAAATGTGGTCTCATCAGTCACGAATATAAATCTATTAAAAGTATTGACCGGCGCGGTTCTGTACCTGTGGCAAGTATCGGACACTTAAGTGGGGTGCTTAGGTTCCGATACACATTGAAAGAACAAGAAGAAGACGAAAATGTCACGATATTTCCCCTGTACACAAAATGTTAGAAGATTAAACAATTTTTGGCGGTAAAAGTGGTTCATTTTGCCCCATTCATTCTCTAAACGTTACAATTTTGGCAATGAGACATTTTCATTGTGAATCGTACAGATCACCGAGTCATCGGGTCTGCGTCGTTAGAAATGTGAAACGTGGGAGCTTCGGTGTCTCGAGTTTCCGTGATCTCTCGTTAGGATCATTTCGTGTAATCAGTGAAACTCAAGCCACATCCCGGCCGTCTTCCTTGGCCTTAATCTCCGCAGCGATTAAGAACGCCTGTTCTACCATCTCCGAAGCGCGCACGCGCGGAACATGCTCGCTGGACGATAGTGTGCAGTCGCGCGTTGTGTATCTTGTTCTCGCGCGGGACAATGCGATAAAAACGGACTAAGGGTCGTGCCGCGATTTATGCATGTAACAAGGAATGCTGAATGGTTCGTGGCTCTCGCTTCGTTCTCACAAGAAGAACAAGCTGCGCTGCCCGGTCGGTACTTCTCCATGGCCTTCGGTAGGACGATACACAAGAGACGCTTTTTACCTCACTGGTACGCGACTGCGGTGCTTGCGAACACCTTCGAGGACCCGCTCTAATATATACATCGGCGATAACTCACTGTGGAGTGGGGAAGATAAGAAAAAAAAAATAGCGTAAGGAGAAAACCGGGGCAAAACGGGGACACAAACTGTTTCTGAAATTTCACACACATGTGCGTTGCAATTTTACAGTAAAATTGTTATTTTTAATGAAAATTTTTGTAAATTTTAGTCAAAAGATTTGTAATTTTAATATCTGGTATTATAATTTTCCAAAAAAAGTACATTAATATTGAATCGATGTAGGTAATGAAAGCAAATTTCAATTTCCAGTACATTAAACTTACAATTTATTTCTACAGTGTGCGGTTTCGCGTTTAGGAAGTGGCAGCCACGAAGACCCCGAGTACTGTGCCATGTATAAATGCTCAGACGATGGGAAAAGAGCGCTTATGGGAAAAGAGACCAGCTTCCAGTGAAAGGCAGTGTATCGGGTAATTGTGGTATTACACAGTTTAAAAGGTTTGTACATTCAACAAACATGTCTTGTCAACAAAGTTCTACAATACTTTTTCTTGTTTTTTAATTTACGAATTTTACTTAAAATTTGTATAAATTGTAAAAATCTCAAGAAAAATATATGCAAACGTCTGCGGACAAGAATTATTTGTTCAATGTATCATTTTTTTCATGTACCTGAAAATTTTCGCGATTCGAATCTGAACGTCCTGTAACGATATCGAAGGATCGCTGAAGCATTGATCGAACAACCGATTATGACGACGAGATTTGCGTATAAATTTACCGCTCTGCATCGGGTCGTTGTTGAACTGCGTTACGTTCGGTGAGGTGTGTTTTGTTGAAACAGATATATGTATGTACATATATACGCACATCATAACGGATGTAACGAATTCGAGTATTATCCCGGTGGCAAAGTACATATTTGTCATTACCGCCAGTGGAAAATATCATGCAAGAGGAGAGAACTCGGGTTACAAGGATTTATCGTGAATCCATTCGATACATATCGGAAATTTTGGGCGGCCGCTCTCGTTTGGTTCGAGGGCTGAATCACCGTACTTAATATATCGATGGTTTAGTAACGGAAGGGCATGTGGGTTACGCTTATACACAGCCGGGAACGCCCTTTTAGGATTGACCCATCGATGTTTGCGACAATCATTTTCGAGCGTTCCAGTGTATATTTATCGAAAGCTCGGTGGCCATCCGGGCGGCGGGCGCGCACAATGCTAACATGTGAAATTCAACGGTACGGTGTAACGTGAGAGAGATTCTCTGCGTGGAACGTTCTCCGGCCTGGCGGAATTAATTTCATACTGCACTATCCTCCACGAACGAATTTGTTGATTAACTTATTCGACTAAATACCAACTTTAAAAAATTCACGGAGCGTCGAAGAGCTATTAAATTCGACACATGAAAAAAAAAAAAATAGAAATGCGCATTAGATCGTCGTCAAAATGCGAATTGAGGACAAATGATTTGTCGCGAGTGAAAAAAGCGAGGGCTAGTGCGAATGCAGGCGTTTTATAAATATTTTGTAGAAACGCGAACGATTCACGTGCAAATCGTTGAAAATGATGGAGAGAAGAGGCAGACGAGCGTGAGAGAAATGCTATTTATGCTCGAACACACAAAACGCACGGCTTTCCTGCCCCGCTCACATTGTTGCTATTGTTATTATATTGTTACCGTCCGAGTGCCGGTCCCGTGTGCCCGAACGTTTGATGCCGATGAAAAAACCTCGCTCGACCGTACCACTTGATTTTTCGCGCCTTGCACAAACATTCTTTTTTATTTTATTTATTTTTTTATTTTAGAAAATATGTATATTCATTTTTCAATAGTCGCTACTGTCATTGCCAGAGAGAAATGTATTCTCATTGTCGTGCCGTTTAAAAATTTTTTTTCACTGCCATTCGCTTTTTCCATTCATGGAAAATATATCTCGACGCACATCGTAGCGATGTGTCTTCCTCACGGCTAGAGCTTCGACGCCCGAGAGTGTCTGATCAAATCTGTCTGACTCCACTGTCAGCACGTTTCGCCCAGTTCCATTTGATGCTTCTCCCTCCCCCCCCCCCCTCCCACCCCGCCGGCCGCGACTTGCAATCAAATCTTCCTTCGCTGCGTGTGACTGCAACTGAGATAAGGTAGTTCTCACTTCACCTGTGCATACGTCTTAGCTGTGGACACGTCCGTGTACCTCGATAGTTCCTTATTTACACCTCACACTCGTGTTTTACGTAGTGCGGGAGACTGGAGCGGAATGGGGAATGCTGTATACTGCGAGCACGGGGCAAAATGGGATGCAAACAAATTTTCATAAAAATACGTTGGCGGAGAGGGATTGAAATGGGTTCCTTCTTGAGATTATGAGAAACAGCTTCCACCCTATCTGGACCGCACCCGATCCGTATCACAACGGCAATAAAAAATTGGGATATTTACATCTCTACCACTCACAATTCTACCGTATTAGAACTCTACCAAAATCTCTACTGGAAAGTAGAAATCTACTAGAATCAGAATAAAACTCTACCGCATTGAAACTAAAACTCTACCGGAATGGTAATAAAACTCTACCGGAATGGAAATAAAGCTCTACCGGAATACAAGGCTAGAAGGTAGCCCCGTATTCCGGTAGAGTTTTATTTCCATTCCGGTAGAGTTTCATTTTGATTCTGGTAGAGATTTTTACTCTCTGGTAGAGATTTTGGTAGAGTTCTAATACGGTAAAGTTGTTTGGGGAGAGATGTGTTCTGGCAGAGACGCGAAGGTTCCAACAATTTTCCCGGGCCCAGACGGTGATGGTAAAAACAAACGCGTCATGGAAACCGTGTGTACGCCAACTTCCGGTAAGACTTTCCTGTCGACCGTGAATTTACGCAGCCCCGGTGAGCAAAGTTGATTACAGTTTTTATTACCGATGGTCGTAATTCGCAAGCTCACAACCGGAAAGATTAAAAATGTATATCTTGGTAATTTTCCAATCTTTTTTTCTGTTTTTTTTTGCTTCTCTCAACGAATCCTACTTGTTAACTGAATAAAAATTGTAAAATTAGCGATAAACAAACTGTGAAGATTTCTGGACGATACATTTTTGTCAAACGTAGGAATCTTTATTTTTTACCTTGCATCCCGTTTTTGCCCCAGGCTCACCTTTATTCGAACTGTGGTGGATTTATCTCGTCGGCATACGATATACTCCATTTTCAAGGGGGCGAATAACGCTTCCCTCGAGCAGAAATTGCTCGACCGACGTATTCTCTCTCGCGAAGCGTTACCGTAATAACAAACGCCTCGAGTGCAGGCGAATCTCTACGTACCCGACGCTCTTCCCGCCGCCGCTTGAGAGCCGTCGAGAGAAATGGGAACGAGCTTTGCTCTACTGCACCTACCTACTTGCTGTTTTCGAGCAGGCTGGAGCCAATTGCGTCGAAATTGCGTTTTAAGTTATGTCGGCTTTCGCTATTGGAGCTTGTACAGCCGAGAATGGGATATTTAGGAACCACAATGGAATATTACATTCCCCGATCGTCAATTGGCAGCACGTGATTATCGTCCGTCGAACCTCAATCATCCTTTTATTATTTTTCGTTCCCATTTCGTTTCTACACGTACATAATTGCGAAATGAAAGTAGGACCGAACGAGCAACGCCTTCTCCATAACGAGCCATCATAAAACGTTCGCCTTCTTATCTATATACGTGAAAAGAAAAAATTAACGATGATTACGTGATGCAAAAACGGAGTATCTAATTTGCAATTAAAAAAAAAATCCTGGAAAAACGAGGGAATTTTTAAGGGAATAAATACGTCCAAGTATGCATGGGCGAATTTTAAAAGATCGTTGAGGAGCATTCGCGCATCCACGCCCAGCAGACCCGAAATATGGAAATTGCAACAAAACATGGTATTTTTTTTCAATTAGAGCGCAGCATTTTTTTTTTGGTTTTTTATGTATTTTGTGCGAATAGTCGGTAAACTTGCTTAATTTTTTTTACTCACATGGTTTCCCATGCATTCTCCTTAAGGGTATAAAAAATTCGGCAGAGCCTTACATGTGTTAAAAGAGAAACCAGGTATTTGCATTGTAGGGCAGAGTTTCACATGGTTCCGAATCGCGCCTGACAGAATCGTCGATTAATATCGTAGAGCGATGAGGAAATTTGCCGTGATCGGAGGTTACAGCGGGTACGTAAGATGGAATTATATGTCTCGCCGTTTCGAGCCGGCAGTGGAGGTCGATCGAAGAAAGTACGACGGCGAGCCGATGCGATATCGAAGATGTAATTTTCCGCGAGCAAGATTCTCGACGCCGTGAGCGCTCTGTGTGCCAAAAGTGCGGGAGCGACTGCGAGAGGGAACACAGGAGAGATTGAAGCGAACGGTGAAGCCGCGCGCAAAGTAGCGTCTGCCCGCGTGAGAAGAGACTGTCCGACGTTGCGGTACACTTTCGCCTGTGCACCTTTCCCCGTATGCACACCAATGCGAGATTCCCCCGAAGCCCAGGAAGGATGAAGCGAGCCGAGTGCGAGCTCCAATTATCCGCGCAATCGTTCGTAGAATAATCGTGCCAGCATCTCTTCAATTTTGCAACACAAAGCCACTTCTTTTATCGCCTTGTATACGACTTTTCATTAAAGTCGCTCCGGCGAGGTAACCAACGAAGGACTTAATTCTAACGGTGGAAAAAAAAGTAAAAAAAATGTACAAGCCGCGAGGGAATGAGAGAAAATAATAAACAAAAAACGGCCGGAGGAAGAAGAATTGAAGAGAAAGAGGTCCATGGGTAGGAATGGGAAGAGGAAAACCGCACTGTCCGGGCGTAACGTAAAGGGTCAGTGCCGTTAAAATGCAAAAGCCAGCTGTGCCGGTTAAAATATTCACGCGCTGGGCTTTCGGCGTCAGGGAAGTGAGTGAGTGAGCAAACTTGCACAAGACCCAAAAAAAAATATTGCGTCGTAAGTTTTTGATTTTTAACGGGGCCCGCGCGCAGCCGCGCATCAACGGGGACGGTACGAAGCTTATGTATTATTCAGGAAAAACCTAAGCGTGGGTGGTCGCGGCACTGCTGGTTTGGTATGCGCGGATGTGGTCACCCCTCGCATGCCGGCCGTTTGCGGCCACGGCAACTACAATGCAAAAAAATAAATAGAAAATAAAGTATAACAAAATAATGCAACAAGATAGGGCGAGAGAGGAGCGACGGTCGCGGGATTCACGCGACTACCGGCCCGATTTCTTCCAGTGCTACACATTAAAAAATAATTTCGTAAAATCGGAATACAAAGTTTCGTAAAATAGTATATTATGCCACAAGGGAGGAAAATGCACTTCCTTCCTTGTCGCCTACGATTTTTTTTTTCCGACTTCGTTAAAATAACCACATTTCTTGCGTCGCAAGAAATGTGTACTGCGCATGCGCACAGGTTAATAATGATCATCGGTCAATAATTGTTCCACATTTGTTCCACTAGCACATTCCTTGTGTATTGCACACGGAATGTGGTTATTTTAGCGAAGTCAGGAAAAAATAATTTTTTAAAATAAGTGACAATAGTACATCCAATTACTCCACGAGGGCGAAAAACGTTTTTCTAACGAGTGTGAGTTTGCAGCACGAGCCGAAGGCGAGTGCTGTAATCACACGAGTTAGAAACAGTGTTTCGCACGAGGGATGTACGTAATTTTTCATCACAAGGTGCGAAAACGGCGGTTTTACGCACGCGAAGTGGCCATTTCTGCACCGATTGATGAAAACTCGTTTCTTAAGGTTTGAAGATGCAAACCTGTCCCTTTATTTCCCATGTTTGTACTTTGGAAATCAATTTGTACTTTACAATTTTAGTTTGTACTTTTGTTTGTAAAACTAGAACCAGATGGTGGGATCGAAAAATTAACAAACAAAAAATTGTGGACGTTTGTGGACAATAAGTTGTTGTGAGAAGTACAAACTTTTTTTATTGCGTATAATACAGTTTTATCGTCGCTACATTTTGCAAGTACACTCAATGGCGCTACAAAAATATTGTTCATTCTGAATCGAGGATCGAATGACACTCCGGTGGTTGACGATGCGTATCGCCAGGGGGAAATCGTGTATGGAGCATCCCGGAGCCCCACCGATCTGCACAACCCGAAACGCGGCTTGCAATCGGACGCAATGGCAAATCTCGCGATGACCCGCCACTGTGGAACAACGGTTTCGCGATAGGTCGGTTCGCGGCACTCGTACCTCCCCTCCGGACATGCATGTTCGATTACCGAAAAGCCTCGATCCTCTTGTTCTCGTTGTACAACCGAACCCGCCCTCCCCACTTGTTTCCTCCTCCTCTTTCATTCACCAATCTCCATTCTACGTGTCCGCTGATGCTTCAACGTCGATTACACGTTTTCAACGCGAAAATCGCGAGTACCGCTGTTGTGTACCCCGTCGCTCCCGATAAATCCTCGAACGCGTTTCGAATCCCGGATAGGAAGAGTCCGATTATACAACGCGCTGTTAGTGCAATTCTACGTGTACGGCAAATCGCTCTCAATAAGCCGCGAAACGTGCGCTAGTTTCTTCTCTCAGGACGATCATCCAGCACCGTATAGATCGGAAGATACCGAGAGTGAAAGCCGCGCGAGTTTCGTGCAATTTATGTGGGGTTCGCGCTATCCTTAATGTGTCTCTGACTTCATAAATAATCGAATAGGTGAAAGTGAAATGGAATAAATTACCTCTTTTTCTTAAATTGTAACTAAGCAAGAAATAGTTTTCTACATTTTTAGGTATATTGTTGTTATTATTATTATTCTTATTATTATTATCATTCAATTTATATGAAAAAGCATATTGTGGGTTGTGAAGTGGATCGCAGTCGCCGCACGAATACCACAGGCGCACGTGCTGAAGGCGAGGGCTTCCTGTGATACGAGTGTGGCGAGTACGATCCACTTCACAGGCTTCGTATAATACTCGCTATACCGCACTAGTATCGCATAACATGTTTTGTAGAAGTGCTCCTTCTGTGCCTGCTGATTTTGCCGTTGCACAGCAAGGCATACTGCGCATGCGCGCGTCGGCCCGGCTCTACTGTGAAAAGTAAGAACTCTAGTGCCAAAAGTACGAACTCTAGGGCGAAAAGTACGAACTCTAGTGCTAAAAGTAAGAACTTTAGTGCCAAAAGTACGAACTCTAGCCCGAAGAGTAAGAATTCCAGTGCGAAAAGTATGAACTCTAGTCCGAAGGGTAAGAACTCCAGTGCGAAAAGTGAAAATTCTAGTGCGAAAAGTAAGAACTCTAGTGCGAATAGTAACATCGGGACGATGTGCGCATGCGTCGCGTAATTTCAGTACTCATGGCTGTTAAGCGCCACTTACGCCACTCTCGGCAGGCACGAAAAGTAGCACTTTCTATACATCAGCTACAAAACAAAAATACCTCATCAATTTCTCAAATCCTATTCAGAAATGCCCACCAGAAATTAAAGCGCGTTGCAGCAGAGCCGTTAAGACCCTTACAGGGCCTCGATCTGACGTTAATAAAACGTCGACTCATCTCTAATTTCCAATAATCTCGCAACTAAAATAATAATGCAGGAATTTCCTCTGCCTAAGCGTGAGAGATACGCGATATGACGCGTGGCCTTATAACGACCATTCACAACGACCATTTGGGTGTTCCACCCCTAATTCGATAGGTCCGTTAGTCCTTTAAGTCAGAATCGAAATCCGTGTCGTCGGGCAGTCGGGCGGGGCGAGCGGACCGGTAGCTTTGTTATCTCGTCGAGTGATAGTACAGAGAGTTACAGAGTGCGAGCGAGACGGAAAATCCGTTGCGATACCTCGAGAGATGGCTTTGGTCCGGGCAGCCAATTTCACGAAGCATCCGCACGAAATTCGCCCGGCAGCTCGGCGGAACAATGCTCGCGAGGAGGATGAGAAACGTATGCTCTCTCGGCCTGGCTCCCAGCTCGATGGGAAATTCAATTAAGTTACTTAACGGGCAGACCGGGGATTGCAGAGGCGAGGCGAGGGGGGGGGGGCGTTGTGCGGGGCAAAAGAAAAGGGATATAAGGGCTGCAGAAGGAAGGAGACGTTGAGCGGACCGGAGAGGACGCAACGGAAAGCGAGGAATGAAGAGAATGGTGAAATGAAGTCCCGAAGCCGGTTCAGAAGCCTCCTGCCCAAAGTAAAGCTTCGAGGAACGATCTCTCTCGCTCCTTCCCTCGCTACCTCGTCTTCTCTATATATCTTTTCTCGACCCGGAAATTTCATCTCGGAGACGATGTAAATAGAACTGCAAACAACTTAAATGGAAAACAAACGGAATTATCTCGGCGGCACTGGTGCGAATAGAGGATTAGCGTCTCGGTAAAGTTGAGTGTGCGTCCGGATAGCGCAAACTATGCACTGCTAATTTTACCTCGGTCTTGTTGTATCTCTTTTTTCTTTTGCCATCTTCACATTTCTTTTTCGGGACTCGAGTATGTTCCGAATTACCATTGACTTTTGTATTTTTTTTAACGTGTATTTAAAAAAATAAAATGAACCTGTTGAATTCTGTTGAATACGAAATTTTGTGCCATGCCAGGGCAAAATCGTCGGTGGGATGGACAAGAAAAAAAAAAATTGCCGCTGCACAGATAGCAATTGCATCGCGAGTTATTATTGTCCGCAGTTGTAGGACGCTGCTCCTTTTCCTTTCCGTAGTCGATAGCCTGGGTCCTTTTATTACTGTATATTTTTTTTGATAAATCCGTTGAATTCCGTTGAATTCGAAATTTTGTGCTTTGTAATAATGTCAGGGGAGATCGACGGTGGGACAGAAAAATAAAAAAATTGTTCTTTGTGATACTAGTCCGGAAAACCGGTCTTTCGACGAAGGTTGTGAAGTTGGCTGCACGAGCCGGATCGAGAGCTACAACGGCACGAGGCGAAGCCGAGTGACGTTTGTAGCGCGAGAGGAGGCAAGTGCTGCCTACTTCCCAACTGCCGTCGGAAGACCGCTTTTTCGTACAAGTATCGCATACTGCTTTTTGTGACAAGTGCACGAAAATTCCCGCTTTTCGTGCCTGTAAAGTGCGTGCGGGAAAATAGCTACTGCCAGATAAGTGTGCACGAAAGTGGCTAGAGTTTGAAAAAAGTGTGCGCAAAAGTAGCTAGAGTTTGAAAAAAGTGTGTGCAAAAGTAGCTAGAGTGTGAAAAAAGTGCGAAAAAGAAACTAGCGTATAAAATAGTATCTAAAGCATTTTTCGCGCATCCTCTGCTAGAAAGCGCCACTTTCGCCACACTTTACAGGCACGAAAAGTGGGACTGCTGGTGCACGCGTTACAAAAAAACATTGCCGTTGCACAGACAGCAATTGCATCGTGAGTTATTATTGTCGGCATTTGCAGGGTGGTGCTCGTTTCTTTTTCGTACTGGATGGCCGGGATCCTTAAGGAGACTGCTCGCCCGCTCCTGCACCCACCAGCTTCGCAGTTGCAGAGCTACAGCCGTAGTGCCTCACAGGCCGGCTTAAGGAGAGTAAAAAAGAACGAGATAAAGAGTCGAGCGAGGCAGGACAAAGAGACCGACGCTCCTCGGCCGAGAAACGAGCGACGCAATAAGAGCCTCGACGAGAGCGGTGCGCGGTCGGAGAAACTTAACTCCCCGAAGTCTCTCAACGCCAGCTCGCGGGACGATAAAAAAAATACCGCGGATTGGAAAATCTGCTCAGCACTCTTCCGTACACACTCGAACGTGTCCACCTTGTCCAAGGTTCTTCTTGCCCCTCGCTTCTCTCACACGCACCCCGACTCTGATACTTACAGGCGATAAAGTTTACGAGGCTCCACGTAAACTTAAGCAGCCTCCCTCATTCGCTGCTTAAGCGGGCCACGACGTCGCAACTTCCTGATTATTTCCTTGCGCCTCCGCGGAAACCCAATTTTCCTCGACATCCTCGTCCGCCGACCGGCGGGTTTCAATCATCGCCGTCTACCGCAAGCAATTTTTTTATCATCGCTCCCCTAAAGCACACACTTTGAGCCCCGAGTACAATCTCCATAAGTTAAAGTCGTCTCTCACCGACCTCCTCGACTTCGAGTCCGTCTCCTTCGCGGCTCTGCACGCGAACTCGGTAGAACGAGGACGAGAAAATAGTATAACTTGTAGCGTTACATCCGTAAGTTCCAACGTCATCCGCTTATAAGATATTCATTAAAATATTCGTTCGCTTATACGAACCCGTGGCGTATGACTCGCGAATGTGATCTCATAAATCGCGAGATGGCAATTCGACGTAAAAAAAATATATATATATGAAAAAAAAGTATTGCGATTCCGCAAGAGTTGGAGGTTGAAAGTTTTTTTTAGATGGCGAAACGTTTCCGCTGGCGATGCCGCGACAGTACGGTTTTCGCCGGTGCTATCCCTCATACCGGGATGTGAGTTGCTCACGGGGAAGCTGGAGGAGAAGGCGTCGACTATACATATTCTGGTGGGCGCTTCGACCTGATGCAGCCCCAGGGTGCTGGAGCGTCGAAGCGTCGTGCCCCGCGCTCCGGCGTCGCGAGGAGGAAAACGGTCTGTATGTTTAATGCAACCGGGACAAACGCGAGAATCGGAGCACGCAGGTAGGGGAGAGCGGGGCAAAATGGGACAGTGGGGCAAAACGGGACAATGGGACAAAACGCAATTTTCCAATAACTTTTTGATGGTGGCGGTGATGGTAAGTGGGGCAAAATGGTGTTGAAAATCCGGATGTATCGATGGGACAAAATGGGGCATCCAAAAATTATTGGAAAACTGAGTTTTGTCCTCACTGTCCCGTTTTGCCCCACTGAGCCATTTTGCCCCGCACTCCCCTATACACACAGCTAAGCCGGAGGGAAAGAAGAAGCGAATCGCATCCGGGACATCAACGTCGACGACCACCTGGACGCGGTTCCGAGCTCGAAGGGGCACCTTCGAGCCACGCGCGTAAAGCATTTTAATAACCTGTTCGCCGGTGAATCGCGAGACGCCGGACGAGATTTTCCGGCAATTCGAGGCTCCTTTGAAGACCCGCGATCGAGTATTAGACTTTGATCGTCGATAAGGGAATTCCAAAAAAAATTGATAGCAATATTGGCTGCAACGTTCTGACGGGAATCGAATTGCCTCGGAGTTTCTTGACTCGATCTATCGGGTTCTTGAAAATCCGCGACGGAAGTTCGTCGCCGGTCGCACATCGCTACCGGAAGTCCCCAATGCGAAGGTTCGACTGTACATGCTTCGAGCAAATTTGGCACACACCAAGATTTTTTCTTTTATTTTTCGGGTGTCTTGCCAATAAATATTTGAGTTAATTAACCCTTGAGAATTTACCCAGGGATTCTACCGGTTTTTTTCGTTTTTTCTTCTTTATTAATTTTTTTGAATATGTTGCCATTTGATTTTTCATAAAAAAAATTTCGTACACCAACTAGAGTGTTTGAAGGATGTTCTGTAATTTTTTGAGATTTTTCTGACCGATCGTTTGGTCACAATACTGGTTCAAAAATGGAATGGGTAGAATCCACCCAGTATGGCCATCGAGATCGGTGAAATATGTGTGACCACGAAGGGTTAAATATTTGCGACCGTGGAGGTCGGTCAGGAGTGTGTAAAAAAAAGAAAAAAAGTAAAATAAAAACCGAAAGCGCTCTTGGGACTTCATTGACGAATCAAAAAACCTTCCAGATCGTAATAGTAACGATAAGAAGCAAAAGTAACGACATCCCGAATCCCGGATGGTATCAGCTCCCGGTTGAATCCCGAGTTCGTTATGAGGCAAGGTGTTACATAAGAGGAACCGTAACGCCGAAGAGGCGTTTTTATCGGCTTGCACGACATCCCAAGGTCTGAAGTAGCTAATACCGTTAAGATCGAGGAGTCCGCCCTAAACTTTACAAACTCAATCGCACAGTTCCTCAACGTTCCCGCCGGAATCCTATTTCTCTCGTGTGCGTTCGGGAGAAGCCGATCGACCGGCGGGAGGAAAGAGAGCTCTTACCCTTTCACTAAAATGGGTCCCTCGGCCATCGCCTCACGACTCGCCCTTTAACCGAAAATCTTAACTCTCGACGGCGTCAGGAGTCGCCTGTTTTCTCCAGCCTCGAACTTACAACGAGCTCTCGGGAAACTGAATCTTGCAGCGGGAAGCCGGAGGACTTCGGCGGCGACTCTTAGTTTGACTCCCGGATACCGGATACGGATGCTGTCGCAGAGGCGCTGCCGCTCACCCCGCCTCGTTCCTGGGCAATTCGATTTCTCGAGCTCGGAGTTTCGCGGGGCGTCGAGAACACGACGCCTCGGAGGTGGTCCGGAGAGGAAAGTATGAGAAAAGCGTGGATGGGAGAGCACGGGTAAAGAGACGAAACGACAAGGAATCGTAGGTCCATAAAAAAAAATAAAGAAATAGAAGAATGACGAAAAGGGAGGAATGGACGGCGGTGGAGGAAAACGGAAAGAGGTAAAAGTCTGTCAGTCCCAATCGTACTTTTCCCCGAGTTTCGTTGTCGCCCTTTGGCTCTCCGCCCAAGCCGAGTGTGGAGTGGGAATAAAAAATGTACGTAAGGACTTCACTGCCGGTATATACGAGGTTACCGGTCGCGCGATCGAATTTCCATGGGTTCAATTACGCAGTGCGCTCCGCTCCATCGGTGAACGAGCGGGCCACACGGTTCAATTGTAAGCTTCGATTGTAAGCTCGGAGAGGAAAACGTAAAAGTGGCAGCAGGCGGTTTCTCCTACTTTTTCGTAATGGAATCTCGGCAACCGGTGAATACGCACCGGGTTCATTTCGATTTTATCTTTTGAGCTTTCCGGGAGTTGAACTGTCGTCACGTTACGCCGCTTTCTACGCGGCAAGAAAGGGTTTATGCATTTATCAGACATTTCTCGCTCACGAAAAGATTTACAATTTTTTTTTTCTCGTTAATCACACTTTGTTTTGCGACGAACCGTATTTGTAACCAAAAAAAATTGTTAGACTCACAGGAAGTTGTAAAAATAACACCCAAGAAATCGTAAAATAACCATGGAAAATATCGCAAAATTATAAGAAAACCAAAAAAAAAAAAAAAATGTTGCCGTTTTTGAACAAGAAACATTAGTTAAATGTGTAGGGGAGAGCGGGGTAAAATGGCATAGCGGGGCAAAACGGGATAACGAGGCAAAACGCAATTTTCCAATAACTTTTGGATGGTGGCGATGATGGTGCGTGGGGCAAAACGGAGTTGAAAATCCGGATGTATCGTTGGGACAAAATGGAGCATCCAAAAATTATTGGAAAACTGAGTTTTGCTCTCACTGTCCCGTTTTGCCCCACTGCTCCATTTTGCCCCGCTCTCCCCTAAACCTTTTTTTAGCGTGAAATTACAGTTCCCTTGCTCCATGCACCTTTATTTTGACGGAATTATATTTTTATAAAGACGATAATTTATGACAGAACGATTTACAAGGATAATCAAGGTACAAATGTTAACGGACCGACAAGAATAACGAAGCCGGCGTTACTGCGTGGAAATTGCGTGGACCCTGTTGCGAGAATTTCTTTCGACGAGGACCGCAGTCGTCTCGACGATGAGCCGCGGACAATGCGAGCGTTGAATTAAATGCCACGCGAAAGGGCAGCATTCTTTCGCCACTGAGCTTTGTGACGAAGCCAGCGTCTCTTCGCCGCTTTGATGTACGGCAACTTGGCAGCGTGGCTCATTGCCTCCCATCGGTAGGCCGCGATCTTCGCGATCATTCTCGAGGTCAGATCGTGGTCGAGGGTGTCGCGAAGTTTCCAGTAGTAGTGCATGAACGGATTCAGGGAACGGCAAATTGTTTTGCGCTTCTTGGCCCTTGTGGCGCGACCGGGACGCTGGTCGCCCGACGGGCCGATCGCCGATGGCTTATCCGTGAGTTGCATTATCGCGAAGTATTGGCGGAACGATTTTTTTTCCCCGATCAAAAAGCCGCGATCGAGAAACTTTGCTTTTTTTTATTATTTTTATCCCCTCGGCGCAGCGAATTTTGACTTGACGGATCTCTCGCGTATATCACGTTTGAGGTTAACGGGAACAACCGAGGGTCGAATAATCATGAGTATATGAGATTTTTTTTTTACTTACATCGCGCTTCTCGTGTCAGGAATGTCTCGATTGCTCGGCAATCCATCGGAGGCTTCCTGATTGAATTTGTTCCTCGCGTAAGGATCCTCCCCGGCTCTTAGTCCACCTCTCGATACATATCTAAATATATTTGAGAAATATAAATATCGTGAAATAATTAAAGGCAATATTCGCCGAAGGAAAATTTTTAAAAATTCACACGAAAAGTTGAATCGGATGAATTTTTTTTTCTTAAATATATTTGAGTAAATAAATATCATGAAATAATGAAAGGGAATATTCGCCGAAGGAGAAATTGAAAAGTTTCAGAGGAAAAGTTGAATCGTATTAATATTAGAAAATAATAAAGAATTTGTTACCCTTGTTCGTCGAAGTAATTCCACGTGACCCTCGGATCCGTAGTTTGAGCCGGCAAGAGCTCGGACGACATGACCATGGCCGTTGCATCGGAATCCGCGTAGCCGCCGGAACTTCCGGCGGAAAGCGCCAGCGAGGAGGGTTCTTTCAGTCGCAACGCTCGGTTCTCGTTCTGCAATCAAAATCAAATACGACAGGGTTTAATTAAAATCCTCGGAGGCACAGTTGCATTATTAGACGAAATAATTGAAAAGTTTTAAACTCGTTTTATATGAAAAAGACCAATTGTACAAAAAAATATATATATATCATTATCGTCTCACCTGGGTAAAAATTATTGTTCATTTCAGTAAAGATCGAATATTTGATTGAATTTGTTCCTCGCGTAAGGATCTTATCCGGCTCTTAGACCATCTTTCGATACATATCTAAATATATTTGAGAAAAAAATATCATGAAACAATGAAACGCAATATTCACCGAAGGAAAAATTGAAACATTTTATATTAGATATTAGAATATTAGACGAAAGATTTGAAAAGTTTTAAACTCGTTTTATAAAATAAAAACATCTTCTTATAAAAAAAAAAAAGAAAAATTCCCTCATCGTCGAGTGTGTAGAAATGACTATTCATTGCAGTAAAGATCGAATAATAGCGGTTGCAATATGAAAATTTCACTGTGACAATCGGAATTTTCATCGATACAGCTGCACATATTGAATTGCTTTGCACTATCGCTGCTTCATAGCATCGGGACCATCGAGCAATGAATGCCCGTAGGTAAACAGCACGACGCACGAAATAGCAGTCTCACGTACGAGACAATAAGAAAGCGTCGACGCGGCGGAGCAAACTGCAAGACAGTGCGATCTGCGGTCGATACTGAATCAATGCGACGGCACAAAACAGAGTATCTTTGCGACGATCCCCGGACGCTGCAGGCGGTGAGAATAAATGCTTTTGCAGGGGCGTCGAGAGAGGTATGTGGAACGCGCGTGTCGATCCGCACCCATATATTTCTGTGTTAACGTATGAACAGTATCGGTCGGGGTCCCTTCGGTTTAATCTCGGTACGTACACGCCAACCGAGACGGCAGGCGGCGCGTATGCACCCGGGGGATTCGAGACGGGTGCAAAGGTGCCAAAGACAATAAAGAAAACGGCTCGGGGCAACGGTCCAGAAAGGAATTGAAGTTTACGCTATATATAGTAATCGCAAAAAAAAAAAAAAATGTACAGGAAGTTTTCTCATCCATATCCTCGGATAGCACTTTGCCAACTACCGGCCAGCAAATACGCAGCATATGTAAAATTGCGGCATGTGCGTCCGCATTTGCCTATGTTTTTGCCAGCATGTTTAATGCCGAAAATTCTTTGGAGCATATTGTCAGTAAGTTGTCAGCAAGACTTGCTGGTACTTTGCGTCTCACTGCGAAGAATAATTTGCTTGAGTCATGGTCATTTTGGATGACATTTTTCAAAATTCGATTTCTTATCAAATTTAAGTGCCTCCATCGATTCTCACGAAAATTCAATGCCCAGGATCGCTGGTGCTAGTCCATTTGTGTGTCATATTTTAGAAAGAGATATCGATACTAAACGAACCCACGATTTGACACAATTTTCGAACAAATTTAAAATCTAAAAACGCGCATTCTTTTTTATGGTTATACAGGTTTCATTTCGGCGAGTCGATTCACATACATACACTCGTCATTGAGGTGTAATTTACATCGTTCGTAGACCAATTATTTGACTTTTATTTGAAAAAATTAATTGTACAGTATTATATGTAATGCAATACTTGTTACGTTATTCATTACCAATCAAACGTTACACTTAGGCAAACAAACATTTAAATAACTCTTTATGATGTAACGTAATTCATTATCAATAAAAGATTACACTTAGGCAAGCAAATTCTTAAATAACTCTTTATGATGTAACGTAGGTATTTCATTATCAACCTATCATCGAACTCATTCATCGGATGAAAAAATAAGCTTTCGTTATCTTTAGCAATAACGCCGATTGAGGAAATGTGTAAACAGAGCTCGGCTTTCGATGTGGAGGAATTTTGATCTCTTTCACGGCTCTTGAGAATAGGAAGTCAGCTTATAGCAACCGTTGTTGGATTGTTGCTACCAATATGCTGCAATCTCGTGCTAGAAACTGTTGTTGCAATATTGCTGGCAAGCACACGGCAAAGCTTGGTGGCAAGCAATTGCCCTTGGTTGCCTGTTCTACGGTTGGCTATCTGGGTGTAAGTTACCGTTCCGAGGTTATCGCTGATTAAAATTTTATACATGCCGGCTTTGTTCGTATTTTTATTACATTCTAGCCCGAGATTGAATTCGAAGGAAGACGGATATTCGGGATTAACCGTAGCAGTGGAAATATTAAATCGTGGAAATTTCCGAGCGTAGCTCGAAATGAGGGAAAGGCATATGGGACGAGAGGAACGCAACGGGTTGGACCGGAAATTCGAATTGAGAAGGAAGCATCGCTGCTCTGTGGAAAAGCAGACCCGATGCACACCGGGAATCGCTAGGCTGCAAGCTGTTGCATCCGGTCCTGCATATACCCGCGCCTCCCCCCGCCAGCTTTCAGCTCTCCGCTCGCCTCTCGGGCTGTACCGACCAGGACGAAACGATGTTCATCCTCGCGAATAAAACTTCTCAAACGACAAACTTTGCCACTTCGCTCACCGGCCGGCTCGTCGTGCCCTATCTCGCCGAGCCGGTGTGCTTCCGGCCATTCGGAAATAATTATAAACTAACAGTGGGTGTGGGGTGTGCGGGGGGGGGGGGGGTTAAGGAGATGGTGCTTTAGAGAAGGGTCGGAGAACATAGGTCGACTATACATTGACTTCCCCGAATTGGCCCAAGAATATTGTAGGTAAATATATGTAATATATACAAATCTCTCTATAATGTAAAAAGATTTCCCCGCCGCCGCTGCCGCCGTGTCAAGAATCGAGGGGCGGCGATCAGTACTTGGATGGGTGATCGCGGTCACCCATCCAAGTATTGAACCCGTCTTTCTTTTAAGGTGGGGTAAGCACTTGGATATGCGTAACAGTGGGACTTAGAATTGTAATGGCATACGTCTTTTAGAGGAATCGGAATAATAAGGGCTTAATATATATAAATACATAAACGAAGTCTTTCGTATAAAGTTTCAGAGTCGCGGTAGCGGAAAAAAAATATACCCCGAAGAAAAATTTACCCCGGAGAAGTGTGCCGAACGAATTTTTTAATAAATAGACGAAACTCCTAAAAATTAAACGGGTTGCAGATTTTCCTTTTTCCAAAAAAGTAAAAATGCTAGGCCAAGTACTTAAAATTTGTTTTCAAAAAATGTTTACGGTATTTAAAGCCAACTCTTTTTACATTCTCTAACCGCGACTTTTTAACGTGGTTTAATAACAAACTTCGCTGTCTTTAATCACAAATTGAAAATAGATCGTGAAAGTTAACTTTTACACGATAAAGATTTCAAGGATTCATATTATCCACGCGAGTAAAGATCCACGACACAGATTTTTTACAATATATTTTTTTAGGATAAATATCGTATAATAACTAATACAATAGTTGAGACTTCAATAGGTTACCAAGATAATAATAAAGCCGACTGACAGGAGCTGAAAACTTAGGTGACCGCAGCGACGTCTATCGGATATCTACACAACCCGATATCTACTTAATCGGGTGTCTACATGACACTTTTATTTATTTATTTATTTATTTATTTATTTATTTATTTATTTATTTATTTATTTATTTATTTATTTATTTATTTACGGGAAGAACTCTTTTACATTTTCAATTTCTACAGTTTAGATAAAATTAACGGTATATAATTTATAAAAATTCATTATAATTTATACACTTTGTTGCGAGATCACAATATGACTTTGGAACTTATTCGATGCATGATGACCATATCGCAGCACCTACCGAACAGTTACGATCATACCAGGGTGCGTTGGAAAGCTTATATTCGAAGTCCGAACCGATGCTTCGTTTTCAAATAGCGTCGATCCAAAACTTTCACTTATGCCCTATTGGACTATAACTACATGGTAGCGTCGGCTTACATTTTTTTTAACGTACTTTTCGTCGAGATTCTACCGCGTATCTTGATAAATTAAAAACGATGCAGATCGTTTTTTCGGAATGCGAATTCAGCGAAACACGAAAACGGGGAATATTCATGGAAATATGAATAGCGAATGGGACAATCGACGGTACAGAGTACACTTTGCGGTACACTTTGGTCTCTCCTTCGTTCGGTATTTTACCGCATGTTTTTAAATTTCTCTCCAATGTCTGTTAGTCTTCAACGTCCGCGTCGTTTATGCCGCGGGCGTTGCACGGAACGAGCGAGCGCCTCGTCGAAACCGATCCGTCGTTATGCGCGAAGCATACGTCGATACCCAAAATCTCACGGATCCTCTGGCGAGGCAAAGAGAACCGGAGTGGGGAAAATCAATCGTTGGCGCGTCCAATTTCCGGGATGTTGACCGACGCGCCGTTGCGATGAAAAAGCAGACCGCAAACGTGCGGACAATTAAAACGGAGGTGTTATATACCGCATCGACGGCCGGCCCGAGTGACTCACGCACATCGTCCAATTGACAGATCGGCGTTGAATTAATAGAGGAGCCGATTGATCGACTCTCGTCTGTGTCACGTCCCGTTACTACCTCCTTCACGCGTTTCGCCACTCGCAGAGCGGGCGAGTTCGTCCACATATTCGAATATAGCACCGCGAAAAAATCGTTTAAAAAAAGCAAGAAAAAAAAATCTTATCGCAACAAACACTCGAGGTTTCAAAAGTGTATCGTCAAGACTCGACCTCGCGATAATTAGCTGTTAATTGCCCGATGTACGGCGGTCGAGCGGCGGTTAATAGGCCAAACCGCAATCTTAATTAGCGCAATCGGAGGAGCGAAACAGCGGCGCGCATTAATCGAAATAGGCGCGATACTATGCGGCACGGCGAGCTATAAGCTCGTAGCTTGCTCGGCTCGTTGTCACGCCCGACAATGCATGATCTTAAGCCGCCAATGGAATTCGAAACACTCGTGGTGCTACAGTAGGGCGCGGGAGGGAGGGAGCTTCATGCGAGAATTCAATCGATGCCAAACACATATGCTATGCTTGTATAGAGTGAAAGTGGTGAATATGGCCCATGCTGATTTGTACGTAAGTCAATGATGGGCGGACCGGGCCATATTCGCCACTTTCGCCCTATACATGTATCTCGATAATTGCTATTTAGGACGATAGGGAAGTGTGACGGAATGCTGAGCACCTACGGGGTAACCTCGACATCAGAGCGGTAAAGAAAAATTACGGTTAAAAAATACATATCTTGAACACAAAAAGGTGCCTACATTGAGAGAAGGATCTAGTAAATATGACTATATCGCTTGAGAGATATTACCATAGCACATAGTAGTAGGGAAGTAGGGCGTCACCTATAGTAGGAAGTACCGGACTTATAACAATTTTTTTTAGATATTATGGTAAAAATTCTTGGAAAATCTAAGATTTTCTGCCATAGGTGGCGCTCTAGTGCCCTACTATGCTACTATGCTACCTACTGTACTACTATGCTATGATACTTTTTCTTAGATGATCGGTAGTTTTTGCTAGATCGTTCTCTCAGTGTACAAAATTTGGGGTGCCGTCTACCTTAGTAACAATTTTAGAGCCTTAAATCGGGGTCTGATAAGGTCCTGAACAGCCCTAGTCGGGATAGCAAATGTTAACATTCCACGCTATAAAATGATCTCGCCTGTATAAAAAATTGTTTGAGCGGCTTAAAAATAAATATTAGTAAATTGAATATTTATTTGCATCAAGTAGATATTTATTTGTATTAAATAAATACCTACTTGCAAAGCAACCGTCAAGTACATTATTTCTCTGGGTGTGGCAACTGATTATTACAAACGATAAAAAAAAGTTTATCCAGCTGATTATCTAGCTATTACACATAGCACTCAGTACAATTGACCTATTTGCTAAAAATAATTTACCCGACAGCTCTAACGAGTTAATCTAAAAATGACTAAAACCACCCGCTCCCCGTGCGCACAGCAGAACAATCGATCGATCACGGACGGATCGGCAGATCATTCTGGCGATGTATGTCCGGAAGGCGGCGAGGCTTCCGCGAAAATTCCAATTGCTGCCATTACATTGATAACCGAACAGCCGTTAATAACATTATTATAACCGTTACAATATCAGATTGGCAGGTAACGACGATGATCCGGCGGGTGATTACGCGCAATCGCGGTGACTCACGCGATGGAGTTTGCAAGGTGCACCGGTAGAGTCAAGCTTTGTGCCCGTCGCCGCACTGCCGGGCGTTAACGATCCCCGTTAATTAACGGGCTCGCGGCCGCTGATTGTACCGCGTTAAACGCTCGCTTAAGCGTGATTGTGCTTCGAGATAATAGCCATTCTGTATACCGGCTACGCGAGAGAAGCTCGAGTGAGAAAACTACCGCGGATCTACGGAGAGAACGAAGGAGAAATCCCGATTGTGTAATTCCGTTTCGTGTTAACTGACCGATCAAACCGATCGCGACGACGACTTCGAGCTCCGTTGATACAAAGCTTTCGGAACTGTGGCTATAATACTGTGACTCCGGGATGCGCGAGGCTTTATCAGAACTGTAACAGGCGAACACGTGAACGACACAGTTATTTGATTTTGCGTCGGTTCAGCTCGCTGTCGCAGCCTTGGTGGAAATACGTTGGGAAAGCAAGCGTGCAAACTGCACGTATCAATCGTCATTGTCATTGCAAATACGACGAGTTAGCCTCGACGGTAACATATACGCTATCGAATTTCATTGAAATACGACGGTGGCGCGCATAATTTTCACGCGATGGAAACTCTGTATGTGTGTAACGTAGATTATTTTACCGATGAGACGCGTTATTGTAGGTCATTATGGAATAATTTCCGGAAACAACAAAGTGCCGGTCTTTGCGCGGCATATGGGATGAAACCGCGCGCAACTCTGTTTAGCATAATTATTATGTATATTATGCGCTATTCAGTTTAGTATATCCGATCATCGAACGATTTTCAATGCTGTGCATTTTCTAATTCAATACTTTCAGCGAGACACCCACGAATCACGATTCGCCGTAAATACGTCACTTCCGGTTTGAACATTTCATTTTTCAACGGAGAACGACGTATTTCCGATATGATCTCACTTCCGGTCGAAGAATTAGATTTCCAAACCGGAAGTGACGTCACTTCCGGTCGAAAGATGAGATTTTCAAACAGGAAGTGACGTATTGCGCGCGAATCTCCGGAAATCTAAATTTCTGGTTTCTAAATTTTATAGTTCGTAGCGAACGCGCCAAACGCCCGAGTCACAATAATCTATGTACATGTATATGCATGAGAAGCATGTGACAACCGCCGGTGCCGTAACTCAGGGACGGCTTCTTGCTTGGCACTCAACCGTGCCCGTTTTTCTTCCCGTAATTTCGCTGGTTACCTCTCGACAGTGGCTAGCACGAGAGCACACGTGAACAGGCGGAACGGTGGCAAAGCGCCGAAAGTAACGAAGAGTTCTACCGAATCCCATTCGGAGATAAGAGTGGAGAAGCCTCTCGGGGACAGGATCGCTAAGGTACCACAACCACCACATTATCGCTGATGCCACATAACGCTTCCAGTGCCTGCTCTTTCTCTCCTCCCCCTTCTACTTTCCGTCGCTCGCCGGATGAGGGAAAATGTTCTATTCCATGAGATCGTCGTGTTCGCGAACTTGCACCCGCGAACGTTCACGACGCCGTTCCAGTGAGTTATGGACGGATTTGCATAGTAACCGTACGTAGTTTCGCGGCAGCAGGAATTTCGGCATCACCGGAGATGAGAGAAAGGTTCGCGAGGCGAAAATAAGTGTGCTGCTGATTGGACTGGGTTGCTCAATTTCTTGATGGAGTACATTAAAAATGGGACTGAAAAAACTATATAGGATGAAGGTGGTGAATAAATCGCATATTATCGTCGAGTAAAAAAAATTGTAATGGGATGTATATGTATGTTATTTTTTTATATATAGGCATTTATATATACGACTTCTCTCATTGTTACCTTACCACTTTGGTCAGCGAATATGTTTACTTATTACGGCGACTCTCAATCTGCCATTGTCTTATTTCTCGGATACTTTTACGTATCGCCTGTAATCGGGCCAAGCCCGTAATTATACAAATAAATAAATAAATAAATAAATAAATAAATAAATATGTCCCGGCTCATAATTCATTGATTTACGTGCAAATTGGGGTGGTCCATATTCACCATTTTTACGTTACTCCCTAAACTTAAACCTTTTTTGTTCATCTCGGCTGTTTGTTTTGGTATCAAAATTCGCTGTCAATCAATTGAATCGTTTGACTGTACAAAACGGAAGCCCGATGAAATAAATTATCATCTTCGGATGATTTTTTCTCGCGACACGTCTCGACACTGAATATCGCAAGAGTCGTTGAAGAGGATTATAGACGACGACTTGCTTCACCGGAGCGTATCGCACCCTTGAGAAATCATTGCTGTATCCTTTGCTCCCTCCATCTTTCTCTCGTGATCAAACGATATGATAAATTATATTTCCTAGCAGACTGCGTGGAAGGGATATTTTTTTTTCTCCGCGGAAACGAGAGATTCTGCACAAGAGTGCTTCGCACACTCCCCGCGGACTGACCGACCCAGTTCTGGATGAAGGGGGTCAGATCGTAGGAAAAGAACTCGATATGTTCGAGTCTCCGCCGCTGCTATTGACGTTGTGTCGGGAGGAGCGATCGTTCTTCCGCTAATTGGCAAATCGTATATAGACAATTTTTTTTACTCTCGTCAGCGACGTTCCTGCCCCTATACGTATAGCTGTAACGGCTTCATTAATCCACTCAGACACCATCGGAGGTTGAAGTACCGCAGTGTTTCCGGCAAGCCGTTAGCTGCCGGTACAGTAACCACAAATCTTCGTCACTTCGAACGGCATCCACTTCAGACCAGACGAATGATCGATTTCCGGCAAAGAGCTTCCACCCCGGACCGCAATTAAGAATCTATTTACAAGACAAACGCTTATCGCACTGGATATCCGACGGTATCCGATTAACGCGCAAGCGGTGGACAGGTAAAATTTACAGAGCTTGATGTGGGTACGACAAATGATCGACAATTTGCACTGTGCGCTCTGCAAGCTCTGACTTTCACACTGAAAATTATCGAGCCATTACCGATCAAGCAACATTCATTAAACTGAAAATCAGTCGACGAATAATGTAACCCAATAAAAAGGTTTGAATGTTAAACGAACATTTCTTTTCCATAAATAGTCACAATATTGTTCTTGTTACTTAAAAAAAAATTTCAGCTAACCGGATCTATAATTTAAAAAATTATAGTTATGCGACGGTATCCGATTAGCGCGCAAGCCGTGGACCGGTAAAATTTATACAGTTTAATGTGGGTGCGACAAATGATCAACAATTCATTACTGAAATGGGTTAAGCAGCAAAGTGTACTCTGCAAGCTCTATATATAGACTTTCACACTGAGAATTATCGAACCATTACCGATCAAGCAATGTTCATTGAACTGAAAATTAGTCGACGAATAATGTAACCCAATAAAAAAAGCTTGGAACGTTAAACAAACATTTCTTGTTCGTAAACACAATATTTTTCTTGTTAATTATTAGTTTTTTTCAGTTAACCAGATCTATAATTTAAAAAATTATAAAATTACCGAGAAAAAAAAGAATTGTGTGCGTTTGTGGATCCGCATTTTAAGACGACTCTCTCAATCGGTCAATTGTAATTAATTAGTGTTTCCGTGGATGAATAATGGAATTTTTCTCGGTAACTCTGTCGAGCCACGATAGTCTGTCTATTACAGTCCGCTACTACTTTTCCATCCGGCGGGTCTGTGCTTATACGTATGAAGACTCGACGACCCGTGATTTCGAGCACAATAAGTCGACGATCGACCTGGCGTTGCTTCCAGAGGAGATAGAGACACGGGCTTTATACTACATGAAGTACGACGAGAGTGCCAGCAACGAAGGAGAAAAGCATAGCTGAGGAATGAAAGGACGGGAGTTCAGCAGCAATAGATATATGACAGTCTCTTTAATCTTTCATCAATTCCGTTAATTAACGGGGGGACAACAGAAGTTCCTTCGAGGTCGAGGAAGTCGAGAGAAAGATGCCAACTGCATAGGCTACGGTTGCAGGCCAAAGTTATACATATATACATCTCTACTCGAGATCGTTTCGAGAACTCCGCGATATTCCATTCAAATGGAATATGCTTTGCGACCTCTTTTTCTTTGCCGCCATCTTTGCAGACCCAACATCGTTGCTTTAATCCACAATAGAGAGCTACGAAATAAATGTTGCTTTATGCAACATTCATACATGAATAAAACAATCCCTCTTCGGTGCAGCGAACGCCATGCTTTATTCGCCGGTAAATCTCGTTGCTACGGGAAACAAAAAAAAAACTTAATCCTGATCCTTTTTCTTCGACTGACGTGAAAGTGAAGCCGGCATCTTTTTGCCGGGACACATTTTTCCGAGGTAATCCTCGGTCCGGCACTTCTGGGAGAAGAGCCGAAGAAAGAACGAAAGAACGGGGTCCGGTCGGGGTTACGGGGGTGCCCAGTCGATCGTGGAAAACCGTTCTTAAACCCCGGTCGGTCGATTAACGACGAATTCCCGTAATTAATCAATGGAAAAAGAGCGTCATGACACGTGGACTTTCGAAAGGGCTTGAGCGGTTAACTCTTTCCCTTCCGCTCGTTATAAAACGAATCGGCTCCGACCGCTGATGGCGGCTCTGCAGGAGGTGGGCCGGTCTTGCAGACCGGGGTGGAGAGGATCGAGCGGGCGTCCTGCCAATTCTCTCCGATCGTCGCTTATCGCGCTTTCTCACCCCGTCGTTTTCGTCGATAAATACGAAAAATAAAAAAAAAAGGAAATAAAAATAAAAAGAACCAACTCGGGTACGAAGAATCGTCGAGATAAAAAAAAAGGAGGGCTATGAACTTCCGCCGCGGCCCCATCGATTCTCTCAAGGGTGGGAATGGAGCAATCGATGAGAACCTCCTCCGTGGAGGGCCGGTAGAATTATAGAATTTTGTAGGCGATGGCATCGCCAACGCCGGAAGATGGTTCTCGGCGAGCACCGGTGGGGGTTCTTCTTCGATGGCCGAACACAAGCGCCGGCTGAAACCAGCGGCGAGCACTTCTGAACTATTGTTCGCCCTATCTATCGGGACCGTTTGGCAGATGTCCTCAACCTCCGTGGTACGCCCCGGGGCGAGGACGGCATTGAACACCATCGACGATCCGGGCGGTAGAGGTGGTCGAGGTTCTGATATCGAGGACACTAATGCTGCGTCGTCCGCTGAGTGCTGGCCAACACCAGAAGCTCTATACAGAAATCAACGATGCGGATATCCTCCCCTCCGTACCCCTTTACAGTAATAAATGATGTCGAACGAGGCCGCCAAAGCAGTGAATTCCAGGTTGAAACCTTTAAAATCGCGTATATTTTCTTCGGAGACTCCTCCACCTAGGCGGAGACTTTTATGCGCCGTACGAGAGAAACGAGAGAAATTCTCGACGATTTTTATAACGACCGGGCTTCAACCCTCCGAAATGATCATGGGGTTCATTGTGTGCTCCCGAATGCCTCGGGATCGCCAGGCAATTGTCCGCACTCTCGCAGTGTACTTGAGTCGTTCGATTTTGTAATCGAACGATTACGAGTGACAAATTGCGATTTCGATGGCAGTAGAAAATTGAGAAAATTGGGCGGAATGGTACTAATTCACCGAGGTACGTGCATTTCACGGATGAAGTATGTTTGAAAAAAGGTAGGGAGCACAAGTAGTACTTCTATTCACTACAGTTTTACGTGAAAATATCTTCTGTAGTCTCAGGAATTAATAAATGGAAATCCAATAAACCTAGGGCCGCTCTCAGGCTCTCATTTCCTGTCTCCCAAAGATCCATTACAAGGGCCTGAGTATTCAAAATTTTCCTAAGAGACCCCCCTCAGGGCCAGATTATTCCGGTCCTCCAGGTCAGAGTCTTAAGGTGGAGCTATAAAGATCGACATAACCTCGAAATGTTTTGAAACGATTTTTTTCGAAATGGTTTTATAAAATAAAAAATGAATTGCGGGTCGCACTGCGCATTTGATTAGCGCAGTGCGCTCCGCGATTCCTTTTTCATTTTATAGAATCGTTTCAATCAGAAAAATGGGTTACAAATCTAACTCCGTTTCTCTCGCGCTTATGCGTCTTTAGCCTCCTCTTAAGATCCGTTCCAGGCTTCGATTGTTCTAAGTCGCCGCCCAAGTCAAAATCTCCACCTGAGAGCTTTCGACCGCAACGCTCGTTGATGACACTTTTTTTACTTAGAAGTCTCGCCAAGATAAACATAAATAGAAAACATAAACAGAAAGCTTGTTTTTAGAGCGAAAAATTTCATTCACTTTCGAGCGCAACTTTAGCCTCGCCCGCAATGCATGCCAAGGTGTTTCGTATTCCTTGGAAAGTTTACTTTCTTCATGAAAACCTATAATCTCATTCCCGCGGATATTCATGTGAAACGCAGGCGTCTCAGAGAAGCGACTGAGGAAGCGAAGCTCGCACTCTCTGAGGGACGTATTCTTGTTTACAATAGGTTCAAACGATCCCCGGAAAGGGTATCGTGTTTTGTGAAGATGGAAGTATCGCACGCTCTCGTGAGAATGCATTCCCGGGAATGCATGCGTGTACGGGAAGAAACTACGACAACTTTTCTCGAAGTTGCGATGAATCTGCGTGTCGGGTTCTCGGGTGAACTTCGATAAAGCGGCCTTTGCACACAGCCTCATCCCTTTTCCCTTGCCTGCTCCTACAGCTCTCAGCGTAAAGATCCGAGTCTTCTTCCTCTCGCGCAAATCGTTAAGGAGAAGACGCACGCTTCGGGTATTATTTCTCAGAGCGAAGGAGTCCCCCACGAGTGCACGCGAATTGACGTTAATTTCATGAACTTCGCGGAAGAGCGCCAAAGAGTCAAAACTCCAGTTTCCGCGGTAATGGACGTTAAATCATAAACGCGAACGATTAAACTTTCGGCACTTTTTATCCGATATGAATACCTGCTTCATTGATCGATGATACAAAACTAGAAGCGGAGATACAGAATACGTTTGAGTCACGGGACTTCGGTGAGTAATGAATTTGTTGCGAATCGTTGACGAGAGGCCGCGCGTAGAATAATTCAGCAGCCGCGAGCGCAAATCCGTTGATCTACGATGTGGATCTAACGTTAATTTTACGGTCCCACTCGGAGAGCCAAGGATTCAGACTTGCTCTTCGGTGGCTAGACAATCTTCATGAAGATTTTAGAAAAATTTTACGAACTTCGCGGAAGAGCGCCAAAGAGTCAAACTCCAGTTTCCGCGGTAACGGACGTTAAATCCGAAACTCGAATCCCTACGTCATGTATCGATGATACAAAACTACAAGCGGAGATACAGAATACGTTTGAGTCACGGGACTTCGGTGAGTAATGAATTTGTTGCGAATCGCTGACGAGGGGCCGCGCGTAGAATAATTCAGCAGCCGCGAACGCGAGTCCGTTGATCTACAACATGGAACTAACGTTATTTTTACGGTCTCACTCGGAGGGCTAAACATTCAGACTTAATCTTCGATGGATAGAAGAACCTTCATGAAGATTTTAGAGAAATTTTATGAACTTCGCGGAAGTGTGCCAAAGAGTCAAAACTCCAGTTTCCGCGGTAACAGACGTTAAATCCGAAACTCGGATTCCTACTTTATCTATGGATGATACAAAACTACAAGCGGAGATACGGAATACGTTTGAGTCACGGGAGTTCGGTGAGTAATGAATTTGTTACGAATCGCTGACGAGGGGCCGCGCGTAGAATAATTCAGCAGCCGCGAGCGGGAGTCCGTTGATCTACGACGTGGAACTAACGTTAATTTTACGGTCCCACTCAGAGAGCCAAAGATTCAGACTTGCTCTTCGGTGGCTGGAGAAAGGGGTCGAGGGAGGAGAGGATCCAGAAATAAATGGGACGTACCACTGATCAGAGTCTCTAGCACGGTCGGCGGAGGGAGGATGTAGAAGCTGGATAATACTTGCACCCGAGTGCAACCGGGTCCGCATTGTCGGCGAACGTGTTATATCCATCCTCGGAGCTAAGTAAGTGGCTGTGTGCCGTGCTGCTGAGCACTGCACCACGGTCACAGCTTAGAGCTCCGGAGGGGTGTTTCAAGTAGTAGTGTATGTTAACTCCGCATGCAAGATCTCTCGGCATCTAGACCTAGTCTCGATGAGACCTTCACTCCCCGCTGTCTCTTCCGAGGCTCGCTTGGTTGAACTAACGAGAGACGTACGTCTAGGGTTTTGATAGATGAAGATTGGATGGAACGCCTTTCCGGTTCGCGGACTCTGTTGCGAACCAACATTACCGAAACTCTCGGGATACCGAGACTCTACGTCCTCCGCTGCATCCTTGCCGGCTCATCCCTCAAGACAATAAACGACTACCAACAAAAATCCTAAGACCTTTGGGTAATAACGAGGCGTTCGCTTCATCAATTTATTGATCAATATTGAAAAAGAGAACTGGTGGATAGATACTAAAATTTTAGCGACCTGTATTGTTATTGATATTTTCATACTAGCTATTCTTGTTTAGATAAAACTGCATAGTTTTAGACGTGAAAGAAAAATTACGATACGCGTTGAAAATTTTTTCTTTCAGTAAGTGAAATATTTAGGACATGAATATCTTTGAAATATTGATTTTATTTTTTTACGGTAAAAAGGATAAAAACATGAGACAGCTATAAATGTGATATCGGTTCAACGGAATAATTGGGAACAACAAACGAACCTTCAGTTTCGCAAATGTGTATTTTCTTTTTAAAAAATCCGTAATTTCTTTTTTCACGAATTTAAAATAGGAAATTTCCATTTTTGCATTACATAATTCGTCGAAATTTCAGTAATTATTGCTAATCCTTATTCTCCGGGTGAATTTTTGGAACGCCGAGCGTGAATGCTGCGAAACTTTTGCACCCAGGGAACGACCGTCGGGAACGTTAATTCGCGATACTTTCGCCAAAAACGTACCAACGGAATCGCGTCGTTCCGCGTGGATCCTGGCGGAAGACCCGAGAATCGGCGAATACAGATAGTGTGCGTGGGAGATGCAACGGGGGTGAGTCTCGTGTGCAATCTCGTGTGTAAACTACAAACATAGGTAGAGAGGAACGGTACACAGCCCGGCAGGCGAGTATTACTGTATTGTGGATACCCGCACAAGAGGCGTATCGTTGGTCAGAGTGCTTTTTTTCCAATTTACAATTTCATACAAGCTCGTTTCATGACGGCATAAAGCGTCCATAAATTTCCGGAGCTGCGAGAGAGGGGGCGAGGGAGGAGTCGGGACGCTTTTCATTGTGCCCGCGGTGCCGTGCCCAGGTTACTCACCCAATGTTCGCTCCAGTTCGATTCTTCCTCGAGTGCAAAACACGCACACACACACGGACACATTCGAAAACTGCACGATGCTTTGCATGCAACAATATCTCCGAGTCGCGAAACATTGTTTGTGGACACACAACGGGTCATCCTCGGCCAAAATGGTAATTACACCCATTACATGCTATTTCCTTTGTATGTAATTAAAACGAAACTCGGATTTCCGCTAATGGCTCGACAGATAAACAGGTTATCAAATTTGTGCATTGCATCTCCATTAACATTGTAATCCAATACAATTCCAAGGTACCGAGCGAAATAGAAATTGAGTGACGATCCCGGATAACCGGAGCCTCGTGACGAGAAAGCCGATAATGTTCATCGATTTACGGGAAATAAAATGGCACTTTACAGTAACAGGATGAGGTGGAGAACGGAAAATAGAGAGAACGAATTATTCCAAACGTCCGGTATTAACTACAGCTTCTGCCACTCTCAGTGGAAGTTCTTCTTCCAAATGTCTCGTACAAAACTGCGCTGGTAGAAACTGTATGTTTGATTGAGCTAAAATTTGTTTGGGTCAAACAAGATTTTCTTGTCACACAGCCAACAAGCGAAAGCTGGACATTTACTTGAATTTAACAAATATTTTATGTGGGTTTGGGCACTACGTATACAGTTCTAACTTTGTTCCTGTGTTCCTACAGATTGGTCGGCGACAATGGTCATCGGAGCAGCACGTAGCAAGAGCTTCTCGAGGGTCCTAATTCGTCCGGTATTAACTGCAGCTTCTGCCACTCCCAGTGGAAATTCTTCTTCCAAATGTCTCGTACAAAACTGCGCTGGTAGAAACTGTATGTTTAATTGAGCTAAAATTTGTTTGGGTCAAACAAGATTTTCTTGTCACACAGCCAACAAGCGAAAGCTGGACATTTACGTGAATTTAACAAATATTTTATGTGGGTTTGGGCACTACGTATACAGTTCTAACTTTGTTCCTGTGTTCCTACAGATTGGTCGGCGACAATGGTCATCGGAGCAGCACGTAGCAAGAGCTTCTCGAGGGTCCTAATTCGGTCCGACATTCACCGTCCTCCTGGCCATTATTGGGCTAATGGAGAGCATTTGCACCGACTCCGAGACCGGTCCAATCGTCCTCCGACCATTATAGCTGTTATCGTGAAATCGTCTGGGATCTGTGAGAGCCGAGACTACACCCAGCCAGATGTTCTTCGACCCTCTTCCTTGTTGTGTTTTTCCTGCTACCCCAACTTCGTCTTCCCTTATATCGTTGAATTCCTCACATTCCGATCCTTTCTATTTTGCCATTGTGCAAAGACCCCCTTTTTTCGTTTCACAAACGGGCGACGAATGTTCGCTCTGATGGTAGCGCTTCGTGTCGTCGATACTGCTCGACGTTGCGCAGCAACATCAATTCTTCGCCTTGGAGGAGAACAATCGAGGAGACTCCTCGAATCGCCACAAGTACTGCTGTTTCCATTTTCTTAACGAGATAATGGTCATTTCATTTCCACGAGTTCCGATTACGATAGCTCCTTGCAGCGTCTTCAAACCCGGAAAGGCCAGCTTTTCCCGGAAATTCTCGCGATGCCAAACCGGCGGAGCTTGAATTTCACATTAATTAGAAAATAATTAAGCGGGGCAATTTCTCGGTTTGCTAATTAGTAAAATTTGTAATTACTGCTAGGAGTGAGTATCACGAGCAAGCTGTCGCAATGCCTCGAGATATAAGGAAGAAGGAGTAAAATAGATAAGGATCGTGGCCAAAACGTAGGAAAGCTCGGGAGAGACGGAGGGACATCGGGAGTCAGAAGGAAACTAGCGACGAGGGTCAGAAAAGCCGTGAACACCCTCGCAAAGTTGATATCTGCAGGACCATAGATAGTCCAGGAGCAGAAAGCACACGGAGAGAGTGAGGAGAGAGAGAGAGAGAGGGGGGGGGGAACCAGCGCTGAACTGCTTCGGTATTTCCAGCGTCCAGAAGTTTACATCTGATTTCGGGTCCGGGCGGGTACTTAGAGCTCGATGTCCTACGAATCCCCTGTGTAGAGAGCAGCGGCAACCAACGTTACGCGTTACTATCTATGATAAATCCGGCGTCTAGACCTGCAAACGCTACAGTCCCGAGTTCGCTGGTGAATTCGAATCTCAGAGGAAATGAGGATGCGAGGGAGAGAGGGAAACACCTCCCGTATAAATCAAAGACGATGGAGGATAGCAATTATAGATCAGAGCTTACACGAACTATCTGCTTTGACCTTTTAGAAACGAGACGTTTTGTGCTATTGAGAAATTAACTCCGATCCCTTTGATGTCTGAAAATACCAGTACACCTAATTGGACACTCCGGTGTACAATGTTTCTGCCGTGGGATTTCTGGTAATTGGTGCTCGCATGGTAAAAAAGAGTTGTTACATTCAGCAAACATTTCTCGTAGACAGGTATGCACAATTATTTTCTTGTTAACGTGAAGAAGAAAATTCTTTTAAATTTTACAACTTTAAATGTATGAAACTTTTGCAAACAATTTGAAGGAGTCTTTCCGATCGAAACAAATTTACGGTCCCATAAACAGCAACGAATAGGTCAGGGATTCTTCATTTAATAGTAATGAACTGTACTTATGAAATTGATTTTCTCATAAAGTTCGCACAAAGCGTTATCCACTTCACCGATCATCGGTGGCGTGAAAATTTGCATAGTTTGGCCGTGAAACGTGGTAGCGACTGGTATGCGATGCTGTCGGACGCGAGCTTATCGATTTCACTTTACGATTTTCTAACGCGAATTCTTTCGCTCTTATCGTATTTTTTATTATCACGTTCAATTCTCTTTCGCGATCGTCCGCTCCGTGTGTTCCTGTCTTTCCTCTTTGGCGTCTCTTCTCCCATTCTGCCATAGCCACCCCGGGAATTCCATCGAGGCAGGGGTTTCTCGCTACCTTTATTTAAGCTCGGAGTATCGATTCCACTCGAAGATAACGAGAGCTTCGAGAGACAGATTGTCCGAGAATTTAATCGACGAATTCCTTCGGTTTGATGTACGTAACGTCTCGCCCGATGCTCTTCAGTCGATTGCGCGCACCTTCGAGAAAACACGACAGAAAAACTGCGGAAAAAAAGAACATTCATTCCGTCATATCCAACTGACAACAAAACGACTTCCAACAAAAATCCTTAGAACTTTGGTTAATAACGAGGCGTTCGCTTGATCAATGTATTGATCAATATTGGAAAAGACAACTGGTGGATACACAGTAAGATTTTAGCGGTCTTTATTGTTGTTGATAGTTTCATACCAGCTATTCTTATTTAGATAAAACTGCATAGTTTTAGCTGCAAAAAAAATACGATACACGTTGAAAAATTTTACTTTCAGTAACAGAAATATTTAAGATGTGAAGACCGTTGAAATCTTGACTGTTAATTTTTTTCGGTAAAAAGAATAGAAACATGAGACAGATATAAATGTGATATCGCTTCAACGGAAATAATTGGGAACAAAAAACCCTCCCCTCAGTTTCGCAAATGTGTATTATCTTTTTAAAAAATCCGTAATTTCTTCTTTCGCGAATTCAAAATAGGAAATTTCCATCTTTACGTTACGGTCCGCATAATTTGTTACAACTATAAATAACTATCCGCCGTGAAGAACCGTAACGAAACTGGCAGGAAGGTGATGTGACTAGGAAATAAATGGAAGAGTGCCGATACATCATTTATATCAATTTGAAGTTTCAGTTTCCTCTCCTGTGAGGGCAGAGCTTACGTCTGAGTTCTTCAGTTCGCTACCTTGACTCTCTTCTCTGGAAAGGCGATATATATGTTTCATGAAATGGCAAATAGCAGCCGACAAGAGATGCTTCGAAGAGAGGGAAGGGGAGATCCTGATTGAGAAATATAGTCCGAGAAAGTAGAGTCTCCCTCGAGTCCAGGGTCCGAAAGACTATGGGGCCGTATCGTTTGTATCATTTACCGTTGAGCAATGGAGACTCGAGAGCGAGCCGACGAGAAGAAAAGCTTTTCGGCGTCGCTCACCATTACTAATGCATTTCCGACGCGATTAATCCAATGAAGATATCAAGATTTTATTTCGCATAGTAAAAAAAAGAGAGCCTTCCTGAGTCACTACGCCCAAAACCGTCCGCACGGAAACGAGACTCACGGGTGTAGAAAAAGCTGTACCTTGTAGAGGGTTAACTGAGTATTCAAACACTGTATTTTTTTCAAGCTCGAAGGTACTCTGAAAAGCTCGTACGAATGAGCGGCAAATACAAGCACCGAAGCTCTGAATTTGGTCGAGATAATTCAAAGAAATTCGCAATAAGGTAATTAAAAACAATTCTCGACGCAGAACAGTTAACGAGTGGAGCATTAACAATCGGACTTCGGAGGGAGGGAAAGAGATGCAAATGCTTGAGAATAAAAGTTTTCCCGTTTCGTGCTCTCGTTTCCGCATCCCTGGTCAAACAAACATACGCGCATGTGAACAACACTTTTTACCCTGCAGTACTCGCGAACCACAGATGCAATCTCCAGCTCTAAAGTTAGTACTTTCTGTTTATATTTCTCCTCCCCAGAGAGGATTGTTTTTAATTAGACTAGACAATAAAATCGGCATATTATTTTTACAGTTATAGAGGAAAATGGTTTTCTTTTTATCTGCGAAAGTTTATTAATGACAAATGATTTGGAAAAGAGCGGCCAAGAAGTTGTATTCAGATGACTACGAGCTATGATGCGTTAACGAGTTCGATATCTTTGTCCCAAGTGACCTCTTGTACTCCGAGAGAACAAAGTGATTTCCGTAAAGAGGATGAATGTGAGTGTAACGTCGAAGCACACGGGTTCCTTTCCGGTAACCCGTGAAGAGGCGCGACCTTATTAAATATCCAGGTAAAGAGGCAAGGGGTGTATGCAGCGTATCGTTCCGGTAACGGTAACGGCACCGCAGCGTCGACTTGCAAGAACTGGTATACAATGGGTTAAGGAAAGAAGGCTCAAACTCGTCCGATGGAAAAGAGAATATTCCAAGAGTACGGAAAGATAGAGAGCGAGGAAAAAGAATGATATGTGAAAGTGGAAGATATAGCGTGTCTCATGCATTGTTGACTCGACGTGCTCCGCCGGGATAAGGGTGCTCTTCTTCCATGAATATCGTGACCGTCACGTACGAACGACGTCTTATTTGCTTGGAGTGAATTTATCCAAGATGGTCTTGATTCACGTAATACATCGAGGTGTCGAAACGAGGTATTCGCCGCTAAAATGTTGTCCACCCCTAAAGAGTTGCCGTTGAGTCGATTCCTAAATTTTCATGCCATATGCTATAATTTCGGCAGGACGGCTTTTATAGTATATGAAATGGATTTTTAAATTCGCAAATTGCATTCCATATGCTATAGTTTCGGCTGGATGGTTTTCGTAGCATATGAAATGGAATTCTATCTTTGCTGCTCCGACTCAACCGTAATTGCAATAGCTACGGGTGCCATTAGCGAAGGCTGGTTGGAACATAAGTCAACGATGGGTAATTCTAGGTGAAGTCTTTCAACTCGATAACGGAAGTGACGTTTCCCTTAAATGACGTCACTTCCGATCGGAAAATGAGAACCTGTAAAGCGGAGGTGACGCTTCCCCTAGATGACGTCACTTCCGATTTGGAAGTCTCATTTTTCGACCGGCAATTCCGGTAGAAATATGACTTTCAAACCGCAAGTGCAGTTTTCCTCTATGACGTTCCTTCCAGTGAAAAAAGCTATTATGCTTTAAGTCTCTCTGATTTAGGAGGTGCCCTATTGTGACCAGCATGTGTATTATGTCCGTGTTACACAAGTCTCTTGAGTTTCTCAACAAATTTTAGCGAAAATGGTGTGGAATACCATTTTGCCCCGTCACTATGGTTGCAAAATGGGGTTGCGTCCCCTAAGTGACGTCAATCTTGTGACGTCATCATGGTCAAACGCCATTCCCCCCCGCCGATATAAGATTGTCCAGAATGGTCGCTCACCCCTTTAGAGTCAATCAGCCAGCGCACACGAGCGTTTATCGCACCCCCACGTTTTTGCGAAAGATCGCCGTCGACCGAAACAGCAACACAAGGTCTGTCGCGTGCCGCTCATCGTTGTCTTCGTATAGTTCTCCTCGTCGCGTGCAACGCGGCGAGCTCTCCTTGATTAATCTCTCGACCTAATTGCCATCAGCTAATTGTGTTTGATCCGTGCAAGCAGCAAGTCCCATGAGCTTCTACACACACTCGGGGGATCCAGTACACACTGAGTACTCGATAATGGCTAATATGTTATACAGTGCATTACGGATGATATAAGGGAGTTGAGAGTTCGCTGGGACTCGTCCGAAGACCGGTAAATCGTCGCGATTACCATTATTACGTAATTAAGGAGATCTTCAGTGCTTACATTTTCGTTACAGCAAGCAATTCATGTGACGAGATATATTTTTTTCAAAATTTCCAAGCTGTTCCAATTTTTTTACGTTGACTTTTATTTTTTAAAATTATTTTATATACATTTTTTATACTTTTATTCAGAGTGCGGTTGTCGGGAATCTGTCGGCGTGTTGGATAATGCAGAATTTCCTGGGGTTCGTTGTAAATTTTCTCATCGATTTTCGCTCAAATTCTCTCGGGCTCCAGCTGTTGGGAGTACACAGAATTTATCGGAGAATTTATAATAACGCGCAGCACGGAAGTGAGCCCGGGTAAAAAATTTATTCACATGCTAAAAGGGAAATATATCAAATGAAATATAAATGCGATACGGCGATCGTTCGAAGGACGGAAGTAAATTTCATTGTTATTTTCGCAACGAAGAAGTTATAAAATTTATATTTTTTTTCTACGATTGTCAGTGGAATAGTAGAATGAATTAAACTTGCAGTAAATGTTACTTTGATATTTAGCTTCAGTGTCACGGAGGGAAGTCACGCGTAAACGTGACACATTTCACTTTGACCCTGTCCTCGTGTCTTACACGATGTCGCGACTCCTGCAGTGTACACTTTTTATCTCAGTCTCTGATACATTGTTTCTGACATTACGCTCGCGAGTTCGCGAAGGCAAGAGCGCAAAGCGTCGTTCGGCGGCGGGAAAAGAGTGAGACGAAGCAAACAAACGTACGGAGAAAAAAAAAAGTGAAAAAAATACGAATGGAGAAGAAAACAGCGGAAAAAGGTGTGGGTGTGCGTGTTATGCAAGGGCTGGAAAATGGAGGGTGCAAAGCGGCAGCTACAAAGGATACCTTTTCTAATTTCCGCGGAAAGATAAATTCGGTGCAACGGTTTTGCCTCCGTCTCGTGCCCGACTCTCTCTACATATATCCGCGAAACGAAATGGCAAGAAGGAAAACGAAACGCGAGAGGCAACAAACGATGCGATTCATGTGTAGCACGCCTCGGCATTTTCTTAATACACGAACGACTCGTGACGTTATTGCATGCGCACTAGTGTAGGCGCGTTCACGATGCAAAACAGCCGGAACTTCTACGCCTTCTCCTTCACGCGAGGTGGCGTGAAGAATAATTGAAACTACAGTCGACCGTTCGCGGATCGGGTGAAAAATGAGAGACCGGAAATATGGAAGGCGAAATGCGCAACGGCAGCTACACAAGTTAGAATAAGCCAACTTAAGGTAGACCTTGCCAATAGTGTTCACTATTAGGGTAGTTAAGGTAGTCCTTGCTAATAGTGTTCACTTCGCATAAGTTTCAGAGAAATGAGAGGGAATTGCAAACACTTCTGGATGGCATAAAAATCTGAAAAATATCAAGCATTTTAAAGATGCTGAAAAGATTTATTTTGCACAATAATTCCAAAATGTTATTAACAAATTGATGAAAAATAAAATTGTTCAACAAATCTCTCGGAAACCTAACTTTTTTATGAAAGTGCTTCGTTCAGTTTTCTGAATACGCATGAATTTTTTTTTATATGGGAAAAACACGTTTTTCCCATATACACGACCTTCTACACGTAGAAAGTCACAAAATTAACTCCTTCGGGCCCCATTTTTATTTCATTTCTTTTTTGTTTTGTTTTTTTCTAAATAAAACAGAACTTTTTTGAACATATGCAAAATATGTTGATATATTATCAATAATAATCCTATAGACGATACCGCTATAAATTAATTTTACCATCCGTCGGATTAATCAAATTGTTACGATTATGGCTCTGCTCCGCGAAGAAACGCCGGGCATGACGTCGTTTTAAATTTCTCGTCGATTTACTTCGCTATGAAATAAAAAGGTGACCATAACGAGAATCATTAGAATCGAAGATCGATATTCTGCGGAATTGAATCATCTCGGGCGTATAGCTCGGGAATTGAATTAGCCTGGTGATTTAACGATGTGGCGAATCGCAGCCGCCTTTCTGACGAAGTCGCTTTATGGTGGATGAGACGAAGTTAAAAAAAGAATTTAATAATATCTCGATAACGAGATGGACGGGCATAACGCTGCAATATTTTAGCGACGACATTTCGATTACTTGCTGGGTCGGTTTGCGCCTCTGCTCATTCATAACGCCGTGTGAACGTCACGTGACCGCGCCCCGAGAGCGGGAAAGATACCGTTACTGGTGTTTGCAGTGGAGCGAGAGAGAAACCACGAAAGAGTGTTCCACGTGGCGTTAATTAAACATCCTAGCGAATTGTGATAATCTCCTGGTTCACTCGTGGGCGCGGTCTGAACAGTGCACCCACCTTATATCACTCGTATGACAAGAGTGCTAAAAGAGTGCTGATAGGCACATTGCAAGCTGTTAAGACCATACGAAACACCTCTCTCCCGGTGTATCCCGGGCTCAGTCGGTAATAAAAGCTATAATCAACTTTTCTCACGCATTCGGGCATGTACGGTCTAAATAGAAGTGTCATCGGAAGCGGATATCATCTAGAGTTCCGATTAGACTCTTCTTTTGACCGTACATGCCAGAATCCGTAAGAAAAGTTTATTATAGTTCTGATTATCGATCGCGACCTACAGCGAACAGGAATTGTCGATGTATGTTACGTGAAACGCTGTGGAGGTGAAAAAAAAAGAATGAAAAGCCGAGAGGTAAGAGGTAAGATTCAGGTTTTGCGAGAAAAGTGTTAGTAGAACTTCTAAGAACCCCATGACAATCGGTCTCGCGGTAGGATACTCCGGAGTATCCGGGAACGTCGGGGAAGGGCCGACACAAGTCTGAAAAGGTGACGTTTCAATGGAAGGCTTGTAGCTGAAAGCTAGGTAAGCAATCGGGGACGGGGAAACTTATAGATCGATCTATTCTTGTGGCGCATCGAGAAAAAAAACAATTCGGTTTGATGCTCAACGCCTGCGTTCAAAAACGTTCAAACGAATCTTCTTGTTTGCGCCACTAAGGGTCGAATTTTAAAACGTTAGTGTGAACTTAAGATTGAACTTAAGATCTAACTTAAGATCGAACTTAAAATCGAACTTAAGATCTAACTTAAGATCGAACTTAAAATCGAACTTAAGATCGAATATAAGATCGAACTTCATTGCGTGCATAAGATCTATCTCAAGCCCAAACTTAAATTCGATCTTAAGTTCACACTAACGTCTTAAAATTCGACCCTACAATTATTTATTTGTTCAACAGTAACGGGCTACAATCGATCAAAATATTTTTGAAGCAAGCAACACGTCTCAATATTTATCAAGTCTACGGGTGTGGACTTGATGCAAGATGCTATTTTTCTTCTGCCAGAGTATCTCTCACCAGGCGCGAGCAGCTGCTGGGCAGTTCCTCGTGTAAGCGTATGTAAATATACGCAAAGAGGCTTCGATTCAATTTCGTACGTGCTAAGTACCGCGAAAGATATTCTAAGATATCGAGGTAGAAAGACATCAAGACCGAAAGCGGCGTCAGCCAGCTGTTAGCGAACGGTGATAAATTGCTTACGTCAGAATTTAATTAAAAATTCTTAAGTGGGAAGTACCAGGCTCGGAGGGTGAATAACTTTGTCTGTAAAACGAAAAAAAAAATCAAAAATCGACCGGTGCGCGCCGGCACGACTCTCACCCTCGCTCGAAACTGCAAATTTCGTGGTTCCCCATAGTTTTACGCTGGATGACCCAGAAATCGTCGAACTCAATCCCGCGAGGCTGGTGTACGTGCGATTAATCTAGATCTGATTATTCATGGATTGAAACTCGCTCCGACATGGTAGAATTCATCCGGAATCCCTTCGAGCCCTACTTGTAGAATCGCCCTATGTTGAAACGAATTTTCCCATCCGCCGCCGACGAACCCGTTGCAAACTTTTCGACCCTATGGCCAAATTTTGCTCCCCTTTATTCTTCGACTGATTTTAATTAATTGTACAACAGCCGAGGCGCCGAACGTTAAATCGGCCGAGGCTTCGATCGAACAAAAAGCTTTCCAATTGTTGCCAATTATCGTATCATTTGTCGTTCGTAATTGGAGGCATAAATCAATGCGAATACGATATGTTGCACAGCGACTTTGTACCCCCTAAAATTACCTTAACCGTAGCCATTCAATTAAAATCAAGGAAACTATGCGAAACAGGATATTGGAAAGGTCTTCGTCCCCTGCCTCACTCCATTGCCGTTCTAAATCCTCCGTCAATCGAACAAAGCTCGTCAACTATTATTACTTCTCAGTCGTTTATTTCCCTTAATAGGGGTTTCGTCAGTTTCAGGCAAAAAATCACGTTTCATTTATTTTTTATTGTTAAAACAAGTAGTAAAATCCCATTCGATTGAATCTCGATTCGATTTTCCTTTACCGATAAAACAAATTAAATAGGTTTCTTAGTCTCGAAGTGATCACTGCGATCGATCACTCCATCACTCTCATTATGAAACTTAGATATCTTTCAAGAAACACTGAAAAAAATTTGCTTGCGGGCTGCCAAGGAAATTTTTCTAAATTTCAATTCTACTTTCAATTCTCACAACTCATATGATTATATATTGAAATAACGACGGCAAGACTGTCAAGGTGACATGTTATCATTTCGATCCCGTACGGAATTGTATGAGTTGAAAGTAGAATTGAAAAAATAATTTTTTATTTTTTTTGGCGGCCCGCAAGCGAACTTTACTTGAGTCATTGATATTTCTCTTTTCGTTGTACTCGCATGTCTTTTTAGGTACTTTCCGTGCATCCCAGCTGCATCTTCTCTAGTACAGGTTCTTGCCCAACGCGGATCCTGGTACACGAAGCGTTATTCGTAGGATTACAATAATTAGCGCTCCAGCATATTGCGCATAGTTTTTTCTCCCTTGAAACTACCCCAACTAGGGCCATTCAATTAATTCCGGAAACTGTGTTAGCTGCCAGGATTGGAAAGGCTCGTACCGGTTGCCAACCCCGTCTCCGTTAAGTAATAACATAATTTGTAGCTGCGTAAACAAGGCTTAGGATGATTTATATGCGAGCGGTTCACCGCACCGACGCGGGTCCTCGCAGACGCGTTTCTCCGAGGCTCCCCGGAGTATACGAGACCCGTACCAGGGAAGCTTTACGTGCTCCACGGAAAACGCGGTGCCGGCTTCTCTTGCGGCTGTTCTCCAACCGGAGACAGTCCGTTAATTTTGTCAGTGCCCCAGAGAAGAGTGGGGGGGGGGGGATGTACTAACGTGAATTTATATCGCGAATCTAAGTGTCGGCAAGCTCTCCAGAAGAGCCAGCTGTACGACCTCGTTTCTCTCGAGCAGCCTTGAGTTGCACGCCCTGCTGACCCGGTGCTGAAAATTTTCCCAAAAAAAAGAATCTCTACTATAAAAAAATAGCACAATTTTTCTCGGTAAAAGTTTCGACGTCGTCGCTCCTGGGACGCGCGAATTTGACAATTTTTTGTTTTTGTGTTTCCGGCCTGACGTTCCCCAAACGCCGGGAAGCGCGGAATCTCTCGCTCGACGGTTCCGCTCACGAATCCACGAGAATAAGAGGAAGAGAACGCGGAGGAGTAAAAAGCAACTACCTCGCCGGCGAGGGGCGTTAGCGCAATTTCCGTAATCCGGGAGATACGCGAATTCGCTTCCCTTCGCGTCCGGCAATGCCGTTTCCTTACCGCGTCACGCCGACTTCACGTTTCTCCGACGAGCGCCAATATTTGTATCCCTAAATCCACCGCCAATATTTGCACCGTCGGGCGGGCGCAACAATATTTACCCGAGAAAACTTCTCGCCAGTCGCGCGGCGCTCTTCGCTTCTCGAGCGCCGGCTGGGACGAGAGCTTTCGGAAGCAATTACGTTTTGAACGGGGTAAGAAAAAAAGCTACGCACGGTGAATAGCTCAGAAGTACGGCAATTACAGGCAGCAATGCGTCCGAATCGCGGGCCCGGAATAAAGCAAGTTTGAAAGAACCGGGACGAAAGAGGAGAGAAAAAAAAGAAAGGAAAATCGTCCGAGCGATTTGGAATGCAGGAGAGGAACGGCGTTAAAGTTCCCGGGATAACACAGAACGACGACTGTCGGAACGGGAATGCGGACAGGACTATTCCGATCCGTGTATTAATAAACCCCGCTGAAATCGGAAATGTCCAGATGCTACAGACTTTGAATATTGAAAAGGAGCGATGCGGACCGCTGGCGCTGCAATGTTTCTGGACCGAGAGGAGAATGAACCTCTCGCTGTCGCAAAACTCTCGGTCTCTGTCGTCCCATGCGGAACCCGCCTCTGAATAATTAAGCTCGGATTAGCAATCGCGCCAGACTGCGAAGTCGATGAAATTTTGATAACCGACGAGAGCGACTGCCTCCATCCGACACTCACCTGTCTCCGTGATGTTCGAATCTGGCGTCCGCTGAAAGCTCGGTTGAGCCTTTCGGAGTTAATGTCCTCGCTACCTTCGCGAAAAGTGGCCTTGAATAATTTGCGAAATATTTTCTTTTTCGGTTTTTTTTTTTTTCATTTTTACGTACGCCTTGATCGCCGTGTCATCTTTTTTTGGTGAAAAAATTAGCTTCGATCTGCTTACCTGAAACATATAAAGAAAAAATGGTTCCGTTAAGGTAGGACACATTAGCTAGTCAATTGATTCAGAGGCGTATTAAGAAAATTTTGGAGTATCGTTACTTAAGTTTCAAACAAATATTAATATGATAAAGTATTATTTTGCATGTGTATGACACTCTACCTGGTAGGATTCTTCGCGAACTGTTGAATATTAAGACAGAACGAATTTTTGGTAATTTGAGCGTTAGAAAAATTTGACACGTGAACATAATCTACAAGATATGTATTTTAACAGAAAACTTATTTCCAATTTTACGATCGATGATAAATTTGCAAATGATTGATTTGTACTAAAAGTTGATGCATTTTCTTATGCTTGACGGCTACCAGTCTTACGTAACGGCTTGGCACAGCTAATAAACCAGTCGTCCCGAACTGGTGCCAAAACATTCGATAAGCCGGGGCAAGAGCGGGGCGAAATGAGACAGTGGGGTAAAACGGGATAATGCGGCAAAACGCAAGTTTCCAATAACTTTTGGATATGGTGGCGGTGACGGTAAGTGGGTTGAAAATCCAGATGTACCGTTGGGACGCAAACGGGGACCTAAAAATTATTGAAAACATTATTGAGTTTCGCACCACTGTCCCATTTTGCCCCGCTCTCCCCTATAGATATCATCCTCTATGTATTGTTTGTAAAATATAAACAAATTTGCATTGCATGTAATAATCAGATTCATGCTCCTACTACCTTAATCGAGAAAATTTCTTAGCGTCTAATACGGAATGATTTTTCCTCTCGACAAACAGCGGAGAAGCGCCGCCGGCAGAGTATCGAGAGGAGAGCTTTTAAGAAGATAGTACCCCAAGGGGTTTACCGCACCCGACAACCGAGAGATTCCGCGCTCGCCTCCCGCAGACTATTAATTATTCCAACGATATTAAAAAACCCTGCTGCTCGTAGCTCCGCGAAGTTTCTCGTTTCTGTTTTCAAAACTCCGAACGAGTGGCTAATGCCATAGAGGAAATTTAATATAAAAAAAGATGCAGTTTAAATTTGCACATTGCTTGCTCATTTATTAGCGTCACTCGCGTAGCTCTGCGAAACAGTTCCTTCACCAATTATGGCTTCCTCATAGATAAGAGGTTAAAAAAAATGGATTTTTTTCTTCATATTTCCGCCATAATGCGGCTTATTTCAAGATGACAATTGCACTCTCCCACCTGCTATATCTTGTTACTTATTATACTCCTTATTCCTCGAAACAATATTTGACTCTCCCTCCTCAGTCGTCTGCGCAGTCGAAGCGCGGCGCGAGTGCGGATAGGAATATAAGAGTACGAAGTAAAGTAACTGTGATGGAAAATTCTATATATCGGCGAATGAGATATTGCGCGGATGAAACGAAACGAAGATAAGATAGAGGCTCCAGTAACGGAGATCCTTTGAAAATTATTCCCTTTCGAACGAACCCCGGGGTAGTCACTCCGAAGATCTTAACGAATCCGCTTTGTTCTCCGCTAGTTCTCTTTCCAGGGCTTGGAGATTCGATAATAAAAAAAAAAGTATCAGAATAAAAATAGGTCGAACCTATTTGATTTCATTGTTTCTGGAAGCGAAGCGAGCCCGAATTGACGAGGCAAGGCCTCGAACGAAGAGATGCACACGGCAAAAATTTGCGCGCTTGAGTAAACAGATGAAGAAGACGGAGAACGCGGAGAAGAAACGAAAGAACAAGATGTATATACTTATATATACATGTACATGTATATAGGGAGTTACAGAGGCTTGCAATCAACGACGAAACTTCCAGGTGGCCCGACGAGCCCGACGAACGACGCTTCTCTCTTGCCGTGCCTTAAATTTCTCAAGCTCACTTCCCCGAGACTCGGCGGATGCTTTAAAAAGCAAATCCGTTAATTCGCGTCACAGTAGAGACACGGCTCGTGCGGGCTTTGAAGTCCTAACGAATCCCTCGAATTTTTACGAACCATCGGATCGAACGAGCAAAGAGCCTCCTCCTTGTCGTCTTTGCCTGATGTTGCTCCTTCCTCTCATCCGCGCCAAGACAATTTCCCTTGAAACTCTGAAGGCGCATCGACGTAAGACTGAGGCATTTATCGCACGGACCTGTCGGGCTGCACACAGAGTTTCATACGTACGGTCGCGTGCATAGCGCGATCGGGAATCGGAACTTCGTTTTTCGCCAACGAGACATAGAGGCGGTCGCAGTAAAGTCCCGATAGAGATGCTTCCGGGCAGAGCGACTTATGCCAGCTTTCTCGTACAAGGCTCTGCCTTCTCCACCGTCATCCTTCGAATTTCTCGATTCCGATGCACCGCGAAATGGTATTTCCCGAAGAGGCGAATCGTCCTCGTGAGCACATTTCCTTTGATCGAAAATCACCGGAGGAGACGATGATGGAGACGGAAACGGAAGTCGACGACTGTACGACTCGTACACAGTCGCCTTCTGCTGGTCTATGATCGACTGACTTTGTAGGAGAGGGCGGAGCAAAGGGGAGACGCTGAAAACTAAATTTTGTTCAGGTCCGTCCGGGATTAGATTTAGTAATTCAGTTTCCTGAATGGAGGACAGCAATGATATTCGTAACAATCATTTTGAACTTCCGAGAAAAATTGCGGGGCAAAATGGAGGACCTTTCAACCTACCGACGTCCGAGAAAACAGACATTTCGTAATTCGCCGCGATCTGCAGAATTTCCATTTTGCCCGATATGCGCATTATGTGGGTCCTCCCTATTTCACCGGAGGTCTGCGATGTTCCGATTGATTTTTCGGATAATTTTGCCGTAGCCCATTTTACCCCTCTCTGCGGTTGGCGGCGGTCTAATTATGGCCCGGTCTACCGATTCGATCGTAAAAAAGATATGGCGCGAGTAGCAAATCGTTTAATATCTAAAAACATGTAAAATTTTCGTATCCCAATATTCACTTTATCTGCTTCACTTAATTTTACGGCGAAAAAAGTCGAGGAAACTTGCGTTAAAAGGGAGAACTTTGGCTGAAGACTTCTCAGTGCAAACGCCGTAGACGCTTCGCGTTTCATCGTTTACGTACCATATTAACTTAAAACGTTAAGTCCCTCGTAACCGTCGGGAAGTTAGGGAAAATCAACGCCGACACGATGTTTCACCACCGGCTTACTTTATGTATACACAGAGAGAGAGGGAAAGTTGAGAGAAGGGAAAGCTTAATTCGCGTGAACACCCGAAGTTTCCACAGTGAGGGTTGATTAACATTACCAGAAGACCGGAGAGGCTTCGATAATTGTGCAAAAGCTAACTAACCATGATCAATGAAGACATCCGTAGCTTTCGCGTATCAAATTTTATCAGCAATGCGACGAGGAATCGCGGTGTTGTCGGTCAAGCTTTCTTTCCGAGATATCAGAATACAGTCATAAATTTGAATTGAATTCCTCAGCGGAAAAGCCAAGAGCATCACGAAGTCCTCAGTTCGGACATTTGGGCTAAGAACAGATCGTCTTCATCGGTTCCATTTAAACCCTGATTTCTCAGCGAACAATGGCAGTAGGCAATAAAATGATAATGATAGTAAATGATAAAGATTGGTTGCACGAATAGACCTCACTCCAGATGTGTAGGGATGTTGTTGACTGAGTATTTCAAACATTTTTTCCTTAAGTATTTATTTTATTTGTTGTTCCATTTCCACCGTATACCGGGATTTGACGCAACCCCATCCCGATTACCCCCAGCACTCCCTACCCGTACTCAGCTAAGCTACCTAACTTCCAGTGCGTCCGTAGCTGACTTAGCTACACTGTACCGCATTCGTCCGGGACAAGGAGAAACTACGGAAAACCCGTGCCGATACAGACGTTCATATTCTACTGATCCTCAGTATTTTTGCACTTGAGTAAAGAGCAGAAACACCAAAGTCTCAGAAGAAAGCGCCAGCTGGCGCACGGCTAAGCGGTCACCCCTCCAAGTATCGACCGCGAACGAATCTGCTGTCGGTTTTTTCCTCAAGTAATTTTTTCCCTAAGTATTAAGTAGGTGGATCCCAATCCAGCGGATTCCATGCCCGCAAAGCGAATTAGATTTCTTCCGTTTCCTCTGTGACGGAAGCTGCGAGCGACGAGGAAAAATCTCATCCTCCAGGATTTTGTACGATGGTTGCAGTCTTGTTTGTGCATCGACTTATCTCCCTTTGTCGGCGTTTTCGCGATCATCTTCGAGGAACATGAAGGAGAGCCTTGGAGCCGTGGCCACCGGAAGGCAAAGGGAAAATACCGGAAGCATTACGGAAGCCGAGACGTTTTTAGCATGACACGCTGAAGGAGATAATTCGTTGAGACCGGCTTGATGCTGATAACCGTCCAGGCGTCCATTCTTCCGTCGGTCTTTAGCCGTTCGGTAAAGCTTATAGCGGACGTGTACAACAAATTATATAGCCTTCTGATGAGGAGAGGCTTCGTCGTAATTCAATTTTCCGAGAGCCTCGACGAGCGTTATGGCACCGGAGATTAACGACCGCGCTAAACTCCGTTTCGCGTATCATTCGGGACTTTCGACTATGGGCGTGTAGACTACAGGGTGGGGCATAGTTGTATGGTGTTATAGCGGCGGGAATCGGGTACGCCGCAGACTATACGGTTAAAACTTCGATGCCGCAGCGTAACTCCTTGTTAAACCACAGGATAAGCAACGAAATTATGGAAATGAAAAATTGAGAGGCGGAGAGGTACCGACAATAAGCGGGAAAGATTGAAGAGAATCAACAACTTGATTCAAAAAAATTGCAACACACGCTTTGCGATGGTAAGCAAACAAAAGTGTTGCGTTACACACGACGAGCATTCGATGAATAAACCAGCAACGAAAACAAAAAGATCACATACGCGAAAGAGAACAAGTGACTATCCGTGGAGGCTTTTGACGGTGGAAGCATTTTGGAAATAAATTGAAAACCTTTTGGATGGAAGCTCGTTGAGGTTGCCGCGCGACGGAACAAGGGATGCTCGTTCGTTTTGGTCCCTCTTTTTAGCCTATTTTGTTTTTTTCCCTGTCGATGCCGGAACCCGCTCATGGGAAGTGAAAAGCTCTAATAAATTTTTTGCATGCACCGGGGAAGGCATTTTTTTTATTTCGTTTTTGGCACGGCTTTACCAGCTCAACCGGAATAGGCGCTGGAGCTTTTGCTCTTGCACGCTGCCGACAAACAACGGGATAACGATCGAGTTCGTCTGACGGGGCTCTGTCATTTGGGGCGGGAGTTGGAGGTTTCGAGGTTCGGGTCTCCATGCTCACAACACTCCGGTGAAGTGGGCAAAGAGACGGCTGGCGGTGTATGGAGACGCGCCTCCGCATTGTTCCGAAATAAAGAGAATCAACGACGTAAACGGGGGGGGGGACGAAGTGCGGACGAACTGTGAGCTAAATGGACCGACTGACAAAACGGACACGGAAGGGGTTGAATGAAAGCGCACTGACGACGGACGAGTGCAGGATATACGAAGAGGCGACACACGATTGCGGAAATTCCTCTTCGTGTTCTCCGATGTAAAGCGTTAACAAGAGGGCAACCGAAACGGTACAAGAGAATGAGTCGTTACCGTACGGGACAGCGCTGGTTCGAAAGCAATCCTCTAGGAATTGTTAGTATACTAGACTGCAGATTATAGTCCAATATCACGACTGTTACACACGCAGAGCTCGAAACTTTACGCTGACTATGAATTCACGAGATAATAATTTTTTTACATTAGATTTTGCATATGTGGTGAATATGGCCCAGGCGAATTTCTGCCATAACTGAAAAAATGACACATCGCTGACTCCAAACTGGCTGCCGTATGCAACAATGCCACAACGGCACATTGACATTTTTCTGCGCCACGTTACTGCCTTTTTCGTCGAGGTGATATGTTGGGTTCGACTCAATACCGGAATTGGGCCGATACCGACTTGAGCGCCGGGCGAGTACAAGACTCTAGGTAACTGTTGATATTGTGCATCAACGATATATGGACCGGGCCGTATTCACCACTTTAGCCGCAGTTAGGATTTCCCTCACTGTTGATTTTATCACTTATAAAATCCACAGTGCATCTGAGATATCACAGGAACTTTCGGACCCAAACACTTTTTATTCCCGGAAAAATATCCATCTAAGCACTCATTCATTGATGATTACTTATGGTTAAAATAAAAACTGTATGGTGAATAAAGTTAAATGTATACGTTTGCTGTGTCCTACATTTAAGTCTAGACTTCTCTCGATATTCACAACAATAGGCCCTAAAATGGAAAAACGAGCAAAGCTGTACTGATGCGCCGTTTTTCGTGTGATTTTTTTTTTCCGATGAATCGTGAAATCTCTCGGTAATGCAGTGGGTACATACAACACGCAAATGCGCGTGCACTGTGGGAGGCGGCCGATGAAGCGGGCCGGGTACAGGAATAGAAAATCGTGAAATGAAAAGCCCCGTTGGAAAGTTGGCTGCACCGGGGCGATATGGAGCGTTCGCGTACAGAGACAGCCGGTAGAATCGAACAAAAAGGGATCGTGTACAAAAGAGAAAAAGGAAGCGAAACAAAAAAAAGGGCGCTCTTTCTCTCAATCTGTGCCGAGGATTCTCGGCTAATGCGTGGGAGGGATCGAGAAATTTCAATGCTCCTCTTCTCTCTCGCTCGTTCCACTCTGCACCCGAACGCCGGAGAAAGAATCGTTTCGTCTTTCTTTTTATTCCTTTTTTTTTTTATTTTTCCTTTCCGAGAGCGGAAGCGCACGTGCTGCCCGAAGCACTACGCTTCGAATCAGCGCTTCCTACTTTCCTCCCTCCGCCCGAGAGGCCAATCGAAATATACGAATCTCCCGAAGCTCTTTCAATACCACTTCGAACTTTGCGTACCCAATCGGCGCTCGGCATTGAAACACCGAATAAAGCGCTCTTTCGCCGAGCTAGATCGATCGGGTTTCATCATCATTACTAATGAGGCGTTTTTGTTTTCATTGTTACATTGTTCTTCGACAGTTTTTTTTTTGCCGCGCAGCGTTTGCCGCGAAGCCGTGCAACTCCCGCCAGCGGGCTTCGATAACCACATTGGCTCACCGTGGACCCAGCAGCCAACTCGGAGGGACATGGAAGCCCTGGAGATTCCCGTGGCAGAGGTGCATCAATCGATCACAATTCATCGCAGCGGCCTCAGCAGCCACTCCGTCTCCGGTTATCTCGGCCGAGCTCTCCTGCTTGGGCCCTCCGGTCCTTTTGGGATTTGAGCATGATACAGACACAGTGCCATTGAGCCGCTACATAACCGTACCTCCAACGGCAACCTCTGCACTCGCTTTCCCAGTCAGGACAACTGGCTCTCAAAATTGATTCGAATCAATTCAGCGAATCCCCCGCATTACCATACCGTCTCGGGGATACGGGGAGACTACCCCGAGCAATTGCTTCGCAATTGTACAGTTGATTGTAGACCGTCCTGAGGGCCGAACTCACCGCTCAGCGAACGAGCCGATCCGTGGATGGAACTTTGACTGTTTCCTGTTTCATCTCTTCGCCCATTCTGCACAGAGAGCGGCGATCGAGAGATTAAGCCAATCCCATTTGATTCAACTGCGATAGTTTGTATGTTGTTGGGTTTCCACGTCAGACGGTGGACGATTCTGGACGGTGATCCGCGAACCGACGAATACTTGGCAGCTTCCGGAAGTTGCCTTCGAGTTTAATTAAACTATCGAGGGTCATCTTGGGCGGAGATGCAAGACTGCCGCGGCAACGAATCTTCAATTTCACGGATGTGGAAGCGATGGGGGTTATGACGAAGCCTAGGAATTCCGTTGATTGAAACCGAAACATTCAAGTTAGATAGCGGGTTAGATAGTCAATGAAGCCCTTCGGTGCTAGGATGACTTGGGATAAATTTAATCGAATTGATTTCACATGTCGGGCAATGTTTTTGTCCGACTTTCTCCGCAATTTTGAGCGCCACGAGAGGAAGGATCGAGCTTCTGGGGCTTCCGGCTCGTCGATTCGATTATCGCGAAGCTCGCAACATTTTTCCGATTAAAATGCATGCGTTCGACAGCTAATCGGAAACAAGCTACCCGTCTACCGTAATGGTATTTCATGGTTGAAACTTTAGTGTCGTTGGAGCCAAATGGTAAATAATGATAAATACCGTAGGAGTGATAGGATGGTGAAATTTTTTAAAAGACGTACAAAAAGTGATTCAAAGCGGAATGGTGCAGTTTCCTCATGGGGAAAGCCTGGTGATACTCCCTGATGGAATGAACCGAGAAATATTCACCGCTCGGGCGACTGCAACCGTCAGGGTAATCCATCTTCCTCGCGCGGCTGTCGCGTTATATCCTCGGACGTTTTCCGTAGCGTCGTATCGCGGCTCATTCGTGTAACGCCGACAGTGCGAACGAGCACGTTACGTCACCGCAATTTTCAGATGCACATCGAGGATTCTGGTATGAACTGTGATTAACCCGAATTCCGACACAGTTTGCTAATCACTTTTCGATACCGCTCAACGACACTATCACTTCCGTACACTCGCCGCTTGATTCAATTATTGATGTGGGTGATTGATTCGCGGAATAACATTATCCTGACGAGCTGCCGCTCACTTAAGGGAAAGTCGCCCCCGATGGACTTTTTCGAGGCTTTACATACGACCGAGTATGTACAAAGCCTACGAAAATCGGCCACGGCGCGTTTTAAGAAGTGATCTTCAGACTTCAAGATGAGCATCACCTGAGCCCTCCATGGGCTGTTGTTTCGCGGCCTGATTAAGGACTTACTGCTGAGAGGCGATATGTAGGACTATTGTATAGTTGTTGTTATGAACTTTATTTCATGTTATTGTTTTATGGTATTTTGTATTCATGGTTATTTTTCATTTCGTTGTTATTGTTATGTTTTATTTTATATTCCTTGTTTTACACATGGCCGCAACTATTATGTTTATTATGATTGTTACATTTACATCATACCCTTTTTATCGATGTTGGGATGATCTTTTTCTGTATGTATGCGCCTAGAGAACCCTTGTATCTTCTGTACAATAAATCACTTCATTCATTCATTCATGTTGCATAATCGCTGATTTATCAAAATTCGAAAAAGTCGATTGATAACCACCTTACCCCTACTTTGCTTGATATAGTCTTCGCGTTCAGGATTTTGAAAAAAAGCTCGGATATCTCGTTGCTGACTGATTCGCTTCCCCTGCAATCAATGGCAGATCATCTTTCTCATCAAAGCGAAAGTGTAACGTAATAAATCGATTTTTTTCTCATTATTCATCGAACTCTGAATTCTGGTTGAACTGAAACTGGCCGAAGAATCGACCGCACCGGGTTTCGGTACTTGATTGAGTTACTCCATCCTGCTTCGCCGCGATGGTAGGTGAGTTCGACTTTTTGTGTATAATAATTGAATCTCGTTTCCGAGACTTCGTAACGAGAGCCTCGGACGTTCGTTCCTCCCAGAGGCAACGATGCGGCTTTGCGGTCGGGCGATAGATAACACGATGATTCAACATCGCCGGGCCGGGCACGAGGGCTCCAGTTATACTTCGATGCTCCGACGAGGATGTCGTATATCGTTGGAACGACGATAGAATTCTCTATCTAGCTTGCAGAAAAGTTTATACGCGGGTTGGCTCTATCTACCGCGGCTATCCGCAATAATTATCGCCCAAGGGGCAAAAACGGATACGAGGTACGTGGACGGTATGTGTACTATGAATTTCGTGCCTTACGATACCGACGTGCGGCAACTATCGAATAACACAACCTATACAGCGTGTATGTATGTGTTTGCATCGAAACTTTTGTTGTACCAGCTAAACATGGAGGCGTATACGCAATTACTGCGAACTTAATTAACCGGGAACGAACACCCGGAGGGCAAACGTTGTAACTTCTACATATTATACTATGCATCACTAAAACGGCACGATCGTTGGAGATCTCTCCTGCCAGCGTATCTAAATTTCTGTTTAAAAATGACGAGCTTGTGTCGCAATCATAACACTGATTGCCGACAATTCATATTTAATATCACTGCAGATAAAAATGTGCTGAAAAAAGGCAACACTTTCGTAATCGTTACGTTCGAAGCGTTTTGATGCCAACTATTCTCGTTTAGATGATACTGCCATAGTACGAGTTATGGAAAAATTACCAAAAGCGTTGTAAATTTTATTATACGGATGGTAACATCTGGTACAAAAACATTAAAAATATAAAGATTGCTGCAATCTTGCCTAGCGCGTCTTACGTATATCGCGCCATTAACTATCCTAAATTGTAAGTCGCGCAAACATGTACTCACACACTGTAATACCGATTCCTGTACGAGATACGCACATGCTACATAAGGCAATATTCATTTTCCCTTCCCGTTGATAATAATAGGTATTATTCGAGAATAAAAAAAAACAATCTCGTTTGCTGTTCCGGGCGACGAGTTTATTAGGTGTTTACAATGAATCATAATGAGGGAACCTACTGTACGCAGAGTCTTCCCAGGGCACAGAGGCGACGAAAGTTAACGGGCCTGCGTGAAGCATCCACATACGTGGACACGGCGGTGTCTCATCCTTTCACTCCGAATCGTGGTTGGCCTCGTGACTCGTAAAAGCAACTTTACGAGGAATAAACGCACGCGAAGAATCGCCTCCGGCCGCAGAGCTGCACGGGACGGTCCAGTTTCCGCGGGTTCAACCTCGGGGCTTTCGCGTTGAATCTCCGAGCTGTTTAACGACGCCTCTCCCAGATCCGCCGTGCCGCGCGGACTTACTTTTAAATCACCGGTCTAGATCACGAGCCAACCGCGCGCAGGTGAACGTCTCAAACGGCGTGGCACTGGCTCGTTAACTCTGCAATCCTCCGAGGAATCGTCCTCGAGCGCGTCGCGAGAGATTGGGAATTAACTGTAGATACTTGCGCAACACTTGCGCGGTGGATCCAACAAGAGGATTAACGAACTGCTGGCCTCTCTTGGTTTATAGATCAACCGATTGCACAACTCCACGTATCTTCGCGACACAGCTGCAAGAGGATCGTCGAGCTATATTTGATCCGTGAATCATGCCCAAGAAGGACTCACCAATATGTGTCTCGTTATTCCACAACGCTTTGATAAGCCGTACTGACGCTGCAGGAAATCTTCATCAGGAAAACTAGTTGGAATTTTGATTTCGTTCCACATTTAAGAGTTTGCTTTCAATGAACCGCTTTGATTACTGCAAATCGTGCCATATCGAGTCGCGTTAAATCACCGGCCTAGATCACGAGCCAACCGCGCGCGGGTGAACGTCTCGAACGGTGTGACACTAGCTCGATAACTCTGCAATCCTCCGAGGAATCGTCCTCGAGCGCGTCGCGAGAGATTGGGAATTCACGGTAGATACTTGCGCAGTGGATCCAACAAGAGGATTACCGCATTGCTGGCCTCTCTTGGTTTATAGATCAACCGATTGCACAACTCCACGCATCTTCGCGACTCAGCTGCAAGAGGATCGTCGAGCTATATTTGATTCGTGAATCATGCCCAAGAAGGACTCGCCAATGTGTGTCTCGTTATTCCACAACGTATTGATAAGCCGTACTAACGCTGCAGGAAATCTTCATCAGGAAAACTAGTTGGAATTTTGATTCCGTACCAAATTTAAGATTTTGCTTTCAATGAACCGCTTTGATTACCGCAAAATCGGGCCATATCGAGTCGATTTAAAGAGAACATGGATGACGGGAAAAGGCCCGACCAGAGAACTCATCCTGTCAGTGGAAAGGAATAAAATCTTCGAGAATGAGGAAACTCGGCCGACCGGAGGAGGACGTTGTGCAAAGCCCTTTCACTCCTCGTTGCACGGATCGTGCTGACGAGGAGCCGAAGAGCGTGTACAGAAAGCGCAATCGAACGAGAAAGTGCAACGGGAACGGGACCACGGCGGAGATGAGCGAGAGATGAGGCCATTAAATGCGTCCAGCGAGCAAATGAATCGCGCGATGCCGCTGCTACGTATACGTAACGCTGATAACCGAGGGCTTCGTTACACGAGCTCGCGGCTTTCGAGATTGGCGGATTCCCGGCGTTGAATTTTGCAAGACGCCGGGAGCCTGCGATTTATCTATGCATGCTGAAGGGATACAGGTAATAAATTCGTGGATGCAACGAATGTAAGGTGACGTTGGCGGGCTTGTGGGTAGGCAATGGATTGGATTAATCGATGCTATGGCACAATAAAAAGCGCCCCCTCACTTTTGCATGGGTCAGTCTCGGAAGAGAACGGACACGCGATCTTTTCCACAGGTTGATCTGCGAGTACAGCCTTTCACGAAGCATCGGCCCGTCATCCGACTGCTCCAATGACGCAATGCCGGGCTACTCTCTCTACCCACTCGCTGTTCTCGAAATAGATGGGAATTTTTTGTGCGTTCCAGCTATATATATATTTATTTATATTGTAAGGAATATAGAGATGAGGATTGACTGAGATACACGACATTACGTAGATGACTGGAATAGTTCGGTATAAGAAATTAGAAACTTACATATTGTAGATTGCCGAGATGACGAGAGCCGTCATCGAACTTGGAACGAGAGCAGACGTCTGATAGTTCGTACTTAAGATAAATAGTGGTGATTGTAATTATAAATATCCGCCCGAAAACCAAATACGCCTGTTGTTGGTTCCGCATGATTTTTATAATATATACATGTTTTTTGATAGAAGACCCGATCAGTGTTCGAGTGAACACTGATCTGATAAGTAACTTGAACGAAAACATGGAAGAGGCTTCGCGTCTAGAAATAATAAAAGGTGAAAGGCCAAGGAAGCCAACGGCGATGAAAGGTAATTGAATTGAATCGTTACTTTTCAATATCCTAATGGATCTCTCTCTTTCTCTTATCTTTCTTTTTTCATTTTTTTAAATATCTAAATCAATTCCATAATTGGTTTTTTTTTTTTTTTTTTATTGGCGGTCGACAAATATCGGCTCTCGGTAAAAATTTGTCGCGAGAGAGATTCTCGTGTTAAGAGTAAAGTCGAAACCCGACCGCGGTCGATATCAAAAACTAATAAACTTTTTTCATGGTTACGGATAAGTACGGTAAAAAAAAAAAAAAACGAGTCTCAGCGAATGCGATATCCGCTTTCGATGAGACTTCCCATTTTATCGTACATGCCATCAACCGCGAAAAAAAGTTGATTACAGTTTTTATTACCAAGCGCGGTATTTCACATGCTCTTGAATATTTTGACGATACCGGAATTGGGATTTTTTTTCTCTCGAGAGCGTTGAATCGCTGAGGCTCGTATTTGTTAATACAGTAGAACCTCGATTAACCGAGATGCTCGGGACCGAAGAGTCCCCGGATAATCGAAAGCCCGGTTAATCCAAACTAGACAGCGAAAGTATATTAGTCAATAATGGCTAATAATACAACTTTATTTTGACTAGTTGCAATGACATTTGGTACAACTTGCACTTAATCGTTAAATAGTGTGAACTAGAATGTCAAGCTTTGGATATTTTTTTTCATTAATAATACGAAAGCTAGTGTTTTTTTGGAAGTAATCAGTGACTTTCATTTGCTCCGAGCATTAAAAAAAAAATTTGGAAGACGCACGGTTAATCGGCTTCCCGGTTAATCCGACCCCGGTTAAGGTGAAGTGAAAGTCACGTGGCGGAGCCAGCAGTGCGAGAGAGATAGCGCCATTGGTCTCGCGGTGGAGCGAGAGAGAGCGACGGAGAACGTGTTTCACTTCACCTTAATCGGGGTTGTATTGTATGCGGATTATCGGTAGCGATACGGTCGGAAAATTTGCCACCGAAAAAGCGTTTTTGTGAACTTAATCGAATGTGAATACAGAGGAATTGATGTCGCGATGCTCCCAAAGCTCGGCTGGCTCCGGTGATCTCGGTGATCGGCGAACGCAAACCGCATATGGCGAGTGGTTACGATGAGACTGCACAGACGCGGAGAGTCGGATGTGCACTCTGTGGAAATTACGAGATTTACAGGTAGCAGAGCATACAGCGAGCGAGCGCGGGGTGCGTTACCATAGAAACGTGCAATCTGTGAAACTGTCGAGAAACGTTGATACACGCTTCTCGCGTTTAGAATGTATGGGTTACGATGTGAATTTCATCAAACCTATGCAGGGTCGGTCGCATGCGTGCCTCGTAATTACTGATACGCTCAGCACGCGCATTTCACATATATACGAGTAGTCCTATGAACCCCTTCGCGTTAATTGAAACGCTGCTTGATCGATCTCAATTACATTATTGCCTAATGCATATGTATGTATATATATATATATACATACATATGTATATACAAACCTGCGTACATACCGTCGAATCACGGCCGCACGATCCCAAAGGTTGCAGCAGGATATCGACGGCATCAATGATTGATTATTTCTTTTCGACTCGACATATTATTAACCCTAGAACTCATGACTTAATTTTTTTTTCGAACGCACACCCACGCTTTTTTTTTATAAAACCGGTCCTATGCTGATAAACAGACTTTCTCATACATGGTTTTCTTTGTTTTTTATAAGGAAGAGAATGGTGTACGATAAATCTGATTTTATTTGCATTTGTCTAATGAAAAACCCATTCGAAGTCTGAAAACCGGGAAAAAAATCAGAAAAAAGCTTATTTTTTCGCGTTCGGACCCGAGCATTTTTCGATCGGCAATGACGTCATACTGGAAATACGTGACTTACGATTTCAAAGTCTCATTTTTCGATCGTAAATGACGTCATACCGGGAATACGTCGTGTCCGGTCGAGAAATGAGATTTTATTTACTTTTGTAACGGTGGGTAATTTTTACTTCCGACCATCGGCTTTATTTATTTCCACGAATTCGCCACGTGTAATTTATCGAACGAGTAGCATTCATAAATTATTCCTACACGGTCTACGAATTAAAATGTAAAACGATAATAATCACCGCATTAATTTGACAATGATTTAAAGAGCAATTTGACAAAACGTCCGATTAACTCGCTTCTGACTCGGACACTCGTTCCTCATTACCAGCGGCTTGTGTGCGATCATCGAGATTATCCTCGAAGAATGCACGTGCGCGGAGCGTGGGCGAGCCGGAGAACGCCGGGCCACGCCTCGTGACCGACGACTCTCGGCGATTCTGACACACTTGTATGGCCCGTTCCTGCCGTAAGCCTCAGAAGTCCTTGCGGAACTCGTTGGCCTTGACGGAGTTGGGGCTCTCGAGCGCACACTCTGCGAACGGCGAGGAACCGAGTCCGACCTGGATGCGGCTGTCGAAATTGCACGGGAGCCACGAATCGATGATCGTTTTAGATTGGTATAAAGATTGCTTAGTCGTAAATTAATCAACAGTCAAAAAACAGGTTTCGTATTGTTTGAAAAACGTTCATATCGTAAAAAGAAATGTTCTTTGTGCTTCCATTTCCATAATTTTTCGTTTGGCGACATTCAGAATTTGAAACAATGTTTGGAATAACTAGAACAACCTAAAACAACAGCCAGAATTTTTTTCCTCAAAAGTGGGGGAGCTCACGTTAAAAAGTGTTATTTTTTGCCTTACCGCGACGGATTTTATTTTAGAAAATTATGCTTTTGGAGCATTGTAGAACAACCCTAGAACAACTCAGAACAACCTTTACAGTCTGGAATTTCTAAAAGTGGGGGGCTAACTTCCTGTACCTCAAAGGCTCCACGACAGTCTCATCGATTTACAATCCGTTCAAGGATTCGACCGGCGATGAACGTTCTAGCTAGGCTGCCGTGCAATTACCCCGTAGAACGCGATAGGCTAATTGGTCAAGGCGAAGAACTAAAGAAAGGTCGGAAAAAGGATTTTCCGAGGGCGAAGAAAGGAGGTCCGCAATAGCCGCACGTACGTCGTATCGAACGTGCACGAAAGTGGCATGATTAAATGCGCATAAATACCGAGCTGACCCCCATAAGTACGTTTTCTATTCTTGGCCGTCGAACATATACACCTCGCCGGAGAGAAAATACAATGCCGGCAACGATCACGTACAGCTATACGCGTCGAGTGTGCCGGATTTTTCTTTCTTTTTTCTCTCGCGCGTACCGCAACCTCGAACCTCTCGTTACTTTTATTTCATTTTACGAAGTGCCGGTCATGTACTTCGGGGTTTCTGTTTTTAACGAACCGCGCTAGTAATAAGAACCGTTTTAATGTGCCATTTTTTTTTTTTTTTTTTTTTTAATTTAATGGGCAATGCGGCAAAGATCTCAAAGGATTCTCATCCAATTTTGCAGTGTGCATCACGAGGTGCGAGAGGTAAAAAAAATTACTTCAATGTGGGTCACTGGATTATACAGGTTCGGGGAAGCCTAATCCCTAATCTGGTATAATGCGTACTCGCGCGGCGGGGCTTCCCGCACTACTTTTCATTCAAATGCACTGAGTTTGCTCTTAGCTAGCCGAGCTGTATCCCAGGTGGCATGAATTTCAGTTGAGTATGTGGGGGGGTTGCAGAAGCTCGTGCAGTACGTGCTCTTCGGAGAAAACGGGGTCAACCGGGAAGGTTACGACGCGCCCCTGATGAGATTCACCTATACTCGGGTCTCTCCTCGTTCTCCGTCTGTACCGGGCATGATATCTGGAGTCTCCCTGCTTCCAACGCTACACACGGTTCACGGTAAATATTGACGGAAGAGTGAAATTAAACTCGAAACGTCAAAAATGTATCGAATGACAGAAATTTAGGAAAAAATTAGCATAGCTGTGGCAAAAATGATGCACAGCTTTAGCAAAAATGTTGCTTAGTTTTAGCAAAAATGTTGCTTAGTCTTAGCAAAAATGTTGCTTAGTCTTAGCAAAAATGTTGCTTAGCTTTAGCAAAAATGTTGCTTAGCTTTAGCAAAAATGTTGCTTAGCTTTAGCAAAAATATACAAAACAGCATGGATCATCGATAGAATGCCATATTTCACCACCCATCTATAATTTATTCCCGACCGACTTCCCGCAGGGACTGGATCGGATAATCGAGGTGAGAGTCCGGCGTGCGAAGGTTCCAAAGATCCGTCTTTCCTCGGGATATTCACCTTCGATCTATGTAAAGCCCGCGAGCCAGAACTGGATACTGCTCGGCCGCACGGCAGCCTGCCAGTAATCGAGCAGTTGGATCACGAGATGCTGCCACGAGATTCGTAAGCGAGAGCGACACGTTAGCCGCGAGCAGTACACGAGACTTCCTGAAGAACGGTTTCGCGCCGTCATTAACAATCCCCGGGAGACCGGAGCTGAATGTCGGTAAGGTCAGGCGCCACGCGCTCCACATCGATGGTAAATAAAAAAATAAAAAATAAAAAAAAAATTCGGAAGGTCAGAGTGCAGCACGCTGGACGCGCGGGGGAATTTATTCGCGTGCGTGCACGAGACTGTATAAATGCGGCGAGATAGGCGGCGGGTGCAAGCCACCGGCCGTGCAATTACGCGTGATTTATGTTTGTTGCGTATACACGCTCCTCTCCTTACTCTCGGTCGCCATACCCACTGTGCACCGTCGCTTAAATAGCGGTAACGCTCTCTCAGCTGCTACCCAGTATCTGGCTTCGTAACGCAGTCTCTGAGTGTATCATTACGATAAGGAAGTCTGCATCGCTGCGCGGAATGTACGCGACACGCATCCGGACGTGTACCACCCCAAAGGATTATCCGTATAAATTGACGAATGATCATACACAGAAAAAAAAATATCAATGACTCAGGGAAAATTCGCCTGCGGGCTGCCAAAGATAATAAACTATTATTTCAATTGCACTTTCAATTCTTACAATCGCATACGGGATTGAAACGGTAACATGTCACCTTGGCAGTCTTGCCGTTGTTGTTTCAATAACATATGGAATTGTAAGAATTGAAAGTAGAATTCAAGTAAGAATTTTTATCTTTGGCAGCTCGGAAACAATTTTTTTTGCAGTGTATTAAAAATAAAATACAAAAGTAACGGCACATAATGCAGAGGATAAAAGTGGTGAATACGACCCACTAAACAGTTTGGTCCTGTTTCTCCTACTCCCGGAATAAAGCCCATTTCGGTGCAAGGAATAGGCACACTGAAAAAAAATATCAAGTCTCAGGTAAAATTTGCTTGCGGGTTGCCAAAGAAAAAAAAATGTTATTTCAATTCTACTTTCAATTATTGCAATTCCATACGGAATTGAAAGGATAACATGTCACCTCGATAGTCGTGTCGTCGTTGTTTCAATATCATATGGAATTGTAAGAATTGAAATTTAAAAAAATTCTTTGACAACCCGCAAGCAAATTATTTTTTCAATAGTTAACAATACCCTTTAAAAAGGCTTGGCAGTGAAACATTTTAAGAATTTTTTTGTCACCCGCGCGTTGCTCCATCTTACCGCCTCGGCCCATATTTATCACTCTTACCCTACATTTTTGGTACTCGTAGAATTGACGTCGTGAAAGTTGAAACTGATCCTGGGCGAAGAAGTTTTCGGAAGAGAATGGCGCGACATTTAGAGCGATGCCGGTTTAAAGAGTCCTATCTTATTCGAGAGCACTCGTGAAGTAGAATCCACTACTGGAGAAGTACATATACTTCGTTCGGTCACAGGCATCGGAGCGTTCGCTCTTGAACGCGATAGAGGCGAAGACGATCTCCAACGTGTTTTATTGAATACCGATTTAACTCTCTCCGTCACTCCGTCGTTCACTCTCGTTCGCACTGCGTCGGCCTCCGCGGAATCTCTTGTGTTAGGTGCGCCCTGAGCACGACGGCATACGCCGAGCTATTCGCCTCCATTAATTCCACATACACTGAGAGAAAGAAATGGTTGGATTAAGCAAATGCACGGTGACCTACGTTCAAAGGTGTATTTGGTTGGTACAACAAAAATGTTTGTTTCACTCAACAAATTTTGAATAAATTGAAGCAAATAATCGTTTAACAAAACAATGCTTCATTTGTACCAAATAGATAGATATAGAATATTTATTTGTTACAGGTAAATAATACCTTTCACAAATAAGTAATACCTTTTACAAATTAGACAACAAGTAAACTTGTTGTCTAATTAACTTGTTGTCTAATTTAACTTTACTTACGATTAATATACATATATATAATGCCTTTAAGTAAACTTGCACCAAATAAATAACAGCTTTGAACGTATTCCGCTGCGACTTTTGGTTAATCCAACCAATTTTGTTCTCAGCGTAGGAAAGTACATCTACAGAAAGATGCATGCATAAGTAAAAAAAATGGAAGAATAGAAAACCAGAAAAATATCACTCAGGAATCATTATTTTTTCTTCATTAAAAATGCAACGAATTCGTTACAGTGCTTTTTATTAATTCTCAACTCCTGCGACATTTTTCCCCATTTCTTATCGGACCTTAATCAATGACTTGATTGATAACTCAAGTGAATAATATTAACAGCGCGCTGATTAGATGGAAACTGGAGCAACAGTTTCGACGACGGAGGCCAAGGAGAGCATCTCATTGCCCGAAGCCGCGCGATAGTCGTGCAAGGACGACACATCGATGGTTCAGGGTCAGAAGGACGTAAGAGCCGCGCTACCGCGCAGCTCGTATGCCTTTACCGAATTTAGTCATTAAAGTGCCGATACAGTTTCAATTTACGGCAACTCGACTCTCGCATGTCGTACTTCAATTCTATCGCCGGTAATTCGTGTCGCGAGTTGCTCGAGGTAATGCGCGTAACTAAACGTGGGAAGCGATAAAATGTATTTATGCACGATTGATAATCGCAGTCGCCGAACGGAATCTTATGCGCACAACTGTGTACCCTTGTGGACAAACGATTCAGTGCACCCAGAAAAATAATTTATTTGACGGGAGCCCCGCAAATAAATGTTTATGTGGTTTAAATAATAATTTTTTATTGATTTAAGTAAATCGTTATTAAAATTAGATAAATATTTATTTAAACCAGATATATATTTATTTGCGACATATATATATATATATATATTTATGAGGCACCCGTTAAATAAATAATTTATCAGGGTGTGAAGACAGGACTTGCTCGAAGTCGTGTTTCTGATGCACAAACGACCTCGTCGCCGTGCCGACGGCGATGCGCACTCAGACCCGCGCCAGGAATCCACTGTTTATCTCGGAATTAGCATAAGCACTCGCTCAAAGTGCAGGATGCATATTACATACAGCCAGACCCGAAAGGGTCAAACGGTTCGGCCATCGTTTCGCGTTCTCGCTCTCCCGTCGCTGATAGCCCAGACGCGTACATCCGTTCGGCGGTTTCATACCCGCAAACGTTTCGTTATCACCGCTCTACCGATCAGCGATTCGAATCGAATCGCGTCCGATGATTTCGCGACCAAGTATTGGCGAGCACACGGCTGACCAGACGTTCACACTCAGAAAATAATTTATTCAATGTTAATTACTGTTACGAAATTTTAGTCGGGTCAACAATTTTTTTTTTAAATTTAGGCCCAAATTAATTTATTCAAACTCCCGACTGCAAAAAAGAAGTTGGAATTAAAAAGTTAAAAAAAAATTAGTCCTTACTAAATGAAAATTAAAAACAACCAACAATAAACCGATTATTAAACGTAAACAAGTAACTTCAAAAAGAATGAAATAATTAATTATATAACAATAATCAGTATCGTTTTTGTAGAGTTAATGATATTAATTTACTCGGATGATGTCTGAGCGATCTTAATTATTATGATTAAACAATTGATTTTATATCAATAATTAATATTGTTTTTTGTAATTGATGATATTATTTTATTCATCGTTTTCGCTGCTGGCGAGAGACGTAGTGAATACACATTATTCTATATTCATTCGGATGACCTGGGTATCAAACCCTGTTATATCAATGAATCCATCATACATTGCTTTTGTGAAATTTAAGCTACTTCGTGACTGAAGTTTATTTGCTGTGCAGTGGTGTGAGGAATGACGTCTCCCGACTATAGCGAAAATGATGAAAAATGAATATAATTAATTGTAAAAAGCAATATTAATTACTCTTATATAATTAATAATTTCATCATAATAATTAATATGATTAATTATCAAAACAATATTGACTATTGTTACATAATGAATTATTTCATCTTTTTAATCGTTAAGACAATAGTAATAATGTGGACCGTCTTTCGATGTAACGATGAATAAGCTTTTGACCCGATTTTTCAAAATTTGTTATCTCTGCCACATCACATTTAATTGTCCTAATCCGTCGCTATAAAAATACTTCAGAATCTACAGAACTAATGGGCCAAATTCTCATAAGAGAAATTAAGCCGATTCACTACACACTTGTGGACAACGAAAACAGCAAAAATCGCGAATCCTCAATGAAACTCCCAACTCCCGTCTTGCGCGCTAGCGGGCAGTCGAGAGTTAGCAAATATATAAATTCAGAAATAAAAATAAAAATAAAAATTTGGTTACATTTTTTTATGACCAAATAATCCAACAATCGTCTCGACTGAAATCTATTAACGACAAATGTATATTGACTTCGCCATATCCGACGAAAGATTTGTTTAAATTGAATAGACGATTTTCTCAGCGCGTTCTACAACGCCGTTTCTCGAAAATCACGGCCGCGAAAATGTTCCCGGTAACACTCCGGAGTTGCGGTCGAGGCCGAGTTGCTTCGACATGCCGCGCGGTTATAGTTCACCGAGAACCCGAACTCCGGCAGTTCGAGAGCCGCGAGTCAATCATCCGCCAGCAGCCGCCAATTAGGCGACTGCCGCGTGTGCACCGGGCACACACACCATCCCCCTCGGCACACGCTGATAGACGTTTCTCTCTCACGGCGTTCCGGCAGTTGACTCTGGTAATGCGCTGTGTCGCGGAAAGCCCGATGGATATGTTCCCCGGGAATCGTTGAGTCACGTACGATCACCTAGAGGAGTGGCTCGTTCACACGATTTATCAGTGTTCGGTTCGTAAACGCCCGTGAAAAGCTCATTAACGCACGAGCAAGTGAGATATTTCTTCGCCTCGGGTGCATCGCAAGGCATTGAGCGCTGAGGCGTGCTTGATTGATTATTGCGCTTGCATATCAAACACGGAGTCGTGTCGATTTTTAATTTCGCGAACAATGAATCGTCGTGCAACGCCGAAGTCGCTATCACGCCGTGGCCGATCGTCGACGAGATCTCCATGTCGGGTGCACATACGTGGTATTTCTCTGTCTCCTGTAAAATTCCTTATGTTTCTTTTCTGTCTCGTGTAAAATTCAATATGTTTCTTTTCTGTCTTGTGTAAAATTCTATGTGTTTCTTTTCTGTCTGGTGTAAAATTCTGTATGTTTCCCGAGAATCGTTGAGTCACGAACGATCACCTAGAGGAGTGCCTCGTTCACATGATTTACCAGTGTTCGGTTCGTAAGCGCCCGTGAAAATCTCATTAACGCACGAGCAAGTGAGACATTTCTTCGACTCGGGTGCATCGCAAGGCATTAAGCGTTGAGACGTGCTTGATTGATTAATGCGCTTGCATATCAAACACGGAGTCGTGTCGATTTTTAATTTCGCGAACGATGAATCGCCGTGCAACGCCGAAGTCGCTGTCACGCCGTACACAGTATAAAATAATATCGTAACATAGGAATACGAAGTTTCGTAAAAATCATTTTGTTAAATAAGTGACAAACTCGTTTGTTAAAACCTGGATATATACAAACTTGTCCTCTTATTTTCCATGTTATTAACCATTTTAGTTTGTACCTTTGTCAAACTAGAAGCCAGTCGGTGCGATCGGAGAATTAACAAATAAAAAAATTGTGGACCTTTGTGGACAATAAGTTGTAAAAAGTTGTAAAAAGTACAAACTTTTTTTACTGTGTATGGCGATCGTCGACGAGATCTTCATGTCGGATGCAAAAACGTCGTATTTTTCTGGCTCGTGTAAAATTTGACGATGCTTAAATTTATCGCCACATAGATTCGGGCTTTCGGCACTCGGCGAATTGTCTGACACGTTGGCCGGGTATGGAAAGAAAAAAAAGAGATCTATTCCGCTGTTAAAATAAACAGCCGAATTTTGTAAACACCGCGGTCAACAGTTGCATTAAAGGGAAATGGACCGGGCGGTCGATGAGAGTCCATCAAATCGCGCGGGCAGATCACAATTGAGTCTAGTCGTTTGTGTTCGATGAACCGAACAATTCTATTCCCGATGGACCAATGAACCCGAAAACAACAAACAACAAAAAAAGCGGGACGAGCAGTGAGGCGAGGTGAAACGTTGGGCACATTCGTGATTGCTACGCACTAACGGATGCGCCACGCGGAAAAAGATTTGTTGGGCCTGCAAGAATGTTGGCAGCTTAAGTGATTCATCTACTTAACGTGGCGACGACAAACTATCTTGCTGGGGTAGCAAATTTTCTTTCCTGTTTGCAAAACACCAAACCGGATGTCTGTGGGAATATCTTCGATCACGTAATACAGAACCGATTTCGAAGTTGCTTGTTGTTGCACGCGAATAATCTCCGACCCTCCCCGTCGGTAATTTCTTTATTTGTATGCAAAGCTTCGGCTGAATATGATTAATCGGATTCGACAGTTACCAAATATAGCACTCAATATCTGACTCAGCATTCAGTTCAATAATATGAACAAAAAAAGCCCCGTACAGTGAGAAAAAAATTACTAAAATCAACAACAGCATTCATAGAGCGTTTCCGGTATGACGAAATTGTCTGTAAAAAAAGTATTTTTTCCCGACTGCGCTAAAATAACCACATTCCTTGCGTGCAATACGGGCGGAAAATGGCCTATTATTGATCGATGATCATTATTAACCTGTGCGCATGCGCAGTACAATTTCATTACTCCCTAGGGAGTAATAGGGCTCATTACTCCCTAGGGAGCAATAGGGCTCAGTACTCCCTAGGGAGCAATAGGGCTCATTACTCCCTAGGGAGTAATAGGGCTCATTACTCCCTCTGGAAGCTCTATTACTCTCGAGTAATGGTCATTGGCGAATATGGCGATTTTGCGACGCAAGAAATGTGGTTATTTTTACATAGTCGGAAAAAAAATATCGTATGCGGCAAGGAAGGAAGTGCATTTTCACCTCGTTAGAATTTCTGACCTCGCTTCGCTCGGGCATCAAACTTCACACTCGGTGAAAATACGCACTTTCCTCCCTTGTGGCATAATATACTATTTCCGATGTAGTTCCACGTCAGAATTTACGATAAAAACTTTTTGATAAAAAATGTGCACGTTTAAACCCAGTGTTAAATTTCTTAAGATCCGGAAATATAATTAATTCGTAAATTTGAAGAGATAATCGTACGATGCGGCGATTGACTGTGAGATCAATAGCGAATTACCGCTGGATTATATTTGTCGAACGTGATTGAGATAACCAACAAAGTGTAAGCGGCGGTGTACACTATAGTTGCCCGTAGAATCAATGCTATCAGACAAGCTTAGTGCACCGAGCCAAAGCTCCTCTTAACCCTCTTGTCGTTGCAGTTGCTGTCGTTGCATCAATTCGAACGGCGACTATACAGCTTCGCTTCACCTCGCTCAATGTTCGAGTGCATGCGTTACATTTATTATTATTATTTTCATTTGGTTGGAACAAACGATTTTTTTTTACGTAGAAGAACTGGTTTATTTAACGAAATAATTGTCATAGAAAATGAAGAACCATTTAATTCAACAGACTATCAGCTCGCTCTCTACCAACCAAATATTATTTTCTCAATTTACTTGAAACAAACGACTTTGTTTACGTGAAAGATCTCACAGATTCTCGTCTGTTCGCTGAACATCCGACGTCGAAGCTCGAGTAATTATTGATACTCGTGTAAAAACCGCAATTTCGCAAAGGACTTTGCTGAAATTGAGAAAAACTGAAAAAAGGCATTCCGAGAGCTAGAAAATGGACGTGAATATTCGTGCAAGAGTCAACAATAATCCGTACCCGGATAACAAAAAAACTCTGTGCAAACAGAGTGGCGAGGTATCACGTGTACTCTTCAACCGCGCTCTGTCTGTCTATACCGTTCTCACTGTGTTTCCGTACGAGAATAGTTCCCATCCCTCTGGCTCCGGTTTCTGTGTGGAAACTCCCCGCTAGTTCGGAGCCGCTGGCGAATTTTTTTTCCCTCCCCGCCTCTCGTCTCTCCGCGGGCGTTCGCCGACGCTTCGTTTTCGGAAACAGTGTAATTGCCACCGCGGAACAATGCCCGAACTCGGCGCGCGAGGCGAAAAGCTTCTGCTGGAAAACGGGCAACTTTCTGGCGCTTCTCCAATTGCGCACACGGATGCACTGCCGGCAATGGGCCATCAGACTCTACACCCGCGTCTACACACTGCGCGCACCATGTATAGCATGCACCTATGTCTATACACTCTTGTCTCGCGTGTTGACCCTATCTGTGTACGTATAATAAACGGTGAAAACATACAGGTGGAAAGACCATTTGAATCACGAACGAATGAATTAATCGCTACGCTTTTATTTAATGAAGGGAAACGATGAAGTAGTCTGCGAGTATTATGAATGAGACGCTTTTCGTTTGTTATACGCGTAAAAATAAGCCTTTATGGATATACACATCCATGTGTATGTATTTTTTTTTGGCAATAAAACAGCTCCGGATTCAAAAGAGCCTGGTCCATATATTACCTATTTACGTGCTGGTCAGTTTGGGCCATAAAGTAAGCGGACCAGTTTTCGCCACCTTCAATGGTAAATGGAACATTTTATAAAAAAATATACATATTGCAGCATTAATGAAGAGTAAAATTCGCTCATCAACATGCCGTCAATTTCTTTTAAATTAAACGAAAACTGTATTTATTATAAGTATAAATTGCGTTCGATGGCGGTAATTGGAACAGCGGCGGAAACTGGCTTTACCTTATTTACCACTTTTACTCTGTCGAAAAGATCAATTAACGACCTTTTGTTCGTCAAGGGATTAAGAAAAGTAATTTCCGCAAATAACAATGTCTCCACTCGATTTTGGGGCCAAAAATGCTAGATTTACAGTTTGAAAAGGTACACGAAAATATACGGTCCAGAAATGTTTTTTGATCCCGCCGAAATTTTTGCGCAAATGATTTCTCCCTTGTATCTTGTACTTTTTCCCTACATTTCATTGCCCTGTGACGGTTCTTGGAGACTAACGTGACTATGGTGGCGCCTCAGAGTTGGGATAGAGCTGCGACTTGCACAGGGTTAACTAATTACTAATTACCTAAAAATTGCACCAGTGTGTCTCCACCAAGCGTTGCCATAACAAATGCTGTGTTGATTTCAATGTTGGTTGGGACTCGGCCAACCTCACCGGCAAGCGTCGGCTGGGCTCGGGAATACAAGCCAGCCGTTGGCATTCGGCGTTAGGTCGAAGCCCTACAGCCCTTTTACCACCATCGGCAAAGCCCGCCTGGGAGATTTAAATTTTGGGACCACCGAAACGTCAGATTAGAAACGACTCTCCACGCATCCGCGCATTAGTGACGACTCAACCTGTAAACGCGTTAGCAAACCATCCGCCGTGGTGAGCGTTCGCATCCGAATTCGCATTCTGGACCACTGTCGCACTGTGCAAATGTGTGCCCTGAGAAAACGGTGATGCATCCGCTTTGGGGGGGGGCGGTCTCAGTATACGTGAACTCCACACAGATGCATGTACGAGTACACACCGAGAGTATATGCGGATCGAGATGCGGCACACGTTGCCGAATAATTTATGCTCGATCGAGCGGCAAAAGCCTGGTCTCGTGGGCGAACGTCGAGGAACGAGAGCGAGCTAGCCGATCAGCCGAGCTCTGCGGATCCTCGCGACGCATCAGTTTGCCCTCCCGATTAATCGTCGCTCCCGTAGGAGGGCCGAGCACGATCCATCGGGAAATTCTCGCGGCAAAGAGAGTACACACTCGCGCAAGATGAAACTACCCATCGACGGCGAGTTCCCCGTGAAAAGATATCCTGCTTGACACTTTTCCGATTGAAACGTCACCGTAACAGGACGATCTCTCGGTAGGTAAAGACGGAAGAGAAAAAAGGAATGAGAACACTAGCGGGATCGGACGTAAATCCTACCTTGTCTCTCGAGATCGGAGATCCTTCGTGATCCTCCATTGCGATACAATGATATCGATGGTCCAATCCCAGAAGACCGTGCGGGCTACGCTTATACACGGCCGATACGCCCTTCTGGAATTAAGTGCTCGATACACAGCGGGGCTTCTTAAGGCTTGAAGCTTCATCGATTTCAGCTTTAAAAACGTGTTTCATTTATTTTCTAGGCAATAAGAAGAATCCGGTCGGAAGTCCCAATGATTGATTGCTCGTAATGGTGTTCTGATCGTGATAGAAACTCTCCGGAGCAGAATTTTTTAAATTACGGATGTCCATTTTTTTACGTAGGAAACGCTTTTAAACAATAATATTTTTTTAAAGTGAACTCCTACGATTTTTTACATTCGGTCCTAGGGATTTGTTTTCAGGCGGTCATAACACCGCTACAAACGATATATCGTAGAGGACTGACGAATTTTTTATTACCGAGAAAAAAACGGACACTTTTTTCAAAATGAAATGGATGAACGCTAATTAACCTGTGCTCCATCGACCCTCTGGGATGAAGATCCTCCACACTTTTATCCTCTCCGCTATCAGAGATCCAACGAGCAATGTGGCGTTGGCAAATTAGTCGTGGGGGCAGTAATAGAAGGAGTAATGTCGGGTGGCAATTCTCCGAAGCAGAATTTTTTAAATTACAGGAGTCCATTTTTTTTTATGTACACTGAGAAAAAAAAATTCCTACGATAGCCAAAAGTTCCCAAGGGGAACCTCTATACAGATAGTTTCTGATAGAATATATTCAATTAGTTAAATTGTAATTATATGATTCTTTGACATTGTCGTAACCATAAAATGTAGACGTTCCCCTCGGGAACTATTTTTATGGTAAAAAGTCAATATCGTTGCTTTTACTGTGTAATTTTTTCTCAGTATAGTAAACACTTTAAAAAATAATATATAAAAAAAAAATTGATCGCCTAAAATTTTTTACATTCGAATCTAGAGCTTTGTTCTCAGACGGTGATAACAGCGCTACAAACGATATATCGTAGAGTATTTAGGAATTGTTTGTTAGCGAGAAAAAATAAGACACCTTTTTAAAAAATGAAATAAATGAACCCTAATCAACCTGTGCTCCATCGAGTCTCTTGGGATGAAGATCCTCTAAACTTTTTTCCTCTCCGCTATCAGAGATCGAACGAGCAATGTGGCTTTGGCAAATTAGTCGTGGGAGCAGTAATAGGAGAAGTAATGTCGGGTGGCAGGCTCCGAGCCGTAAGTCGCACGAAATAAACGAAGGAACCGAGGGACTTTGCGGCTACTGGAGACCTGTATTACATATACATATACATGTATATATGTATGTACAAGTGCGCCATCCATGCCCCACCGTCAGCAGAAGCAGCCTGTGGGCTTCGGAGGACCCCGTATTCCTTGCAGCGCAGTGCTGGACCGCCCGCACGGGAAACGGTAGAGCAGTTAAGCCTCGGAAAATTGAGTGCGCATCCCCCCGAAAAGAGCCACAGCGAAAGCCATCCTCGCTGCCTCCCTCTGCTCTGTGGCCGCGTGGAAAACGCCACTCTTCCGTACGGTCTGCTGGCCGAATATCCCGGGTCTGTTGGACCAGCGGGTACCACCACCAAAGCCACCGGGCACTGCCGAGAGAGAGAGAGAGAGAGAGAGAGAGAGAGAGAGAGAGAGAGAGAGAGAGAGAGAGAGAGAGAGAGAGAGAGAGAGAGAGAGAGAGAGAGGACGAGACTGAACAGACCGCACACGAAAGTCGTGCTAAACTTTTGTGGAGCAATCCGTTGCTCACCCGCCTTTTTCTCTCCGAGCCTGTGCGCAGCTCGATTTCTTCTTATTCTCCTATTTTTGCTTTTCTGATCCTCGGCAACTCTTTACTTTCCTCGCGAAACTATATTTTTCCATTCAGACGGGCTGTTCTCGAAGAGCGAGCATAACCATCTCATCCGTTCTTGCCTCTTCTGTTGTATAACATTTCTTCTTTTTTGTATTCTTTGCGGTAAGCAGAGGCAACGGTGTATCGACCTCATCATACGAGATATGCGGAAGTTTTATTATATGTATTATAAAATATTATGAAAAAATGTTTGTAGCCGCAGCCTCGTTTCCCACAAGGAAATTAATGTTCGTAAAGTTAACGCTTTACGTACCGGTGTATCGCTCAGCGAGACACCGGTATTTGCCAAGGCGCAACCTTTGAACGATTGGAGTAGCAAGTTAACGGGCTAAAAAAAATCTGAGAAAATTCACAGACGTACCTTGAAGTGTTGTTTTTTTGATGACGCAGAAAAAAATGTATCACGAACACCCGTATCGTTTTTGTGCTTAAAAGAAGGCACAGTAGTTTGCGATTGGCAAAAAGTCCCCGGAACCTGAAGGGTTAATGAAATCAACGTTGACGAACGAAAAGGAAGTTTATTTTGTGTTTATTGAACTTTGATTGTTCGGTCGTCCAAGGTCTGTCGGATTGCTTGGAACCTTAAGATATGAATTTGTTGTGTCAACGCAACGATTGTCTGCTCGACCTTTCTATTTATGCAAAGCCCTTTTCCTGTCTATTCTTCGCAATTTCCGCCTCGCTAGATTTGCCTCCGTCGCGGTTTTATTTCTATCTACAATCGTCCGGGCCGTTCCAATTTTCGCGACGAATGCACGGGAATGTGGATAAACCCGAAAAGTAGAGCGGAGGGAAGGAATTCTTATTCCATCTACTCGGATATTTCTTCGGGGTGTCCGGAGCGAAACAAACACAGACACTCGCGCGCGCACACACGCATACGGAGCAAGCGTGCTCCTCTTACCTTCCCTTCCCATCACCGCCCGGAAACGCAAATACCCGAGTGCTTACCTAAGTGGCAAGTTTGTGCGAGAGTGCGAGAGAGAATTAAAGCAACGGGCGTCGCCTACGGGAAGTCGGGGCGCCGGGGAGAACGAAACGGGAGATGGAAGTTCTCGCATGGAAAGTCTTCCGAGGATTACCCAAACCCCCCCCCCCCCCCCCGCCCCTCGTCTGGACTGATAGTACTACTGGATGCTGATGCACTGAGCGAATTGTGACGGGAGTTTGGGATTTAGTTTTCAACGACACGATACTTGTATTCGACGAACACGACAAAAGGCCGAGCTGGGTAGATTTTCGGAAGCATGATTTTACGTACCACCCGATAGGGGAGAGCGGGGCAAAATGGGACAGTGGGGCAAGACGGGATAATGGGGCAAAAAGCAATTTTCCAATAACTTTTGGATGGTGGCGGTGGTGGTGAGCGGGGTGAAACGGGCTTGAAAAACCGGATGTATCATTAGAACAAAATGGGGCACCCAAAAATTATGGGAAGTTGAGTTTTGCCCCCACTGTCCCGTTTTGCCCCACTGTCCCATTTTGCCCCGCTCTCGCCTATATGATGGTGTCGACTCGATATATGGAGTTTTGGTAGGTAGGCTGATTTCGGATGATAGGGCAGGTTTTTTTGGCCATAAGGATACCGGAAGTACGTCACTTCCGGTCTGAAAATCTCATTTTTCTTACAGTGACTACAGTTTATGATAAATATTTCGCGTGAACGCGAGAAATGACTTCAAGAAAATAGATATATATGCGGAGATGGGATCGTGAGCGCGAACGACCGGAAGGTGATGAGAGTACGTGGGATGAGCAGGGTTCTTCCTACGTATTCTCGATGCTCTTTCACTCGCGTCGACCAATTAGAATTACTTCGTGCGACACGATTACTTTCAACGACACGATACTTGTATTCGACGAACACAATAAAGGGCTGCACTGGGTAGATTTTCGGAAGCATGATTTTACATACCCGATATAGGGGAAGCGGGGCAAAATGGGGCAGTGGGGTAAAACGGGAAATAGGCAAAAATGCAATTTTCCAAAAAAAATTTAAAAGCTCCATTTTACCCCATCGATACATCTGGATTTTCTGCCCCGTTTTTGTCCCACTGTACCATACAGAAATTATCGGAAAATTGCGTTTTGCCCCGCCGTCCCATTTTGCCCCGCTCTTCCGTATGTTGGTTTCAACTCGCTATACAACGGTTTCGTAGGTAGGCGCATCGTGTAGGCTAATTCCGAATGATAGGTCAGGTTTTTTTTTTGCGACAAAGATATCGGAAATACGTCACTTCCGGTTTAAAAATCTCATATTTCGACCGAAAGTGGCGTATTCTCGTAAATCTTCGGAGATGACACGCGATGCAGTTAACGGGCTGTCGGTGTATGCGTATTTTTTTTTTTTATAAAAGTAGAAACTCTCCGTGTTGCGTCGCTCAACCGCACGCTGGACTAATCACCTCGAGCGTACAAAGTTTTACGAGTTCGGACGAAGTACGTGCGTTAAAATATATAATGATATTCGGTGAATATCACCGCAAACCTCTCCAGTCTTATCCCGAAAATTACGCAGTTGAATTTGCTCCCCGCGCGCGACGGCTCTCGCGTTGAATGAGAATCATCGTCATTAGTTCCAACGGTGAATGCGGCGCGTGGAAAGACTTGACGAAACGCTCGCCGCGTCGAATCCGGATTCGGAATGAAAATTGTATGAACCCGGAGACCACAGAACACTTCCATACAACGACATATATAAATCGACCACCACAAACTCTATGCGTGAGAAAGAAACATTTGAATTCATTCGTAATTTGGATTAATCTGATCTATTCCATTCTCGATTCAATTTTTTTTTTTTTCGAACAATCCATCCCAACAGTTTTTTCAACGGCTTACGAAAACAATTTCATTTATTCTCGTCAAAGTGATTGACGATTGGTACACTGATGAAAAAATACGGCTGAATCAATTAAACATTCGGGCAGGGACTTTCAAATAAATATTTTGTTGGTACAGCTAAAAGATTGGTTAGTTCAAAAATGTTTTGGATAATGTTTTTGAGGTCTTAAAATATTTTGCTAGCCATAACTAAATAGTTATTTCAACGTCCCTGCCCGAATCTTTAGTTGTTTTAACTGCATTTTTTATCAGTGTATTTTAATACCAATGAATGGATAGTAAATTGGGAGGAGCGGAGGGGGGGAGGGAATTGATGGTTCCTAACTACGAGGGTAGTGAGTTGAGCTGGCTGTGCTATAGCGACAAATATTCACCTTGCATCGGACAGATTATAGCCGATATTAGCTCCGTCGGTATCAGAACTTTCTAACGAGGGATTTGGATACTATAAACTTGCGGAGGTACCGGAAGGGTGGCCTGGTCCGTGGATGATCCGAGGGGTAGCGACTTGGTGACAGGGACGGAGAGTACGATAAGAAGAGGATGAGGATGACTTGTGCCGCACAGAAACGCGGCATCCCAGCGGGAAGCGATAATCCGTACGGTTCGCCGACGATAATTAAAGTTTGCCTTCGAACGTATAGGACCCAGTCGAAGGGGCTTCCTCAGCAATGTGTGTGTGTGTGTGTGTGTGTGTGTGTGTATGTAAGGATGAGGGCTAATACTGAAGTACGCTGCAGACTCCATCTACTATCTAGTGGATGAGTACCAAGGGGTCCATCGCGAGCAGCGATTCTGTGCTCGCGACCTCGCAGGAGCCAAATAGGAGAGCTTCCTTGGTCGTTCAACCGTAGGGGCCGTATCTATAAATATCACGAAAGATACCCAAATCCCTCACGTAACGTCAACCTGGGGTCCTCAGCGTCACGGACATAAAGACGGAACTCGATCCTTTGAAAAGCATCATAATTGCCTTTAAGACTGAGCGCATCACGTCTTTCACCGACCCGGGCCCAGTCGGTGACAAAAACTGTAATCAACTTTTTCACGGGTTACTTCTACTTTTGAAATTTTCTAATTAAAAAAAATTAAGACTGGCCCCAACTGACCGATATGTGACCGACGCGCTTGTAGCTCCGTCACGAGCAGCTTTCCTGTGCTCGCGAACGAACAGGAGCCAAATAGGAGAGCTTCCTTGGTCGTTCGACCGTAGAACCTGTATCTATAAATATCACGAATGATACCCAAATCCCTCACGTAACGTCAATCTGAAGTTCTCAGCGTCACGGGCATAAAGACGGAACTCGATCATTTGAAGAGCATCATAATTGCCTTTAAGACTGAGTGCATCACGTCTTTCCCCACCCGACCCGCACCCGGTCGGTGACAAAAACTGTAATCAACTTCTTCACGGGTTTCTTTTAATAAAAAAAAATGTATTTGTTATTAAGACTGGCCCAAACTGACCGATATCTGACTGACGCGCTTCTAGCCCCATCGCTTAGTGATAGAAATTTCGAGGTCGTACATCAGACTCTAATAGGGCCTCGAAAAGTTTTTGTGACGGTCAGCCGTAATGATCAAGATTTCCACAAGCGCTCCCCAGGAGTCTGGCCAGCGCTGCGCCAGTAACCCGGAATGTAACCGCCACCCAGACCAACTCCCACGTATGTCGCCGTTCACCATCGTGATCCCATCGAAGACAGAAATGTCCAGTTCCACGATGCTTCTCGATTGGAAATTGCTGGTTTTATTTTTATTTTTCGGCTTCGCTCGAGCGCCCAATTTTTTTTAGAAAGCAGACAGGAACGTGTAAAATCGTCAGGAGCGGTGCCGTCAGAAGCACCGAGCGCGTAACGCCCGACTCCATTAAGGTCGTCGTTGCTCGCATGCGATCGGCCCACTTTCGATGTCCCTCGGAGCACCCGAGATCCTCCCGTGCAGCCGGGCATTTGTTAAGGCAAGAGAAATCGATGCGACAGAGCACAAGTGCCTCAAGTACACGCTGCACGAAGGGAAAGACCAAGATCCGAGCGTGTATTCTTCGTGAGTTTATCGTCACTCCGCACCCATACGCGGTCATCCTGCTCCTCCAGATGATCGACATAATCGTCGAGTCGATCCAAAATTTTCGGAGGCGCGACGCTCTCGAAACTTTCATTAATTCTCGATGCGGGACTAATTTATGTTCTTAAATATACAGTCCACACGTCGCTAATTGTATTTCGTAATGTATATACATATATATATTTCTGCCTCCCATACTCAATTATAAAAAAAAGTGCGCGCGAGCTGCTCGCACAGAGCAGCATCGGGAATGTGAAAGTACGCCGATATTAGGTAAAACTCTTTTAGTCGCGGACAAACTATAGCGTGAACGCGAGAAATGACTTTAAAAAATATATATATATGTATGTCGAGATGGGATCGTGAACGCGAACTACCGGAAGTTGATGAGAGTACGTGGGATGAGCAGGGTTCTTCCTACGTATTCTCGATGCTCTTTCACTCTCGTCGACCAATTAGAATTACTCCGTGCGCTTTGCAATCCCGTTCTCGGCGCGGTATTCCCCCGGCGGTGAGAGAGCTATAAGTCGCTCTCGAGACTTTTCCTCCTCCCGGTTCCGTACTCCTTGTTCTCTCGACGAGGAAATCCTTCCCGAGTGCCTCGGCCAGCTCTCTGATGCAGGGTCCCGAATGAGCGCTCTCCTGCCAGGGGCGGGGATTTACCTTGGTACATTTTAACGGCATTCGCGCGAACAAATTTCCGAGGCTCTTTCTCCCGCACGGCTCCCTCATAATCGGAAGAAACGCGGCAATAGTTTCCGCGCCAACAATCTCCGCGCGGCTTTCACGGGTGACAAGGGTGAATGGGAAATAAAATTGAAAATAAAAATAGAGCATCGATGCGAAATGGAATCGATATTTTTAAATCGTCTTTACTCCGTGAAATATCGATAACGTTCCAGAGCCAATAAGAAAACAACTACAGCAAGGACGGAACAGAATACCCGGAAAATTTGATATTTTTATATTGCTCCACCGAATTCTCGATTATTTGGGTAAGTCCTTCTCTGAGAAGGCTCCGTCTCTTATTTCCAAGCTTTATTATGGTCACGGTAGAATACACGAGGGGAAAAATACTCTTTTTTCTGGAAATTTAAAATTTCTACATTGATTCCTCCCAATAATTATTCTCGCTCGTCGATGTACCGTATCGAACGAACATCACTTCTATCCTGTGACAGGAAATTTTTGATGAAACGTTACTCGACTTCAATTGCGCTCGTTTCAACTCCTAGAACGCTAATGCAGGAAATCTGTTTTGTCAAATATAATTATTTATCTTAATTGTTGTTTTCCATGCCGTTCATACAAAAGTCTTTATCGTAATTGTCAATTGTATAGATCTTTATTCTCATCGAAATCAGGCAAAGTGTCGACGAGTCAAGGGGAAGAGCTGAGCAGCGCGGTCCATCTGATTCACGGATTTGAAAAGGCCGCCCTATGACGCGTCAAGCGCATTCGACTCTTTATTTTCCCGCCAATGAAACATTGGATGTACACGAGACTTACTTCATTACAAACATACCGGCAGAGCTCACCAGGTTGATAAATACATATATGTAGAAGTCGATTCCGAGTGAGCTAAATAATCAAAACTTCTTTGGGAAAATGGTCTTTAATGGCAATCACAATGTTTCAGTTTTGTAGCTGGTCGTTTACTAACATGAAACGAACTTAGTTCGAGCTGCTGCCAGGCAGCGGTCTCGTTCATTTGTTAATCTTTAGGTTCTCTAGGAATCCACCCCTGCATATATTTTGATATTCTGTTGCAATTAGCAACTGTATTTCTCAACGATGTTAGAGCGACTCGACGTTGCTGAAAAATCGTTCAAGATTCACAGCAAACACAACAAAGCGGTTTCCATTGTTCCAGACTTCGTAGTTGACTGAGCCACGGCAGGGTTGCGCCGTGCAATGCGTGCACGATCGAGTTTCTCTGAGGAACTCTCACTCGAGCGACTCTCGTCGACCTCGAGACGGAGCATACCTACTTCCGAGCTCTACTTGCGCCGGATCGTCGTACGGAAGGTAGACCGTCTGCATTATAACGCAAGAGAATCTTCGTGAACTCTCGTCTTGCGAACGCACGCAACTGGCTTCGTAGTGGTTTGCAGAAGCCGTAGGAAAGCAAAACTCGAGACACACGAAGAAAGTCTCGGGATCGCTAACGAAACTATACGGAGAACCGACTCTATTCCTCCACGTTCACTCCTTCGACCTGTCTGTCTTATCCTTGTATCTACCAGCATAATACCATTATTCAACGGCCCGATTGTTCGTGCTTAATTTCTTTTCTTATCGGGAACGGATGCTCAATAACAGGATGAAGGAAAATACAAAATCGTAATGCAAAGCCTACCAGATTGAGAATTTGCCGAAATTAATCGTAAGTTAGAAAACGAATCAAAAAAAGAATAAAAAACATTGTGCAGTATAAGTTCCTTCACTTTCCAAATTTGAACACGATACCTCCATGTTTACTCGTATTAGGGCGTTTTTAGTCATTTTTCCAATGAATCCAAAATTTTATAAAATTCGATTGCTTGGATAGATTTCAGTCAAATTCAATACTAAAAGTTATTGATCGATATACTATGTTTCAAGATTGTTGCTCGATATCGACAAAAGCTACTAACTAGTAGCCTTTTTTTCAAAAGATGGGAAAGAAGAATATCCAGTAGTGTGGCACTAATCAAGAATCCAATTTGGTCCACATGGTTCGGGCCATAATTTTGGAACATTTGGTATTTGGTATCGGGGATCAGGGACAATTGGCATCCGTAAATGGGGCTATGGAATGCCAGTGAGAGAAGACGCGAAATAGGTCGGTTAAACCAACAGCTGGAATAACGCGTCGGAGCATCCTCGTGCGCTCTGGCTGTTACTATTTCGAGAGATAAGGACAATATTAGTCGGAGGGTCGTCGAAGCAGAGCCAATTTACCTCCCGTAGCTGCCGTACGTTAATATACGCGTACAGATTGCTTTATCCACGCGGACGTATAGATGTCGTACCATAAATGGACGAGGGACGTGTACACCGGCTACACAGTACCCTCGAGCTCTGTCGCCCCGTTTCAGGCACCCTGCGGGTCCTCCGAGGCTCCGACGTTCTCGTGATATCTTCTGGTCGCTCGGGACCATTATCGTTAGCACCCACGCTTTCTCACGTCTACTTCCCCGAGACGCAATATCGTGGCAATAATGTCAATGGTCAGCAGGACACAGCCACGGCAAATCGAAGGATTAGCTTTCCGGAACTAAGACTCGTCGAGCAAAGAACGTGCACTCCGAGCGGGGCGAGGAATGTTTTTTTTTTCCACTGCTTTATAAGATTTTTTTTTCGTGTATAACATCTAGAAAAAAAGATTTATTAAAATCGAATAAATTTCGATCCTCAAATGACGTTTATTATGATCAAAGGAATGTTTACTTGCCTTGGCAAAATCCTTATTCGGTTCAGATAACGGCTATTCTTTAGCGTAAGTAAAACAATTTATTCATAGATTTGTACTTTAAAATAAAGGTTTATTCGCGGCAAAGGAATCATTGATTTGACGCCAAGACAAACGCGGTTATTACCCGGTAGCGCACATTACAGAGTCGTCAACGCATCAATCGTCTGAAAACATCCCTCTCTGATGGTAAAAGACTACATTTATTCTTCACGGAGAGCCGCTGTATTTTAATACAAAGGCAACTCATCGGTTTGTTTTTATGAAAGTTTGTTTACTTCAAGCTGTGTACCTCGATCTCATCGTGCTTGTGGACTGAGTCCTCGAAGAACCAACATCGAGATCGGTTATGTTGAATGTTATGTTGAATGTTAAAATGGGGCAGTGGGGCAAAACGGAACAATAGGGCAAAACGCAATTTTTCAACAAATTTTAGACGCCCCATTGTGCCCGCTCTTGCCTATAGCTAATGCGTGACGTGATTAGTCAAGTCGTGCGTCGATAACGAATCTGCATGATTATTGAATAATAAAACATTGCTTGTTAATGCTTCGTTGATACTAAAAATGACATGCAACAAAAAATTCGTTTCTGCGTCATTCATGTATCACATTATTATAAATAAAAAAAATTATTTGGCATAATTATCTGTTCATTAGTTCCAAATAAACATTATTAAATAAAAAGAATAATACTATCAAGCAAATAAATATGTTAGAAATTAATAAACGCTCTATTAGGTTATGAAGCGAATAAACATTGTTATTCGTTCTCAATACATTTTCTTTGATAGGAATAAGCTTTTTTCTGGGTGCACGAGTCTGCTTCTATTTGCGGAGCGGGCGTAATAATTCGCGGGAGGCGAAACGGTAATAACCGAAGGAACGCGAGATCGACGGTTAGGACCGCTTGATTAACGCCCGAATTGTCAAATTTATCCTTAATTAAAACAATTTCGTCGCGGGAGAAAGGCGCGAAGGAGAGACCGGGATCGTTTATGTATTCGGAGCGAAACCGAAAATGTCACGCAATTTGAGTTGCCGGGCGCGGGAGAGAGGTGGGCTTCGGGACGGAAAAAGAGTTATAACCGAGGGTTAACGACGATGAGTTTTGTCGCGCGCAAACGCTTCAGGAAAGCCAAACGCGAACGATCATAAATAACAATACATTTTTTTTCTTTTTTTTCCAACCGGTCCCGAAAGCGATATACAGAGAGCAGAAAAAAAAATTTGTACGCATAAACAATAAAATAAAATAAAGTGCGAGCCCATCCGTTCTCGGGCCGTGAAAACGATTATTAATATTGTATTTTCGAGCCGCGCTTCCCCGTCCCCGCCGCTCCGTTTTGTTTCGGGCGAACGAGCTCGAGCGTTCATGCAAATTTCGATGAATGCCTCGGGAAATAATTCACCGACGGAACATAGTTTTCGAATTGCGAAATAGCGCTTTGCCGGCTCGTTTGTGTGAGCGAACTATTGGCCAACCTATACGTACACCGAGCGACTATGGGATTTAACCCGACCTCTCCTCCGTGTCTCCGTGTTCAGCAGTTTCCGCATTATTTAATATCACCGATATCTCCGGGGCCAACGAAACGCATGTGCGTTACGAGAGCCCGCCCGACGAGAACACGCGAAACGGACGCGCGTCCGCGCGGGCGGTACAGCGGATTCTCCTCGCAGAGCGGAATAAATATACGATCGACGAGGGGGCTGCGCGCCGGGCTGCAAATATATAGTGCACGGACGGTGTCAATGTTTATACGCCACCCTCTGGACACACGTTATGCCCCAACACGCTCCTGTCCTCCATAGTTAACGAATTACGTTTTCCCCTCCCACGATATAATAAATTGTTCATACACACGCATGTACACGCCAGGGTTAAATTCACGATCGGTATTTCCAACAGCTCCGCCTTCCCCGGCACGTGCGGGTGAATCGTCACAGATCATTCGATTCGGCGCAACACGCTCCGGGGGTGTATCAATTTTTTTTTTTTTTTAATCGACTTATCGGGTGATTTATGAGTTGGTTTTTTTTTTATTGCAGTCGCGCATGATCGACGAATGTTGGACCGTCCGATCGCGATATCGATGCCCGCACACACACGCTCTCGTTTGTCGAGTCGCAGATTCTTCATCGGTGTTGGCAAATATGCAGATAAAAAAAAAACTATCTGTGCAGCCGAGCGATGGAACGACGTTATGGCCTGAGGAGTGATGACTCTGGGTGTTATAAAAAAAATGAGTACCGTTAGGGAGATACAGATTTAGCAGATGGTGTATGGGGTGTATTCGGGAGGGGGGGGGGAAGGGGATTTACGGTCTCTGGTGCAGTATTCCATCCAACACGCGGAGCTCCCTTCCTCTCTCGCGCATATCTGTTATTCGTCCTATTTCATCGGATGCCGGGCCATTACTCTGCCCTCTCGATCGCACACTATGCATGACTTCGACAATAAAAATAACGCCCGAGCCTCGCTGTCGTTACCTCTCGAAGTCGTCCCGACGACTATAAATTTCCTTCCGGCACCGGCGAACGGTGACAACTCTCGCGTCCTCTTGCCCCATCCAGCCGGGGATTCCTCTCGTTTCACGTGGAAATCTTTTCGCGTCTCCGTTGAAAACTACGGGCCGAATACCCAATCAGTCGCTCGGTAAGCCTTCGCGGCTCGCGCGATCGCAAGGCCTTATTGCGCTCGAAAAAAATAATATCAATGACTCAAGTAAAATTCGCTTGCGGGCTGCCAAAGAAAAACATTGTTATTTCAATTCTTACAATTGCATACGGGTTGGAAAGGATAACATGTCACCTTGGCAGTCTTGCCGTCGCCGTTTCAACGTCATATGGAATCGTAAGAATTTAAAGTAGAATTGAAATAACAATTTTTTTCTTTGGCAGCCCGCAAGCAAATTTTTTTCAGTGTGCTGTATCGCCGTATCGTAACTCTGCATCTGCCGCTCTTATTCTTATTTTTAATATTTGCTTTTAGTAAACGTCGCTGAGTTCGCCGTGCGCACTGTTAGTCTTCCCTTTTTGCAATTATTATTGTCTTTACGTATCTGCCGTTCCGACACTGAAAAAAAAAACATCAATGACTCAAATAATATTCGCTTGCGGGCTGCCAATGAAAAAAAATGTTATTTCAATTCTACTTTCAATTCTTACAATTGTATACGGGATTGAAAGGATGACATGTCACCTTGTCAGTCTTGCCGTCATTATTTCAATATCATACGGAATTGTAAGAACTCAAAGTTGAATTGAAATGAGAATCTTTTTTCTTCGGCAGACCGCAAGCAATTTTTTTGTTTTCAACGCATTTCTACTGCTCAGGTTCTTCAGGTATTCGTCCCGGGACATAATACACAGGACATCTATCTATGGCACGTCTCTCGCACGCTCATCATCGCCGACCATTTTTCGACGTGCAAAAAAAAATAATCCTCCACATTCGTTTGAAGCTCGGAGCGAGCCGAGCAAAACAATACTCGCGAGAGTAGAGGACGAGGCTACGGTAATGACACGTTATTATCGCGATGCAGCATGGAACGAAATAAAAACACGCGTTCGGCGGACATAATGGTATGTGCGGGGGCATGCACGAGTTCCCTTCGTCGTCCATTATATCGCTAACGACGAGCGATGAGCGAGCGGGACGCGGCACGCATATGCATACTTTAATGCCAGTGCTCGGTCCCGGCTCTTCGAGGTTCGAGGCTCGCTGGATGTGTTCCCGGTGCTCGTGGCGATCCACCTCCGTCCAGCACGCGCGACTCCTCGACTCCTCTCCGGTACAAATACGTATGGGATTGTTGAAGAACAGCGGGGGAGGATGATACTGCGATAGCGGGAGCCGAGTCGTGCGGTGGTGTTGCCAGGTGATGACGGCTTACCGCGATGTGTTTCTCTGCTTGTTTACAAGTTAACTCCTCGCAGACATGCAATTTCCTACCGAACGGCGTTTCAGACGACGCAAACGTTACGGCCGGCTCGTAAACGCTGAGCGGATGATCCGTTCATCCTTGCCTGGACGAGGTACACGCAGTTTGGGAATCTCTGCGTCCCGGATGAGTATTCTTAAAGTTTGAGGTATTAGAAATATGACGCGTAAATTTTAGATAGAAAGTCGTTAAATTGTGGAAGGTTGTAGGAGCGATTAGGACGAAAAACCTTCAATCGAGGTCTTTATTAACCGGGACGTTGTTTAAAAAAAAAGATTTTTATTATGTTATTAAAGATTGAAGTATGAATAATATTGCGAGCAAATTTCATGTCGAAATTACAAAAATTATGAAAGTAGTGGGGAATTGGCTGAACGACAGTGGAGCGACTGGACAGCTTAGTGCGAGATTGTCTCCAAACATAGTCCTCAAAATCGGTGCCCCAAATATCTTGAAAGCGACTCGACCGATACCGTTCACATGTTGACGCGATGTTGTTGAATAGTGTGCTTCGTTGACTATGTACCATTTTTTTAACTGAAGTGCATTTTTTAAACAAAAGATCAGAATGATTGAAATTTACGTCAAATGCCGAATTTAACACTGGTGTGAGAGAGCTTCTGGAGAGAATATGGATTATATGCGGAAGGGTCAATAGCGGTGATCCGTTCATCTTTGCTCACCTAAAGTAGGGGAGAGCGGGGCAGAACGGCATACCGGGGCACGATGGGACCGGGGCATAATGGGATTGGGGCAAAATAGGATAGCAAAAAATTGAGTCTCCTGTATGATGAGATTGGGGCAAAATGGGACAAGGGAAAATAGCTTGGCGCGAGACGATTGGATTGGGGCAAAACGGGACCGCGGCAAAATGGAATAGGCGAAAATGAAACGTCGCGGCACACTGGAATTGGGGCAAAAATGGAGAAGGGAAGAATGTGTGCCTCGGCGCGATGGAAAACAGCAGAGTAAAATGAAGTAAACGACCACTTTTCCCTTGTCCCATTTTGCCCCGATCCCGTTTTGCCCCAATTCCGTCATATGGGGGTCTCCATTTTATGCTATTCCATTTTGCCCCAATCCCATTATGCCCCGGTCCCATCGTGCCCCGGTATGCCGTTCTGCCCCGCTCTCCCCTATACTAATTTTGGGGTTCCACGATTGTTGGATAGGGAAAGTGAAAATAATGTTATTCGTGTTTCATCTGTGCGCAATATGCGAGTTATCTAAGTACACGTGCGGTAAATGGGAAATGTCGCGCATTAAAAGTTTTACTCTTTTTCGCCCTATCGCGCACCTGTTATTTCCGCCCGGTGCGGCGCGATTTACTCGCGGTACTTATCGTGGCGCCCCGCAACAGCCTATACCTATGCGCGAAAACAGCGGGGGAGAATATAGATGAGCTCCGCGGACGGGTCAGACGAGAACGGGAACAAGGAAGAAACTTCCTGTCCGGTGTTCCAAGTGCGAGGAGAATTTTCCTTGCGAGTGGAAACTTTTGCTCCGGAGGAGTTCAACTCACCGGGGTGACAATCACCGGTCATTCATGGCGCTTCGTCTTTTTCGAGATCCCGAAACGCCGACAGCGTTGAGACGGGCTGGAACTTTTCCTTCTAACGCCGGGGCGCCGAAACGAACACTGAAAAAAAATTTGCTTGCCGGCTGCCGAAAAAAAAAATTTGTTTCAATTCTAATTTCAATTGTTACAGTCTATATGATATTGAAACAACGATATTGAAACAACGACATCGAAACAACGATATCGAAACAACGATATCGAAACAACGATATCGAAACAACGATATCGAAACAACGATATCGAAACAACGATATCGAAACAACGATATCGAAACAACGATATCGAAACAACGATATCGAAACAACGATATTGAAACAACGATATTCCATATGATATTGAGCCACCTTGGCAAGACTGCCAAGGTGACATGTTATTCCTTTAATCCGGTATGGAATTGTACGAATTGAAACATTTTTTTTCTTTTGCAGCCCGTAAGCAAATTTCACTCGAATCATTCATACTTTTTTTCAGTGAAAGTTGCGACGATAAAAAAAGTTAGAGCATTAGAGCATATTCATCGAGCGGCAAATCACGATTATTCGAGAGGTGGATTATGAGTCACGATTGCGAATTATACAATCGGTGAATTAAAAAAAAATCGAAGAAATTATGTCAACCTCGGGGAGAGTAACAATGAAAGGTTCGATGACGACGTTCGCTCTGCTCGTTTTGATATAACGCTGCAGAAACAGAGAAATGTTCGGAGCCGCACCACTATGGCGCTGCTAGGTCGCTCGAGCGAGTTACGAATTCCAGCAATTAAGCAACGCATCGTCGAGTCGGAGGAATACAATATTTAATTGCACCATCGTGAGCGAGACGAACGCTTCGTACCTTTCCTGGTGCTCCAGCTAGGATCTCTCGTCCACCGCGAGATATTCGTCATTACTCGACACCGGCGCTTCGCGTGCCAAAGACGTTTATGGGTGGTAATTGAACGTATGGCGTGAGGAGCGGCGTCAACATAACTCAAGGAAGAAGCACTCAGCGGCCGCAAACTTGAGGGATTAGTCCGTGCCCCGCGGGAATGCGCGTAATCGTCGTGCTCCATCATCCGCAGAGATGAGGAGCGCGACGTGAGGTGTTAAGGCGTGCCCGAAAAACAAAATCCTACTCTACTCACAAATGTAATTGCAGATATTTCAGTAGATCGGTGTATCGCAATGTTAAAAAATTAATTTGATAGTATTCGAGGGGGGGGGGGGGGGGCGAAGTAAAAGACAGAAAGCCTAACTGGTAACAAGTATTGGTCGATTTTTGGTAGCAGTTTTATCTTTGAACTTCTCGAACCCGATTAGAGTAACATAAACAAGATTTTAGATTGTTCTGCGGAAAGAAGTTCGCAAATTATTCAAATTTATTGATATAAATTTTACATTTTATTTAATTATGTAATATTAATATTAGGGCTTCTGGTGGGTCACAAGCTCCCGTTGAGAGTGTCTCTAAAACTTTCTTAGAATAGGGACTTAGAATAATCAAGACCAAGGCAGGGGCCCAAAGGGACATAGAATAATTAAGCTAGGGCAGCTCCCTTCCAGTGTTTTCTGGGACCGCCTCCCAGGGTAAACGGAGAACTCTCTTCTGGTTATCCAGGGGAACTCCCGCCTGGGCACCCCCAGGTTAGGGGCAGTGTCATTTGTCTCCGGTCGTTTATCACTGACCCTGTTATTGACTCCTCTTCTGACCCTATTATTGACCACCCGAATCTTATTATTGATTGTTGACTCCCCCCCCCGCCCCCCTCTATTATTGACCGCCCGTAACCCTATTATGGATCCCCTCTGACTTTGTTAGTGACCCTCTCACGCGGCGATGAAATCTTTTCATGTTATAGAAAGATATACAACATAAGGTTTTATATTATAGAAAGATATCTTTATGTTATAAAGATAATATAATAATGATCTACTTTCTGTGGCGATTTTTCTCTTCGATCACTCCACTCGCCTACCCGCTTAGAGTCACGTCATCAAAAAGTTAGAAATGAAAGAAAAAATATGATTATTGTATATATCTTTATAACTTAAAGATATCTTGCTATAGCATAAAAAGATTTCGTCACCACTACTGCCGCATCAGAGGGTCAATAACAGGATCAGAGGGGATCAATAAAAGGGTTAGGATCGGTCAATAATAGAGTGGGGGTCAATAATCGATAATAAGGTTCGGTGGTCAATAATAGGGTCAGAAGAGGAGTCGATAACAGGGATAAACGACCGGAGTCAAATGTCACCGCCCCTAACCTGGGGGGTGTCCGATCGGGGGTTCCCTTGGATAACCAGAGGACGTCCTCAAAAAGTTAAAAATGAAAGAAAAAGTTATATGCACGAAACAATCGAAGGATATTGAGGTTGCTCCGCGGAGAGAAAATCACAAATTTGTTCGTAAACTCGAGCGACACAACTTCGTCGAGTACTTCGCTTAATATGTCAATGACTGGAGCGTAAACTTGGCCGGAAGTCTCTTTGCGAATATAAGAGGGGTGGGCCGAGAGCGAGGCGAGTTCGTGGCAAAGTCCCGTCTGGTCCTTAAACTCCCGTACTCCCACGAGATGGTAGGTAGGTAGGTATTAATCGACCTACGACCCACCATATCTTCCACGGGACTTCGAGCTTATGCATAAAGATTATTTGAGCTCGGTTAAAGGGAGCTCTCCCCCTCCCCTCCCTCGTTCTTCGCAAGTATGCAAAGTACATTCGGAATTTTTAATCCTCACTGTTCTCCGATGCGCCAGATTCCTGCAGGAATCTCGGTGGCATGGAACATGAAATATACAGTAGATGGACAGCGGAGAAGGGGAAAAAAAATTAAAAGCTCCACGAGAGGTTAAAGAGAATCGCGGGGGAGGAAAAAAGTTTCCGGTTGCTTCGGTTTTCGTACGATTAGCCGGAGGCGAGACTTCCGCATTTCTTCCCAGACGGAGAACAACGCCCCGGCTTCTTCTCTCTTTATTTCCACCTCTCTCCGCATCTCCCCCCCCCCCCTCATCTTCCTCCACTGCTCATAACTCACTCTCGACTACTGTATTATGTACAAAACCTACAATTTAAGCGCGAACTTTTGTTTCACCGACAGTTTCGACGTTCAAGAAAAAAAAAACATAACTGCCTCACATTCCTTAGTGACAATATATATTTGTTTGTCCTTCCGCCATTTAGCTTCCAACAATCAATTAAAAAATCGCCCATCCTTGCATCACGATCGAACTTCCCAGTGAAAGGAAGTTTCGACTTTCTCGCAGCTTTCTCGTTCTTCCTATCGGGACTCGATAATTCGAGTATAAATAAAATAACCTCAGTTATTCCGTCCGCCTCTCGTCGTGATATTGGATGGCGGTTCGATATCGAATTCTCTCTCCCGTCGGCGGGAGGGCTTCGTCCGTGTTTTGACTTACGTAAGATAACGTCTTGCACTTTCCGCCCGCTCCTTTCGGAGCGTTACCGTAGTCCGGAAGGATCGCGGGGAATCTCCCGTGTAGAAACAAGAGAGCAAGAGCGCGGGCAGAGTAACGAAGTGTGCCTCGTCGTGGCTTCGGGCTTTGCCGAGTGTACGGCATCGAGTGAAAAGTGGCTCGTGGGAGGAGGGTGTGAGAGGTGCCTCCCGGATCGTGAGAAGGCGCCCGATCGGGATGCCGCGGAGCGAGGACTTCGATCAGGCCTTTCGAGCGAGGAGGAGACGATGGGATGGGGAACTTCCGGGAGTCTGGTCTCAGTGGGCTCCTCTCTCCAGGCAAAGGCGAAAGTCAGCGAGCGAGTGCACGAGAGCCCGTCTCGTGTGCGCCGCACGGTAAAGGAGTCCGCATGGATCCGACGTGTGTGGAGAGTTTCCTCATCCCTCGCTTCTCGCCGGAAGTACGCGGCTTCCCCGGCTCACTCACGTGCTCCTCGTGCTCGTCCCCGTTTCGCCTCACCTCGCCCGCCCTCGTTCGTGTAACGTTATTACAGAGAGCGGAGGAAGTTCGAGAGGTCGCGAGTCGATTAGGGAGTGCGCGAGAGGATCCTCGTATCATATTCCCATTACAGTCTATAATGACCGGGAAGGCACGACCCACTAACATTTATACGCGATGTGCATGGTAAAAAGAAGTTTGCACTTTTTACAACAATTTCATTGTCCACGGAGGTCCACCATTATTTATTTGTCAATTTTCCTATCATTTCAGCTACAGTTTTACAAACAAATGTACAAACTAAAATTGTTTGTGACACGAGAAATAAAAGGGCAGATTTTTATATTCAAAACTGAACAAAAGAGTTTGTCGCTTATTTTTTTTAATTATTTTTTTTACTGTGTACTCTCTCTCCTTTCCGTCCACCTAACAACTTTACGTTGTTATTGTATATATAAATAAAATAAAAAATATAATAAAGAAATAAAAAATGAAATAAACAATGAAACTGGAGACACATCATTATATTCTGACAATTCGCGAGTGCTTAAATTCTGTCTGTGAGCGACGCCGTATCAGTTGGACCAGACGGCAGAAGCTGAATGGCGAGAAAGTCCTTCCTCGTCGGGCCAGTAGACTGGGCTCTCGTTCTAATCGGGCGAACTTCTGCCGAATCATTTCAGTGAAATACGTCAAACACAGCTCGGCGGAGGGGTCAGAACGGAGGCTTGCGGATGCCGCACGGGGTGGAGGGGGGGGGAGGCGAGAAGCCTTCCGCGATTCGCAACTTTTAGACAAGTAAAGCGGAGAACTCGCGGTCATAATAACGTGACTTGAACGCGGTTCACGACCGTGTACGCAACTCCGACGATAGTTTCTCGTGTGTGGTATATCTGTACGAGGGTTGTATCTACGTGCTGCACTGTCATCGCGAAACATGACAAACAGACGCCGCGACCGAGTTTCACCGGGGCAGCTGCGGCTGCTGGTGCTGCAACGAGCTCTGCGAGGCCGCTAGGAAGCGAAGTCCGCCAAGGGAGGCGAGGGAGGGACTCGCGCGAATCGCGAGGTAGATTGTAGGTGCCAGTTGCAGCCGTTCCACGAGCACGGCCGAGGTTCACCCACGCCAACATCGGTACTTAATTGGAACCGTGAAACTTTGTGTGGAAATTACGCCGAGTCAAACACTGCTTGCCAGAGAGCAAGGGAGAGACAGGGAGGAGAATAAACGAGCGACCGTTGATGTGGTAGCACACTAAACTACCCACTTGCTACGTAAGGAACACTTGGGTCGCGATCTTCGAAAGGCTGAAATGTCAGTCTTGCGAAAAGTCATCGTCGTTTAATCGTCCATCTTTCACTTTTCACTGTCCATTCATTTTTAATCCCAACCGCCCGAGAAACCTTCGCAGTACGGGTTCACAATATAAGGAGAACCGCCGAGCGTTCGCCAATTCGCGATCATCACACTGCCTGATATGATAGTTTTTAAAAAATACATAATAAAATTATGAAACAATGCTTAATAATTCGTAATGATTCGCAATTAGGGCTTTCGGTTTACAGTAGAACGCCGTTTATACGAGGTACTGTGGGGAGAACGTACGTCGGATATGCGAAATCTCGGATAACGCGGATAACAGACTCAATACAAACTTGTATTACTATTAGATATTAAAAAAAAATAACAGACTACTTTATATAAACATCAACTTTATCAGTCAATCGAGTTATTTTTTAAACCTAATTATAATTTAGTTAATTATCATTAACTTTATATAAACATAAACCGTTGACTCTAGAATCAGAACTGTTGTATTTGCAGCTCACAATATAAAAACGCAGCAAACTTATACAAGTTTAAGCGCGTATGCAACAAAGTCACCGTTACGGACTACTACGCGGTGGGCTTGCTGCTTTACTAATTTCGTCCGAGTTTTCCGTATATTATCCAAGCCTACACATCGGTTAACGCGGAGGGCTCGGATGCGTTGGGTGCCTCGGACAACGCGAAGGCTCGATTAATCGAAAGTTGGAAAAGCGAGGTTCTACTGTATCCCGTTGATGGAATGGGATTTAAAAAATGATGAGGATGATTCAACGTCGGTTGCAGCAGAACGCCCGAACGTATGTTGACTAACTGCGTAACTGATATCCCAATATTCCGCCGCAAATTTTGACGAGGCAGCCGCACTTCACCGCCGCGAAGCGCGTAAGCATCATACCCGTCATATCTCATCCCGACCGCACATGAATTGTATTCCGTGTCTACTCGTTTCCCATTTGGTATTCTGGTCTTGTTGTAGCGCGCCGTATTCTCGGTCCGGCCTCCTGTTCCATTTAGCCCCGTTACCCGTTACAATACCAAAATGGAAATCTGGTAACACGAGGGGAGAAGCAATACGCGTAATCGGAGTGTCCAAAGGGGTCTTAGTTGCAAATCGTATTCCCCGGATACAGCGTCTCCAACAGTTGTATCCGCAGTACGATCCTTGTGTATTGTGTGCGCGGTGGACATGTCGAAAGCTTTCGGGATGTATACATCCCAGACGAGTAGTTATCTCTCACGGGGCACGGTAAATAGTACACCGAAGCTTCTGGCAAATATATAACTGTGTAGGTACGCACCGGACATCTATAACGTCCACCGAGTCCCTCCCGGGGCTTATGTACTGAGGGGCGAAAGCCTAGGAGCCCGCTATACGGAGGTCGACGGGCAGGACAACCCCGAATGAAGCGGGAGTACATACTGTAGTCGTTAGCCCGGTAAACACCCATTCGGTGGAGAATACACTCCCCTCCTCAACCCCCTTGATTTCCAAGCTGTATGCAACTCACTCTCGATATTGTACTTTGCCGCTTGTGAATAGTTTACAACCAGGATGACCCGCGTACATCGGCGATCATTCGACACACCGGGGGAATATATTAATTTCTTGGAAGCGATGCTGTGAGCGCATCCGTGGCGGAGACACGCGGTGTGCTACTATAAACGGGCCCGCCTGATCAATCTGACGACCGGAAAACAATTGTCGCTTGTTCGGAGTCAATCTCCAGGCTGTGTACGGGGTGGATCATGAAATTATTGGTACCTTGAAAAATAGAAATTTCGGCAACGAAACTAGGGAAAGAATATTACGTTATTGTTATTTCGAAAGATAAGAAAAACTGGTATAAAAATAGCCTTCAGCAAGTTCATTTTTTAAACTAAATGTACTTGGCAATACATGCGAGGAGCGATTTGAATATTTGTCTGCTTTTTGCAAAGTCGACACAACGTCTATGTACATTAAGTTTGTTGGACTTTTTGTAGTATTTGTGGGTTTTAAATGTACTTGTCTCAAATTTTTTTCACCCAAGATGTACTAGAAACGATGCCGAAAAATATATCAATGTAAATGCAATGTAAACTCGTCGTAGTTCACACGACGACGTTATCTGGTCATACACCAACGCCCGTACGTCACAGACAACGTAACTTAATCGTAAAAGTCTAGAAATTCTGAGTCTCAAGCTTATCATTCCTCAAGTTTTGAAAGTTGAGCACACACTCTATACGCATAAAACTTTATGAAAATTTTCAAGTATAATTAAGGAAAATTATTGAATTAAATTTATTATTTCCTGTATAATATTATAAAAATATAATTACAGTGATTATTATTATTGTTATTAAATTGAAGAATCAAACTGGGCTCAAAAGTGTGTCTCAAAGAGAACTTGGAGGGCTTTCAAAGTCGACTTCGGAGTTCATCGTTGTTTACGTGTAGAAAGTCGCCGAAGACGATGAACTGATGGAAAATCAACGAACGATTTTCCAGGCTCATTAATACTCCACACTCTGTGGCTCTTCTGGCGCACCATCGCTGTACAGTATGGTACAAGTGTAATACGGTGGAGCGGGAAAGCTGGTTGAAGCGCAGCCGAGGTTGGCTGCGTCGGCGGGGAAACCTCGGACGTAATTGTTTACCCAGACGGTCCTCGGCAGTAGGATGGCGCCGCGGAGCTCGGTAAACACCGATTAGTGAGAAACTCACTCAATATTGCAGTTTACCGCGTGTAGCATCCTCCCTGCCACATGCTCCTTTACCGGATTCGCGGGGACGCGTGAATCTACCACCTTCCGCAAACTACGCGAAATCGATGTTATCTTCTTTTTCTGGCTCGTTCGATCTATCTTTCCCCATGGAAAGAGAGTATACATACAAAAATATAGTTTATACATATTGAATATACCTTTTCACACGTATTTTTTTATCATTCATATGTTATGTCTTATAACATATTAATTATATATTTTGTTATTGTAAAAAGTTTCATACATTATCTCCTAGCAACTAGTAAAAAAAAAAATTGACGCGTATAGGAAACTTAAATAATTTATATCCAGATATTGTATATATAATGTCAATATATTTACAGTAGAACCTCGATTATCCGAGCACCCATTATTCGAACCCTCTGTTATCCGAACTGCCGCACTGAGAGAAGGATCTAGTAAAAATTACCAATCAACTAAGAAAAATTACCATAGGACATAGCCATAGGTGGCGCCAGGGCGCCACCTATGGCAGAAAGTCTCAGAATTTCCAACAATTTTTACCATAATATTTAAGAAAAATTCTTATAAATCCGGTACTTTCTACCATAGGGGTCGCGCTAACGCTCTACTACTATAAGCTATGGTAATATCTCTCAAGTGATATAGTCGTTTTTACTAGATCCTTCTCTCAGTGCCCTGGTTCGGATAAAGTTTCTGCTATCCGAACGATTGCGTGAAATTCTCGTATCTTTACATTGTTGCGCGCTACAAACATCAAGCCAATTCAGAAACGCTCGAGCTCGCATAGACTTGCACAGAACTACCGTGCATACACGTCAGTCGTATGCGCAGTATTTATTAGTTTCTCAGCCGAGCAGATACATACGTATTCAAAATTTATTTTCGTTGATCTACTGATCTCGTAGTTCAGTGCGTTATGGATTCAACGTCCAGTCCTTCCACCTCTAAGCGTAAGCATAATGTACTTACGGTGGACAGAAAAATTAGAACCCCTTTCGACACTCGATAAGAGAGAGACCAACACATTGTTAGCGTGTTCGTATGATGTTTGCAAATGAACGATCTCTGACATAAAAAAAAATTTGCCTCCGAAAAACGTACAACTCTCTTGCGCCAAACGAGAATTGTGGACTTCATTATGAAGGTTTGAATATAATAAAAATACATGTATCACGTTATTCTTCAAATATATATCATCATTATTTTAAATATATGGGTACTGTAATTTCTCCGATATGTATCGCGCTATATCGCTTAACCCATCTTCACCTCTTCTGTTATCCGCATTTTCGTTAATCCGAACGAGCTTAAACTGTATAATATCGAGGTTGTACTGCATAATATATTTTTCGCATAGTTTCTTCCGTATGGGTTACGTCGCACGGTTGCCGAAAATTAAAATTTTGCTGAACGGTATTCTCGCCGAATTCCGGCCGAAATTCCAGAAATACGATTGAGGGAGGCGTCACGATGTAAACCCAATGAGCAATTCGGCGTTTCCCTCGAAGGTATCGTCTGCGGTATACAATATGAGAGACTCGAGTTACGCAATGGGACTCTCCCCAGATGGATAATTGAAGGGGAGAATCGATAATGCGGAACGATCCGAACCATTACGGTGTACACGCTCGCCGGGTCTGCAGCGAGAGAGGAGAGTCCCGTCTTCGGTCACCTGGAAGTGGAAGATGGGAGAGTCACGTCTCTCTCACAAGGGTGTATTATCTCCATCCGTCTTGTAGTGGCTCGATCGATTACGTCCGGAATGATGGATGCAATTAACCGCAAGAGCGGCGATCTCCTATCGTGATGCTCTCTCTGTACGGTTGTGCAGAGACCAAAGGTGGAAGCTGTGCTGCGCGCATGTATTAGGGTGAATCCGTACGGACAAGGATGTGAACTCCGAGCTTCATAAATGTCGGGAGATAATTGGGAGTCAAAGTACAAGAAACATGGGAGCCACCTTCAATCCTTCATCTATGGTTCGAATTTTATTACCTGAATTTGTGATCACTGAAATCGTCGCTCCAAATTAAAAAAAAAAGAAAATCGTAAACCAGTAAAAAGTTGGCGTTTTATCTTATTGGTAGAAGGAAGTGTTGAGAGTTACAGAATCGATTTTCGTGTCGTTGCTACTTTGTTCTACGGTTTTTATTTAATTACTTAAATGATTATCACTGGAATCGTCGCTGCGAGGAAAGGAAAAAAAGGGTAGCGTTTAATGTCATTGGCAAAAGAGATGCTCGGTGAATCTGCAAAATCGATTTTCATGCCGTAGCAGGATAACGAAAAAACGTGAAAAGAACACGACAATGGAATCGGAATTGGCACTTGGCAAAGTGCAGGTGAGCGAGGTCTCTATCGAGTGTTGAATCGATAATTGTTATTTTTGCAACCAGTCCTGAGTCCTGGTAGGGAGGCAATTACATAGTTGAATGAGATGTGCAAAAGTATTCTTTTCGAGAGTGCTCCGTTCGTGGAGTGAAGATAATTATTTCCGTAATTGCTCGTGAAAAAGTGAAGTGTACATTGCGCAAACATAATGCAGAACTCGCGAGGGTTCCTCGCACAATCGCATTTTCGTGATGAGACTTGGAAAATTAACGCTGTATTACGTTGTAAATTTTTAACGTAGCGTTAATTTTCGGGACTGCATAATCCCTCGCACTCAACGCTTCTGCGCTAAGAGAAAGGTTTTCATTTCTCCACCTCTCGATAGCCCAGAAACAAACCAGCAAACTGTTGCAAAAATAATTGCACGTAACTGTACGCGAGGTCATGTTTTTTTTTATTATTTTCACATTTATTTTCATAACAAAATTCTGGTCACTCATTAACTATCAAATGTTTCGTAGTTCGTTATATTTTCACTGCGCAAACAAAAAAAAATCGGGGCGTAATAAACGGAAGAGCGAGTATTATGCTCGTTAGTCCCCTTGCCGATTTATGCTTTATTCTCGGGGATGCGCGAAAGATAACGGCGCGGGTGATAAATCCGAGAGCCACTGCCTTGGATCCAAAGCTGCTCGCTGTATACACTGTAATAACTGCACGGCGACGTATTTACTGCCTCTCGTTTTACTTTTCGAGGTAAACGATCTTGTTATGACGAGATTTACGTGTAATATCGGGAAAACGGGAGAAGCAGCTGCCGCGTACGCGTAAATATTGCCTTACTCCTTAGAAATTTTCAATCGCACCGGCAACATGGAAATTGATACTCGGACAGGGCGAACGAAACGTTGATATTGATTTTTCGATAGCGTGCAACACGAATTGTTGTCTTCGCCTATTAGAAATACGTGTTAGAAATGCTGCACGCTTTACATGTGTTCTAAATGGCTTCATTATACTCGGAAGGATGTATTTTCCGTTCAAAAATGTATAAAACAAATTCGCCAAGAGTTTCGAGTTTTTATGAGCTCGTCGAGTTCACGGTCCGAAAATCTTAGCTTCTGGATTTACGGATATTCACTGGCTCATATTAAATTACCAATTTTCCTAGTAAAAAATGCCCAACTCGGAAGGATGTATTTTCCGTGTAAAAACGTATAAAACAAATTCGTCAAAAGTTTCGAGTTTTTATGACCTCGTCAAGTTCACGGTCCGAAAATCTTTGCTTTTGGATTAAAGGATATTTCCTGGCTCGTATTCAATTCCTAATTTTCCCAATTAAAAATTCCCAACTCGGAAGGATGAATTTTCTGTGTAAAAACGTATAAAACAAATTCGCCAAAAGCTTCGAGTTTTTATAAGCTCGTCGAGTTCACGGTCCAAAAACCTTAGCTTTTGGATTTACGGATATTCCCTGCCTCATATTAAATTCCCAATTCTCCTGATGCAATCGAAATACCTTGACATTTCCAAGTATTCTCAATTCAACCGATTTTCTCTGACACCCAAGTGGGGTTCAGTCCTGCTGGTTGTCACATTCCAGTACCAGCGAGACCAGCCAGATCCCCGCGCTTGGCGCTATACCGTGCCAGAGACGGGTTGTAACTTCCAGCCAGACCTACCCCACCTGGGCAGTGACCATCCTATCTTAATTTCCGCAAGAGGATTAATGTGACCACAGTTTTCAGAGCGTAAAAGTCCGTTGTCGGATATTATCGAAAATTTACATCGTAACCGTAGTTTATTCAGTGAATTCGACGGAGCGAAATTTTAGTTACGGTACCGTGAACAAGACGAGAAGCCGCTGCTCCCGTGCTCACTTGCCGTACGGGTCGCACCAGTTTGGTCGTTGATTTTCACTAAATTGGAGCGGACTCTCGAGACTTGGACGCCGACACGCTAGTTCGAGGAGGGTAGATGGAATACCGAGAGAGCTTGCCGGAGCTCTCTGCTCGCTCGTTCGCCGTACGATCAGAAGCGCGGAGCAGCACGAATTGAAACTGCGCTCAACTGGCTCTCGCTCCATCGCTTTCTCGCTCCCACGGGGACACGATTGGATACTGGCCGACCGTCCGACGTGGTCGTTGGACACTGGACGTTCCCCTAATCGCTCGGTAAATGGCAGACGCTATCCCAACACACCGGCCGCTCGTGGAGTTTCAACGAACGAAAATACCCTTTCGTTCGGGGATGACCCATGGGATAACGCCCGATTGGAAGGCTTTCAAGATTTGCACTATTCCTTTTCAATAAAAATTCGAGAATCTGTCCGACCCGTCAGCGCTCGGATTTCTTTCGATCAAGCCCTTTAAATCCAAAACACCTCGACACTGGAATGTCTTTCTTTTTTTTTACATTCTTCCAACACTCCACTCCACTTCAGTCTACCAAGATCCGAACAAGTATCTACCTTAGAACTTTTCGGAGTTGCCCTCACTAGTGTATCAATCCTCGGCAAAGAAATAACGAGAGTTCACATTGCACTCGTTATCGCGTCCTCGAACGTACCCATTTTCAGGCACTCACTCTTTAGAGGAAAGTGCCCATTAAAATCGCCTTCTGTACCTCAATTTTGACTGAAAATAAAAAACTTTATTAAAAATAAGTTGCATTTAGTTTTATGCACTTTACGTACTACATATACGGTATATTAAACATTTTAGAGCGACCAAAATTAAAAATTTCACTTAATTGTCAGTTTGCAAGGCCTTGAGGAGAATTTTGTCCACCCGGACGTCCGTAAGGTATGATATCGTTGGACTCCGAACAGGCAGACTTACGATGTCGAAATTCAAAGCGTCACGATGCTTTTTAGATGGGAAGTATGCGTAGGAAGTGGAATTTTTTTTCGATAGCTCTAGGCGTGTGTTTTCCTGAAAAACAGCGCGACGTGTACAGTAAAAAAAAAAATTGTTCATTTAACCAATTTTTTTTCCCACAAACGCCCACAATTATTTTCGTGATAATTTAACAAGAAATATTCATAAAGTTATCAGACATTTTTGTAAACTGCACAAGATTTTTTTGTAAAAATATCATGAAAAGAATTGTTGACGTTTGGGCACAGTAAACGTTGGTACCTACTTTACTGTGTGCATCCAGTATGTGTGCCCTCAAAGATGTTCCGAATGGAACATTTTGGGGGTCTTGGGGAGCTGAGCTCTCAACCGAGCTCCGCACTGGTTTGTTTTAATTGAAATTATTGACTTATTAAATTATGAATAACTTATCAGATAAAAACTATAAAAATAGTGAATATGGCCGACCGCGATTAGTACGCAAATCAATGGTACACGGACCATATTCACTACCTCCACCCTATTAATCGATTAATGCAATGAATACGTGAAACATCGTCCGCCCAGTCGATCGAACTCTCTCAAATCCGTTTTCCCATTCCCGCAAACTGTAGGGGAGAATGGGGCAAAACTGAAATTTCCAATAATTTTTGGATGCCCCATTTCGTCCTAACGATACATCCGGATTTTCGACCCCGTTTCGCCCCACTCACCTCACCGCCATCATCAAAAAGTTGTTGAAAAATTGCGTTTTGCCCCATTATCCCGTTTTGCCCCACTGTCCCATTTTGCCCCGCTCCCCCCACGCCTCAACCGCCCGATAATAACTTAAAAATCCAACAGCAACACTATAAAGTTCCACCTGTGTCTGTCTAATGAAACTACTTAACAATTTGGCTCAAAATCGCAGTCAGCTTATTCACGGCTCGTTTTGATGTACGAGACAAACACCCGACTCCGCATCAGGTTCGCTCATCCAGGTATAGTCGGCGCGTAAGCGCGAGAGCGGACGTTGCAGCAATTGTGCTTCTCGCGTTCCGCGAACTTCCTGCCGGGCCCGAAGCGAGGACCGGAAGTCGCGGGCGCGAGAGCGGGCGGACGAGGTGCCGGACGGGTTATACCGTGGCATTGCCTCCTGCGAGCTACAGCACTCTGCACCCCCCCCCCCCCCCCCCCCACGGTCGTCGTACCCGGTTAACTCGCTCTCGGAGTTTTGCCAAGTACTCCAGAAAGCCCCGCCGTCCGACAAGCCGGCATTGCAACTGCTGTACCAGCGTTCCCTGTACACATACAAAACATCGTCCAGAGATCCCCGTGTCCGGCAATGTCTGTTCAACAACCCCCGGCCGAGTAACACGAGTACCCACGGGAATCCCACTCCGTTCTCATTGTCCTCTCCGCGCGCCACTCGGCCGAGGGGATGCAAGCTTACCTCCGGATCCGATAAATTTATCGCAGTGCCGAGAGCCGAAAGGTAAATTCGCCGAGAGCTAAACAGTACAGTTTCAATGTAAGGAAAGTGATGAAGAAAAATTTTGCTGAATGAATTAAACGGCGCAAGTTTTCGTTACCGATTATACGAAACTCTCGAGTGAGAGTAAGGCAGAGGAACGAAGTTCCTCGGAAGTCTTGGCGGAAACTCGGTGAGTTCCTTGAGGAAAAGAGAAAAGCATCAATCAAGGGGGAAGTTGTTGCCCGGGCTCTCTTCGGTTCACATTGTAAAACATTTATATCCTAAGAGGGCTTCGATGAATCTTGTTCACATGTACTCGCGCCGCTTTGTGTATCGGATTGTCGGGTTAAATGTGTACACACGGGTGCGTGGCGAATGGACGCAGAGCATCTGCCGAGGAATCCCCGACACACGAGACTTCCGTTCTATTCAACGCGGAATAAGCCGGAGTGGACGGAGAGAGAAATCATCGGATCGGCCACGGATGTAACATTTATGGGACGGATATAGTCGATATATATTGAATTCGCGATTTTTATTATTAATCATATATCGAACGTACAAATTGATATATACTTGAAAATATATATTTTTTTAAGCTTATCTCAAAATTACCCGAAATGTACAGTTTTGCGGCAAAAATATATTTCACACAAGTCACATATAAATTTTTTTCGATACATAGTATACATACTTTTTTCATATGAGTCATGAATGGGTGTACCGGAAAAAAGTGTATGCGAAAAATATATTTGAAATATCAATTCCTCGTTCGTAAATATATTCTGTATATCTGTATATAAATTATATAAATTTTGTTCGTGTAAGGTAAATTTGACATATAAAAAATATATATTCGCATATACGTTTTTTTAGACTTTGACGAACCCCAGCTTCGTCAAAGTCTCGCCTGGTTGTGCCTCCTATTTTTCTTATATTACATTTTTCTTGCAACATTTTTATTTATTTTTTGTCGCTCGTAAATTAGTGCTACGCGCATTATACTTGTGTTTCTCATTCCTTACTCTGTATTTCACTCTTCCTCGCTGTTCCGTGCGAATTTTACAACGTTGGAACAGGGCGTGACGCATGACTCTCCGGAAAAGCCGGTGAGTTATGGGACTCGCGCGAATTTCGTACACGCATCCGCGCCCACCGCGCACATACACGCGCACACACAGCGCGTGTCTGCCCGTCGCTGCCGTCACTACTAACGCCGTAGCTCGGTGAAAATCGTCCAACGAACCGCTAACTTTACTTCGCCTATCCGAAAACTGACGTGAAATATTGGATAATTAAATGTTGCGATCCCGCGACATAATGTGTTATAACTTTATTACGCGAGTCGATGTGCCCGCAACTCGCCAGAGCACGGTCAATCGACTCGACCGAACAATTTTGGGCAGTGAGAAAAAAAAATAGAGAAAAAATTGAAAAATAAAAAATAGAGAAAAAATTGAAAAATTAAAAATAGAAAAAATTTGATGTCGGTTTCAAAAAAGCTGAATCAATGAGACTTCGTTGACCCACATATACTAGCATCAACGTGGAGACCTTGGGCAAGTATCGTACCAACCGCGGCAAAGTCCAGTGCCCACGCTCGGATTCTCCTCTGCTACGACTCATTGAAACTCGAGCTCAAACGACAAACGAGCGCACGGATCAGCGAAAAAGTTTCCTTCCGTCGACGAAAATTTTCCCCTCAATTATCAATGAGCGAGCTCCATTGACGAGAATATTAATAACGCTTTACGGGGTGAAGCAATTAGTGGACGAAAAATAAAGTTGTAATTAGATTGAGCGCGGTAGCTCTCCGTGCGAAGGGATGAATTTATTAATTTTTTTTTTCAACCCCACTCGATACGACTTACCAAACGCACGTGCACGTCCGTGTCTGTGCAAAAAATTTCGACCATCGATATAGTATGCAATTTTATTTTCTTTCGCAGAAACGGATGAACAAACAGTTTCAATAAAGTTGATTTGAGGTAGTCCGAGCGGTACAGTCCACACAAATGTGAGTTTCAGAGAAAATTTCGAACACTTCTCGATGGGATAAAAATCTGAAAAAAATCAAGTATATAGGAGGACCTGCGCAGATTGTTTTTGTGAAATAATATTTCGAATTTGTTAGTCACAAATTGAAGATAAAAATCATTATTCAACACATTACCCGGCAACTATATACTTTCCTTTATAAAAATAATTCGTTTATTTTTCTGAACACGTATGAATTTTTTCAGAATTTTGGGCTCTTTGAAAATTGTGTTTTTTTCGCAGCTTGAACATAGAAAAAACGAGATTTTCAGAGACTACAAAAAATTCTGAAAAATTCATACGCGTTCAGAAATATAAACGAATGATTTTTACGGAACAAAACGTTGCCGGGTAGTTTGTTGAACAATTATTTTTATCGTTAATTTCTCACTGACATGTTGGAATTATTATTATATAAAAACAGCATTTGCAGCACCTCCCATATGGTTGATTTTTTCCAGATTGTTACCCCATCGAAAAATGTTTGAATTTTGTCCAGAACTCAAGTTTGGCGGGACTGTACAGCTCGGACTACCTTGATCGCGGCTTTCTCATAACGAAGCATTCAAGCACCCCGAGGCATACGTAATTAGGCGAGGCAATGCACATACTCACTTTCCGGCAAACGCTTCTTCCTCCTCTCGTCCTATGCTCGCGAAGCCTGTCAATTTCTCATTAGTTTCGCCGGTGCCTGTTAAGCAAAGTACCGCGCCTCTCAAGTTCCTTCGCCGATAGGGTCTTCGAACATGCAGCCCGAAGCCTTTCGTCTTCGCCCCGCGAGGAAACCAGCGGGGTTCCAGCAAAATCGCGAGCTACGCTGCTTCCTAAATTGTTTCGCAGGAGTCGGTATCGCTTTTGTCAGCGATTGTTAGGTCGTCAATCGCTCGGAATACCATTAAGTAGGGCAAAGATGAAAAAGTAGCCTGAAAAAAAGTGTAAGGAGTGTTTGTTATTTTCAGAAGCCATCACGGAAGCGCTGCTCGGGCAACCGCTAAAAATTACGTTGTAATAAACGTGAACTTCGGTTGTACACTTTGGAGATCCGTCCGCACCCCGTTGGGGGTCGCCGAACGGCGGCGATTAGAGCCTCGACTCGGTTAACGACCGCAACACCCAACGGCGACGTTAAAACCTTTTATCGCCGCGGCGTGCTCGTGTGTCGCGTTAGCCCGGTCGGTAAGGCAGCGGCGCGCACGTAGCTCGTCGCTGGTACGTTGTTTCTGAAATACAGCTCGGAAAAGGGAAAAAGAAAGGAATCGCGGGTGCGCCCGGAGCGTTGCCGCCGGAAGAGAAAATGACAGCGGGAGAAGGAGAAAAGAGTCATTGCCATTGTTACGATCGGGTGCCGGCCTGCAACGGTTGTAACGCTAACGCGGCGAGACAATGTGAGCCAAGCGTTTTTTTTTTCTTCTTTCAAACGAATCTCTCATCCCCTCGTGTTGTCCGCACCCGTGCATTGAACGCCGGTGGAGTGTCGAGCCGCGATGCACGGAGGGTTAACGGGACGGTCGTTGCGGAAATCGGGATTACACGGGATGCTCGTTAACGGCACACAAGTGTCGCAATAAAATAATCCATGCAACTGCCGTTCACAATGACACTGTGTTTCGATAAAATTTCCGCAGATCCGTCGAGCTTGTTCAGAAATCCGGAGTATCGTGTTTTCGATATCATTATTCCGAGGCTTTATGGTAAAAAATTACGTTGCGGAAATCGCGATTAGACGGGATGCTCGTTAACGGAGCACAAGTGTCGCAATAAAATAATCCATGCAACTCCCGTTCACAATGACACTGTGTTTCGATAAAATTTCCGCAGATCCGTCGAGCTTGTTCAGAAATCCGGAGTATCGTGTTTTCGATATCATTATTCCGAGGCTTTATGGTAAAAAATTACGTTGCGGAAATCGCGATTAGACGGGATGCTCGTTAACGGAGCACAAGTGTCGCAATAAAATAATCCATGCAACTGCCGTTCACAATGACACTGTGTTTCGATAAAATTTCCCCAGATCCGTCGAGCTCGTTTAGGAATCCGGAGTATCGTGTTTTTGATATCATTATTCCGAGAATTTATGGGAAAAAATTACACTGCGGAAATCGGGATTACACGGGATGCTCGTTAACGGCACACAAGTGTCGCAATAAAATAATCCATGCAACTCCCGTTCACAATGACACTGTGTTTCGATAAAATTTCCGCAGATCCGTCGAGCTTGTTCAGAAATCCGGAGTATCGTGATTTCGATATCATTATTCCGAGGCTTTATGGTAAAAAAATTACGTTGCGGAAATCGCGATTAGACGGGATGCTCGTTAACGGAACACAAGTGTCGCAATAAAATAATCCATGCAACTGCCGTTCACAATGACACTGTCTTTCGACAAAATTTCCGCAGAACCGTCCAGCTTGTTCAAAAATTCGGAGTATCATGTTTTCGATCGCGTTATCCCAAGGCTTTATGATAAAAAATTAACGACTCTTTCTTTTAAATAGGTTTTTTTTCTTTTTTCTTGCGCAATGTGGGTTTTTATAAAAAGAAACAATGTTCGCGGTCGGCGATGTAAGAGAATCATCGTGCCGAGAATGTTGCAACCGGTGACTCCTTCGTGCAAGATTCAGCGAGAGTGAAATACGTCTGTCCGTGCTGTATGAAATACTCGGTACATTTACGCTTATTATACAGTTATGGTGTATTTCGTACGGGTAGTGTGCGCGCGGTGCCATGGTGGATGGTCGTTAACTGTGCGATCTCGAGCGTGTAGCCTCGGGCAAGAATAAAGAGTTCCCGTCCGGACGCGGCTACGTGAAAATCGAGAAGCGTGTCGGAAGAAAACTTGAGCGACGACCGAGCTTCGCGTTCGCTTCTCTCCGGCGGCCGCGCGGTTTAACGCTCTCGAACTGAAATGGCAACGACAACCGCGTCGCTTCGTCGTACGACGAACGAACCGTACAGCATAATAGACACCGAACTCTCTATATATCCGTCTCTCCGCCCTCGCTCTCTCCTTCCCTATATACGAAGGCTTTTCTAGTTTGGTGTTGCCGGAGGACGAGAGCAAAGCCCGAGCCACCGAAACGAATTCTACTCGTCGCTGAGGTAACGAGAGACTCGACGTTAATCGCTCCCGACGGGAGCTATCCGAGCTGCTGCTCTGCCGCCAGTTTCGCCGCTGGTTTCTCATTGTTTCATTCGCTACTCGAACCTACTCGGGAGTGACTCACGCAAAACGTTTCGCTAAACGGCCGACACTCCCGCGGGAGTCGTCGGGATCAAAATCCTTTCGACGAGGCCGAAGTGCAATTTTTTTATTGGTGATTCACTCGGATGCGGACTCCCCGAGATTCTACCGGTCGTGAAACCACTTGAGGTAGCAACCGAAGCGACATAGCGCGTAGCTATGTCGCTTCGCGCTCGTTTCGCATAAGTTCGAGAAAAAAGTAAGACCAAATTCCAAGTACTTCTCGATGATATAAAAATCTGAAAAAATCCATGCATATTAAAGGCACTGAAAAGATTAATTTTGCATCATAATAATTCCAGAATGTTATTAACAAATTAATCAAAATATTAATTGTTTAACAATTTACCCGGCAAACGAACTTTTTTTTTAATGAAAATGATTCGTTTATTTTTCTGAATACCTATGAATTTTTTCAGATTTTTCAATCAACTTTGATTTTTCTGTTTTTTCACACATTCTTTCCATATAAAAAAAATCAAAGTTGCACATGCTCTTAAGGGGGTCTAAACTCCGCTCTCTCGCCCTCACAGAATCCCCACAGCGCTGTCCATCTCACACCCAAGAACTCGCCGCCTGGGTTTTCAGTACTTTTCGAGTTGAACATTTTGGACATTGGACATCAATGCGTAAAACTTTTTTTCTTTAGAAAAGTGAAATGCATTTTCATTCGAGATGGGTTTTCGGTTTTAAAGTGGTCCATCGAATTCAGATAAAAAAAAGTTTTTGACCTACTTTTCTCGGTAATAAAAAATTGGGTCGACGATCCGCGGCTATTCGTTAAGGTGTTCCGATCGTGTAAAAAAAAAAAAAAAACAAATCCCAGTTGCAAAAGTGTGGTGAAGAACGTGCCTATAAGGAATTCTATCGACCGCAACGCGATACTGCCGGGGGGTACAAATTTAAGTAACATAATTCACCGTCCAGTTTGGGATTCTGCGTCGCGGATCCTTTCCGCGACGCAGCATCCCGACTCTCACCGCCGAGCCTAGCGGGCGTGCATCTTCGAACCATAGAATATAGGAAAAACGATGATGACACGTACGAGATCGCGCGAAAATGCGAGTCACGTATAAGATTGATACGCGCGAATAAATTTTCTCTCCTAACCGATGCAGACACAATATTATGCCGTCTACTGTGTATAGCGTGTATAATCTCGGAAATCGGGTTCATCTAGGAGGCGAATAATGCCGGGAGTGAGAGGAAGAAGTGGAAGAAAAAGTGGCAGTCTGCTGCAATGGCGGAGAGACGGAGATAGTGAGCTCAGCCGCAGTCTCAGCCCTCGCTGGCATGACGAGTTTTAAATTTCCCTTGTCGTTTCGCGATCGGGTATCAGGTGGGGTTCCCGTAATGCGGCCCCCTCCCTTCGCCCTCCTCTCCCCGCGCGAGATCCAATATCGCATTCAATAAGCCCTATCACTACCACCAACAGAGCCGACCTCGTCTGACGCTTCTTCTTCTTCTTCTTCTTCTTCTTCTTTTCTTCGTATTTTTAAAGATTCGAGGCCGTACGACCCAGGTCTGCATCGTGCCATAAAGTCCTATCTGCCTATCGAGCAGTGTCTCAAAGTACTCATCGCTACGATGTTTTTTCTCGAGGCGAAGAATCGAAAAATGCAAATAGGTTTGCAAAACGCGAAAAGATCATTTCATTTGCGTTAAGATAAGATCAAAGGTTTTGCATAAGATCAAAGAGGTCATTTGTGGTGTAGACACTTGTTCTTCCGTCTGTGTCGTCGACGATGTTATTTCCTTTCACTTTTAAAAACGGAATTCACAACGAAAAAAATGATCGACTAATGTGCGAATACTTTTTTGTTTTGTTCAACGGTGTACTAGAAATGCATGAAAATGCACGGATTTGTAAAACTTGACTCCATTCGCTTCAATAGAGAAGCTTCGGGAATGCATTGGAAAGGTCGAGAGAGGAGCGACAAGTGGACGAAAAAAAAAGAAACCCCGATGGGAAGACTACGGACTATCGAGAAGAATAGCGACAGGCAAGAGTGGCTACTATAGTTAACGTGTATACAATAGGCCAGCATGCAGCATGACCGACGATGAAGTGAAACTCTGGGGTTTCCGTCGTCCGGGTGAAATATCGTGTCCGCGGACGGTGGGCGACCGATGGAGGATCGATTTGATTTGATTTTTCCGCTGGTCCGGAGCCTCTCACAGATCAACGGGTCTTCCGTCCGCGCTTCCATTCTTCGTTACACGTTACCGTGCCGAGTCAACCCCTGTGCACAACCGGACATTACCCGGGTATTATTTGGTCCAGCTGGTTGTTGAATCCCAGCGCCGGCACGAGACTGGCCAGACTCCCGGGCTTGGCGCGGTCTCGTGCCAGTACTGGCATGTTAACGGCCGGTCGAACTCGCCCCACCTGGGTAATGGGAGTGAGAGACAACGGACGGAGATGCCTGGATCGTTATCGCATGCGTGGACCGCTCGCCCTTTTGGAATTCAACTGACAATATCAATTGTGCACCAATTGTTTTGTGAAAATTATATTTAATATATGTAAAATATAACAAATATACTTTTCACCCGTGGGGGTTGTTATCATTTTTTATTCTTTTCGGGCGGAAGCGTCGGTGTACCGTAAAGCGAAACGATAGCATAGTTCGTACCGCGGATCCTATAGTTGAATATAGAAAACGGCAGAAGGGGGGGAAAAAGAAACACGGCGCGGCGCCGAAATAAGGCGATCACTATGCGTTCGACGCTGAAGCGATACGGGGGAGGTTTCGAAGGCGCCCGGGAAGTTCGTACGAGTAAGGAAAGGTAAAGAGGTAAGATAGAAAAGAAAAACTTAGGGACACAAGATATGTATATAGTGGATGTGTACAAGCCGTATGTAGTGCAGCCGCAAAAGTCGGCCGCGGTCTATCTATCTATCTGTGCTGCGGATAGTATAGGTAGTACAGTCTACGAATAGAAATAAGAGAATCCCACGAAGGCCCGGATGATTTCTCTTTATTTCGGCATCAGCGATCGACCGATAGCCGCGGCCGAGCGGAGAGCTCTGACGATGAATCGTGCCAAACTGCTCGCCACGGTTATATTTCGCAAAGGGGTTTCGAACCCCCTTGCCCCGAGGGAGAGCCACGATGCGCTGGCCGTGTAATGTAGTTCGCATTGCGCATAGGCGAAGGGATGAAAAAGGGGCAGAGCAACCCTCCACGGACTGAAGTGCAGGGATAATCGGATGGCACAACTCCATTTTTTTTTTTTTTTTTTTTCAATGTGATTTTTGTTCATCGCCAGACTTGCATTATTCTCGTATTCGCGAATGGCGCTGATTCGGTTCGTGAGATAAAATTTTTGTTGCTTTTTTTACTCACTGCAGCGTTTGACTATCGTTTAATCGAAAGGATTTTGATTACCGAGAAGCGTTGATTTTTATTCGCGAATTTATTTTTTAGCCCCTCTATGAGTTTCTTCTACTCCTTAATGGCTTTAAGTATAGGAATATGTAGATGGCATAACTGCGTTTTTCTTTACATTTATTAACCATATGTTTTAATCCACTATCAGACTTGAATTACTTTTGAGCTCGCCTATCGCGGTGATGCTTCTAGTCCGATTATATATTTGAGGATGTATTTTTTTCCTAAAAAGAATTGCCTGCAGCGTTTAGCGTTCCATCAATAGGGTTTTCATGACCGAGATCGCTTGATTTTTATTCCCGGATTTATTTTCGAGCTCTATGAGTATCTTCTACTCTTAAGGGCCTGAAATATAGGAATATTTAGGTTGCATAACTGCGTTTTTCTTTACATTTTTTAACCATGTTTTTTATCCATTATCAAACTTGAATTACTTTTGAGCTCGCGAATCGCGGTGATGCTGCTAGTCCGATTATATATCTGAGGATGTATTTTTTTCCTAAAAAGAATTGCCTGCAGCGTTTAGCGTTCCATCAATAGGATTTTTATGACCGAGATCGCTTGATTTTTATTCCCGGATTTATTTTCCAGCTCCTCTATGAGTATCTTCTACTCCTTAAGGGCCTGAAATATAGGAATATTCAGGTTGCATAACTGCGTTTTTCTTTACATTTTTTAACCATGTTTTTTATCCATTATCAAACTTGAATTACTTTTGAGCTCGCGAATCGCGGTGATGCTGCTAGTCCGATTATATATCCGAGGATGTATTTTTTTCCTAAAAAGAATTGCCTGCAGCGTTTAGCGTTCCATCAATAGGATTTTCATGACCGAGATCGCTTGATTTTCATTCTCGGATTTATTTTCGAGCCCGACCATGAGATCCTGCGGGCTGACAGCATGTCGCGATAGAGTCGACGGGCATGTATGCGAGTAAATGGTTTGTTTGCTCCAGTGGATGGCACGGTGGTTTGACGTTTGCGGTGGTGTCGTACGTCCCGCGTGCTTGACCGCACAGCACACCGCGCTCGAATCACCGGTCGAAATCAATTAACGATCGTCCGTCGGAGAACAGCGAGCCGCTGCTGTTGTCGCTGTTTGCTGCACGATGACGGCGAGAATGAGGAATAAACGATCGATTATTACCGGAGAACACTGACGAGCCCGGGGGCGTCGCCATCCGCGATCGTTGTTAGGTTGTACGCTCGTGTAATTAACGACTCTTGCGGTCGATGGCGATTAAAGCACAGCGGGATGTTAATCTCTCGGATCGATGAATCACACGATGCCGTTGCCTGCCATGAATTTTTTTAACCGAACTCGACGATCTCGCGACAATGAGATACACGGTTTCGAAATTACAGTAGAATCCCGTTTATCCGAGGTAATGTGAGGAGAGCGTACTTCGGATAAGGTTTGTTAAATGTACAAATCTTTTCTACCGTGTACTGCATTGTTATTATTATTGTTGCAATTGTGAAGTGACGGAAAGATAAATTCCCAAAACGACATAGGAAAAATCATAGGGAATGGTGTTATTTTTTTATTTGTAATTCCTCTCGGTAAGGCTCTCGCCTTTTACCCACCTCAACCCCACCCAGATTGCGTCCGCAGCCGACTCACCCCCTTACTGTGTCGCATTCGCACAAGGGCACAGGGAAACTGCGGAAAACCTGGCCATACACAGACGGCTCTTTCCCCAGAAATTAGTGTTCCTACAGGGTAATCACCAATCTCCGAGAAAATTACCTCCCGCTCCACGATTCGATACGACAGCCAACGCGTGGCTAGGCGGTCACCCATCCAACTACTGACCGTAAGCGGTACTGCTTGGGTTTCGGGACTGCCAGAGCCACACACCAACCGCGCACCTATCGCTGTCGGTCGTAGCGAGTGGTGTTTAGACGCCAGTTTAAGTTTTTTTCTCACCAACTCTATCGATCCTCCCGCTCGCCTTTTATTTATTTTTTTTGTATAACCCTTTTAATACACACGTCTGGAAACTTCCGCGTCGTACAAACGGAGTCCAGCGGACCTCATCGATTTTTGGATGCTTGCAACGAAAAAACTATTTGTCTGATTTGAATACGACAACAACGAAAATGCGGCATAAACTATCTAGTCTGCGATAAAATTACATTTTTTTTTTTTTTTTATTTTAGATTTTCAAAAATGCTCGGAAACGAGTGAAGTCGTGAAAAATCCCATTTTTTTTCGCAAGATGGCGTTGGTTTCCATTGGACCCCGAGTGTATTAGAAGGGTTAATTATATATTTTGTAAAAATCTTTTATCTCGTTTGCCGCAACGATGCGAATTCGACAGACTTTCACGACGAAACGGCGCTCGGCGGGCGGACGGGAAGCAAGAAAAACGTACGTATTCTGCCGGTAGGAGGGAACGCGCCAGTGTGAACCAGTTCGCGTCTCCGAGGCAGCGTAAAATCGCATCGGTTGGCAAACAAACATCGCGAGAGCGTGTACACACACTCGGTGGAGTTCCAAGCGACGACGGCGCCTCGTCTGTCAGCGGGTGAAGAGGGGAAAAAATAAAGACAAAAAAAGAAACGAGAGAGACGGACTCTCGCTTTCGACCTCGCGAAGGCGTACCGTTAAGGTCGACGAGCAGAGCAGTCTGCCAGAACTCTACGCGCTGGATCCCAGGAGTCTCTCACCGAAGCCACCTCGGAGCAGACGAAACCGGAACGACGCGCGGAGAAATTGTAACGCGCGGACGTTAACTACCCGCGACCGGGAATGCGAACTGGAAATTGAATTCGTAAATGTCAGACATAAAAAAAAATGGAACTTAAAAAAAAAACAAAAAATTTACGAAGCTTTGTATTTATTAATCCGCAATTCATAATATCGAGATTATTAATTCTCGTTTGAGTATGAATTATTAACAGCGCGTTCCAATGTGACAATAATATGAGGAAACCGGAACGACGCGCGGAGAAATTGTAACGCGCGGAACGGTAACTACCTGCGATCGGGGAATGCGAACTGGAAATTGAATTTGTAAATGTCAGACATAAAAAAATTGAACTTAAAAAAAACAACAAAAAATTTATGAAGCTTCGTATTTATTAATTCGCAATTCATAATATCGAGATTATTAATTCTCGTTTGAGTATGAATTATTAACAGCGCGTTCCAATGTGACAATAATATGAGGAAACCGGAACGACGCGCGGAGAAATTGTAACGCGCGGAACGTTAACTACCTGCGATGAGGAATGCGAACTGGAAATTGAATTTGTAAATGTCAGGCATAAAAAAAATAACTTAAAAAAAACAAGAAATTTACGAAGCTTCGTATTTATGAATTCGCGATTCATAATATCGAGATTATTAATGCCCGTTTGAGTATGAATTATTAACAGCGCGATCCAATATGATAATATCCAATATGACAATAATATGACGAAACAGGAACGACGCTCGGGGAAATTGTAACGCGCGGACGTTAACTACCCGCGACGGGGAATGCGAACTGGAAATTGAATTTGGAAATGTCAAACATAAAAAAAATGTAACTTAAAAAAAAAGAAATTTACGAAGCTTCGAATTCATTAATTGGCAATTAATCATATCGAGAGTATTAATGCCGTTATGAGTATGAATTATTAACAGCGCGTTCCAATATGATAATTGAACATAAATTGAATTACCGTACGATCTCGATAAAGTCCATAATAATTTTGCCGAATATTACCGCGCGCAATTGCGGCGGCGAACGAATTCGCTGTAATTTCGAGCCGACGATTTATTTTCACGAATCAAATAATCCGCGGAATTGAGACACGCTTTGATGGCTATATATATACTGTAATGAAGAGGTATCGTTGCAAAAAAAAAGAGAAAAAAAAACATGCTATCTCGAATCCGGTCCACGCGAGATTCCATCAATGAAATTGAATCGTTTCGCCAGCCAAGTTTTCCTACCGTATCGGGAAGTATAAAGAGGAGGGAAGAGGAAAAAAAAATGATATCTCGAATTTCATGAGTACCGCCGAGACCGCTTCGATTTCGAGAGTCGATCTCTTGAATTCATGATAGCTACACCAATAACCGAGATTGATATATATTTCTCGTCACGAACCGATGACCGTACACGTGGAATGCGGAGCGACCTTGTTGCCCGGGCCGAAATCCCGTTAAATTACATTTCCTTCGGTCGACATCCCCCCCTTTAAAAATACTCGTAGCCCCCCCACCTCGGTAACGCCTGAAATGTAACAGTATAAAATTACCATTGAATTGTACAGGTGTTTTGAAAGTCCGATGCGCGACGGTTGTCTAAGTCGATCCGTTTTTCCGAGCGAGCAAAACGCTCGTCGACTGGCAAGACGGCGATGCACGGCATACACGGGAGCTCCACGGTGAATAGCACCGTGTGAAAAAAGTAGGAGAGCCGGAAGCGAGAACGAAAGTGATATATTGGAGCGCGACCTCGACCTCCGCTTGTGCAGCGTATCTAACACGGAATCGTGTCTTCATTCTCGAGTATTTTCAATGCCCGAAGAGTTCCCCGGATGCATCGTAGCGCGTCGTACACACGGCAGAAACACTTCCCCTTCCGTCCGGGCATTAAAGTCCGTGTCCACTTAGCGTTCTCCAAACTACTCGCGCGCGGATTCAGCCGTACACCCGCGAAAATTATCAAATCAACGCGCACGACGAAAATAACTATTTGTCTGAATTAACCATTTTCGCGAATTTACCGCTAAATTCACGGAAATTGCGAGGAGCTTCGGAAACGCTAAACAGATAAGAACTTTAATATAAATGTAATAATAAATATAATTTAATAAATAAATATTTATTTGAATGAAATAAAAATTCATTCGATTCGAATAAATATTTGTTTAGTTCGATTAAATTACTGTCTACTACAAGTGTATATTTATGTGCGGGGCACGAGTCAAATAATTTTTTTTTTACTTTCTATTACGAAATGTGAAAGAAAAAATCACGACGAATGTTTTATGTAACGTTAGTATGTGTTTGAGATTTAAGGCCTTCACAATCGTTCGTTTGTCCTTCGGCTGTTTCAGCGCGAGCTCTATCGATCACTCGGCTAATTACTCTTTCCAATTATAAATTTTCGTTTCGCAACGGAGTGACTCGATAAATTCTGGCAGTCGATCAAACACGTGATACCGGTCGATGAAACTTCTCAAAGATCGGGATAGTCTGTGCCAAAGGCGAATAACTTTCCTTGGTCGGAATTTCTCTTTTCTCGTATTCTTTTCCTTAACCCAACCCAATGAACACCGTACATGCGTAAGACCCACGATAAGGTCCTTATCAACTTGCGATCCGACCTGACGCGTTTCCGTATTCATCGTCGCGAGAGGGAACCATCCAAGTGTTTCGGATCATCGTTTCTTACACGAAAGGCCTTTTATCTACCCTGATAACGACTCCGCTCAGCGAGAACGCAGCTCAGGGCGAAGCGAGACACGAACAAGTGGATGAACGTCTCGACTCTCTCAGACAGCATAGGCAAGCCGGAACGAAAGTGACGACCGAAGATGCCTCGAAGAGTAAGTGCGGTGAATGGGACCCACGTTACTTAGAGGAAAGTGTGTTGAATATGGCCCACCTTGCTTGAGGAGAAGTGTAGTGAATATGGACCACCTTTCTGAAGGATAATTGTGATGAATGTGGCCCACCTTACTGTGAGGTAAGTGTCGTGAATATCTCCCACCTTATGAATCGGTAAGTGGTGTGAATATGGACCACCTTTCTGAAGGGTAATTGTCATGAATATGGCCCGCCTTACTTTAAAGTCAATGTCATGAATATCGCCTACCTTACGGAAAAGTAAGTGGTGTGAATATGGACCACCTTTCCGAAGAGTAACTGTGATGAATATGGCCTACCTTACCGTAAGATAAGTGTCATGAATATCTCTCACCTTACGGATAGGTAAGTGGTGCGAATATGGACCACCTTTCTGAAGGGTAATTGTCATGAATATGGCCCGCCTTACTTTGAGGTAAATGTCGTGAATATCGCCCACCTTACGGATAAGTAAGTGTTGTGAATATGGACCACCTTTCTGAAGGGTAATCGTTGCGAATATCGCCCACCTTACCGATAAGTAAGTGGTGTGAATATGGACCACCTTTCTGAAGAGTAATTGTGATGAATATGGTCTACCTTTCTATAACGTAAGTGTCGTGGATATCGCCTACCTTATGGATAGGTAAGTGTTAACATGGTCCACCTTGGGCCGTATTCAACACGGCCCAGCTCGATCGGTACGTAAATAATGGATTTATGAACCGGGCCATGTTCGCTACTTTTAACCCACCGATCCTATCGGGCTCCGTTTCCGAGATCACGACGGGCCTCTCGACGGATATCCGCGCTGGATGTCAAGATTCTTGCGTGGGGAAACCGAGTCAAGGGGGCTCGGTTACGTTGGGCGGCCACCTCCGAGACCGCAATTACGCGAATAGAATATTCACCGCGAGGCGATACCGCGCACTCGGAGGTTGAGTGTCCGAGATTCCGGAGAAGCCAGCAATCTCGCTACGGGGGGGCTTCAAGGACGGGCACGTCTCAGCGTCGTCGAGCGTCGGATCGCTCGTGGACCAGATAGAAGATAGGGCAATGAGGCCAGAAGCTCTATCCATACACCTGAACTCCCCCTCTCTCTCTCTCTCTCTCCGTATCTGTGCCCGCGGTAAGTTCGTAGGCTACGGTTGTTCCCAATTTCGACGAGGGCCAATTGACCGTGAGAATGCCAAGTGTCTCGGAGAAGGTTTCGAACTATCAGCTATACCGCGCCAAGGATATCGGAGGCTGCCGTAGTGTTCGCGGAGCTGTGTAAAGTCGGGAAAGATGAAGCCCCTTATGGAAAAAACGTGCATAATATATTATTATTATTATTTATTATTTATTGAACATAAAGCTCTAGGACATCATCTCTTGAGAGCCAAGACAGGATACAAATGATGCAATCAAAGAGACAATAAACGATAAAAACAAGCATAAACAAGATCCGACCTTAACTGCGTTAATATAGTTTTTTTATATAGAATATAAAATAAAAAATATACTTTTTATATTATATAAAAAAAATATTTCCATCTTTCATTTTTACACTATTTCACTTTAGAAACAAAGATCCACTAAGTATATTTGAACACATATTAAATATATATTTTTCATTGTTTATTACCAAATCATTTTTTTTGTGTAAAATGAACGGCGAAAAAAATTGTACTTTTTTTCGTGCAGACAGAGCGAGAAATTTTCGAAATACATAAAGGTCCGGCTGTAAGAATGACTGCCGGTATTTCAGTGTCTCTTGACGACGATGCTCCTGCTCGTATGTTCTCCTTCTCACTCGAACGTACAGCCGAGCTCTTCAATGTCTTCGACTATTATTATTGTTATGATGGTCGTATAAAGCGACATAAAATTTAAAGGCACGTCCAGCGAGCTCCGGAGCGTCATGCTGCATTACGCAAGAGTCTAATGTTTTATCAGCTCTTGTGAGCTATATAAATATATATATATACACACGTGCACCGAGGTATAGACGCGACTACGCGGGACGGAAAGTCAACGACCGAAGTGCACCGTCGTAACTGTAACGGTCGTGCTTGCGCTCGGTTTACGTCGCACGGTTCTTCTCTCATTGCAGACGCTCCACCGTACAACGGATATATAATCTACTACATCATATCTCTTCTTTTTTTTCACCCGAGAAGGTGTTATCATTCTCAATGGACGTCGTCCTAACAGTCGTATATTACACGGGGACATAATCGCTCGGTACTCGGGCTATGTGCACACACCGTTTTTGCATATGAACCGGTGCGGTGGTCTAGTGGTTGCATATGGCCATCGGCGTTCGGCGTAACGAGGGGGAGCAAAAATCTCACCTTTTATATGCACCGAGGAAAAAAATTATTGTCTCGCTTTCTTTACCTCGTGAAACAAAATGAGACACAAAAAAAACATCTAAGGCAAGGTAATTTTTTTTTAATGGGGAAGCTTTTTTACATTCTGGGACACGCAAAACATGTTTCTGGGCGGTAATTTTGCAATCGGACATTTTTCGGGATTTTTGAAAATGTATCCAAGTAATTTTTCGAGCGGAACGAAATTGAAAGGGAGAGGAATTTGGCCATTGGCGTTTGGCGTAACGAGGGGGAGCAAAAATCTCACCTTTTATATGCACCGAGGAAAAAAATTATTGTCTCGCTTTCTTTACCTCGTGAAACGAAATGAGACACAAAAAAAACATCTAACGCAATGTAATTTTTTTTTAATGGGGAAGCTTTTTTGCATTCTGGGACACGCAAAACATGTTTCTGGGCGGTAATTTTGCAATCGGAAATTTTTCGGGATTTTTGGAAAAGTAATAAATGTATCCAAGTCATTTTTCGAGCGGAACGAAATTGAAAGAGAGAGGAATTTGGTCATTGGCGTTTGGCGTAACGAGGGGGAGCAAAAATCTCACCTTTTATATGCACCAAGGAAAAAAATTATTGTCTCGCTTTCTTTACCTCGTGAAACAAAATGAGACACAAAAAAAACATCTAACGCAAGGTAAATTTTTTTTAATGGGGAAGCTTTTTTACATTCTGGGACACGCAAAACATGTTTCTGGGCGGTAATTTTGCAATCGGACATTTTTCGGGATTTTTGAAAATGTATCCAAGTCATTTTTCGAGCGGAACGAAATTGAAAGGGAGAGGAATTTGGCCATTGGCGTTTGGCGTAACGAGGGGGAGCAAAAATCTCACCTTTTATATGCACCGAGGAAAAAAATTATTGTCTCGCTTTCTTTACCTCGTGAAACAAAATGAGGCACAAAAAAAACATCTAACGCAATGTAATTTTTTTTAAATGGAGAAGCTTTTTTGCATTCTGGGACACGCAAAACATGTTTCTGGGCGGTAATTTTGCAATCGGACATTTTTCGAGATTTTTGAAAATGTATCCAAGTCATTTTTCGAGCGGAACGAAATTGAAAGGGAGAGGAATTTCGCCATTGGCGTTTGGCGTAACGAGGGGGAGCAAAAATCTCACCTTTTATATGCACCGAGGAAAAAAATTATTGTCTCGCTTTCTTTACCTCGTGAAATGAAATGAGACACAAAAAAAACATCTAACGCAATGTAATTTTTTTTTAAATGGTGAAGCTTTTTTGCATTCTGGGACAGAGGCGCCTTCAATTGTACGGAGTGCAAACAGACACGCGTTCAAATTAACATATAAATACTGTACACCACAATTAATGCACATTTGTATGCACCACTTTAAGATTTAACATTATAGCAAACGTACGGCGGCGTTTTGAACATACCGCCATTCGTGCATTAGCATTTTCTTACACGTGATTATTCACGCACATTAATAGTAAGCACATTTTAGACGTAACACACAAAGAATCGTCACGTGTCCAAACAGAACCTGCGCATATAGTCACGCGCAAATATCGTATGAAGCAAATGTTTCTCGCGCGCAAAATGAGAAGAGGCCTTAAAATTGTCATAACTCCAACCATGCATGGGTGCACGTTAACATGTATAAACTGCACATCATAATTTATTTACATTTGCACGCACCACTGTTTGATCCTTCACTTTAGCAAATGTACGGAAGCTTTCTGAACAGACCTCCATTCTTACGTTTTCATTTTCCTACACCTTGTTCCATTTACACGGCAACGAATTTACATTTTTCATACATTACACACGGAAAAGTGATCTCCTGCCCAAACTAACACTTGCGTTTAAACCTAAATAGAAATCGTACGGACGTTCAATGATTCGCGTGCCCAACATGACATCTCACCGTCGCTAGATGCGAGGCAATATGGGTTTAACCATCTACAAGAGATGAGAACCACGGTTAGCACGTCGGTAAAACAGAGTTCAAGTTTCACATTCTCTGAGAACTTCTTGAACTTGAACTCTGTTTTACCGACGATCTAACCGTGGTTGTCATCTCTTGTAAATGGTCAAACCCATATTGCCTCGCATTTACCGACGGTGAGATGTCATGTTGGACACGCGAATCATTGAACGTCCGTACGATTTCTATTTAGCTTTAAACGCAAGTGTTAGTTTGGGCAGGAGATCACTTTTCCGTGTGTAATGTATGAAAAATGTAAATTCGTTGCCGTGTAAATGGAACAAGGTGTAGGAAAATGAAAACGTAAGAATGGAGGTCTGTTCAGAAAGCTTCCGTACATTTGCTAAAGTGAAGGATCAAACAGTGGTGCGTGCAAATGTAAATAAATTATGATGTGCAGTTTATACATGTTAACGTGCACCCATGCATGGTTGGAGTTATGACAATTTTAAGGCCTCTTCTCATTTTGCGCGCGAGAAACATTTGCTTCATACGATATTTGCGCGTGACTATATGCGCAGGTTCTGTTTGGACACGTGACGATTCTTTGTGTGTTACGTCTAAAATGTGCTTACTATTAATGTGCGTGAATAATCACGTGTAAGAAAATGCTAATGCACGAATGGCGGTATGTTCAAAACGCCGCCGTACGTTTGCTATAATGTTAAATCTTAAAGTGGTGCATACAAATGTGCATTAATTGTGGTGTACAGTATTTATATGTTAATTTGAACGCGTGTCTGTTTGCACTCCGTACAATTGAAGGCGCCTCCTGGGACACGCAAAACATGTTTCTGGGCGGTAATTTTGCAATCGGAAATTTTTCGGGATTTTTGGAAAAGTAATAAATGTATCCAAGTCATTTTTCGAGCGGAACGAAATTGAAAGAGAGAGGAATTTGGCCATTGGCGTTTGGCGTAACGAGGGGGAGCAAAGATCTCACCTTTTATATGCACCGAGGAAAAAAATTATTATCTCGCTTTCTCTACCTCGTAAAACTAAATGAGACACAAAAAAAACATCTAACGCAATGTCATTTTTTTAAACGGTGAAATGTTTTTTTGCACTCTGGGACACGCAAAACATGTTTCTGGGCGGTAATTTTGCGATAACAATTTTTTCGGGTTTTTTGGAAAAGTAATATTTTTGGAAAATTAATAAATGTATCCAAGTCATTTCGCGAGCGGAACGAGATTGGGAGAGAAAGAGCTGCAAGATGATAACGTTAGAATCTCGACTGCAAGGAGGATCTATTTCACGGGATGAGCCGTACTTTGTGCTCGCGCGAGAAAAGAAAACGTAACACGAAAATTGTGACAGTCAAGAGGGCCGGTGCGGAAGAGCTTTTGGCGACTCTTTGGCCAAGGGATGATAAGAATCCGCGCGAAAGAGGATTATAGAAAAACCCTTCGTCGAGCGTTTTCTCGAAAAGGACGGCGCGGCCGAAGCGGGAATCCTTAATTGAATCCTGGACGAAAAATAAACATAGTTACGGGAGCGCGCGAAAAAATAGGCGCTCGACGCTGAGACGATAAGAGATAAAAGAGCGAAGAGGGTTTTCTCGTTGTCCAAAGACGAGTCGAGTGCATCTCCGGGTCTCGGTGATGTGGTCCGGGATATCGCGTGTGTGCCTCGTTACACGCGATGTATATACGATCGAGCTTAACAAAAGATCCCGAACGATAAATCTCTCGGATCACGCGAAGGGGTTAAAAATTAACCCACGGCGATTTTCGTGGGATTGGCCGCTTCTATCCCGTTGATACAACCTCGACGCAACCGCTCTCCCCCCCCCCCCCCGCGGCCCCGTGATTTATCGCGTGCGGCAAACGGAATCGTATGACCCGTACAATGGCGCAAATGTAAAATCAAAGAGCCAGGCGAGATCAATGGAAATTCATAAAAATAAATATCGCTCGTGAATAACACGGGTGGAATAAATGCCGGAAATATTGCAGCCGATCGGTCTATTTTTTTAATGGGATAATAGAAAAATTCTTTATGTTTTTTCTACGTAACAATAATATCGAAATCATTAACCCGGCAGGCATCTTTCAATGTTGAATTGCGTCTTATAAGGTCCTGAAAAGTCCTTCCGAAGGGCGAATTTTAAGACGTTATTTTGAACTTAAGATGGAAGTTTGGCCCGAACTTCATTACGAGCTTAAAATGTATCTTAAATTCGAACTTGATTTCATGCTTAAGTTTGATCTTAAGTTCGAACTAAGGTTCCAAAAGCGCAGAAGTTCGAGCTTAAGTTCGAACTTACGATCCAATTTGAGTTTGGGCTGAAGTTAAAGTAAATTCAGACCGAAGTTAAGTTCGGACCGAATTTAAGATAAATCTTAAGCACGCAATGAAATTCGGACCAAATTTCGATCTTAAGTTAAAACTATCATCTTAAAATTCGACCCTTGGAGCCTTATCAGAGCCCGATGTAAGGCTCTAAAATTTCTATCAGGAAAGCTTGATCTGTGTATCCAACTTTATACGTTTTAAGTATACCTTATTAGATGTTCAGTTAAATAAATAAAATTAGAACAATGACTCCACCGTATTGGCGAGGACAGTCACAACTTTGTGCATTATACTTTTTTTTTTTTTTTTAAGTACTCAAAGCATCGAAAACTACTTTCGAACTTAATGTTCATACATTGAGCACCAAACAAGACCCCACGTACTTTAAGCACCGCCGGGCTCCGGAATATATTAAACATATAAAAGTGAGATACTACATACCGAGTTTGTGACATCCCCGGGACCGCTAATGTATATCGCCGTAGCCAACGGTACATTATTCTCCCCGCATAACCGGGGAGAGTAGCATCATCAATATTATCCAGCAGCGACAAGGGCTGTAATGTTTCGACGGTGAAATATCTGAGCATGCTTCTTACCTGTAACAGAAACCATCGGCAAATTAATTATCGTCCAGCAGAAAGAGCGATGCGATAAAGCCAAGATGCACTAGCTCTTGAGCTTCACCAAAAAATATTTTTAAGTACACATTTGAAAATAAATTTCCGAACTAACAAAACAGTCTCTTCGTGAACTGTGAAGGTTAGGTCTTTTCGGTGTTCGCTAAGGCCTCCCTCTCGGGGGACAACCCGAGCGCCCTTGCAATGTGCAGAGATGGACTCGCAGTAAGAGCGATGCGATGAAAAAAGGTGCACTTGCGCTTGAGCTGCACCAAAAAATATTAAATACAATTTTAAAAAATATTTAAAAAAACAACATTTGGAAATAAATTTCCAAATTAACAAAACAGTCTCTTCATGTACTACGAAGGTTAGGTCTTTTCGGTTTTCGCTGAGACGTCCCTCTCGGGGGACAGCCCGAGCGCCCTTGTAATGTGCAGAGATGGACTCGCAGTAAGAGCGATGCGATGAAAAAAGGTGCACTTGCGCTTGAGCTGCACAAAAAAATATTAAATACAATTTTAAAAAATATTTAAAAATACACATTTGGGACTAAATTTCCAAATTAACAAAACAGTCTCTTCATGTACTACGAAGGTTAGGTCTTTTCGGTTTTCGCTGAGACGTCCCTCTCGGGGGACAGCCCGAGCGCCCTTGTAATGTGCAGAGATGGACTCGCAGCAAGAGCGATGCGATGAAAAAAGGTGCACTTGCGCTTGAGCTGCACAAAAAAATATTAAATACAATTTGAAAATTTTTTTAAAGGTACACATTTGGTACTAAATTTCCGAACTAACAAAACAGTCTCTTCGTTTACTACGAAGGTTAGGTCTTTTCGGTTTTCGCTAAGGCCTTCCTTTCGGGAGACAGCACGAGCGCCCTTGCAATATGCAGAGATGGACTCGCAGCAAGAGCCATGCGATGAAAAAGGTGCACTTGCGCTTGAGCTGCACCAAAAAATATTAAATACAAATTAAAAAAATATTTAAAAACACACATTTGGGAATAATTGTTCGAACTAACAAAACAGTTCCTTCGTATTCTGCAAAGGTTAGGTCTTTTCTGTTCTTCACTAAGACCTCCCTCTCGGGGGACAACCGGAGCGCTCTTGCAATATGCAGAGATGGACTCCCCTCGACGATACGATCGTACAGTGTATCAATCATTCGGCCCCAGCGAGAACACTCGAGGCAAGCAGCCTCTGCATTATTCCGCAAAAGAAGTAAAGTAGAAGAAGAAAAAACAAAGCAATTTATTCAACCATTCATGGATGTAGGGTTGCGCGTCTGTGTATGGTAAACTCTCGGGGCCCGCGTGGACGAGCGGCGCGAAGACGGGAGATAGTCGTTTATAAAAATGTCCTTCGGACCTTACAGCCCTCCGCCGGGCGTCTCGAAAGATACCCTCCGCTATGTATAAAGAAGATATGAAACCGCTCGCCGAAAGAATAAAGCTCCTCGAAACACACATTTCGCCCCCCGGTACACTTTTTCCCTCCCTCGCTCCCTCCGTCCTTGATATTAAATTCAATAAAGATTTTTTTGTCATTAAAGTAACGATATCCAGGATGAAAGGTGGGAGAGGGGGGAGTTGTTTTCATTTCGGCGAGTAAAGGAGAGCGAGAGCGGATAAATTTAATCGACGCCCCCGCAAAAGCTCCAGCCGTTTCTTTGTATTCTTCTGCCTTCTCGCTACCTTCGAGCAGGAGATAAAGCTTCTGGCGCGGCGGAAAAAAAAGGAAAAAAAGGAAAAGCTCTCGCACGCGGAAGGAAGGGAGCCTGAAGCCGGACGTGCCCGAGGCTGCCGTTCCCGCTCAGCCATTATTAGGTACCGTCACAAAGGGTCGAAGGTTGGGGGGGGGGGACAAAACGGCTCTCCGACGCTTTGGTATTCTTTCCGAGAGGTCGAGAAATCTGGACTAATTGAGGTGGTCCACTCGACCCCCCCCCCCCCCCCCCCCGCGCTGACTCTGCGTGCCGCCGTTCACTAAAACCGCGTTTTTCTCTCAAAATTAAGTGGGCACGTAGACATACGTGTATCGTACTTCATTATTCTCGTGCAATTTTTTTTTATTTCTTATTTTTCCTTTTTTCGTTTTTGTAAGGACGAGAATGAAAAATGTCATTCCTCTTCGCGCGAAGGGCTTTTTCAGCGGTCTTGATTTTCTCCGAATTGTGACGTTCCGATTCCTCGTGGAGAAATGTAAACCTTAATTTCAAGCTGGCTTCAATGACATCGAGTCGTTAGCTGACTTCGCTGGTTACCGCTTTTGAAGGCCTTGAGTCGATACTAAAAATTCTACTTTGGAGCATCAGTCTTTTATTTTTTTGCGCTGAGAGATAAATCTCTCATCGCAATATACTTTCTCGGTGTCAAAGCGAATCTCGAAGCATTACAGCAAGGATTTTTTTTACTCGGCTTTTTACCTCCCGCTCATCGCCGTTTATCTCCGCGGGAAAACTCTTCAGCCTGCGAAACTGCACTGGCGAAGCTTATTCCGAGCCAATGCAGCGTGACTCTTCTTGTTTCGTCGTTGATCTCATCCGGCGGCGGTGCTGGAGTTCGCTGCTTTCTTCGCACCTCGAGAGTAACGGAGTTCGGTTAATTCAAGAGTGTTCGTATTTGTTCGAGCGAAACGTCGGTAAAGCTCTCGCCGGGTTTAAATCGCGACGCCGTCCAGGAGCCGAGACTCTCTCGTTGCCCCGAAAGGGTTTCGACGGCAAATTGCCACCGCAATTCTTTTCCTCGAACAAGCAAAGGAGAAAGATTTTTAAAAAGAAAAAGAAAAAAAAAGGGCTTACCCTATGAGGAAGCAAGCCGGATGATCGAGTCCGAAGATTGATAAATGTACTCAAAGAACGACCGGAGGCGAAGAGCAAGAACTCCGAGAGAGGGCGGAGCGGAGAGAAGACGCAAGGTTCGAAGGAGCGAAACGCGGAGTGAAAGAATTATTGTTTTCTCTGGTAGCGTCAGCAAAGAACTCTCGGCTCCTTTTACAGGGCTCTGATTGCTTCGAGGATAAAGTCTCCACTCTCGTATCACGTTGCCGCTGTGTATTCCGGTGAATGGTTATACGCCTTGCGCCTCGCAGCCGCCCGGGAAAACCTTCAATTTACTCGGATCATTCCTTACTGTCCTTTTCAGGAAGCCTGCAAACTTATGTCGCGGGTGTATATATATATATATATATATATATATATATATATATATATATATACTCGTACTTCCACGTGACCGATCCTAACCGATAGATCGGCAGCATTCACTTTTCTTGTGAGGGTCGCATTTTAAGACGTTACTTTGAACTTAATATCGCACTTGAGATCGAACTGAAGATTGAAGTTTGGCCCTAACTTCATTGCGTTCTTAAAAACTAACTTAAGATAGGTATCTTAAGTTCGATCTTAAGATCGAAGAAGCTTGATCTTAATTTTGAGCTTAAGTCTGAAAACCAATTGTAATTCAAATGGGATCTTAAGATCAAACTTACGCACGGAACGCAAGGAATTTCGGGCCAAACTTCGATCTTAAGTGCAATCTCAAGAGCAATCTCATGTTCAAACTAACGCATTAAAATTCGACCCTGACTTTCTTTTTAATGTACCCGCATGGGTTTTACGAAACTCATGCGAGTGCTGCGAAGCTCGCGAGCCACCATAAATTGCCAGTATATATATATAAAGCGTAGGTAGGAATAAAGAAAGCAAAGAAAAATATTCTGTGTCAGTGGTACTACTATATATAAACTCTATACCTGCACAGCTCTTCGCATTCTCTGGTTCGTATTTCCAGAGTGCTTGATCCTAACCGGAACGTCAGCAGCATCCGAAGTAGACATTTTGGAGTGTTACATCGGGGCCTGACAAGGTGCTGGTAAGGACTTGTCAGGTCTCATCCGGATCCTATCAGTGCCCGACGTAACGCTCCAAAATTTCTACTCGGGATACTTTTTTTTTTCTGACCTTTTTTTTAGTCTACTCGCATGGGTTTTACGGAACCCACGCGAGTTCGCGAGCCACCATAACTAGCCATATGTAATATATAAAGTGTAAGTGAGAATAAAGAAGGCGAAGGAACATTTTCTCCGCGAGACTCGTTCGGCTTTTCCTTTCGCAGTTCTCCGCAGTCCGGCGAGGTTTTGCCATCGAGAAACCACAAATGATAATGTAACGGCTCCTCGAACTGCCCGGACTCTATCGGATCGGCCAACAGCTTTCCTATACTGGATCGAATACCATCGTGAAAGCGATTTTTCTTCCCTCTAAGTTTCACCGTAGCTGAGAGTAGAAGCAAAGAGAAACAGACCCGCCGAACGGCAGCCGCTATATTGCCAACTTCCTACAGTCGTTCCGTGCAGAGTTCCCCGAGGAGTCGTGTCGCCTGTGCGATAGGCAAATCGGAATTGTTACGTTCTCTCTCATACACCGACGGGCTCTCTCGCGCATACGTTTTCCCACACCATTTTCATTTCTCTCCCGTTCGGCCCTTCATACGCCGAGTACTTTTGTGCGCGTTTCTCTTTATCAAGCCCGCCCCACAGCCGCGTGAGGGGGATCGGGGCTAGTCGAAACGCGGGGCAAGTCGGAACAATCGCGGTAAGCCAACGACGCAGCGAATGTGACCCTCTCAGGGTTGCATTTTTTAAATGTTAGTTTCAACTTAAGATCGCTCTTCAGATCGAACTTAAGATCTATCGTAAGTTGGAACTTAAGATCTATCGTAAGTTGGAACTTAAGATCTATCGTAAGTTGGAACTTAAGATCTATCGTAAGTTGGAACTTAAGATCTATCGTAAGTTGGAACTTAAGATCTATCGTAAGTTGGAACTTAAGATCTATCGTAAGTTGGAACTTAAGATCTATCGTAAGTTGGAACTTAAGATCTATCGTAAGTTCGAACTTAAGGTCTATCGTAAATTCGAACTGAAGATTGAACCTCAGTTCAATCTTGATTTCGTGTTTATCATTGATCTAAGGTTCGAACTTAAGATCGAACCTCAGTTCGATTTTGACTTCGTGCCAGACTTAGATCGTAAGTTCGATCTCAAGAGCGATCTTGAATTGAAACTAACGTCTTAAAATTCTACCCTACGGCCTGACTTACCGTAATACACTGGGAAAAAATTCACTGAATTCGATGAAAGATTTTTTTTCCGATACTTGTGACATCATATTTCTTTGGTATGAGGATGAAATATAAGTTATTCAAATGAAATTTCAATTTTCTAAGTTATATCCTTTTATCGAAGAAATATGTCATTGGACAAGTGAAAAGCCATTGAAGAAGCGAAATACAACGTTTAATTTATTTTGGTACATTTTTTATCTCAGTGCACGAACTCTAACACCTTAGAGTGAAATGCTGTGCCGACCTGCGATTGATGTTCTGAGGTGTTACCAGCGATAACAAAGAATGAAATTCTTAATAAGCATCCGATTTTTTTTAACCGAAAATTTTTTTCGACGTGCAGCGGGACGACGCCGTCACGAGCATCGACTTTTTTAACAGCCTCGATTTAGGGGGTGCTCCATCATGCCCCGCATCCGTATTATGTCCAGGTCTCTACTGCAGTCTCTCCGACTGTTTAATTAATTTTTCTCAACATTTTTCAGTGCTCCATTCACGGTGTCCCACTTTTGCTCCGGGCGCCCATTTTGCCTCCACTTTGTACTGTACCGTCAGTTTTTGCCCCGCGCTGTGGAACATTAGGTGGGCTGCGTTCCCGACGAAAGTTCTCCGTTCCGCAAACGGTGTTCGCGAATTCGCTGGATGTATTATTCTGTGACGTAACGGTCGACCATAATTCGTACCGCAAACGTCTGTCGAATTTGCACACGGACATACTGTTGTGGATTCTGCCCGGTATTCCTATCAGCCGGCTAATGTACCTACACTGCCGACGCAATTGGGTCGCGGTGAGACGAGCTCGCGCGATTCATTCCCGACGTCTATTTTTTTTTCTTTTTTTTTCCTGCGGCTGGCTCGATTTTACTATCCTCCGTGAAAAATAGAATGGAGGAGCCTGCAATGCTGATACAGAAGTCTGCGAATGAAAATAGCGCGTTGAAAAACGGCGCAAATGGACAAACGACGAAGGTTAACCTGCGGAGCAACCGGAAACCCAGATCCATTATTATTTTTTTCTCGACTCCAGCCAACCCATCCAATAACCGAACAATCGACCGCAGCACCGCTAAAAGTCGAGCCGCTTACGCAAGGAAAATAAATGCAACGCATTATATCGAAAAAAAAAGGAAAAATACCAGCCGGATCTTAAAGCAATTTGAATAACTACTGAAACAAAATAACCCTGTAACGGTAACGGGTTGTTTGTCAGGGATCGAGTCAAAGTCGCCGGGGAGATAGAAATTAAGTAGGGTCGTTGTTGTTGGAAAAAATAACTAGAACATTTCTGGTTCCGATCGCGCCTCGAGCTACCCCGGCGGTGTCGACGAAAGTTGCCACGGGTGCATCAAACAACGACCGCTCGCGCGAATGCGTACTTTGAAAAAAATAAAAAAAAACTTCGACGCGATAACGATTGTTTTTCAACTCGACGAAAGTAATTACGATCGAAAAATTCCCTAGTCCGTACATCGCTGCGATATATGGTGTAGTCTCGCGGGGCGATCTCACGCCGAGCAACGAGATGGAATATTCCGAGCTCGGAATGTTCGCGCGCGTATAGAGGAGAGCGGGGCAAAATGAGACAGTGGGGCAAAACGGAATAATAGGACAAAACGCAATGTTTCCATAACTTTTGGCTGGCGGCAGTGATGGTAAGTGGGGCAAAACGGTGTTGAAAATCCGGATGTATCGTTGGGACAAAATGGGGCATCCACAAATTATTAGACAATTGAGTTTTACCCCCGCTGTCCCGTTTTGCCCCACTGTCCCATTTTGCCCCGCTCTCTCCTACATATATAAATCCATAAAGGGAGAGGTTTTCCTCTGGCGTCGGGAGGAATTCTCGCGCCGGTGCGCGGAACAGTGGGAAAACGATCGGTAGGTGAACGAGAAAAAGGTGCGCGAACCAAAGGAGAAAAATATTTTACCGGTTTAAAATACCTGCCCGATGTGCGACGAGACGAAACGAACGGGGCGAATTTCTGTAGGTGTGTCGGCTGCGTTCTCGAGAATCGCGGCCCCGCACCGACGATTCTCGAGGGTGCAGCCAGCTTCGAGAGTTTCGGTTGCACTCCCGCACGGCCCACCGGATTCCGGCAGGGTAAGGACCGACGTCGCCGACTCTCTCGCGTGTGTGCCGGTGTGCGAGCGCGCCTCCGGAAATCCTACCGAATACCGCAGTGCGCCGTGTTTATTCGTTTTAATTTTATTTCCGGCGTCGGAGGGGCAGCAAAACTACGAGCTCGCGGTTCTCTGACCGGCTCGGCGCGTTAATCACGATTAAACAAGGCGGAGTCCCTCGCACCGCAAACCACCCTCGACTCGCGAAGCCCCGGGGACGGGTTCAAACTGCGAAAGAATCTGGCGGCGAAGCGCAACCCAAACAAGAGGGAAAAAAAATGAACAAAAGAGAAGGAATTTTGCATTCGTTAATCGCCGAAGCGTGAACAATCTACAATTTTTTTATGAGAGAAGTTAAACTTTTTTTTGTACTCGTAAGCTGAAGGCGGAAAAGGATTTTCCGGTGAAAATTGCCATATCGCCGGAATAAAGTTATCGCGATGTTTGCGGTAATTTTGAAAAAAAAAACTTGTTTTACACGCGAACATCCGACATTTTTCTTCCTGTCAGTTTTACCATTTTTCGTAGTTAAAAGTTGTCGGGTAAATCGGGGTGATATGGCCATGGTTTTATAAATAACGAAAATTGGAGGTTTAACATTTTTAAAACTTAAATTTTTGTGTTGTAACCAAGTCTAGAAACTTCAAACAAAAATAATCACCTCAGAACTTTCGACATTTTCGATGCATGATTTAATAGTAGCTCTCTAAATAAATATTTGCGATCGGCCGTTTCAACCGGACATTACGGGTGACATGGCCACAGTAATAATGGTAGTCAATTATCGCGAAAACATCGGGATCGCACAAAACACGTCTTACTATATTTTATGTTGCCTAAATAAACTACGGGAAGACAGTAATTGCCTCCGTCAAATGGTTAAGGTTCCAAACTAAAAAGAAAGTGGTTTTACTGGCCATACCACCCGGATGTTTCCATCGCCTGCTATTGCGGGCAGTGGCCCACCACCAATGACGTGGCCATTTCACCCGCAATATCCGGGTGAAATGGCCCACCAAGCCCACCACTGACTTGGCCATATCCCCCGAAAAACAAGTGGCCATGTCTTCCGGAAAATGAGTGGCCATATCACGCATCTTCTCGGAAAAATAGCCGCTGCTTAAAATTAGGGAAGGAATTTTTAAAAATAGGTTTACTATGAGCCAATCTTTTCTCGAAAGATGCAACTATAGTGTGCAATGGTGATTTACTAGCAAAATTATAATGTTGTATGTCTCCAGAGCTAGAAGAGCTAACTAGAGCTAGAAATATAGCTCGAGAAATGTCTGGCTACCTCGAAAAAGGAATTCACTGCTCGTACTGACTCTTGCACGTACAATCTTAAAATTTGTTGTGCAATCGGATTCTATCCACATATACTAAAAACTGTGCAAACAACGGCGCCGATCGTTTGTTACGTTAATAGATATTACGTGCAGCCATCTCACCCTGATTTACCGTACGGTGAAAAATCTCGCAGCGAGTTTATTACGTTTCGCGAAGCGAGCGACTGAGTACATCGCGGGGCTTTCGCGAAAAGTGCAACTGCTGGGAAAAGTGGGCGAGGATGACGATATAACGGGGTCGCGGGAGCGCGATTCGCTCCGTTTGCTATTTAGTTACAGTCGATATCTCGTATACTTTGTCGGATCGTTTGCCCCGACAGTCTGTACAGTAAACCGTATACAAGTCCGAAAATTGGCACCATTCCCAGTGTGCATGCCTTCGTCGTACGTTCGTCCTGCGCGGCGCTGACGATGCGTCGCTGATCTGCGCGTACACTTGAGGTGAAGTGAAAGTCACGTGACCGAGCGAGGAGTGTGAGAGAGCATTGGTTTTACAGTGGAGCGAGAGAGAGCGACAGAGAACATATTTCAGTTTACCGTAAAATAGTATATTATGCCACAAGGGAGGAAAGTGCGTCTTTTCACCGAGTGTGAATTTCTGCCCTCGCTTTGCTCGGGCATCAAACTTCACACTCGGTGAAAAGGCACTTCCTCCCTTGTGCCATACGACATTTTTTTCCGACTTCGTTAAAATAACCGCATTTCTTGCGTCGAAAAATCGTCATATTCGCCAATGACCGTTTCTCCCCCTGGAGTAATAGAGCTTGCAGAGGAAGTAATGAGCCCTATTACTCCCTAGGGAGTAATGAAATTGTTCTGCGCATGCGCACTGATTAATAATGATCATCGGTCAATAATAGGCTTTTTTCCGCCCGTATTGCACGCAAGGAATGTAGTTATTTTAGCGCAGTCGGGAAAAAAAAAATTATCTGAGCGCTCGAAAAATATTAACGAAAAAAAAATCAACGACGTTCACTCAAAATAGTACGATTTCCGAAAAAACTTACACGCACAGTAAAAAAAAGTTTGTACTTTTTACATCTTATTGTGAACAAACGTCCGCAATTTTTTATTTGTCAATTTTCCGGTCCCACCGTCCGGTTCTAATTTCACAGACAAAACTACAAACTAAAATTGTTTACGACACGGGAAATAACAAGACAGGTTTATATATTCGAACCTTAACAAAACGAGTTTCTCACTTACTTGACAAAATTATTTTTATGAAACCTCGTATTCCGATTTTACGAAATTATTTTTGACTGTGTACAAATACTCGATGAGTAGCGTGACATCCTGTTTCTATTAATATATAATTATGTCTTTAATTTAATATATAATTATATGTCTAAATTCTTCAATATGTTTAGGTTTTCTTTATGAAAGGGAAAACTGAAGAATAGATTAAAAATAGCCTAAAAACGAAACTATTTTTTACTGTGCGCTTCCGGGAAATAATGAGAAATCCTCGAGAAGGCAGCGGAACGAGCTTTTGACGAGACCTCACAAAAAATCGCTTACAAAAAGCCAAAGAGCAGCTCCTAAAAACTTAGCATCTTCGGAGAACTGCGAAATATTTTTCTCCATCCAGCGGACGATTTTTTCTTCGCACTAAATTCCCAAGCGCGGTAGCGAATGGTCTGCGGTCTATTCCGTCAGAAAAATCGATCGTATCATCGGCCCTTGGAGTGAAGTGTCCATGGGAAGATCGTTACCAGGGAAGGCCCTAAAATGTCACGCTTTCTGAACGAGTTACTTTCCTTCCGCCTCGGCTTTCTTTTTTCACCCTTTTACACCGCGCAAAAAATGCTCACTCTCGCGTGAAGTTTCATTACAAAGGGATGAAACAAAAAATAACCCAAAAAGGAAAAAAATCTGCAGGAAAGAGCTGCTGGTCCCGAGGAAAAGGTCGTAACGTCGCTCGAGTGTTTTTACGCCCGAAAGATTGAATCGCATATATATATAGAGTCCAACTTTGGAGTTACCACAAAAGTCCAGCAAGTCTCGTCATACGCTCCGAGGCTCCCTCGGTGTCGAAGCCTCCTCGTAAACACCCCGTCAATAATCGTAGAACCAGCGGGCAAAGTTTACCGGAAAATCGCTCGCCTTCCCGTAGTCAATGAGAGTGTTTGCGACGATGGCAACTGAAGCAAACGTCTCTCCACGATTCTCAGGCGGAGCCGGGACGAAGGAAAAAAAATGTCCTCTTTGGTGACTCACCGTGTAATTACGCGCAGAAGTCGCCGCGACCGAGGGTTCGTTCTTTTTATTTCACCTTTTTTATCAGCTCTTTCATCTCGTTAATGGGTCGATGAGAGACGTCGAGTTCGAGAGTTTCTCGACAAAACGTAATAAACACAATAGAAAAAGAAAATACGAAAACAAACCGCAAAATAATTGTATCGCGAAGCGTTGAATGACGTTTGTCGAAACGTACTAAACGCACAGTTATCTTCGACTAGGGAAAAAAATGCCATCTGCCGAAAATGCTCCGATTCGGTACTTGGAGTGTCGCCCACACATCAAAAAAGTTTGTACTCTTTACGACAACTTATCGTCCACAAACGAACACAATTTTTTATTTCGTTAATTTTTCGATCCCGTCATCCGGTTCTAGTTTTACAAACTAACGTACAAACTAAAATTGTCAATAACACGGGATATAAAAACGCAAGTTTGTATATTCAAACCTTAACAAACGAGCTCGTCGCTTATTTAACAAAATTTTTACGAAAATTCGTATTCCGATTTTACGAATTTTATTTTTTACTGTGCATAACACCGTTGCTCCAAAAAGCAATCATATTGTGTTCAATGCTCGAAGTGGTGTAAAGCTTATCCGATGTCGAAGTGAGGGTGCGATTTCTGGTTGTTTGCAGCGAACTCGGTGCAGATATGAAACGGCAACACCAAACGGATAGGGGGAGAGCGGGGCAAAATGGCACAGCGGTGCAAAACGGGACAATGAGACAAAACGCAATTTTCCAATAACCTTTGGATGGTGCCGATGGTGGTACGTGGGGCAAAACGGGTTTGAAAATCCGGATCTATCATTGGGACAAAATGGGGCATCCAAAAATTATTGGAAAATTGAGTTTTGTCCTCACTGTCCCGTTTTGCCCCGCTGTGCCATTTTGCCCCGGTTTCCCCTATCGTGCGTGTCGGGCGTACCTATCAGCTCGAACCGGAGGGTGCGCCATGACGAATACGCGTAACGCATGTAACTCGCACGACCGTTCCGAAAGGGACGTGTCGCAGGATTCTGCACAGGATCTGCGAGTTTCTCTCGCTCTCCGGTTATTTTATTCGCTCGTGCGTGCCGGCTGTCGGGACTGTCGAACAGCCCGCTCGGCCTGCGTACGACTTGGTTATAAATCGATCCACGCTGCACGATGTGATCCCCGAGGTATATGCGTGCGTGCGTGCAATACGCGCGCCCCAAGCTCTTAACGATCTCGAACTACCGCACGCGGCCAAATTACTCGAAACTGCGGCAAGTTGACTCGGTCGATTATACGACGACGAAGTACCACTCGTAAAAATGAAACCGCATCGATATTATCCGAGCTCGGATTGCACGTTAACGTGATTCTGATTACCTGAAAAGTGTGGCCGAGTTTCGAAATGGGACCGTTCGAGGCGAAGTTACCATCGGATGAACATACAAGTTCCCACCCTTGGGTAGTCTTCGATGAAGATGAGTTTTTAATTATTTTTTATTACTTTTATTTCGTAATTTATTAATTTTTTAATTTTCCAAATTGTTCGATAAAATTTTGGGCGTACCGATATTTTTTTACTGAAATTCAAACCAGTAATGCCGACAGAAGTGTCTAATTAATGAAGGCCAATATCTTCGTTATTCGGAAAGAAATTTTCAATCCTTTTGACGACGATGGAAAATAATGTTTTCTCAACGCATGCACGTAAGATCCAGCTTCCCATTTCTGTGAAGTGTGCGCAGAAAGGCACTTTTTCGCATCTCGTGCGAGAAAAATATTGCGCATGCGTACAAACGCAAGATAATTTTTTTCTAACACTAGTGCGAGAAAGTGCCCTTGTGCGCACACTTCCCAAAAACGAAAAGCGTGATTTCCGTGAATTTGTTAAAAAAAAAAATCTGAATGGCATGGGCGTAGAAAATTGAATTCTGACTCCAGTGAATGGCACTCTCGCCTTCGGCTCGTCCGGCATTTTCAGACTTGTCAAGAAATCCTTTTCCAAACAACTATTATATATCGCTCGTTTGCAATAAGACATTTTCTTTGCGCTAATGTACTTAAATTTTCAGAACTTCGTTTCGATCGATATTCTGTTATTGTTTACCGTAACTAAGTTTTGCCGCCCAATAAAAAGTTCCCCGTTTTTTCCCGGATTTCCCTCACAATTTTTTTATTCCATGAAATTTCCAGGATTTCCCGGTTTTGCCTGATCAGTGTCAATCGTATACCATTTCAGAGTTTCGGCGCAGTACCGGAACATTGCTGTACACGTGAGTTTGTTCGGTGATAGAGAAATTGGATAGGAACTTTAGGGACATGGTTCACGATATACGTTATGTAAGCGAATTATACAGATATGTAACGGACGCGTGCCGAGTGCACGATTCGGATGTTTGAGCATCCTATGCAGTTCTGCAGAAACAGTATGTAACTTACCTACGCGTATGTACCTATTTGTGAATAGCACCGACGTGCGACTTGCCCCAGGGGATTACATACGTGGTCGCACGGAAACTAGAGGACGAACAGGAGCTCTCTACATAGCCTCGGTCAATTGCTACTTCGTACACTAAATCTCCGAGTCACCGTTTGTCCACATAGACAATACGTAACATCGCTAAATCCTGATCGAACGTGAAACGAGCTTGCGGCCAAAATGCTTGTTCGCGTTCACGTCACTCTAGTTTAAGGAGGTTGGAGCGCTTCACACTATTCAAGTGAGTGCTACGCATGTAAAGTTGTTGATACAAACTTTTACGCGTCCATTTATAATGGATAGTTATTCGTATTACAGCAGATGTCCTTAACTTATAAAAGCATTAATTGCTATGGATTTACAAAAATATTAACCGGTTTGTGCTAACTTTCAAAAAGGTACATATTCGTTCAGTTTTTTCCAAGAATAATCTGTCATTTTCGCTCGATTTTGATGTATTACGGCTCATTCTCTTCTTTGAAAGATGCTGTATGAATTCACCATCTGGACATTCGATAGTATTTTCAGTTTACGATTGACAGCTGTTTGATTATGAAGGAATTTCGGCGATGGATAAATATAAGTCTGTCCTTTTGACTATCGAATATCCGGATGGTGAATTCGTAGAGCATATTTCAAGGTAGAGAATGAGCCATGATACATACAAATACCGGGAAAATGATGGATTAATCTTTGAAAAAACTGAATGAAAATGTTCCTTTTCGAAAATTATCACAAACCAGTTAATATCTTTGCAAATCTATTGCAATTAATGTTTTTCTACGTTAAGGACATGTGCTGTAATACAAATAACTATCGATCATATTCTATAGATACGTCAAAGTTTGTATAATCAAATTTAAATATGTAGCGCTCATTTGACTAGTGTGGAACGCTCCAACCTGCTTAAACCGGAAGTGACGTCACACCGAAAATATGTCGCCTCTAATCTCAAATCTCATTTTTTACCGGAAGTAATGTCATAACAGAAAAACGTCACTGCCAGTTTGAAAATTCCATTTTTAGACCGGATGCAACGTCATACCAAAAGTGTGTCACTTCTGGTTTCAAAATATTATTTTTCGACCGGAAGTGACGTCATACCGAAAGTGTGTCAATTCCGGTTTGAAAAAATTATTTTTCGACCGGAAGTGATGTCATAACAGACATACGTCACTGCCGGTTTGAAAAATCCCATTTTTCTACCGGAAGTGACGTCATACCAAAAGTGTGTCACTTGCGGTTTTAAAATATAATTTTCCGACCGGAAGTGACGTATTACCAGTATGACGTAATTTCTCATGCAGTTTGGCCCCGCTCCACACCAACCGTTTAGCCTCCTCTCAAGGGAATCTCGAGCGTTTCGCTTTACTTTCGCTTCACACGAATCGGAGGTTTCGCGTACACAAATACCATATTTTATTTCGTACGTTTTCCCGGTCCCGCGTCGTATGCAAAAATTAGAAAGTCCGAAGACGCGCAGCTCGGAATATAATGAGACCGGAATGAGATTGCAGAGTGCAAAAAAAAAAGAAGAAAAAACGGTATTTCGCCCACTTAGGTAAGCCCCGAATAAAATTCCGGTTCCGCGACTTAAATACCAGACGTACGTACAAGTATCAGAGCTATGCAATTTTGCGATTACCATTTCGAGGGGGCCTCGTCTGCGAGCCACGTACTCGACATCGACCTCTTTTGTTAGCCCCGTCAACGTCAGCTTCACGTGTCCGCCTGTATACACTAAATTTCAAACGATCACAGATGAATTCCGCTTTCATCCGGCATCCCGGCTTTCCCCCAGGCTGGGACTTCAATGAGAGTCGATCGTTCCTTTCGACTCGCCTCGTCGGACGTTTTCGAGACGTGGAAATTCGTCGGGAAACTCGAGGGGGGCATTCGAGTCCGACGAGACGAAACGAATTTCGCTGTGCGTCATGGATATATGCTAATATCGCAGTGATTTAGGCTCATTGGAACGAACCCGTCGCTCGGCTCTCTCACGGTCCGCCGGGGACGACACGTTCGTGCATCACCGCGCATTACCGGTCGGGACCCCCCGCTATGGTTAATCTTATAACGGGCGCCAGTACGTTACAATTAATTACAGTCCGGAATCGGGCGCGTTACGAGACCAAATGTAATTATGACGTGGACACTTGCGAACGAGAATTTAATGCAGAATCACGAGCGAACCGGAGAACACGAATCCGTTCATGTATGTGTATGTGGGTCATGTATGTAGGCGAAGGGGGGGGGGGCGAGATGGATACGCAGATGTGTGGAAAGGGTTTATGTACTTGATAACGTGTGGACATTGCGACTGGATTGGATTTTAACGCTTGCGTTCATTGTCGACACAATGCAGCAGTCTCTCGTCATTCCACGTCCCACGATGAGCAATGCACAAAACGTTAGTTTGTTGATACACGCAACACGGAACATCCAGGAAATTCGCTCGGGATTAACGCGAAACTGATTTTGCCTCGAGCTAATATCCGCGAATTTCTCGAAAATTAGAGTTTCGAGATAGAATTCGGGGAAAACTCGTGGTACTATTTTACGTGATTCCGCTTCGGTGGACATTTAATCGATCAAATATCGTTTTATGCCGACGGATAGTTGATGAATTGTCCGGAGTATTTTTTTTTTTTATTCGTCGCGAACGCTGTCCGCGTCGTTGAATCGCGTGAATGAGCGAAATATTGACCAGCTGGACACAACATCTACGGATCACTTTTGAGCACGGTTCACAATGGTTAAATAGCTTTTTTTTCCTTTTTAATTGTGGAAAATAAATTGTAGTCAGACCTTTAAAAATAGATCTCAAAAATATGGAAGGTTTTTTTTGGTGACAATTTATAAAAATATCGAAAATCGATAGGTTCTTTTAAAAAATTAATCGCGGAAGAAATTATCGTCATTTGAAGTTTTTGACCTTACATTCCATGTATTTTTTCACCACCGATCTTGAAACTTTCACTCCTTCTACCCTCATCTCAATATTTCGTGTGAAACCCCGCTACGTAAGCTAAAATAATATAATTTTAAAAATCTACCATTTTAAAAACCATTCTGGATGAAAATACCGTGAATCGCTTATTTGTTCCTCAAAATTAGTTTCAGAACAGACAATCATCGATCGACGTTTCTGAGCTTACACACGGAGAACAAAAAATTATTGGGACAGCAAGAATTTTATTACCATAACTCATTTACCCGCTTAACATAGAGACAACAAAATATTTTGCTGTGGTAGCAAATATTTTGCTATAGCAGCCAAATATTTTTGCTGCCACAACAATAAATTATTAACGATCTACATTTTGTTAGAGAAACGGAACTATTTTTCTCCGTGCATCCGTTCTATTCTTTACCCATTTTTAATCTTTCGCTTCATTAACTACCATTTCAATATATCTTATTATAGAAATTGCCTCCACAAGACAAAAGAATATTATTTTCAGAGATTTGGAATTTAATAAACATTCTGGTGCATGTGAAACTCCCTGCGAGATTCTGCCTTAACTACATCATCCTCAAAGCTCCGAAGAGGTCGAGGCGGGACTTCAAAGGTTTAACGTCTCGCACTCGTGCGGAGAGAAAATTGCATTACTTTATTGTCGACCGTATAAAATTCCTGCGTTAACTTGTATATTCTCCACAAGAACGAATGAGACTATGGAGATAAGCGCATTACACGGTGCGCGCAAAGGGCACCGAGAACAGCCAGAGAAAAATTAAGAGTCGAAGCTAACGGGGAGTGAGAAGAAAAATAGAAGATCAAACTATCCCGTTTATTTCGTTAGACAAAAGCTTCGCCAGGGAATGAACCGCGCGAGAGCGCCGACCTCGGGAACGGCCGCTGCACACCGGAACAACGGTGGGACGGTTTAAAAAATAACGAACCGTGGAAATTGCTCCTTCGGTATATCGCACCAGGTTGGCCGAGGCAGCAACAGCGGCGCGGACACAACGCCGGATAATTACGGTCGATCACACATATCGGGGAAAATGGTACTTTCGTAAAAGCACCACCGACCGGACCGGGGAAGCTCGGAGAAACGACGATTTTACTTCGCCGCTCGAATACATTATTTTCACTCCCATTCGAGTTTTCGTCAATTGCGCGAAAAAAAAGATTATTAACTATTTTGTGCTCTGGAATAGGGTGTTTCATATTGTATTTTTTATTTTTTTTTCTTCGTCTCCCACCTGACAAAGGCGTAGACTGTTATCTCAAAAACCCACCGCGAAAGGAGGATATTGGTAAAAAAATCCTATGTGGTGGTCTTTATTCACTTTTGTGTAAAAGCGGTAGATACCTCTTAGGCTTGATCGTCAGCGGGCAGCTTTTTTTTGACGTTTTGTTATACAGAAAACAAACGTTCTAGATGGTAGGAGCTGATCTTTTTATATTATTTTCGAGAATATAAAACATCCTACTCTACAATAAAAAACAACAAAATTCCAGCCATTTTTTTATATTTGATATAATTCCAAAGCAGATTATTACTGAAACGATTTCGTAAAATTTTGGAATCCCTGGCGCATACTTGGACCAACTTTCTTTAAAAAAAACCATTCTTTTTCCCGTAACTTAATTTTTCACAAAAAAATTTATGATTAGAAATTCCTAGTTCATTAGTCGGCATTTTAGTAATTATTGATAATTCTTACTTTCGGCGTGGACAGCCCAGTCAATACGATTACGAGTACGAATCACTTAGGCTCGTTCATATAAACGTCGATTATTGTTTACATCACTATCTATATAAGGTCCTGACTTCCATGCATACTGAAAAACTCTATCAAAATTATAAGTACTGATAAACTGCTCATAACGCATTGCTTCTCTAAATTTCAAATAGTGAAAGAAACTCATGATTCGTCGAACGACTACTCACTTTTCCGGTCATTTTCACGACACCGGCCAAAATAGTTCCCAATGTGCATTAAGAGGATTACTAAAGATGTACAGAGATCAGAACATCGATATAATTCCTATCCTTCCTCCACACGGAGAAAAGAAGTTTTGTTCCTCTAACAAAATGTAGATCGTTAATAATTTATTGATGCGACAGCAAAAATATTTGCTGCCACGGTGCAATATTTTGTTGTCCCTATGTTAACCAGATAAACGAGTCATGGTAACAAAATTCTTGTTGTCCCAACAATTTTTTTCTCCTTGCGGCAAACAACACCACGCGCAGAGTAAAATAGTTATTTTCGTGACACGGGCGAGAAAAATCGATCCCTCCCGCACTCGTGTGAAGCGCCTCACTCGCCTTCGGCTCGTGCGTCACTTGACACTCGTCGAGAACGATCGATTTTTCTCGCCCGTGTCACGAACCGGTTTTCCCGCACTAGTGCGGGAAAGTTTACTTTTCCGCACTAGTGCGGGAAAGGATACGGAAAAACAGTTATGTATAGCGTAAGTCGCCATAAAACCGGAATATTATTCGATCGCCATGTTAAGTCGGCCGATCATCCCCACACTTTTCTCTCCGTGAGGAGCTTCGAATTCGCGGAAATTGTAATTTCGCTCGCGAAAGCGCGATGTTTAACGAGCGTACTCCGTTGAACACACGCCCGAGGGGAAAAGCCAAACGGCGAACTAAACCGCCTCGTTGTTTCGGCTGTTAAATTACAAAAAAAAAAAAAAAAAAAAAAAAAAAACGAACAAAAAAAGACATTGTTTCCAGCAGTTCCGGGTGGCCGTGCGGTCTCGTTGCGGTCAAATGATTGAACGATGCACGAGGCGCACGTTAACGCGATTTAGCGAGCTACATTAGCGTGTCTCGCTATTCACCATTCGCGGAGGGTTTCTGGCAGCGGCAACATCAACAGCAACAGCGCGAGCGGTGAGCTACGTAGAAAGTTTGCGTGCCTTCGCGTTCTGCTTCGAATCACTTTCTATGCCGGGACATTTGGCAGATGTAAACTCGCAGGCGAGCCCCGAGAAAGAGGAAGGGATGGACGGAAGTTTAGCGTTGGCAAAAGAAGAATTATCGTTAGCGGGGAGTTTAGTGGAGCGATACGTTTTTGAGATCAACGAGCTTAAACTCCGCGATGTTAACTATGAGGATGGATTCGCGTGATTAACGGACACCGGACACGGTTAATAAATACACGTTAAGTACAATGCTATCCGACGATGCCGAACGAAACGGAAGAGTCGCTCTCGCATTTTTTTTTTATCACAGAAATTCTCTTGTACCGCTATACATGTGATATCTGTATTCAAGAGTCGGGTGGATGACCTCGATGAGAGATCGACGAAATGAGGATATAAAATCTTTCGATCGATTTTTTTCTGAAATGTTACTAATAAAATGATGAAAAGTAAAATTGTTCAACAAATTTCTCGGAAATGTAAGTTTCTTTTTTATGAACATGATTCGTTAAGTTTTCTGAATACGTATGCATTTTTTCAGATCTTTAAATTCCCTTTGAATTTTGTGACATTCTACACATTTTTGTCATACAAAAAAGAAAAGTTCAAAGTGAATCCTAAAATCTAAAAAAAATGCATACGTATTGAGAAAAATAAACGAATCATTTTTATTAAAAAAAAATTTGGTTTCCGTAAAATTTGTTTCATTTATCATCAATCTGTTAATAACATTCTGGAATTATTATTATGCAAAATTAATCTTTTCAGCACCTTCATATCCTTGATTTTTTTCAGAATTTTATACCATCGAGAAGTGTTTCTAATTTCTCTGAAACTTATGCGAGGTGAACACTATTCTCAAGGACTACCTTAAGGGGATGCAAGAAGCATAATCGCTCTAACAAAATTTACGAACTAAATTACGAAACTTACAATTACGAACTTTCCTATTCAGCCTCTATGATTGCAACATTCATACCGCAATAATGTTGCGCAAAAAAAAAAAAAGAAAAGCGACGACAAAACTTCGTGTTAAATTGTTAAAATTGCATCGCCTGCTCCTGTGCTCCAGTCGAAAGCGTCCGACGCGATGCTAAAATCGACATTGCGGGATTCTGGAAAACCGTGCGTCCGGAACGAGCGTGAGTGCCACTTCGCTCGGGGGAATTGTTTAATCAATTAATCCATCGCGATTCGCGGCCCAAACCCTCGGGCTTCCACGGTTCATATATTCATATATACACACCTGGGTAGTCGAGACATGCGATCACGCGATAGCTCGTCTGTATAGTTACGTTACGAGTTAAGCATTCGGGGCGTGGTGGGGAGAGTTCGAAGAGCTTTTATAAGGTATGCGGCATACGGTGCCGACAGAGTCGCAAACCAGGAAGAGTCTAGAAGGGACAACGGCCCCGACAGTCCCGACCACAACCCGCCAGAGAAACGTACGAGGCACGTTCCGCCGTCACTAATCGCGTTAACTTTATCGCACCACCGTTAATTTCATTAACGTGCTCGCGACTCTCCAGGGGTGGGGAATGGGACAGAATGAAAAGGAAACCCGAGACAACGCGACGCACCCTCCCCGGGGTGTCTCCGGTCCCTTCAATGCGCGAGACTTCCAGAGTTGTGGAATCCCTTGGGATAGAAAAAAGAAGAAAACAAAATCAGAATGGTATGAAATTTTTTTTTTTTAAATCAATGATTTTTTTGACCGACGTATAATTATTCGGAATGCTCGAATTAAAATGTCAAAAGAGAGTGCATGCGGATTCTTTAAAGTTCCACGAATATTCCCAAAACCGTCGGAAATTTACGCACACAAAAGACAATCATGCATAGTGTATACTGCGTTCACTTGGTTTATCGACTTGTGATCGGTGATCAGAGTCGATGACAACGGGATGAGTGTGGTGGATTAAAATGGAAAATATTGGGTTGGGAGTAAAATAATTGTTATATTCGTGATCAGCGGGAAAAAATATGTGGAATATAGCCTTGAAACAAAAAAAGTCGATTGAACAACGATTTTTCACTTTTTGAGCCACTTTTGGAAAAACGTCGATTTTCGTGATTTTCAAAGATCGATATCGCGGCACCTAATGGACCTAGGGAAATTCCGAGGTGCCCATTGTGTTGTACGGAAAAAAATACACAGGATAAGCCCTTGTCCGAAGTTTTGGTGGCGTTTTATCGCGCCGTTTGAGGACGTTGAAAAGCGCAAAAAATGGACTCGAAAGTCCATTGCAATTTTTTGACGAATTTTTTTTTTTGTTTTTTTATAATGAACTACCACGTATTTCGACGTTTTTTTCCGCTGAAGACGAATCCGCTGGCCTTTTTGGGCCTGAAGTACAGTGAGCCATTGAAAATCTCGATTTTATGCACGAAAAATCGTATTTTTGGCATTAAAATAGAAAATTTTGGGTCGGGAGTAAAATAATTATTATATTCATGATCAGCGAGCCGAAATACGTGGAATACAGCATTGAAACAAAAAAAATCGATTGAACAACGATTTTTCCATTTTAGAGCCACTTTTGGAAAACCTCGATTTTTCGTGATTTTGTGGGGCACGATGCAGAGCCACCTGTGCGTCAATCGTGACACTACGTTCATGCACTTTCGCAAACTATAATATTCGTTTTCTCCTAATTCCTCGTAAATTTTCAATCGAAATTCGACTGCACACCGAAGCTTTTATGTAAATATCATAATTGTGCATAATTTGACGCACATGCGTAGCATATTAACAATGCTAAGACGGAACTGAAAAATTGTCTAGTTCCGTCGGCAAAACAGGTAAAGCAGGTTAAAAAAGGAAAAAAACAGCTCCAGCATCCCCTTAATGATATATCAAGGATAATTTCAACCGCACATGCGACGTTTTGCTTGCGGATGAATCTCGTGAATAAATAGAGGCAAACAATAGCGAAGGAGGGAAGAATGGGCTTCTCTTTGCGAAAGGTTCTTGTGTGTACCGGCGAGGTAGCGAGCACAACGCGTTTTCATTTCGCGTACGAATACGGAGCTTTCGGAAAATGTTTGTGTTAAATTTGATGCAGCGAGGGAACGGATGGGTTTCGGGTTGTACGAGTGTACGACGGAGTGAAGGGCGGTGCGGTATGCTGCCGACATCCGTCTGTACAGCCAACCCGCTCGCAACATCCTGTCTAGCAAAGTTAACTAATTATACGCACGTACGGCGACCAATGTGTACGGAACTCAAAGTTTTCATTCATCTAATTAACAATGGACGTCCGCGAGCGTGCAGCGCGTAAGGTTTCGTATTGTACTCTCGGATTTAACGTTAAGCGTTAATTAAAACGAGTCTTAATCGCTCGTGTTATCCTTCGCTCGTTCGGATGTTTTTTTTAAGACGTTCAACGGCGAGGAGCGCAATTCCAGTGAAGACAGGTGTGACCGGAAAAATAATATTATCTTACGCGTACTCCAACATAAATATTTATTTAAAGCAAAGAGATGTTTGTCTAAAATAAATAAATATTTATTTCAAATAAATACATATTTATTTCAAATAAATAAATATTTGTTTAAAATGAATAAATATTTATTTAAAGTAAATAAATATTTATTCGCGGAGCCCTCGTCAAGTAAATAATTTTTTACGGGTTACTCCGAGAGTTATGTCGTCATGCGACAGGGTGAAGGTGGGCTAATATGGCCCGATCCATATATAAATGATTTATGTGCTAATCGAGTTGATGCATATTCACAATATTTACCCTAAACCGAAATTCAATTTACCCGGTAGATGGAAACGATAAACATCGCGTTACAAATTCTCCCGTTCAATTATTATTCATCCGTTCGAAAAATCGTCGGCGGTGAATTTTCCCACCCACCGCGTCAGTAGCTTCGAATAATGATCTCTTTACATTCCTCGTCCATACTAGGGTTTCATGAAAGAGCATTACTTCACATTATAAGTAGTAGCGGGGATCGTCGGCGTAGATTTTGATATGACACGGCGAACCTTTAACTTATTTTTTTAATCATTTTCGATTATTTACGTGCGTTCACACTTTAGGTCACAAATATTGTGTCATAAACATGTGAATTAAGCCATGATAAATCAGTACCACAAAATCTATTAAGGCGTCTAACAAGGCTAATTTTTGAAAGTTCATTTCGGAAAAACTATAAGTGCAATATTATTCATTTTTTTATATGTATTTATATAAATCTTAAGGAATGTGTGTCAAGTATTTTAAAAACAAATATTAACATTTTGGTAAGCTACACAACTTCGCGTCCGATTTTGCAAATATGAGTGGTTTGAAAGAAAAAGAAAAAATATGCTTATTAACTACATTGTATTAGCTATGGAATGACATAGCTCTTTGTTCTTCCTGTCTTACGAAAAAAAAATGCCTGCATTTTTTTCGCCATTTTCGGCAGAAAAACGCGTATGATTATTACTAATTATAATTGCACAAAAAAACGTGTCGAGAAAATTGTCTATCATACTAAAATTACTATTCCTCTGAACAGGTGTACCAAATTTTAAGTTCATTTATTAATATCAACTTGAGTTTCGTGGTCAGTATTGCGAAAAACATAGTTTCGAGAAGAACGCCTTTAAAGTATGGACCAATACGGTCGTTTACCGGCGCGTCAAATTTCTTCTTCGCTCTAAATGCTAGAATTAAAAAGGTACTTCGGACATCTACCTTCTGCATACTAATGTTACGAGTTCAAACCATTTTTTAAAGACATACAGTTTTTTCATAATTTAACAGTAGGATAACACCTCGGGTCATTTTTACCCGTTCAGGCGTTTCGAGAACTCTGAACCGCGACATCGCAGTTTAGATGTAATAAGGATAACGCCTTCAGTAATTTTTAGCCGTTTCGACAAACACTGGTGCCTTCGAAAACTCTCTAAATCGCGACATCGTCGTGAAACGCATAGCTCTGCCTCTTGTCCGGGGGGGGGGGGGGGGGGGGGGCAGTCGAGAGTAAAAAATATGAAGTGTAACTACTTGGTAGCGGCTCGGTTAAAAAAATCTTTTTTGTAAGTGCTTGGCGTCGAGACTCCTCGGCGTCTCTTGATACCTTTCTACAATTTCCGTCATCTTATAATAATTGTTCTTTCAAATTCAAAGCAAAGTACCACAAAGATTTGATCACCAAATTCGAAGTTTAACGCGAAAGCTACATTGCGCACGTAGAAACAAATTAGCCATTAAATTTTGCGGCGATACGAAACTTCTTCTCAAAGCGGCCAGAAAGAAAAAAAAAATGAAAAAAAAAAAATACACTCTTTTTTTCCCGAGATCCACGTCCCGAACGTTTCTTTACTACAATACTCTCTCCCGCCCCCTTTTATATATCCCTCATCTCTGACGTAAAAGTAAACGAAAGTATTTCTACGGCCGTATAGCTGCTACATCCGAGTAATCGATTATCCTTCGCATCGGTGACGAAGCGTATTTGCGGCGGATAAGGCTATCACCGTTCAGCATTTGATAACATAAGTCAGAGGATATCTGTAACTGCTACGCGCGACAGATTGTCCGACCGATATTCGCCGGGTAACGAGGGAGCGCGTCGCGCCGGTGGCCGCAAACAAACAACCCCCAGCGGTCCAATGTAGCCTGGCCGATGCGCCGAAATCGGATATTCGGATAGAGGGTCGCGAGAAACGGGGAGTAGCACGCGCGAGGGTTGTCGCCCCTCGAGTAAGCGAACGCCAGAAAGCTAAGAAACCCGGAATAATATCAGCTGGCTGTCAACGGTGAGCCGGCGACCACGCGGCCGCCGTCTCGTAGCGCCGTCGCCGGCGAGAAACCTTACCTTTGTGTCTCTGGATGTGTGGTAGTAGTAAACAAAGACGAACATCCACGCGCACGACAGTAGCAGCACTATTTTCACATTTCGACGCATTTTACTCGCGGCTTCGTCACAATATTTTACTTCCCGCCTTCCCTCGTTACTTTCTTCAAACTTTTATTGTCCCGCAAGATCGACGCGAGGGACAATGGCGATAAAGACGTGTTGGTAAAGGAATTCAAGTTATTTCGCAGCAGCGTGAGCGACGTGGGAGCACGTTTTCTCGTTCGGGCCGCTACGGTGGCTCGAAACCCTATCCCACCCGCGTTTATCGACCCTGCCGGTAAATGCCCGAGGAGAGATCTGTTTCTCTCCTTGCCTGTACTGCAAAATCCGCGATTCCTTCGGTCCCAGTGTTGTCTGTTCGGTGACTATTCGGAGCCGTTAAAATTTCATAAGCCTGTAGTACCGCGCGATTCTACTTGAAACGCTGGCATTGACCGGTGAGACTCATTGAGGAACGTGAGGATTCAACGAACAAGCCGGTACACATGCGTAAACACGCTGGGACAACAGAGCGAACACAGCCGGTTTCCACGAGGATTCGTAGGCGACGAAGGAGCACCGCGAGTCCACCGACGTCAACCTGCCGGCAGCCCGAGCCATACTGAAAAGCCGTGACCGGGACCGAGCTGCGGAGCGCTCCACTATCCGCGACTCGACGCACACACCGACGCGCCGCGACTGTGCGGCGTTGCCGCTGCCAGCCGCCAGATGTCGCCCAACCGGCAACTGCGCCTTCGCCGAAGGCGGAGTGAGTGCGAAGATGCGCTCACGAGGGCGAACGAGAACGAGGGGGATGGAAAGTGAGAGTGAGAGAACGAGAGATGAATTCGCAAGGGTTTACCCACTCCCTTGGCACCTCTGTCTCTACCTCTCCCTTTCCCCTCCCATCCGTCCTGCTCACATCGACGACGAGGGCAAATGGACGATTTTTATATAAGGGCTTCTGGGCCGAGGCCATTTCGGTTTTATAGTTTACGATAGGATGAAGAGAGCCTAGGGACCGAGAGACACGGCAGTCCCTCTCGTATAGAACTACATATGGGAACCCGCGAATGAATGGGATTAATGCGATCGCGTGCGGATGATATCCAGAGACCGCCAACAAAGGCAAATGCCACGAGTCTGTGAAATTAACTTTTCCCGTGAACATTTATACGCGTTGTTTTGTAACGACTAGTAGCTGATGGCCTTTTTTACGATGTGAAAACGTGTCCATCACGTGAACGAGACGGGAAGTAACTTTTTTAACCTGCAAACAGAAGTTTCAATAACACGGTCGATAATAAAAACTGGCATTCACTATCAAAAGAAAAGTCTCATCGATCGCTTTCGATGTGAATTTTCATTGGACCGTGTATACGGGAATTCGCGTGAAAAGTTGATTACAGTTTTTGATAACGACTGAGCCCGGCATGGGTGAGGAGGGAGATGTTTCATATCGTCTTAAGGTGAAATGAATGTGACGTGACGGAGCGAACAGTGTGCGAGAGATAGTGGCATTGGTTTTACGGTGGAGCGAGACAGAGCGACAGAGAACGTGTTCAACTGCACCTTGAGTCAGTACGACTGTACGAGCAGACGTGCATATTTACCATTGTCAGATGAGCGTATACGAACTCGACCTTCGATAGACTGTGGTACAAAAATATCTCGGCTGACCTACGCATTCCCCCGTAACTATCTCAGAGGAGTGATCGGAATAGAGAATCGCGGAGCGGCAACTTTTTTCGTACACGTAGGCGGCACGCGCCGTGCCCGGCCCCGTTGGCTCAGCCGTCGCCGACGTGTCTGACCAGCGCCGTTCGTATCCCCTGGGCTTACTCCACTGGTAACGGCGCATGCAACGCCTCGCCCGCCTCGCCTGACTTTTAAGGGGAAGTGAAAGAGCTGTGCCTGCGAGAGAGATAGTTGCAATTTTCAAATTAACTTTATTCAATGGTGTTAATTTTTTTGGGAAAAAATGAATTCGGGCCGGATGCGAAATTACCATGCGCATCCGGCTCGAATTTCCTTTTTCTTAAAAAAATTAGCACCCTTGAAAAAAGTTCATTATAGTTTTCATTACCGACCGCGATATTTCACTTCCCCTTAAGGCGGCGCGAAATCCCCGCTCAGCCTTGCCTCGGTCGGTAACAAAAATTGTAATTTAATTTAATTTATTTGACAAATTTCTGCTTTACAATCAACGTATGTATATATAATAAATCCTAAATATAAGAGCTTCAGAGTAATAAATTATAAAAGTTGGAAAAGTTAAGAACACTTAAGTCTACTATCTGTAAAAGATTTTGAATAGTGGGAGGCACTTAAGTTTACTTGAGTAAAGTTTTTAATACTTCACATGAGACTTGCGCGTGACTAGGCCCCTCTTTTTATTTCTTTATTCTTTATCTATTCATTTTATTTTATTTCATATTATTAAATTCTATTAATGTTTTTCTTCATGTAATGCATTTTTTTTCCACGATCGTTGATAACTTCCGGTTGATAACTTCCATGCTCTTAAAGTTCCCGATAGTTACCCGCGGCTGTTTTCGAATAGAATAAAACGGGAGTAACAATCGACGTTCAGCGAGCGTCTGAGAAAACATTGAAATAAAAAAAATTTATATAGACGAACAGTACAAGATGTTTTGTCACCGAAAAACCGACGAAACATCTTTCCGCCGGAGCGCACGGAACTCGGGACAAATGAGCCTTAACCGAGGGGAGCGTCGAGGCGTATCGGTGAATACAAGGAGAAACACGAGCATCCTAATCGTTTCAATTTACACACTCTGCGCTGCGGCGTAATAAATACTACGCTCGACTAAATGCAATAAATTAACTCTTCACATTAAGTTCAGGCCGTTTAAGCCCACGCTCGAGTTCCCTATGCAGTGCGGTAACCGCGTATAGGTTTTCTCTGTTATATATAATACATATATATGTATATATATATTTTTTTTACTACAAAGTCAAGCTATACTCGCGCGTGAGTCACGAGTCGAGAAGACGGAAGTGAGCGCCGCGGATAACAGGCGAACCGCAAGGTAATTCGGAGCTCGCGGAACTCCCACAAGATGTTCCCCGGAGGAAACGGCGTCGAGTCGCGGGCGCCGCAGTTATCCAAATCGCGTCCGCAAATCGCGACCGGGGAACCGACGACCGCGAACTAATCTCACGTGGGAGCAGGCGGCAAATTACTGTTTATCTGTCAACTTTAATTTAACGGTCGAATCTGCGAGAACGCACGATCAATCAATATGTTTCGCAGTACGACGATAATTAACCGACGTGTCGATGGTATATTGAAAACCCTAAAAAAACACCATTAATGGTCCAAAAAACTTGAAATGCACAAATAGACCATGAGTGGCCGGAAAAAACTTGCTGTACGCTGTTGTTATTCCAACTTTGCAAAAAGTAGACATAATTAGACATAATTAATCGACGTGTCGTTAGTATGTTGAATTCTAAAAAAGTAAGTGATAAAGTAATTAAAAAAAAAATTGAACGGAACAACTTAAGAACGTGCGAATAGCGTGCGAATTGTATTGAATTAAATGTTCGAAACTTTGGAATCATTGAAATAATTTATTTAAGTAATTAAAATAATCCGAATAACTGCAGTCTAAGTCCGGAAAGGCATATAGTATCTGATTTTGCATAGCCCTGACGCCTGTAGCATTAAGCCATCGAAGTAATTAGAACGACCAGGACTTCAAAAGAAAGTCTTCTAAGACCTGGACGTACACATCGGCGCTCTAGAATCCTTGCGAAATAACGCCTCGGTTATCCGATGCGACAGTGGAATCCATGAACGCTCTCGGTACATAGCAGAGATACTCGAGAAACTCTTCGCTTGCACCTGCAATGCCTGCGCCCCTCGGAACGCGTGCGTTCGTTACGGTATCATTAAAAAAACCACAACCGTGGCTACATCTGAGCATTTAATGACCCCCTCGAGCGAGACCCATCGCGTGTTTGTGTATGTGTGTGTTTGTGTTTTCATCGTCCACAGCAACCTACATGATTTTTTTTCATTACTTTTTCCGGTCATTCGTTTTATTTCCTACCGATCTCTGGCGCATTCGTATGATATCGTATTAATCAGGGCCGCCCCAGGCGCGTATTTCAATGCAAATATTGAAAAAGTCAATTTATTGACCATACCTGCATTACTTACTCCGAATGTCACAGGGCTACGTGGGCAGAGAGAATAATTCTAATTTTCTACCAGATATGCGAGAAATAAAACAAAATGGATACAAAAATAAATAAAAAAATATTGTAGATACGGATCGATAGTTTAAAAAATGTTCGTTTACTCTCGAGAGTCCTGTCGTCGCGGGGCTCACGAATAGAAAGCAAACACAGTTCGGTTCACTGGACAGTCTGCCGATGGCAGATCGCCGATTGGTATCGTCGCAACTCGCCGAGGATCGGTAATTTAACGACTATTGCGGATGACGTAGGAAGCGTAATAATTTTTTGGTATGCTAAAAATTTGATGCCAGATTGACGGCGATAGATTTGCGGTGACGAGTTTTGTCGACCCGCACGCATGCGCGTAGATATTCGCAATAGTATGCGACGCGTGCGTATAAACCGGTGAAAGAATATTATGCATAGCCGAACCGAAAACCCGAGCTGCGTCATCCGGTGCGGGGGGGGGGGGGGGGATTGGGGCAAAACAGACTGCCCTCCTTCATTCGACACTAACTTTTCCACGTCCCGCAAAAAAACCTGTAAAAATGGTCCGTTTTGCCCCGGGTCTGCGTTTCACTTCCCCGCTATCACCCCGTAACGCAACCGCGGCGAAATGAAATATTGCGGACAGTCCCGCCTCGATTCGTGATGTCACTCCGGTTCTCGTAAACAAATGCATGTATACGATTTTTTTGGTTTATCTTTTTCTTTTAATTTCGTTTTTATTCTCCACTAACTTCCCACTAAATGAGCAATGTTTTTTTGTTCGCCACGCTGTTGAATACCCGGTACGCGTATACCCAGAGGAGTAACATGCAAATTTTTTGATTTCCCAGGCGATCATGCGGTCTTGTTCGAGGAAATGAAAAAAAAAACACAAAAAAAAATATATAGTTCGAATCTGCGTTCTATCTGGGGTACTTGTGTATTCGCGCATTGAATAATATATCGTCGTCATTTCGTTTCGCTGCTCTATCCGCTATCCACTGCTGACAATCCAATTCGGTGGGCTCCCTGGTGTTTCAGTAAAAGAGTAAAATGACGGGACGAATTTTCGATCCGCGGCCAACGACCGCGACGAGCTTTCCTAATCCGATTTTATTGGTAAACCATCCGTGTTCGTACCCTCTCCGAGCTCGAATGACTAATGCATACTAGTGGACGACTGCGTAATATTGTTATAACAATGAGTCACACATGTACAAAAACATATATTCAAGTACGAGCGCTCGTTGCATACGAAAGACTATAAATACGCGAAGCTTTCGAGTGAAACGCCAAGCCCGCTTATACGCGTGCACTGTACGGGGAAAATGCTTACAAAAGCATCCCCTCAAATGCGATAACGCGTAGGGGCCCAAATAGCATTCTGCGAACATTTTGTGAAACGACTTAATTCGCCCTATCTCAGCATAAGAATCATCAGATTTAAAGCCTTATAAACCATTCTCTGGTTGGGACAAGAAATCGGCTAATAGCAACCGATGTTGGTTTTTTGTCACTGATATGCTGGAATCTCGTGCTAACAGCTATTGTTGCAATATCGCTGGCAATTCGTTGGGCAATTTGTTGACAAGATTGCCTGCCATGCAGGCATATTTATGGCGTCGAAACAGCAAAGCTTGGCGGCAAGGAATTACACTTGTTTACTTGTGTTACAGTTCTGGGGGAGAGCCTCGCATAACAGACTATTTTTTATCAATTTTGCGGCACATAAAAAAGTCTAGTCTTGAATGGATGACACTGGTCCATTTCGCCCCGCTCTCCCTTAAATCCGCAGGATCGAGCATACCGTACATATATAGTGTATATGTGGTCTTATGTAGCATCGAGAAGAATATCGAAATTCGTTCTTTCATTATTTTTCCATCGCAGGCTGCACATATGGTGCCAGTCTCGAATGTGCATCGAGCACAACGCGGGTCTTCCAATGGTCTCTTCGATTGTATAAATCAGAAGTGAAATCGAACGGCTATCTCTCACCGTGAATTTAATCACAGTTTTTCCCGCTTTCGATTTGCGAGGAATTCTCATCGTTCCATTGCCACCCCCCCCCCCCCCCCCCCTCCAGCTTCAGCATCCGGGCTGTATAGAGAGGCGGTATATACATCCGTGAAAGAACCGATGGAATCGAAACTCCGTGTGATCGAAGAACCGCGTATAAATGGTTGCACTTTCTGTCTGCACCGCTGCGACACGGTGGACTCCAAGTTTTAATCGATTATGCCGTTCCTATCCTTTTTTTTTTTGCATTCTCGTTACTTTTCACGCTGCAACGGAGTTGCCGCTTCCGCCTGCAAACGCTCCCTCCCTACATACCGTTTCGAGCTTAACAGATTATAATTGCTTTCATTGTTCGATAGAACGAACCTCCGGCATGAGAATAGAGGGGAATACTCGTTTATCGCTAAGAGCCGCTTCTGCTCCGTTGAAAATTCACAGATCGGGCGAGCTTCGGACTCTCGAATTCAGTCTCGCGACCGTGTCGACGTGTCGGGAATCATTGAACACCGAGTGTTCATTGCAAGAAAGCTGTTAGGCCTGTAATATGAAAATAATCGTGGATCGTCCTCACGAAACACTCAGTCGGTAGGAAAAACTCTACTCCATATTTTTCAATGATTTTCAATATTTTTTTGTTCTCGGAAAAATGTGGTCCCAGAGAGATAAAAATTGATCATAGTTTTTGTTACCGACGTATCGTCTTAATTGCTTAAGTACACTGTGAAAAAAATGATGAATTTAATGCACCGGACGGGTCGTTTTTATGCAAAAACTGGTACATTTAATGCACAATGCCGATGAAAAATTTATATACTTTTTCATTTAAATGAAAATAAATGATTAAAATTCAAGTACTTTCATAGTAAAATTGAAGTAAATTATTAAAAATAAAGTATTCCCAATGTTTTTAATACACTGAACATTAATTGTTCATCACAATTGTACATAAAATTTAATATACCAGTTTTTTTATAAAAACTTCCCGTCCGGTACATTAAATTTCATACGAATTTTTTTACAGAGTAATAAATAGCCAAAAAATTATGTCGATTTACCGAAAAAGTTGTATTTCCTCGAAGCGGTGACTTTCTTGTGACTCTCGGTCGACAGTGTGTCGCGGTTCATCGAATATACCGAGGGCTCTTATAAGGGAGGAACGGTCGTACGCGAGACTGGCTTTGCCCAATGCATACACAGCGGTGAGAAGACTTTCACCGATGTTTCTCTGAATCGTAGCGTGGTCAAACGTGCGGCACGTACCCGACTCGCCGCACACGGCAGAAAAACGGGGGACAACAAGGGGACCAGCGACCGCACATACGCGGGTGCGCCTTTTGCTGCCCCGTTGTAACATCTGCCGAGACTCGAGAGAGCTCGAAATCGATCGTTACTTTCGATAGAGCTCTCCTTGCGCTCGTGCGCCACGTGCAGCGCGGTTTAGCCGCGGCCACGACGATATGCGGGCGTACGGTCTCGAATCGACGATTCTCCATCTCGAACTGCTGTCTCCCCACGATAGTTTTCAATATTCTTCAACTTCTCAACGTGATTTATATTTTCACTTTGATTTCGAACGGGAAACATTTCTCGGGACGTCGAAGTTTAAAGTACGAAGTATTCGATCTCAACGGAGTATCCGATCCTGGGTGCATGAAACAGAAAAAAGAAAAAATATTATAGGTATGATTTATCCTGCGGTGCGAGAGAAGAATGAAAATCGTTGCGTGCGGAGATTTTTTTATTTTTTCCTATTGTACAGCGACCACAATGATCCGCATCGTCCTTCGTGATCGTGGAGACTGTGCTGCTACGCTCTGGTCGTTCAACCGAGGACGCGAATTCGCTCGAGGGCATCGATGCATTTACGTTCTTCTTCGTATCGTTCGCCGGGAGGCAGGAAGTGCAACTCTGGTTCTACTCGAAGCAGTTCTTTTTTTTTCCTCTTTTCTTTTTTCTCTGTCTTCCAAACACTCGGCTATGCGAACGAACTTTCAGCAGTGAGATTGATGTCTCCCGGTCGTTGATACTTTTAACGGATTCGACCGAGTGGTAAAATACAAGAGGAGAATGCATTCTTCAGTTTTGGTCACGAGCATCGCCGCGTCTCGGGTAAAATATACCTCGAAGTTGTAGAGTGCAAATATTCGAGCAATATAGACACACCAAATTTATCGATCATAAATCGATCAAAGAATTTATGTCGACGCATCGCAAAGTGCGATAGAGAAACGATCAATATACAAGATTAAGTTGTTTTGCCGACGCGATGGAAAAAAAGGAAAAAAAGTGGTTGGTCGAACGAATTGAGATTTTCTACAAAGTAACGAAGTCGTTTCGTATTTCCGTTAGACTGACGCTAATAATAAAGCACCGGGACTGTTTTATATAACTGTCAACTTTGTCGATCAGACGACGTCGCGCGACGAACCAATCGTACTTACAATGCCTTTCATTTCTATAACATAGGTCTAAAATTAGATATTCAGCCTGAACTTATATCGGCTCAACGTGGAAGACACTGATTGTTATATAATGATTATTTTATAAGATAGAATGATATTGCGGTTTCTATATATAGTCCGTTCGTCGACAATAATTCATTCATCCATTCAGGCATTCATTTCGTTTAGTTGGTTCAGTCGAGCCTTTTCAAATCAGTCGTTAAAAATAAATAATAAAAAAGTACTGAATTGTTTAAAACATCGTTGCCACCTATCAACGCTCGATAAATGATATGTTCATTTTCCGAATTTTCTACGAATAATATTACTTTATATAAAAAGTTTAAGTCACACCGATGCTCGGATGATTTTTATGGATTCGCGAGATTGCAGAGATGTGATCTTGAATAAACGACATAGGAATGTAGATCGTTGTAATCACTTTCATCAGACTCGAGTTACCTCGTCCTTATTCGTAGCTGATCGATGAATCAGTCATCGATCGATAAGTTACGCTAAAGTTCCACTTCCGCCATTGCAGTCTCCATAGGCGACAAGGAAATTCTGGAATACTTCGTAGTCGATCTTCGTGCCGTACAAAAGAGCGTTCTTCCTAGTCGTGTCGCCACGGTAGAGGCGATCCTTCACGCGGACGTTGTCATTTTTGTAAATAGTCGCAGTTCTCGTAACGTATTCGTTCGAGCGAACGGCTACCGGTTCGCTCGTTCCTTCGCCGGTAGATTTTGATTTGATTACCGATTGCATGGCGAACGTCTTGATACGCGCGTCTTCATCTCCCAGTATATCCTCGATCCTCGTAACTTTAACGTCCTTGTCGATCTCCTGCCTCAACGATTGATCTTTCTGTCGCTCCGACTTGGAATTCGCATCACGTGGCAGAATCTCGTTGATATAATACTCGACGGGATGATGACTTGAAATTTCGCCGCGAGTCTCGCGAAACTCCTGAACCGTGAGGGTAGACACGATCCTCGAGAGACGATGAACCACACTTTCAAGCACGTGATTCTCGTTCGCGTTACATCTTATGCGAACTTGAAGAGTTCCAGCCTGATGTAATCAAGAAATATATGTTTATACATATAAGATTAAAAAAATATATTTTATATATAAGCCAAGAATTTTACGTTTCTTGTCTTTTAGCAATGCTTTTTAGAAATAAAATATGTTTTTGGCGTACTCTTCTTTTGATATATAAACGATGATCATCTTTCAATACGTGCAAAGGGACAAATTGATTCGCCATACATTAGAAATAAAAATGAGAATGTAAAATTATAAAATTCGTTGAGTTCACATCGATTCTATTATTTCTACTTTTCTTTCTGTTGTCTAACTTACAAGTTTTCCAAACGACTTCGTCCAGAATCTCTCGTTCCTAAATTCCAGTACCCCGTCGATTATCAACGCTTCCCGAATACATTTGTCCAATTGCTCGCTCATATGCCGTGGCAATTTCTACAAGCATGAAGGAGACAATTTTTGTATTATAAACTTTCTCACAAAAGTGTTCACGATCGTGACTAATTTTACCTGCAGTATTACGTTCAATGTGTAAAACGCTAGTGGCAACATAGACGCCACAGTGAGCCCGATCACGGCGAAAGCTGCAGCGGTATCCGTTATGTGAATATTCCTAAAAAAATATATATATTGTACATGAGTGTTACGTTCATTCCGACACTCGTCCGAGTGAATTTAATCGGAAACGTTGGTCATATTTACCAAAAGTGTATGACGAGGTGAGTACCACTAAGAATCACCGCACCGATCACATTACCGCCCAGTATCGGATTGCATCCTCTCAGAGTCGGACAAGGAAGAGCTTTGCACACTACGTGATTCAATCCAGCATCCGGATAAATGAGAATAGTGCCGACATGAGCGAGGAATCCAAGAAGAGCGCCGAGGCCGAGACGTCCCCTGAAAAAACAAATAGAAATAACATTTTCAACAAAACTCGCACTCTAAACTTTGATATTTTTTTATTCATACCATTATCAAATATTTGAGAGATTGCATATTGGACAACTATTTTCTGCTCGGCACTAGTATCGATAACGCGTGTGTGATATACACACGCACATAAAGGCTACAAAAAAAAATAGAATAGTAGCGATAAGAAGAACGTGCTCGTGTTTCTGCGCGAGAATGATAGAACGCAGAGCTCGAGGGAGCGAATGTACGACCTGCGACCCCGTAGTAATTATTCTCTTATCTCATTCGCTTCATTCCCGCGTGCGCATATACATTGTCCTCTCTGCTCCGTTCATCTTAGCCAAACAACGAATTTATCGCTGAGATAAAGAAAATTCTATGAAAGCAATTATTTTTCAAAATCTATCGTTATCACTTGCACGGTCTCGTATTCAATGAAAACGATCATCGATGCGCGATCCTTACTTGCTGGCGATGTGAACTTACCGGAAATTCGATAAGTAAATTCAATCGATAAGAAGTGTGTTCCGGCTATTCGTGTAAACTTACAGAATGCATGACTAAAAACAGAAAAGCTTATTTTATATGCTTACACATAGACAATACGTCCCGCTGATTTAAGCCCGCCATTCGCGTACAAATGTAGAGGAAGAACATCTCTCGGTTGGGCAAAGTTCGAATCAACGACTGGGAAGCGTGGAAAGTTTATGATCTATCTACGAGGCCTTTCGGATTTATAGACCCCCAGATTGTGTAGCATCTATCTTTCGATAACAGTATGTATCCGTTCCCAGAAAATAATCGGATTTGCACATTTAACGAACACTTGTTGCTTGTACAATTTTTTTTTTTCAACGAAGCGTTAAAAAAATAATGCCAGATTAACAAGAAAACGAATTGTGAACGCTCGAAGACAACAAAATAAACAATATCTACCACACTAAAACATCGATAATTTCTGGAATGTTTCAGAAAGATATCTAATAAATATTTTATCAACATTTGAAAATATTTGTAAAATGTTTGGCAAACATTTTAGCGTAATGTTTCAAAAGCATTTTTGCGAAATATTTCGAACGCTGTAACCACATAGAGAGAAGTACCAGATATTGTATTAAACTACAAGAAATGGTCAATAAATGCACTTTAACTATTACTATTTCAGAAATATTTTGTAATATTGGTAAAACATTTTCAATATTTCAAAAAGATATTCTCAAAATATTTGAGAAATATTTCCGTGCTATGTGGTTATTGAAATACTTACGTATGCACGCTCGGTTGATCGCTCAGCCGGGCGACTACTTCGACAGAAACGAGCGAGCCAGCCATGAGGGACATGCAGGAGGAAACGAGCAGAGCGAGAACTTCGTACTTCTCAAGTCCGAGTACCGATATCGAGCTCGGATCGAAAGTTTCACCGTTCGATTCTGCGGTATTATTTATTTCCAGCTTCTCGATTGCATCGCCGACACGATAGGTCGAATCCTCCGGCGATCTCGAATGACCAAATTTTTCCGAAAGTACTTCCAGCTTTGGCATAAAATGGTCCCGGTATTCGGGATATCTCGGGGCCGACGGCAGTCTTGAACGCCTGAAGATCGATCGTGGTTCCGGATCTCTTCGAAATTCCCGATTCGCCGGGCTGTTTAGCTCTACCCATATCGATATCAGGCACACCAGAAGTGCGAAGACGTTGAAAAATATCGTATTCACGTAAGCGCTCAGTGCTGAAACAATGACATACGGAGAATGTATTATAGAAAAAAAAAATTCATATTGCAATAATCGGCGTTAAAATCCTGAGAGCCATAACAATAAATTCCGCGGCCACCAAAATGTATCTGAGTGCGCGAAAATATGCAGGTACTTCGTTTTCGAAACAATGTACATTCGCTGTTCGCCGTTAGCTCGATGACTATCACACAATTGCGAAAGTCATTGTCAGCCGCGGTAACAAAGATAAGAAACTTATTGTAGTGTCGTTAAAAAAAACACAGCTCATTCATTAGGTTTAATTTTTTTTTAAACCTCGTCCTCAGCGATTAGTCGCTATCGGCAAAAGATTTATTATCATTTACTAACGGTCAATTAATTGTGGGTACCTTTTTGAAAAAATTTAATTTTTCTTTATATATATGTTAATTTTTTTTACAAATTTTAGTTAATTTATTATTTTTTTCAATATAGAATATAGCGCGATAAAAAAGTTATACTTGATTCAGTTTGATTGGATTTTAACTTGAATTTCCTAGATATCGTCGATATTCCGATGAGAAAGTGTACTGCACTCATTCAGGGTCGTTTCTCGTTCGGAATAACGGAAACGCCAGGAGCGTACTCGCGGGCTCATTACACGAAAAACTTTACCACTCGTAGAGGTCGTTCCCCCCCTCCTTCTCCTGCCCCTCCCGCCCTCACCCGTTACTCGTCGTCGTCCGAGAAAACGGGTCGGCTCCAGCCAAAAGTTTATATGAGCGAGTAAGGAAAGCGAAAAGTCCCTTCCAGCCCGGGTCCACCGGTGATGCATAAAGTTTTGCCATTTTTATCGCGGCCCGCGTTTCACCAGCGCAATATATTTTCCCCCACCGAGCTCTCTTATTCCACGCTGTGTCTCGGTGAACCGAGACGATTCGCTTCTCCTTTTCTTCCGTGTGTCTCGCCTCCTTCCCGAACGGTCTTTTTTTTATCTCGTTGTACCCACCGGCTGGCTATTCGTCCGTCTATCTCGACGATTGTGCCCCTATTTTATTGTCGACCCTAAATTAAATTTACCAACGGCGCAAAATGCGTTTCGCCAATTGATGAGACAAGAGAAACTTCCACGACGGGGCGCTAAAAGTCTCAGTGAAAAATTTACAAAATCTTGGGCGAATCGGCGAAACTACTTGCTCAGCTCGAAATTTTGGTAATCAACCGTCCGACATGCGTCGATCCGGGGAGGCGCGATCAAGCCCACGGCGTACATACTCGGGAGCAAGTTCTCTCGTGATGGATGATGCTCATTTAAGCGACTAGAGTTTCGACCCAAAGTTGCACGATTTACTTCGTATCCAGAGCGGAGAGGTAATTCAAGCACCAGGTAGAGATGTCCGGTAGTTCAAGTACGTATTTGAAGCACAAAACTACGTTTAAGTACTTCGAGTACTCTTTGCAAGTACTTTTTAAAGTACTTCTTCTTAAGAACTTTTTTTAGTACTTCAAGTACTTTTTGAGCACATGCTCTCATTACGGATACTCGATGAGTAACATGATGTCCTGTTTCTTTTAATATATGATTATCTGTCTAAACTTCTCAGAGAATTTATTTTGAAAAATTTCCCTTAAAAAAAAACGAGAAGTGTCCCCCTCTTTTCATTTTTGTCACTATGTCATTTTTTATGAAATTTTTGTATGGATTTTCTTAAATGAAAAAAAAAAAAAACCTGTAGAATAGATTAAAAATAGTCTCACAACGACAAAGCACGAAAATTTCAACTAGCCATTTTTTACAATAAGGAAGCCATGTGCAAATGACTTAGCACCTTTTTTTGTAAGCTTAGATCACGCATAACACTACGAACCTAATTGCGAAAAGTACTTGGAACGAATACTTGAGAAATACTTCAAGTACAAAAAGTACTTGCTAGTTCAAGTACAGAAAGTACTTCCTAGTTCAAGTAGAGAAAGTACTTCCTAGTTCAAGTACAGAAAGTACTTGCTAGTTCAAGTACTTGTGATACTTCGTACTCGAAGTACATTTTGGTAGTTTGTCCAGCTCCATTCGTGTTTACTGACCTATACTGTTGGTAGAAGTAACCCAGTCGCGGAGGTAGTAAATTATCAAGACGTTGTACGCTATCAGACCGAATATCCATTTGCTGTCCCGCTCCTGGATGACCCGGAGGATCTGGCCGCGTATGGACGTCTTCACCGGTTCATCCTCGTCTGCACAACAGCACCACAAAATAATGACCTCACGTTAATGCATAACAACACCGATCGACCTCCGTCACTGGTTCACCTTGCTCGCACGCATCGACGCTTAACGGGGATTGACCAATAACAACTATGCAAGTCAATTACAGTGTCATGACGTCACAGCAAAAGTTCGAGACTTGACCGTGAACAGTACAAAGAAAGACGAAAAAAAAAAAATTTATCCGAGATTAAGGTGATGTCAAATTCCGCCGCCGGTAAACCAAAACTTTGCTGAATGCCGTTTCGAGACCGCAATGCGTCGAGGAAAAAGAAAATTGTCTTTCTCTGGGTAATCGGCAGACGCAGCGTAAGATAATTTTCTTATCCCTCAGCGGTCTCAAAACGCCATTCAGTACAGCTTTCGTTACCAACTGGGCGCGGGGCAGGTGGGCGGGGGATTGTTCCAAATCACCTTAACGAACAACGATTACCGTTATCTATGTAGATCGAATTACTGCGATTAGTTGTCGCACCCCCACAACTGTGGCTCAACACCATGATCGCACGCTTTCCCACCTCATTTTTTCTTATTCCTTTAGCACGGAATACCGATTCATGCAAAAATTCGTTCCGACCGAAGGTAAGGAAATTAATAAAAATTCTCGCGCGACTAGCGCTTCGTAGCACCGCGCGCTCGTCGTGAATAACGCTTGTGAAACGCTCGATTCGCTTCGTTCGTTGAGTCCCGACTGATATTCCACCGACGATGTAAAAAGCTGCGAAGCTTCATGTTCGTTGATAAAAATCTACTGATAAAGGCTATTCGGTTGTCGTTCACTTATTTATGCCCCATAAACAAAGGTCGCGACTCTCGGCGAGTTCGCCGTACAGTTCAATCGATGCCTCGAAATATTATCGCGACATTGTCGTTTTATACAGTCGAGGTCTCTAATGCCTTGAGAATTTATATTAGCTTGTAAATGACTATTGCTGTTGTTTTTCGTACTCACGCTTCCGACTTCCTCTTCGGCCTTCGTACCTTCTTTAAACTCGTTACATTATCCGGTCAAAGCGGAGAGATAACTGCTGTTGCACGAACTGCCGCTGCAACACTGTGGCAGCATATTCTTGCCGCAGACGCTTCGTTACTAACAGATGATCAACGGAGCCTTCGAGACGAAGATTCTCTGTCTTTACCGTCACTTATCACTTTATCAGCTGCCGTTCAACGGCTTATCGACGGTTCGACGCATTCCCGTCGATTCGTTCGTCACAAACTCGCTTCAGTTAACATCATGTGAGACGATTTAATATTTTCAGGTTGAGAACATCATTCTTATCAAGCCTTAGCCAACACGCTTCTCCAAATGGTAAGGTCGAGGCGCCCTCTATTTGTGCGGGTCTCAGCTAAATTGAGATGAAAAACAAGATCATTCGTTCACTGCATGCTATAGCCGACCGACCAAAGATTTCCTCGGACTTCGGAACTTCTTTGAACTCGTCACCTTCTCCGATAAGAGCGGGGCGATAATTTCTGTTACACGAATAGTCGCTGCAGCACTGCGGGACGTATTCTTGCCGCAGACGCTTCATTACTAACAGACGATCAACCCAGGCGTCTGACACGAAAATTCACTGTCTTTAACTCGTATCGCTTTATCAGCTGCCGCTCAACGGTATATCGACGTTCCGCCGCATTCCCATTGGTTCATTCGCGACAAACTCACTCGAGTTGACATCATGCGAGACGATTTAATATTTCTAGGTTGAGAATATCATTTGTTCGCTGCATGCAATAGCCGACTGACCAAAGACTTATTCGACCTTCGTAACTTCTTCGATCTTGTTACATCCTCCGGCAAGTATGGAGAGATAACTTGCACGAATTGCCACTGCGGGACTGCAGCAACATATTCCTGCCTCAGACGCTTCGTTACGAACAGACGATCAACCGAGGCGTTCGACGTTCGAAAATTCCTTGTGTTTATAGTCACTTTTCACTTTATCAGCTGCCGCTCAACGTCTTATCGACGTTTCAACGAATTGCCGCCGTTTCGTTCGCAACAAACTAGCTCCAGTTGACATCATGCGAGACGATTGAATATTTCCAGGTTGAGAACATCATCCGTTCGCTGCATGCAATAGCCGACTGACCAGACGTCGTACATTCTTCGACCGCGAATCTTCGGACCAAAATCTCCGTTCAGCACGCTTAATATCTTGACGAGAAACAAAAACCTACAATAAATAATGGTAAGCTATATTGAGAAATACATTTTTTGTCATAAAACTAACAATATCGTCCGTTACTCGTGCAATCGTTCGTTATTAATCTAACCTACGTTTGACCTTCACTCTGGAAGCAGCTAGATTGGCCTCCATTCATCTCATTTCCGATAATAACATCATCCCAATTTCCAGTTTATATTAATAACTCGTTCTCGCTGAAGATTTACCCGGGATATTGACGATAGCTTACTTTACAATTTAATTTAGCTGCAACGTGTCACAGACGTAACTCGTTACGATGACCACCTGTGGGGATTTCTTTTTATCGTAATTTTTATGAAGATTTTTCAAAAATTTCCATTGACCGATTTCAGAACGACTCCGATAAGCCTCAATGTATCAATCTATTTATCTATGATGCTCTACCCAATATATAGAATGATTATATATTTATAGAATGATGTATAGAGTGATTTGTCTCTCGTACTAATGTAGCCAAGAGCAAAATTTAGTATCTAACTTCAAAATGTTTTAATGCTAGATGAATATGTACCTTAATTCATCTTTCCAACGATCCATGGTACACTGCTCATCATTGATGCCTGGTTTTCTGGTTTATCTATCTTACACGATATTTTAACAGGTTCAAAGATATTAAGCAAGACATCCAGCAAGATACCTAGCTGGACGGCTTGCTTGATATCTTGGATTCCATTAAGACATCGAGCAAGATATCCATGAACATCAAACATCAATGATGGGTAGCGTACATTAATGAGAATCATCTTGAGAGACGACCGTTCATTGTGCAATCCTCATGTTTTTCAGACTGAACCCATCAACGTTGTTGTGACCGGGGCGGCTGGCCAAATCGCGTATTCCTTGCTCTACCAGCTTGCAACTGGCGTAGTCTTTGGTCCCGAGCAACCCATCAACTTGAGACTGCTCGACATTCCTCCGATGATGGATGTGCTGAAGGGTGTCGTCATGGAGCTGGAAGATCTGGCTAGTTCTCTGCTCAGAGGTAAATAAAACTGGTCGAGTAAGGATACAGTAAAAACCCGAGTTTTCAGTGATAATTGGAGTCTTAATTTTTTTCCCACAGATGTTCTTCCGACCGCCGATCCCGCGGCCGCCTTCAAGGACGCCGCTTCCGTGTTTCTAGTCGGCGCTATGCCCCGTAAGCAGGGTATGGAGCGGAAAGATCTTCTGGCCGAGAACGTTAAGATCTTCAAGGTCCAGGGCGAGGCGATCGACAAGCACGCGCGAAAAGACGTGAAGGTATTGGTCGTCGGCAATCCGGCCAACACAAACGCACTCATATGCTCCCACTACGCTCCGTCCATTCCGAAAGAGAACTTCACCGCTATGACGAGACTCGACCAAAATCGCGCGCAAGCTGCCTTGGCTTCTCGTTTGGGTGTTCAGGTACGACCGGAAATCCTCGTCGAAGAATTTTCACTTTTTTTCTCGATTAACGTTTCGTAAAACGTTGTTCTCTCCGTTAAAGGTGGACAAAGTTCAGAACGTGATAATCTGGGGTAATCACAGCTCGACTCAATATCCCGACGCTGCTCACGCGACCGCGTCTCTGTACTCCGGTCAGAAGCCGGTTCCAGCGGCGGTGAACGACGACGCTTGGCTGAACGGGGTCTTCCTCGAGACCATTCAGAAACGCGGGGCTGCCGTTATCGCCGCGAGAAAATTGTCGTCGGCCATGTCGGCCGCGAAGGCCGCCGGTGATCACATGAGGGATTGGTGGATGGGCACGAAGCCCGGACAGTGGGTCAGCATGGGTGTCGTCTCCGACGGCAGTTACGGGATTCCCAAAGACATCGTCTTCTCATTTCCCGTTACCATCAAGGACAAGCAATTCAAAATCGTTCAGGTACAGCGACTTGCTGAAATATTTTCAAAAAATAATGTACATTCGAAAATTAAATGTAAAAGATTGTTCATCCTGATTCTTACACGTTTCTCTGCAGGGTCTTCCGATCAGCGATTTCGCCAGGGCAAAATTGAACTTTACTGCCAAAGAATTGGAGGAGGAACGCGCAGAGGCCAACGCAGTCCTTACCCAGTGACTAGACGGCGATAACGATCGCTATAAACGGCCACTCGTTGCAGCTAGGCTGTAAAGGGCACTTGTTATATTCCCGGGGTGTTGGGCTTAGGGCACACCTGTATATAGCACGACGAAGCGTCGTTTTGTTATCCAAATAAAAAATTATCTATCTGTAGACGAAATACATTGTGCAATTTATCATTTTGAAGAGGATTATAAAACCCCATTCTTCAGACGGACACAAAATGTTCGAGGTAAGCCTTATCCGAAAGCGTGTCTAACGTAATTTTCTTTTATTCTTCTTCCCAAGAATCAATAATAATTTATAATACAGTAATAGTAACTATTCTTCGTTCTCGATATCGTTATTAATCTTCTCTCACATTTATATTATCTTTATATCTCTCCGCTAAACACTATTACAGGTATACTGATTTTTTTTTGCCTATAATTATAATTATCTTGTGAGCATTAAGTAGCGTATCGTACAAATATGCATAGTGCCGGACTTACCAAGTGTTTTTTTTATCTATGCTAGAGCAACGTAAAATCGTGATTTGCATTTTGGTTTCGATTCTTTGCAAGCCCGATGGACACACACTCTCCTCCCCCAGCAAGGACGACAAGTGCGAAAGGACACTCAAACGAAAAAACCGATTATTTTTTAATCTCTTTTTTTGTGTACGTGTGTTTCAAGCATGAAAGGGTGGTTGGTCTAGACGCTAAGCAATAATCATGATTAATTTACGAACGATAGAAATTTAGTTTTTTTTTCAATGGTGGACAAAGATAATTCGTCACTCCAAGCCACCCATCGTCTTTCACTAAGTTTCTGCTTTCGTTTTTCTTCGTTATTACGAATAGAATCGAGCTGCGTATGACGGAGGCATTCCGGCGTTAAAAATATAATGTATTTATTATATCGAGCTTTTCCCGATCCATATCACGAGGGATTCAATTTCTATGCGACGCTTCAGGGGTAAATCAATTGTCATCATTGACCTCGGGCGAGGAGTTCTCTCACGAGTTTCCATCTCCGTGTCAATGACGCGAGAGTGGAGCTCCTGCGTGTGTACACACTTATACAATCAACTGACTGAATCGAAAAAAAAAATGTTTATCTCTGCCACTTGAAAAAAAAATCCGACTGACCCGGCATAAAAAAAAAAATTAGTGTACGAATCATTCAAGGTACACGTGCTATATTATCGTGTTGTCGTTTATTTCGCTTATGCGAATTCGTACGAGGGTTTAAAAGTTCGCCCTGGTTATATGTGTTGCTCGGAGTTTAAGAACAAAGATAAACGATGGGAGAGAAGACGACGAAACAGTGAACACCACACGGTTGTCTTCGCGAGTTATTAAAAAAATAAAGAGCGTGCATATACAAAAAAAGAAACAAATTGGCTGCGGCAGACTGAAAGTCGCACAAAATTATTGAGGGTGTTCGCACGGAGACCTGACTGATGGAAACACAGTGGCAGAGAGAAAAAGAAAGAGAGCATGTGGAATTCGTGTATGTCAAGCACCTATGAAGGATCAAAGCTGAACTTACATGTTACTTCGCTGAAACGTCGCTTTTTCAGGAAAAAAACGCGATTTAAATCGTGTGACACACAAATACGATTGAAGGTATTATTTTTCGAGACTCTAGTTCTAAAGATTCGAGAACTCGTAAAACGGAATTTTCAGATATTATCAAGCAAGCCTCAATTTTGCACCCAATTTTTTCCCCTCAAAACTTTTAATGTTTGTATCGTTATTAATATAAAGTTTTTTTTTTAGGGCTTTCGAAAAATTTGGTCGTCTAGGGCCGGTACCACTGAGTCATGTCAAAGGGTTCTCTCGCAACTTCGCTTTCGTAAACATAGAGCACTGAAAGGCCGTACTAACTTCTTACATGGTTACATCCCGCGCGCGTGGGACTTTTTTCACATTCTGTCTATCATACTCGTAAACGATGATTCGTTATACAGATTCTTTTTTTCCACACGTGCCCATCCCCTTTTACCCCCCTCAATTTCAATGCTTACCGTACAATATTTATCTCCCAGAAATCTACAATTAACGTAGTTTAATTCAGATGAAAACCTCTCTCGCGGGTGGCGGCTAGGAGTCTCTCCTTTAAAATTTCTTCGGTAGGATATTCGGGTAGTTTCAAGTAATGCACGCACGTATTCACAGAGGGATAACCACCCGAACCGGCATCGACCTTTCGCACGACTGTCAGTCTTGGATGCAAATTGCATAAACCACCGGGCGGTAGTGCGGAACAACCAGTGGCGAATTGAAGGAAGGCCTTACGCTCCCGGCCCGTCAGTGACACGAGAACGTTGACGAACCTCTGGAATCCGGGGCTGAAAATATTTTGCACGTTGAGTTTTATCAAAGCTTCATTATCGATCATTGTAAATCCATTACTGAATACCATAGATAAATTAAATACCTTTCTCGCGTATATCCGAGCTTTGGCTCCGTGTAATTGAGCAAATCCTCCCTCGTCCACTGTGGATTTTGCTCGCCACACAGCATAGCCCTAACTTCCTCGGGACTGAAAGCGTGCAATTTTTCCATCGGGAAGACCTTCGAGAATCCAGTACGGAAGGCTTCCATCTGTCTCGCTATACCGCGATCGAGACAGTAGTTTATCGTCGAATCGGCGTATTCTCGAGCGTTTTCGAGCGTAACGGGAATTTCGGCTCCCTCATCCCTTAGCTCCACTTGATCGTGATCGAAGATCTTCGAACCCGGCGAATACGTCATTGTTAGTGCCAAATCTTCGATAGCGACTTGGGCACCGGACGGATGAGTTATGCGAAGGAGATCCTCGTCGAGGGACGTGTTGCAACCATCGGATATAGTTCTGTCTCGTCGGCTTGTCACGGCTTGTATCTCTTTCAAGAATTCACCTCTGACCGGATCGACTTGTACGAGATCGTCGATATCGAGTATACCCTCGTACCACGGACTCGGCTCGAGGGACGAATAAGGTCCGTCCGTTTCACCCTCCTCGGAGATGAAACTGCTCGCCATACTCGACGACATGCTCTCCTGCGTTACCCCGGTCAGGCCTATGCGTTCGTTGACGTTGTTCGTTATGTCACCGCGACACATCAGTTTCAAGAAAGGTCGCGACAACGGCAAGTCGACCAGTCTGTTGTCCTGTAAAACTTTGGCAAGGAACACACCCAAGAACAAGAAGTATCTGACGGAACGATTGCAGGCCGCGGAATCTTGTGGCAGAGGCGCCGGGAACAGACCGGACTGACGGTTCACGTAGTAACCGACTGGACGTGCTTGCTCGTCCGAGGGGCACGAGTGACCTTGCTCTGTAGGATCCTCGTCGTCGCACAGCCACAGACCCAAGTCCTTTCGTTGAAGCTCCGCGGCAACGAGAGCGAAGAATTCGAGAGTGGGCCCGAGGCCGGTGCCCTCCTCGCCTACGAACTCGACCTCGAGTATGCTCTTCCGGCTGGCATGTACCTTGAGAACGAAAGAAATTTTACATTATTTCTGCGTTTTGTACACTACTGATGGCGAGTTAACGATGCATCCTTAAGAGGATATTCAAATTGATACGAGAAAAATTTAATTTAATTACCTTTAGAACCTGCTCAGCCCAGTCCAACAATTTCTCTCCTCTAGGTACGCTGACTCTCTCGTGTTTGAGTCTACCGACTCTGAATTCGTGACTATCGTCGCGCCGAGGACTTAGGCCCGGAGCCCTTTGTCTCTCGAGCACAGCATCCCTTTGCGTTTGAAGCCAGACGATCGACCGCGAGGCTCCGAAAGCCGTGCAGCTGAAGTACAAACGTCTAGTCTCGAAGGGCAAAAGGAACGGGCAGCTTCTCGCGAGTTCCTCGCACCACGTGGGCAGAGCACCAGCCGCCAAGGCCAGAGGATCTTGAATTTGTTGCACGACTTTGTTGGTTATTTTCTTCGATGTGAAATCGTCCGGATGTACCCAACAGGCCGACTCGATTTCCTCGTCCTCATTGAAACTATCTTTGCGCTCGTCTCGCGTCGTGCTCAGAACGAATACGTGACGCAGAAGCTGAAGAACGTCTTCGACGGTGCAGGTGTTTGTATTCGGCGCTGGATTACGGGAGTAGAGGGTCACGATCGGAGTCGCACGTCCCGAGGACTCTTCGTCTTTGGCCTCTTTGTAAATTATCCTGTTCGACAGAAACACCAATGGTTCGTCAATGGTACGAAATTTGCGCTAGAAACTCCGGTGAAAAGTGTTTATCGATTAAACGTACGTGTACGTAGGTTCCCATATTCTTCGAAGTTTCTCTTGCCGGCTACCGAGCTCCGTCATTTGCATGAGCTCCTGAACGGCCTGGAAAATACTCGAGTGAGGATCCGAAAGTGGCAGCTCGACGTCCGCCACTTCCGGGAGTCCTGGTCCCTTCAGCGAAAGGGAAAGCCTCGGCATTGGAGCTGCTCCTACTCGAACGCTCGACTGTGTTTCGCTGCCCGGCGGTGGCACTTCCAGATCCGTTGTCTGCGACGGAAAAGTGAAAGAAACAAAAATTAGTTATCAAACAACGAATCGTAACTTCGATTAACTTTTTTTTTTCTTCGCGCGTACTTGATTTATGTTCGTTCGTCCAGGTCGTGGATCGAAGGCAGGTATGAGCGCGGAGAACTGACGCTTCAGAACGAATTCGTCGTCCCAGGCGCGCCTCTTGCTACTCTGGGGTGCTTCCTCCTCCATAAACGCAGCGAGAAGATTTCGACTAACCATCACTTCTTCGTATTCACCCTCGCCTCCTTCGCCCTCCTCCTCGTTCTCCTCGTCGTCCTCCTTCGAAGTTGTGAAATTTACGTGTTAAATTTTTGGGAAATCGAGGCGAGAAGAGATTTCGTTATCGATAGACTTACCTCTTGATCGTTCTCGTCGTTGTCATCGTCCTCCTCCGCTAAAACTCCGTCCTCATCGTCCTCGAGTTCGCCGAGAAGTGTCGGACCACCGGCTGTACGAACGCCGCCTACGGACGAGCCAGCGACGCCACCGCACGACTCCAAGAAGTCTTCGAGACTAATCTGCAGCCATAACTTCTCATTACATTAAAATGAAGCCTCCACGTCGACAAATGATCCTCGCGCGTATGTTTTTTAAACTCGTATTCCTATTAACCCTTTAACGACTACCGATGAAAACACTATTTTGTTATTTCTATTCAATTGTTAGCTAAAAAAAGCCCACTTAACGATAAATGAAACATGAGACACATCGCTGATGTGTGTACCTGAAAAATTCGACTTAAATTGGAATCTTCGCACGTTCCGTTAAAGGGTTAATCAGCACGCTTGTAATTCAACTTTCGTGAGAAAAAAATAATCTGTAACAGTTGCAGAGTTTCTCGTCGACGGCTGAACATCGGTTTCTCACCTGTTCGCTATCGCTACTGGTACTGGTGAGTGACATAGTGAGGGCCTGTCCCAATCCAGGCCCGGTCGTTGTAGTTACACCGCTCCCGGCGACTTGACCGCTACTGGTCAAACTAGGATAGCTCTGAGCGGTACTTAGTAAGCCACCCGGAAAGTTGGAACTAAGTGCTAACCTTACAAGGCTGGACACGGAATTTGGTCCCCGTGGATTCGAACCCGAATTCGAATTCGGCGCAATGTGCTGACCACCAGCCGGTCCTAAAATGATTACAACACTTCTACTGAGTATATGATTGGATCGGGGAGAGTAAGGAGAAAGAAAAAAAAATGAACGACGGGATATTCGTATATCGATCGTCTCAGTCACAGGAATCGTAACGGCACAGACGCGTGTACTTGTTGATGACTGACCTAGAGTACGTCTCCTAGCCATTGCGGCGAAGGTCTCCAGCAAGCCCGTCGCAGTTGCTGGCTCCGAAGTTTGATTAGCGTCAGAACAAGCGAGGTTGGGCACGGACACGGACATAGGATTGGTAACGACAACGGGACATCCTCCACTCGCGTTTTGCGAGGATGAACTAGCTTCTTTGTCCCGGCTGCATTCTTTAGTGGCTAGTTTTTTTTCGAGGAAATACACTTAGATTCATCGACAAATTGGTTTTTTTTTTTGCTTTTTTGTGTTAGCGGGAAACGTGTTATGTGACTCGTGGCAACGATTGTATCAGATTGTGAACTATGGGGGGTTTTTTTTGTAAGACATCAAAAAAGCACATTTGACATACCATCTGTCGTCGCGGTGTGATGCCTCGGTACAGGTCTGATTCTCAAAGAGCTCTCTTCGCTCTCGCCGGACACGCTGATCCTAACGGGTACCAAACCGAGTAATTCACCGCTTAAGAAACTGTTAGTGTTATTACGCAACCTGTCGGCACCCTCGCGCAGACGGTCAATGACCTCGGCGGCTTCGAGACTCAACACTCCGCTGGCCGGCTGTAAAAGAATGTTAAAGAACAAACATGAAATCCTTTCTCCGTCCTCGTGTCTTTATAGGAGATTATGTGAGGAGAGAAGGAGAAAAAGAGAGAGAGAGTCCAGTCACCCGTTCAGCCCAACTATCTTTCTAATAATACCTTATTTCCTCTTACAGTAGTAAATAGTGGCTTCGAACTGCTCGATGCACGATTGCTATTGCTGTTCGCCGAGCAATCGGTATTCAGTGCGAGACTCTCGACGATTGTAGCGAGATCGCTGGACACCGTCGTTTCGGGTCTTGGATGCAACACGACTGACAATTCTCCGGTACTGCTCGCCCCACCTTCGCCGGTGACCGCTACAACGGCCTCAGCGCGAGCCACGGACAGCACACTCTCGGCCATCGATTCGGCCGCCTGCTGCGATTTATATAACGCCTCAATGTTTATGTCCCCCCCGCGTGATTATCGAACGAGTTTTGTTCGTTTGTCAATTTTATGGAGTACGAGTTATTTCGAGATTAGCCTCAAACACGTTTAGTCTTACCTTGGCGGCGAGATTGTCGGCGCTAGCCGCTTGGTCGGTCGAAGCGACCGATCCTCTCATGCCAACGTCCGTGCAATCGGGCAGACTCGGCGTGCTGCTGGATTTACGCCCGGTCAGCACCCCAGTACCGTTCTTGTTCTTCGTTACTGTCTCGGATTCCATGCCGGTGCCTACCAATCTCAGGTCGTACTTTCCCTCGGCGCCCATTCGATATGAGTTCGAACCACCGTGATCCCATGTAACGTCGATCCATCCATTGTGAAGATCTCCCGTGACTGAGCCCTCGCCTGGAGAATACAATTTTTTACGCTCATTTAGTCGTTGTTCGCATATAGAATAGCATATAGGTGCATATAATTTGTAATTATCGGTGGGATTTCGTTCGTTAAATCGTTTGTCTCATTCACGAACCTGGCGGCACGCCGTCCTGATCTTTCCATTTCCAATCGAGTCCCCTGGCGACTCTCGCACCGGCGACCAAGTGTCTGAGAACCTGAGTTCTTATCAGTCTTCTCTGCCGTCGTACGCCAGCCTCGGCTTCACGAGCCGCGCGGCCGAGATCCTCGCAGACTCCGGTAACTTCGCCGTAAACTTCGAAACCTGATACAGAGAGGTAGTGCGTCTGGCCCGAAGCGTTCTTTCCAGTTTGCTGCAAACGCAAGTGCCGCCAGCCTTGAGTCTCCTCGCCGGGTGGCTCGAGAGTCCATGTGGCTGTGCTACCGGGTTCGTTCAACGAACCGTCGTCCACGTGGGTGTAGAGAGTCGTCCAGTTTATGCCGTCCTTGGACGCCTGTAACCGTACATCGATAAGCATATCTACGACTTTGGATCCCCCGTTTGGACACCGTTATCAGTCATATTCATAGACTTGTTTTATTACTCGATCAATGATTGATAACGTCGTGGAACAAAACTCACCTGGAACATCCAATTCCTCAAGGCACTTCTTCCGTATCCCCTCGCGTGTCGCAGTGTGTAGGCGCTGGGAAGAAGCCACACTCCTAAATCTACCGAGAACCAGGCGCGCTTGTCGTCGTTGGTATGACAATTCAGTGCTGACTGATCTCGACTCAAAATATCTTCGAGATGACCGTAAGGCAAACTGCGCCCGTCGCTCGACGTCACCACCACTAGACCGTACTGTCCAGGATTCACCCATTCTCCGGATGTTCTGTGAACAATTTTTAAAAAATCGTTGCACTCCAATATTCGCCGGAGTCGCCCGATAGCTTAGCAGAACGGCGTTCAAACTCACTTTGCGTTGGTTCCAATCCAGTAGAGTACACCGTTCTCATCGAAATCGTGCTGGTACTGGAAGGTCAGTCGATTGCCCTCTTTTAATTTCTTCACGAAAGTAAACGTCGATCTGTCGTGATCGTGCCACTGTTTCGCTATCATTTTAAGCAAATGATTTTCGAGCTGTTGAATCGTGCTCAGAGGCTCGATCTTTAAGCTACGTCCCGATCTGTCGATCAGAGCGCTCTCGCCGGGTGCTTTTTCCAAACGGAAACGCAATCTTCTTGTGAGAATCTAAACGAATAATAAACAATATAATTCCATCGCATCTTTTATTTTATCGCAGATAGTATCCGAATTAAACAAGCCCAAACGTACCTGCAGTCCATATCCCGATCCAGGTGTGTCGTAAAGATAGACCGGTAACTTTTCAATAGATTCCAAAACGGATACGAGCTTTTGTACCAAGATCTTGGCGGAATTGCCTTCGTTGGCTATGTCCTTTGATTTGAAGCAATTTTTGAAAACGGCGATTCTCTGCATTCTCAGTTTAGTCGTGCGGAGAGAAGGTGGCTGCGAGCCAGGTGGGCCGGCCAGCAGAGCGAGCAGAGCTTGAACCAGGCCGCTCGAGTGCAATTCGTAAGCCGAAACTCGTCCCTCCTCGTTCAGCAACATCTTGAGCTCTTCGAGAGCACTCTGGAGCACTGGACGCCATTCGCGATTGCCGGATTGCTGTTTTTGGCATGCCTTCTCCACCTGATTGACTATCGCGCTCAACTTGGCAACAACACCGCGCGGTTGTGCCTGCGCCGCCTTGAAATAACTCTCGTATATCTCTTGAGCCTGAGCTTTGACTTTTTGCTTTATAGCTTCTATCTTTGATCTCAATCGCTTTCCACGCTTGCCTGCCCATCCCGCTGCGAAATCGGGACCTGGAGAACAAATCGTCACAAGTTAATTTACAAGTTTATCGCCATATTGTCGCGTTAGAGATATAACAAAAATTGTATTTGAGCGAAAACATACCCAGACTCGTTTCCGCTGTGAAAGAATGTTTCGTTCCGCGATTCGACTCGAAGATAAATCCCGGCAAATCCTCCCTCAGTATGGTGGCTTGCTGTTGGCCGTCGCTGTTGTGAATGCACAGTTCGCTCTCTTTCCGACTCGAAAGTGCCCAATTGCCGACGACGAGTCTGGTGGTTCCAGGCCGCGAGAGAACTGGCTGACTGACTGAATTCGGTTTCACCTGTCCACGGGCGCGTTGTAATTTTTCCAAAAATTCACCGCGATTCTCTGCAAAGCATACGTCGTAATGTGATATTAAAAATGTAAAAATGTCATAATACCGTCGCGGTACAGTCACTATTTTTCCAAAGCCGTAAAGCGACGATAGAAATATTGACCGTTTAAACTTTTACAATTAAGTTTTCGAGTGATGCAACGCATGAGAGTTAGTTACGATTGCGGACGCGCATTGGAGGGAATTATTCAATCTATCTGTTATACTGCCGATTCTATACAACAAAGGAGCAGGATACCGATACATTGTCAAACACGATGCTGAATACCTACCTTCGGTAGTGAGAGATTCTGTGTTCCTCCCCTTTCCTGTAGGCAGTTAGTAAAACCAGTTATTCTCTAAACTATTCCCCACACTGCCGTTAATCACAGATGAATGAGGCAAAATAAGAAAAAGAAACGAAAAATATAACGTCGCAATAATAAAGAATTTTTAATAAGAATGAAAGAAAGATAAAATCATATGTCTCCGCGCGCGAAACGCTTGTGAATTAATGGCATCGATTCGGCGTGAACGGATCGCAGAGTAAATTATTTCGATTAATGCGATTGACTTTATGAGCACGTATATTCGATTGGTTTCTTACCCGTCGTGTCGGTTCCACCCTCCGGACTACCGCTCGAGTACATTGTGGCCAATTTGCCATCGAGTATAAACCTAAACCAGCCATTACTTCCATTCGACAATTCTAACGCAGCAGCGTCCGACCAAACGTACAAGCAATCGCGTCCCCTGCAGATGCACCAGTCTCTCCAGTGGTAAGCCCTTCCGACTAACAATTCCCTCGCATCTTCCATTCGATGCTCCTCGCCCGATTGATTGGGCTCCGCCTCGGGTTCCGGCGGTGTTTCTTGCGGTCCGGCAAGAGCAGCGACCTTCGAAAATACTCCCAAACGCGCGAAATGCTCCAGAAACTCGTCCTTTCCCTTGACCATCAGATCCTGTATCATCTGCAAGACGATCAGGTGGCCATCCTCGTCCTCCTGTTGATATACAATAGAGAGGGCCTCTTATGTGCTGAGTAAACTCCGTTGACAATATACATGTTTGCGCGCAAGCAAGCCAAACGAAAAATTATGACGACTGACGCCCCGCATCGTTTCTCCTGGATCGGAACGTCATACAGGAAGTTATCGGTTCTCACGGCCTGGTCACACACAAGGAACGTAATGTTCGCTCGAAGGTCAAACTATCATTCACGCGAATTTCCAACCGATTTTCGTTACATCGGCTGATTCAACTGGAATACGGAAATACCAACTAGAATTTTACCCTGTTAATAGTTTAAAAAAAATTAATTCGCGATGCAATGGGACGAATTAATCGATGAAAAAGTAAAGGGAAAGCTTTCAAGAAAATTAAACGACCTGAATAGTTTTGCGTTCAAAGTTGTTCCCAATGGCGCGTTACAATCTCTTAAACCGTGAAAAAGGTTCGACGGTTGCGCGAACGACCTTGAAATCGGCAGTTAATGTTTTTTTTTGTGTTACATTCCTTGTTAGACCAGGAAAACTTTGTCTTTTGAAAATGCTTCAGGCACTGTTGTAGTCTCTTAATAATGTTACAAACGCGAAGATATATGGATTTGTCCGTGTACGGCTATCCAGGCTCACAGGCAGAGAACATTCGCGTCCTTCCGGAAGCTCAGCCTCTAATTAAAAAACTCGCTAGCAGCAGGCAGACAGTTGATAGTAGCACATTCTAAACCCAATTCTTACTACCAATTCTTTCTTCATTTTTTGTTTTGTTTTTTGTTGTTGTTATGGGTAAAGTATATACCGTTCCTTTTGATCTGATTCTTAAAATGTACGTGTTTCGCGCACGACGAAATAAAACGATTAATTAACGTGTAAATTTGTGGGTTTATCTGGGAAAAATATATTGGGCCTGATCCACCTCCGGCTACCAAGTGACTCGTGTCAATTTTGAGGGACAAAAGCGGGCTGCGTGTTTTCTTTGTCTGTTCATAATAAAACTTCGACAAATGTCTCCTAGTCACAGTAAAGCCGAAAACATGTAATTTCGCCGTCCATTCTACGGTAAAGTGGCAACAAAGAAAAAAAAACCGCCGTATCTTCTCAAGACTTCGACGATATGGAAGAAAAGAATAAATAAAACAAAAGATGATCCGACAGTATTCGCTGTTAAAGAACACATGCGTAAGTTTTGTTAGATCTCACGCTTTCGTGTGATTTTTGTAATAAAAATTAAACTCAATTGTGTTAAGTAGTTGTACGAGATGTTTGACTCTCGACGTTGCTATTAATAAATGTATGGTAACAACGCGGTAAATGCAACGAACGGGAATTATATAGGGTATATAGTATATATAATAAAGAGAATATATATATATGTAAATATATAATCGGGTCTTGAGCTAGCGAGGTGCAATAGAATAACAACGGATGTTACCGTTTTTTCGATAATGTAGTTCTGGGAACTGGAAGACTTGCGAGACGTAAGGCAGGGCAATTTGGGGCCAACGATCGACTTGAGAGGCGGAGGCGGTGGCGGCGATGCCTTTATCTCAATTTCCTGCGAACAATCTTGGGCTAAGTCATAAGCGCTGCTGTCTGCCTGCGAAATCCGCCCGTGCGGGCAGTATTTTTTTTTTTTTTTTTATGAATTCTTCTCTCACAACATTCTCGTCTATAAACGAGGTTACCGATAAATAATTGTATTATAATATATTCCTGAAAAAAATTATATTCACGTACGATAATAAAATGGCAAGAAAGTAACGAAACAAAGACTCACCTCGTTGTCGAGCACGTTGGCGATGACTTCGACGAGCATCGCACCGCACCCGGCCGTCTTGTCGGCGCCGCATGTCTCGACGAGCAATTCAGGCTGTATGTAGTGTACCATTTTTCTAATCAAACTCAAACTCGCTTTTCTAACGCTGGGTAACATCGTCGATTGGAAAGTAGCACAGAACACTGGTAGAAGTCTCCGCAGATAGACCGGTGCCATTTCGGGATCTCCCTTAGGTTCGGTAAAGTCTTCGACTTCGGTGTCCGGTTTTCTGTGCTCTTGATTAGGCGGGAGCATCCACTCGCCGGGTGACTGCAGTATGGCAGCGACTTCTCTGTGACCCTCGTCCACGCGTTCGCGTGCTTTGTCCAAGGGAGTTTTGCCGTCCTCGTCCCGGAGATCTGGATTAGCACCGTGTCGCAGCAAAACTTTGGCTATTGCCGGTCTGCCGAAACACGCGGCGTAATGAAGACTCGACGATCGCTGACCCTTGTTTACGTCGGCGCCTCTGTCGCACAAGAATTCTACCATCTCTTGAGTTCCGAATGCCGACGCCCAATTCAAGAGGGTTTGTCCTACGTCGTCCATGAAATTAACTTCTATCCCACCGGAATCGATGGCTTCGATCAGAGCGTCGGTGTCTTTGGAGCGTATGCAATCGATCAGTTGCCTGTGAGATTTTTCGCCCGCGCTATCGAGTCGCCTGAGTCTGGGCAGCAACGGACCCGACGGGCCGCCGGCCGTGCCGCGACCCAGTGCCGATCGTCCCTCGAAAAGCAACACCAGAAGCAGATCCACCAGCCGCATGGAATCGAGAGCGCAGCGCTCGTCTCCCTTGAGAGCTTTCTCGATAGCGTCTGGCAACTCGGAGCGCAACAGATTGTGCGTTATCGAGGGCGAGCCTCTGCACAATGTTGACAGGAGGCTTATTATCGTTGACACCGAGGCGCAAGATTTTGGCTCCGGGGCTGGCATCGTCGCCGATGCGCTGGACGGCGGTGGCGTTTTCGGGTTGCCCGATGTCGCGGATACAGCCGTGCCTGGTCCCGCCGCGTTCGATAACCTGCGGATTATTTCGACGCGATACAGTTAACCACCGTTACGACGATCGAAAGTAATTTCCTTGCCATGCAAATTTTCTATTTTCGACGTTGAAGATTTGTATTATTTTGTTTGTTTTTTTTTTACCTGTACAGCAGTTCCGCGACCAATCCGTTGAAGGCCAGCGGTGCGGGATCCGTACCGCGCCGAGAAAATCTGTCGGCCAACGAGGCGAAACATCGAAGCGCACCGTCAGCCACGTGAGCGTCCTCGTGCCTCAGCAAAGTTGACAACGCCTCGACGCAATCGGGCAATGCTTTGTCCTGCGGTTCGACCTTTCCGCACAAACGCGATACAACAGCCATTGCCGAGTGCAGCGTGTCGCGATGCACTCGGGCACCGTGCTCGCGTATGAAACACAAAGCGCAGGGTAGACCACCGGCCTCGAAGACCGCGCCGGCTTCCCTCGCGCACACCAGCTCCAATACCTGAATTCATTTATTGCTTAGTCACACAATGCGAACACGGCGGAAAAAATTATTTCTGTATTGCCTAGTCGTTAAATTTACGGGTCTTTACCCGTTAAATAATCGGGGTAAAAAATTAATCTCCAAGTCGGTATTTTATGTCCCTCTGTTTCCGCGTTCCGCCAAAAGACAATGTTACAGTATTCTTCTGTTTCAATAAAAATTGCACCATGTAAAATACCAAGAATTCGCAATTGGATCTTTTTAATTGAGGCAGGTAAAAATGTGTTGTCTAAAACTCGATCGTCCACAACAGCTACATGCGGCCCCGAAAATCTATTGTGTAACTTATTCGGCGATATTTTCGGTATCGTTGATAAACCACGGACCTTTATGCATTGTTCCGCCAGATCCCTACTAGCCCGCGAGCCGAGTCCAGCGCCGGAGAGGCGCCCGCATATTGCCTTCACGGCACCCTCCATCGCGACGACGCGGCGCGTACATTCGGCCGATACATCGAGGTAATACGTAATCGCCCTCGCCGTTACTTCCAAGACGCTGTCGGGCGCGTGTTCGTCCAAGAAAATTCGGCACAAAGCTGGTAGAAATGTGCGTGGTGGGCATCTATAAATTGATTTAACGATATAATTGTTGATCGCATGAAAAATAGTGGCATAAAATTGGAGAAAAAAAAAATCTCTGAATTTGTACGAACATTTCGAAGCACCGATCGACATTGTCCGACATAAGGAGGAGCATGCAAAGTTGTTCCAATGCTATGAGCTGCATGTCTCGCTCGTCTCCCTGCCCCATGCTCAGCCATTCCAGCAATGTTTCCGGATCTACGTCTGCCATCTGAGAACAAATTTAAAAAAAAAGACCCGAGTTAGTTAACACTTTCCAGTGCCTGTGAAGCGATCTGTGCCACGCACAGTTCTTGCTGGACTCTACTTACTTTAACTTTTTTTCCTTAGCGCCGCACAGTTTGACCTCAAATCGATAATCTGCAAAGAAACAAAAATAAATTTAAAAAATATATAGATAGATTGGATAACGGAAACAAAGATAATGATGTAAAATTGGTAAAAAATTGTGCAATCCATGATAACCGATACGAGAAATTAAAAATCATCGATATAGTCTCTCGTCTGTCTCCACGATGAGACGTCCAACGCTCGATAGCGCAACAATTGTGTTGCAATAAAATGGCAAATATATAACTATTTTCGAAACGTGCCGAGCAGACTATGTCTCAATTATCCGTGTGTAAAAATGGAACGAGTGGGGGGAAAAAACGAAAAATTTCGGTTCGTTCGAGTCGAGCAAAATAAAAATGAGAAAATAAAAAAAAAGTATCGCGCGCGATCGTGGTACAAAGGAAAAGTGCGAAAAAAATAAAAATGTTTTGCCTGACGGCGAGTCGAAGTCGCGATGTTTCCCGTGAGCGATCCGATCGAAATATTTTTTTTTTTCCCCTCAATAATACAAAGCCCTTGACACATCGTCGAGGCGCGCAAAGATATATTCGACGATTAGGCGCAAAACCGATGAGTCGTCGACCGAGACGAGAAAAGCTGACGAAAAGAAATGAAAGGAAAAGAAAAAACATATATATACGTTTCGCACGCGAGACGTACGGCGCGGTTTCGTTGGTGCGGGAGATACGTACCGTTGAGCACAGTGTTCCATTCTTTGGATGGGGTCAGGTCGCCATCCTTCTGGGACGTTGTGGACTTTTATTCCCCACTGAGGAAACAAATACCGTGCCAACAACAGGCGGGGCGTCGAAACGGATTGTTCACGAGACTTGTCGCATCGACGATTATCCCGAGAGCTCTTGCGAGCCGTGAACTCTCAAGCGTTAATTCCCCTCAGTGTAGTTCGTATATGCTTTGCCATTTACGTGACGTGCTGACTGCAGTGGTGTAGTTTAGTCTCGCGATGTCTCTCCCTCTCTGTCTCACTTTTTACGCTCTATAGGCTCATCCTGCGGACGAATCCCTATGAGTCGATTTTACGTTTCACGACGTCGCCGACGATATGCTTTGTATCGTTGCGTTGCGAATTTCAACTGTTATAATTTTACCGGTTAAATTACCGGTTATTTTAGTGAGGCACGACGTGTCGGAGAGGGTTGATTATAAATTATAATTACTATTATAGCCTTTCGTATCCGCTCACAGGTCGTAACTGATGTTAAATCCCACCGAAAGGGTTAGTCTCATTATTAGATGCAAATTTAAAACGCGCCCTTAACAGGGCCGTCCAGGACATGCTCCTCTCTCGCGTGAGGTCCCTATTCGTACCTCCCCCCTCCAACTGGCCCCCACCAAAATTCTGCCCAACAGAAAAGGGCTTGCCGTCACTTGTCCAAAATCTCATAATCCCGAATGCTCCAAACGCCCGAAATCCATTTAACCGATGTAGCGTTTGCCCGAAGTTTTAATCTACCGAAGGACTAGAACACCGAATGTTCGTTCGTCCGAACAATCAAAATCCCGAATTATTATTTTGCCGACGCCCCATAATCCCGACGGATTAATATACCGAAACATCGATTGCCCGAAATCCATTCGCCCGACGACTCATTTGCCCGAAAATCTGTTTTACCAGCGTAGAGCTCTTGGTTATCGACGTACGCTACATAGACGGATGATAAATTGGCATCCTACAATACAAACCTATAGTCGCCTCGCCAAGAGATCATCCAAATCTTGCACTGACAACGAGTTACTTTACACATATCGTATCATCTTAGGAATACGGTCATGATATCAATCGTCCAATCGTTCAAAATAAAAACGGTGTATGGCTTATGCACAAATATAGTAATTTATCGCGAGGACGTATCGTATACGTACTCCTATAGATAAAACACCGCGGTGTTACCAATGGTACGATAAAACGGTGACGGTAGCAACGGTCCGATGCCCGCCCCACGGCATTTGTGCATAAGCCGTACGCCGTTTGTATTTTGAACGATTAAACGATTGATATCATGACCGTATTCCTAAGATGATACGATATGTGTAAAGTAACTTGTTGTCAGTGCAAGGTTTGGATGATCTCTTGTCGAGGCGACTATAGATTTGTATTGTAGGATGCCAATTTATCATCCGCCTACGTAGCGTACGTCGATAACCAAGAGCTCTACGCTGGTAAAACAGATTTTCGGGCAAATGAGTCGTCGGGCGAATGGATTTCGGGCAATTGATGTTTCGGTATATTAATCCGTCGGGATTATGGGGCGTCGGCAAAATAATAATTCGGGATTTTGATTGTTCGGACGAACGAACATTCGGTGTTCTAGTCCTTCGGTAGATTAAAACTTCGGGCAAACGCTACATCGGTTAAATGGATTTCGGGCATTTGGAGCGTTCGGGATTATGAGATTTTGGACAAGTGACGGCAAGCCCAGAAAAGTAGAAGAGAAAAACACGTCACCAACATATTTGAGTCCTATTCGGGTGCACACTGCACGAGAATAGATTTTAATTGAATTAAGCTTCCAAAAATGTTGGCTAATTGAAGTGACTTTCGGACGAAAAATCATAGACAATACCGATCGAGAAAATTAACATTTGTACGTGATACAAAATGATTGGGAGAAAAGTTTGGAAACTTTCTTAACCTATATCTTGAAATTGGTTTTATAGAATCCAAAGGTAAATATAATACGTTATTTCGAAGGCTCCTTGGAAGCCGCACTTGTATCGGCGACTTCGATTTTTGTTCGTTTTTCGGTCGGACAAATCTTTGCTTTGAGTGTGGAGCAGGAAAATTCAGTCGGTTTGTTATCTCGCATCGTTAAGCTGCATAGCAACATCCCTTTCCTTGGTGAATTTGTGTGCGCAATCTATGGATAAATTTCAACGAATCTATCTTAACAATTTTTCTATGTACAGATTTTTTGGCTTTTTATTTTGCTCTACTTTGCATGAAATCTCACTCATACTACCAAAGCTGCAGTAGAAAATGAATTGTTCTTTCGGTTGAATTTGTTTGCAAAAGCCGGAAGTTGGTCCTTAATTTTCCTATGTACACATTTTTCAGCATTTTATTTTCCTCTACTTTGCACAAAATCTTGCTTGTACTACTATACGAAGCTTAAGTAGAAAATGTATTGTTCAATTTAGTTATACCAGTTCGATTTGTGTGCAAAGGCCAGAGGCTGCAAAGGTCTCCGATTTTTTCTACATACAAATTTTCCAGTATTTTATTATGCTCTACTTGGTACGGAATCTCATTCATTCTCCTATCCAATACTGGAGTAGAAAATGTATTGTTCTTTCAGTTTGATCTGTAAGGTAAAAGGCCTAGTTTATGACACTTCTACGCAGCTCTCTCACTTTAAGCGTGTAAAATCATAGGGATAAACAAGGTGGACCATGTATCGCCATTTGTGACTCCTGGAACGCCCGCTATCCATTGGGTGCATATCAAATAGTATGGAGAGCTGACTATGCTAGAGGTACCTCTGTCACAAACTGGGCCATTTACCTTACGCAAAAGCCAGAAGCTGAGAAGTCCCTGATTTTTCTATGCATACCCATATCTTTCACCTTCAAAACGAGACGTGACTGACCTAAATTGCTCATTTTTTACGATTTTAATGACCATGTAGCTTGTCTGGCTGATAAAGGCTTGATCAGTTCCAGTAGTATTTTAACATGCAAAAACAATAACATTATTGAATTTTTTTTTTGGCAGACCATAAACATGATGTCCAATGGAATACAGAGTCCCGCCGGGGATACGAAGACTTCGTTAGGCAGTACGAACGGAGCTTCCGTTACTTCGTCTACTCTGAGCTCGCCGCTGATGAAATTATCGTCGTACTTCTTGGCCGTGCGGCCGTGGTCGCTGAGCGCGTCGTTGATGCCAACCCTGCTTGGCTCAGCTTTAGCTTATAGATTGACCGGTCTGGAGAGTTTCAGCGTGATAACATTCTTTCTGACGTTGTATACGATAATATCGGTGCACGGCGCCGGCAACGTAGTAAATACATATTTCGACTACATAAAAGGCGTGGACAGTAGAAAGAGCGACGATAGAATATTGGTAGATCAGCTTTTGTCAAAGGACGAACTAGTGTCGTTAGGAGCTTTGCTGTACGCCGCGGGATGCCTGGGCTTCGTTCTTTTGACCGTCATATCGCCAGCGAAAATGGAACATCTTGCCCTCGTTTATTTCGGAGGCTTATCGTCGTCGTTCCTGTACACGGGTGGTATCGGTCTCAAATACATCGCCCTCGGTGATGTCCTCGTACTCGTTATATTCGGACCTATATCGGTTCTATTCGCGTTCATGGCGCAGACGGGTTTTGTACAGTGGGGTACGATATATTACGCGATACCTCTGGCCCTCAATACCGAAGCGATTTTGCACAGTAACAATACGCGCGATTTGGAGAGCGACAGAAGAGCCGGCATCGTGACTCTCGCCATTCTGATCGGACACACGGCGTCACACGTTCTGTACGCTTTCTTACTATTCACGCCGTACATAACTCTGGTCGTACTATCTCTGAGGTATTCGATCTGGTTCCTGTTGCCGCTCGTAACATTGCCAACGGCTTTTAAAATCGAGAAACAATTTCGCAGTCCCCAAATACAAAGTGTGCCTAAACAGACGGCAAGGCTGAACATGTTTCTCGGGATTTTGTACGTACTCTCTTGTCTCCTCGCGGAACCTCTTCCGTATTTATAATTTATAATTTATATTTATATATATATGTATGTATATATATATATATATAATAAATAAAACAGAGGAACACGAAACAATAAGTATTTTCCAAACAGTAAATGGAATTATAAGGACAAAACTTCTACGAGATATTTCTACTTGGCAGCTCGCGATGTCAATGCGATTCATAATCCTGCGTTGTTCAACTATCTCTACGGTATTCTATCGAAAATTTTATATACACCGTCGGCACGGCTCTGTGCAGAAAATAAATAACACTTGACTTGTTACTTTTAGCAACCGGTTGCCTGAATCATTAAAAATAACTCCGCAACTTGAACACCTTCGCCGCATCGACTTTTATGTAATTGAGTTGTTTTATACGATTGAAACATTCTTCGAATACCTAAGAACAATTTTATATCGATCGAATTTTTTTTTTCATCAATTATTTTGTGAGTACCATGACTTTGAAACGTTGTATACCAGGAAGTGTGAGATGACACGTTAGGGATACTTACTTTTTTATATAAAACAAAAAAAAACAAAAAAAAATGCGGAATAGACATATTTAATGATCGTCGCTGACACATGAAAATGTACTTATTTACACTATAAGGTCATGTTTGGTTTTATATTAAAAGTAACATGGATCTGATAGTGACGTTTTGTATAGATTGCCTATGCTACTGAATAATATAAATCGTCGGGTTTTACACCATCATGCTAATATACTACGTGGAGATTGTCTTTTCTTTTCTGACGACAGAACGAGTTCCTTTTGTTGCCTATAAAATTCAATATTTAATCTACTTTGCGTTAGCTGATGCAAATAGTCGAATCGAGAGATTTTGCCTAGTCACGCATTCGTATTTATGCAGAGACAGCATTTGATACCTCCAGGAATACCGATGCGATTGGTATCAACCTTTACCTCTGCGGCGCCCGTGACGAAGCTCGGAACCCCGGCGACTGCACATAGCTATTGGAATAAAAACGAGCAAAAGTAGACTGAAATAAATGATATACGAAATCCGATAGCGGCATCCAGATTTGTTGGGTCACTCGCTCATTACCGGTACGCTTGCAGGGTGCACAATAATTACAACGTTTAACAGACGTAAAAAATATGTATTTCCGTTGCACGAATAAACGTGAGAATACATCTTATGGCACGTAAGCTTAATGATACTTTGGAACCTCGAACGAACTCTCGCAAGTTCGAATAATCGTTAAAACTATTTATATTTATTCGAAAAAAAAGCAATCGGATATTATTGTTGAAAAAAAAAAAAAATGAATTTGATGACGTCTTCAATACTACGTATAATACTGGTTGCCGACTTTGTCAACAGCCGGCGCAGGACTTTCTCGTCCGAACCGCCTTTTTCGCGATGTTTCGATAAACGAAAAGAACTAATTGTCTCATGTAAGAGAACGCAATCTTTATCTAGCCAAGCGGGAACATCGTCTTTTTTTTTCTTTCGTAAAATAAAAATGATAACTGAGTCTAACATTGATAGAAAGTAAATCATAACATTTGATAGAAAGTAAATCAAATCTGAGCGTTAGTCATGGAAGTGCTTTGGTTCAATCAACTTAGAATTAATTTCTCTGTCCAAAGTTAAATTAAAGTCTTTGGCTGACGGGATCCTCTTCCTCTGCCCAGCTGCTCCAGCAGCTTGGTGTTGCGTTCTGCCCACGGCTTACCACGACCCATACCGGAGAAGCTCACCACTGATTCGATGTCCTCCAGAGTTGAATCTCCAGAAACTTCCATCATCAGAGCTTCGGGTCTTCCCTTGGGAGGTCTGATCAGCATGTTCGGATTATTCGATCCGCCTGTCACAGTGAAGCTGCAATTGAAACATAATTATTAGAAAGTAACTCGCGCTTATCTGCCAGATAAATTCTCTACCAAAAAACGTACCTAGGTGCCTGCCTAATTTTTGGAAGCTCCGAGGAATCGAATCTACAAACCGATGCATTCAGCATGTCCATTCCCAGACTCTGCTCGTCGTCCCAGCTTTCATCACACATGATTACACTTCTATCCTCCATCTCGTGGGAAGACTTGATCGAGCCGTGATTGTGATACTCTAAATATCAGGATTTGGAAGAAAAAAAAAGTAAAAAAACTTCGGCGTATGAGCAACAGTAAAGAACATCGTCGTACTTATGTGTGGTCCTCGATCGACGTACTGCTTGTCCGGACATCGGAAAATATGATCGGTCAACTCCATCTCGGACAACCGATGGGTCGCGTTGAACGGACAGGATATCTTGTAGTTCGGCGGGTAATTCTGGAGGACGAAGCACGTGTTGACATCGCAAACCGTGTCCCGTCAGACTGATACGAACATTTTTATAAATGAAGAAATGAAAAAAAATACCTTTGCACATTTTACCAGGTGCTTTTGAATACGCGATTGAGCGATGCTGTGACTGCTGTCGTACGGACAGATTACGGGACGGTCGGGCTCGTAAGGATCGGCCATTGTGGGCTTTCTCTTCGTTCCCTTTGTTCTTTGTTAGAGGAGAAATGCGAGAAGAAATATCTCTCTACCGTTTCGCAGTCACATCTATACTGAGCTCTGCTGCAGCAGTCCGCCAGCTTGGCACTGACCGGTCGCACGTGCAGCGCCGGTTATGAATGGAGAGGGAATCAGGACAAAGAAACTTGCCTGTTAAAGGTCTCCTGTTGTTTCTGTGTACTCGCGCTCAGAAAGGTTTCAATGATTTTTTGTATTCTGCTTTGCTGTACTTATTTGTATGCTGGCATATGCTAATTTAATAATTTAATTATAAACGACCGATCGGAAGAGATAGAAGACGAAGGATTTCGGAACCCGACGCGATTGGCTGCAATAATATCGCACGCCTAGAACAAAAGTGTAACAATTTGTATGGTAATCCCATAAGAGATGTTACACTGTTGTTTTAGGGCGGCGATATTAACTGCTGCACTGTAAAAATAAATGATAAATTTAATGTACTGCATCTTAAAATTTGCTTACATTAATTGAAAATTAATGTCCTTTTTTGTAAAATAAAAATGCCAGGTATTAAAATTACAAATCTTTTGCCTGAAACTTACAAAAATTTTAATTAAAAATAAAAATTTTACCGTAAATGAAATTGCAACGCATGTTTGATTTCTCTCTCAAATCAACAATAAAACATACTAATTTTCAATTAACGTATAAATTATGATTACAAAAAAAACCGGGTTCTGTTTCTCTGGAGAGTGTCTTCTACGCTTCATGAACAGTTGATTTTTTTTGCAGATACCAAATACATGGATACCTATCGAGTATTTTTTTGTCTGATCGCGTTTCTTCGACTCTTCAGTGTTCTTGAAAAAAAAAATGGTCTGCTAGTTCGAACGGAAAATCTCTGAGCGCAGGAGTCCGAGCTGTAAAATGACTTCTGAAGCCATTTTACATCTGAATAATTATTTATTTCCACTAAATTCTAATTCAAGACGTGTACTATCCGATTAAATGTTTCACAAAATAATGATTATGAATTAGTACACACAATATACGGCATGAAAGATGAAACTAAGCTCGCGAAGCCTTATTCATGGAAGCATGAACGGGCGAGAAATCCGTCCGGATTTTCGTACTTTATGAATGAAACCCAAGCCCATATCAACAGGCGGTCCTTACTACGCAGCGAGATGCATCGATCTGGCTTGGCTGGGTCATCCCCACCACAGCCACCGAGGATTCTCCGCCCTGCGGCCGTAGCAACCATTGAGAGGATGCTATATCACGTGACCAACGTAATTTGCTCTGGAAGATAATAAATCATTGACGTGACGGAGGAGAATAGCTTCGGGACGAATGGTAAAAAATATTTCCTCGAATCTTCCATTCATACAAAAAATCCAGGCGATGGTTCATTTTTACAAACGTTGTTTTTTTATTTTATTTTAGTTCGACCACCTTGTCTGACTATATCGTGCTTCTACTACTGAATTTCTCTGCGACGCACCGGCATGGCAACAAGCGACACAGCTGAGGCCCGTAGCTCGTTCGAGCAATTCCCAGCCCTGCATTGTTATGTTTCACGGCACATCGCTATTATCTTTAGCCGAGGGAATAAGAAGTAATCAACTACCGAACCGAGGGGAATTTGCAGCGCCAACAGTTATGTGTATATATATATATATATATGTATATAGCAAGAAAGCGCAATGACGTTCACCGTCCCTCAAGTGACTCTACCACGTCCGCCCGGATATATATCTTTGCCACGTAAAGAGTTTCTCCCACCTTCGCCGTTTCGAGCAACAAGCTACATGCACACACCGATTCTCTGTGTCCCAAAGGAATTGATCGTGACCTGTGACGTCAATGGCACTTCGCGCGTTTTGCTCTGTGGAGAGCCCCGTCGCGTCGCAACACCGGAGCGACGACGATGAAAATTCATGTTTACAGGAAAATTTCACGCTTACATAATTGATAAGCGACAGTGTCGTGTATCCGAGTTATCGATGAACGCTTCGCTGTCACGACAACGTCCAAGTCTCGTAGCTGCGTTATCGAGGGTAGACGAGAAATAATTGCTTTTCTTCTCAAAGAAAATGTACCTGCGGATAATTAGTTTTTTGAGTAGCAAGAAAAAAAATGTTATGGTGCGGCAAAAAAATGCGCGGCCGCAGCAAGATAGTTTTTTTTATGTGAGTAATAAAAAATATTGATAATAATTCTCTAAAATATTCGTTTCTCTACGTTCTCTACGGCAAATTTTTGTTTCTTTACGTTAAGAAGCTTCGCACACGCTAATTTCGATCCATCCAAAAATATATACCTTATGCATGAGGCTTTTAGGTGTTTATTTTCAAGGTTTCAAAGCCCCGTCGGAGCTGTTGTGCGCTAATGGATCTGCCCTTTTCAGCCGTCTTTAATGTTTATCAATTTGGAGTCGTCGGGCTAATTATACTATATGACTTAGACCGATGGAAGTAAATTGACGAAAGTTTAAATATAAAAACCTCATATTATAATAGTTTAAATAGCGCATATAATTATACTGTATAACTTATATGAGCTACCGTAGCGGCACTGGTGCAACCACGGATTCGGAGTTGCATCGTAGTTGCAGTCGCACTAGGATTGACTGGACATGCATCTGCGAGTTGCAATGACTACGACTAGACTCCGGGTATGGTGAAATGAGATCGATCGCTTCGTTCAAACTTTTGACCTTTATGCAACTCTGTTTTGATGGACTCGAGCGATCCCCATGCAACTACAAATCAAATAAACGAGACTATATAGCGATTGTTGCAAGGGTTACAGGAAAAATGACGTTACAATAAAGGTTATACGCGAGTCTAGAGCAAATCAAAATTCTGAACATTGTGCATTAGCCTATCGAAGTCTGCCGACGGTCACCTCAGTTCCGTTAGAATATTTGAAAGATCTTGAAGATAATTCTGAAATCATTTTTTTTAAGTGACGAATCCAGGGCTGATTCACGCGAAATTCCGAAGTATGTTTGTAGTTTCAATATTGCTTTTCCGAGATTGCATTTAAAGAGACTTGAACGTTCCGCGAGACGCTTTAACATTACGGCGCAATAAAAAAAATACGACTTCTCCAGGGCTCTACAATATTACACGAGTTCTCGTCTCTCTCAAGATGTGTGCGTTACACGAGTCTCTGTCAGTCGGATATCACGGGGGAATTGGAGCCTGCTTGACTTTATTCTGCGTCGTTGAATATCTCTTATTCAACCCATATCATTTCTCATTCATCGTGAATTAATTCACCGAACGATAAGAATTCGTTTAAATCAGTAATGTTCCCATACAAATGCCTTATCGAATGCCTTGCGAGCTCATAAATGAGCTTGGAAGAAATTCTTATCAAATAAATAAACAAAGAAATTAATGCGTTAAATAAATTCCTTTTTGCAACCCACCGGAAAATCAGGGCTCGCATTGTTGCACCGTGAAGTGCATGCAGACTCTGGGCATGTATTCATTCTTTGAAAAAAAAATCAGACATCAGAATTGAAGTAAAAGGGGTGAGATAGTTTATACGCTTTGTTCGCTCATATAACTGTATACACGTATCGGTAGCTTGCCAGAGGAGGCGGAGAAGGCGTGGGCGTTGGATTTGTGCTCAAGTCACGTGGTCGTTTAGTCTGTTGCGTGGGCCGCGTTGCCGGGTTGCGATAGCGCCCCAGAGTCTTCTCGAGTGGGGGGGTTGAATCTTTTCTTCCCCCGATGCTGCGGTAAACACGACCCTGTATGCGAGAATTCCTCAATTTTTCAAGAATATTATTATTATTATTAACATTAAATATTTCCCATTCGTTAAAGTTTTTTATCTTGGTGAACTTATAAATTTCGCCGAAGATTGTCGAAGAAAAGAAGGAACGGAAGATAACTGTGGTGCGGTGGCATATACCATTATTCAGAATTTTTAATATTTTTATCAAATTGACCCCGTGACATATAACGAGCTGCGGTAAACACGACCCTATATACGGGATTTCTCCGATTTCTCAAGAATATTATTATTACTATTATTGACATAAAATATTCCGAATACGTTAAAATTTTTCGCCTTGGAGAACTTATAAATTTCTCCGAAGATTATCGAAGAGAAGAAGAAATGGAAAATAACTGGGGTACGGTGGCGTATACCATTATTCGGATTTTTTTTTTATCGAATTGACCCCGTGATATATGACGAGCTGCTGCGTCGCGCACCCCGTTCGAGTTTTTTTCCTATCGTTGCGCGATTCTTTTGACCACCGCCATCCCAAGTGAGAAGGGGTTGCCCAGGGAGGGGATCAAGGAGGGGATGTCTCTCCCGGGTGGGGTTGGTTGATCGACCGTCCTCTCCGTTGAGTTTCCGACTAGCATCTCGCATACCTCGACACATCCCATTCCTACCCGGGCCGGCGTTCTGGAAAGGTGCGAACGCTCCGTTCCTCGAAACTTGGTATAATCGTAAGAGTTGGAGTAAAGGCGCGACCGCGCGAACTGAAGAGAACGATAGTTGTCAAGAACTACCCCGAAAACACACACACAATATTAAAGGTAATTTTTTTTAATAATTCAATTCTAACAATTTTAAACATTTTTCGACTCTCGCATTTTTTAATCAATTTTTATTATGATTTTTTTAAATATTTTAATAAGGTCGTATTTGTAGCTTGATTTTGCCATTTTATATGTCGGCAATCGGGGTAAAAATTATATGGAATCGGGGATGCGGTATCAACGTTTGTCGAGCCCGTTGGCTTGAGGCGCGTCGCTCGTCGAGTAACAGCTTGGCGGGTAGAAACAGGTGGACCGGGAAAACACTCAGTAGCTTTTACTGTACACTATAATTCTCTGCGGGGAGCGTAAAATCCTCGCGGAAGAAAACTTATCGAATTGTTCGTGACCATTAGAAAAAAAAATTACACGTTTATATTTTCGATAGATTGCCGTAGAATTTTAAGCTCTTTAAGGGTCATTGAGAGATAGCCATTTATCGGCATGAAGAATTTGAAGATAAAAGGTTTTTTAATTCGAACTTAAAATGACTAAAGCCTATTAATATTAAAAATATATCAATATATTTAAAAAATGTTACTAACAATAGTCAATAATCCATATGGCGGGAAGATCTCAATTTCGATTAACATTGTTTAGATTTTTCTTATCTCTAAGGGGAACAAATTGTAATGTTTCACCGATCTTTCATTTCTATATATTCTCATACCGGCTTTTACTATTTTGAAAGTGAAAATTTACAAAGCGTATCGTATATTTTTATAACTCGTGCTATGTGACACAACCTAAATAGCAATAGCCAGTGTTAAAAACACCAAAAATATGAAGATTGCTAAAATATTAAAAATTTTTTTATCGATCTCCCATTTTCCCTTAAGGAAAGGCTGCTGAACAGTAGAACGTACAATCTCACCGCGAAATAACGAAACATATTGAAAGACCATTCGGCCCTCCCATTTGCGGGTAACTTATGGGGTGACCCTAGCGGGTGGCTGCAACAAGTGTCCGATTCCGAGGTTCCCCGACTTTCAGCACCCTATCTAAGAGAACTATAGGAATGTCGGATTTCGAATCCTCAAAGTTACCTTATCTTTGACGTGTTTTTGTCTGTCGCAGATGTTTAACGACTGCTCGTTGATGTTGTTCCTCGGAATACTGGTCGTCGTTGCCGAATGTCTGACGACCGGTTTAATGGAGGACGTCTCGAAGGCGGATCAGGCAATGAGACCGAAAGGTACTGATTTAAATCGTACAAAAAATTTTAAATTCTCGTCACTCGCAATCATTAATTACCGCGAAGCTCGGTAACGATAAAAAAAATTCATGTTCCAGTGAAACGCGTCCAGGAATTATTGATGTTCGGCAATCAGCAGAACCGTCGGGCCGAAAACGTCGCGGCCGCTGCGGCGGCGAACACGTACACGCCGAACACCGAGAAAAGTAAGTCTGGGCAATTTTTTTTCAACTCCGATACGGGCAGGAAAAAAAGAAAAAGGTAATAAGGGAAAAAACATCAAAGTTATGTCGACTATTAAATTGACGCAGGGAAGATAATAAGAGAAAAAAAGATATGACAATGATATCGCTTATTAAATTAATTGAAGTAAGATAATAAGAGAAAAAAATATATGAAAATTAAATCGATTATTAAATTGATTCGAGAAAGATAATAAGAGAAAAAAATATCTGAAAATTATATCGACTATTAAATTGATTCAGGGACTCTGGGTACGTCGGGTCTGGAGGATGTGAAAGCAGCGCTGAGCGACGACGAGAATTTCGGCCATCCGAAACAGACGAGTAATCCCATATACGACAGAGAAGAACTTTTGCCCTACGAGCAAAATTACGAGTGAGTGTATTTCTATATACAACGAAACCAAGAAATTCAAAAAAATGAACCATGTCTTTTATCGTCTCCGCGTTCCGAAATCGCGGCTGTGAGTCAGCCCGGCTGAGCAATAAAAAATTCTCGCGCTTTCTGTGTGCAGATATGGCAAAGTTTTGGCGAACGACATATCACCGAGAAACTGGAACGTACCGCCCTACCCGCGTTACTACGGCGTCGGCGACGACCGTCGCAAACGATCGGACAAGACCGTCGGAGCGCACGTATCTCCAACGACGCTGACTCCTTCGTCATCGTCGCTTCCGACGACCCAAGCCACTCCGGAACCAGTCGCCCAGGCTAAGAGGAGGTGAGTCACAGCTCCGACCTCGTATACTGTTTTCGCCGTCGATAAAACACACCGTGTGCGATGGAGCCGACTGGGGTAAAACGGACTGCCTCAAGCAATTCTTCTCAGGACTTAAATTTTTTAAAGTCTCATCCGTAATGGAGGCGGTCCCTTTTGCCCCGGTGAGCCACATTGTCCCGTTCGTGCGATAGTGTGCGATAGAGTTGACTGGGGTAGAATGGACCATCGGGGTAAAACGGACTGCCTTAAGCAATTCTTCTCAGGACTTGAATTTTGAAAAGTCTCGCCCGGAATGGAGGTAGTCCCTTTTGCACCGGTGGTCCATATCGCCCCGTTCTGTCTTGTACATGTCGAGAGTGTCGATTCGTAATCGGGAGGGGGCTCGTGACGTGGATAAAATCTTTAGTGTCGATGAAGAAACCAAGCAACCGTTGCTTCTATAGGTATTTTGATACGTATAATCGATTCCACTTATAACATATAGATGTAAGTGGAACCGACGTACTGTAAGCTCAATAGCGGGAGCCCACCTGTAGAATGGTTATCCAGGCGCACACCGGCGAACGAGCATCGATCTGTTTTTTCCGCACCCTCCCTTCCGCTTTTGTCGCACGCCCCCCTCCGGCCGCTTGGTGATTCCACCACTTGACGTATTTTCCCCGGTTAATCGGGCCTCGAAAGGGCGTTGTTCCTCATCAAAACGATAATCGATCCGACGCTCTATCGTCGGGCTAAGGCGATGACCAAACTGTCGGAAATAATTCGTCTTCAGTCCATTCAGGAAAGAAGTATCCTGAATGGACTATTTTCTACGTTGGTGAAAGGATGGTCTTAAACAGTCTTACACTGAAAAAAAAAATATCGATGATTCAAGTAAAGTTTGTTTGCGGGCTGCCAAAGAAAAAAAATGTTTCAATTGTACTTTCAATTCCTTCAATCTTATACCGGATTGAAACGATAACATGTCACCTTGATAGTCCCTCCGTCGTTGTTTCAATATCATATGGAATTGTAAGAATTGAAAGTAGAATTAAAACAAACATTTTTTTCTTTGGCAGCCGCAAGCGATTTTTTTTCTTCATATTACCCATCGATGGTACACGCGGTTCAAGACCTGTTAAAAAATATAAATAACTCCTCATCTAACAGAGAATTTTTTTGTTATGAATCGTATTTCTGGCCAGACATTAAACCTGATAACAAAACTTATGCAGTGAAGGACGGCGTAAAATATTTATGAATTATTGTCCGCGGAAAGAAAACAAATGGAGTCTCATCTCGAACCGAGGACACTGGTCTATTTTGCCCTCACCCTCCTCAGCTTCTCGACGAACTATTCTCCGAGTTTCTTGCGACACTGTGATAATAACGATTAAACATAGCTGTAACGTCGTTGCTCATTTCCACGGTGCAGACGGCTAGCTCGTGACAAGTGGAAACGGTCCGCGTACGGTCGGACATGAATCATCGTTAGTGTATCAATCTAAATTCGATACAATCAACATCGGGCCAATTTCGCACAAGCGGCATTATTTGTTGTCGGAGCGTTGTATGTGTCGAGGAAATTACGTGGGTGGAGGAGTTTGATTGAACAAACGACGCTTATGCAGGGAAAAATGGGGCAAAGAGGACCATTTCAACCAATTGTTTTTCGCGAGAAGAAAAAAAATTGAGTCTCATCTCGAACTTAGGGCACTGGTCCATTTTGCCCCCACTCTCCTCAGCTTCTCGATTAACTATTGTCCAAGCCTCTCGCAACACTGTGACAATAATGATTAAACATAGCTGCATCGTCGTTGATCATTTCCAAGTGGAAACGGTCCGTGTGAGGTCGGGCGTGAATCATCGTCAGTGTATCAACCTAAATTCGATACAATCAACATCGGGCCAATGTCGTACAAACGGAATTATTTGTTGTCCAAGCGTTGTGTGTGTCGAGGAAATTGCGTGGGTGGAGGAGCTTGATTGATCGAACAAACGACGAATGTCAAAGGCACACGGGCCAGTGTGTACGCACGATAGGAGACGCAGAGCCGAATACGCAAAAGGAACCATTTTTACCAATTGTTTTTCGCGGGAAGAAAAGAAACGGGCTCTCATTTCGAACGGAGAATACTGGTCCATTTTGCCCCCACTCTCCTCAACTTCTCAATGAACTATTGTCCGAGCCACTCGCGATACTGTGACAATAACGATTAAACATAGCTGCATAGTCGATGATCATTTCTAAGTGGAAACGGTCCGTGTGAGGTCGGGCGTGAATCATTGTCAGTGTATCACCTAAATTCGATACAATCAACATGTTGCCAATGTCGTACAAGCGATCTTATTTGTTGCCGAAGCGTTGCATGTTGTCGAGGAAATTGCGTGGGCGGAGGAGCTTGATTGATTGAACAAACAACGCATGTCAAAGCACACGAGACAGTGTGTAGGCACGATAGGAGACGCAGAGCGGAATGTCCAGTGGGTAGACACGATAGGAGACCATTTTTACCATTTTTTTTTGGCGGAAAGAAAAAAAAATGGAGTCTCATCTCGAACAGAGAATAGTGTTCCATTTTGCCCCCACTCTCCTAAGCTTCTCGATTACCTATTGTCCGAGCCTCTCGCGACAGCCTATTCTCGCGAGCCTCTGTGACGATAACAGTTAAACATAGCTGCATGGTCGATGATCATTGCCAAGTGGAAACGGTCCGTGTGAGGTCGGGCGTGAATTATTGTCAGTGTATCAACCTAAATTCGATACAATCAACATGGTGCCAATGTCGTACAAGTGATATTATTTGTTGTCGAAGCGTTGCATGTTGTCGAGGAAATTGCGTGGGCGGAAGAGCTTGATTGATTGAACAAACGACGCATGCCAAAGGCACACGGTCCAGTGGGTACAGACGAGAGGCGACGCAGAACGGAATACGTGGCCGGTAATCTAAATAGAGTCGCCGGGTCCCTCGGCGGGAATGGGGATACGCCGAGGCTCCACATATTTCCTCCACGCAGTGAGGTCTTATGTACTTTATGTACGACGCATCCATGTACGCCCGGTGGCTACAGAACACCGCCGGCCGGACGAGGCGTTCGATACTCGTGACGCAGGAGAAGCTTCACCGGTGCCGGGGAGGTTGGGCAGGGCGGAAAAGCTGAATGGAACCGAGAAACCGGGGAAAACTGGGTCAGAGATGGGGTCAGTTTTGGCGAGCCGCCAGCGCCTCGCGTACCCTCCCACTCGGTTAACCGGGAGCCAATTTAACGACGCCCACGCGAACAGGGGCGGAAATGCCATGCGCAGATATTAGTTGAGAAAATTCTTCATTTCCCTACCCTTCGCGTGTTGCCGCTGGGAGAGGCGAACGTCGCTTTGCCGCTCTTCCTAATGGAATGCAAATCGTTGCTGAAGACAGCGACCTGAGGAATAAATTACTGGCTTCGGAGTTTCTGTTCCAACGTCAGTCTTCCAATCTACTTCGTCCGGGAAGTATATTGATTGCTCGTTAGGTTGGGGATGGCCTCTTAGCCACTTGGTTTCCGCTTTGGAAATACTGTTAAGCTGGCGCTTCTTTTTTTCCGCGGCTGATTGTAGATAACGAATTTATCGAAGGAGGCGAGGAGTCGGGCGAATCGAAGATTAACAGGTCGACTTCGGGTCTGATAATTGGGAGATTATCTTCTGGAAATGAAGAATTAATAGTACCTTTTTTTTAAATAAAAATTGTCTATGTTGTCAGAAGTTTGTACAATATATCTTTTATATGCTTGATACAAAAAAGCAAACAATTTGGTATAAGTAAACTTGACTACAAGATTGTGGTTTTCGCTTATTAAATGCTCTCGTAGTTTGCGTCCTCGTAACGTCCGCTAAAGTATGGGGTATTTTGAGGTAGATCTTGCGAATGTAATGTTTACTTCCCATAAGCTTCAGAAAAACGAGAGAGAATTGCAAACACCTCTGGATTGTATACAAATCTGCGAACAATCAAGCATATAAAACGTGCAGAAAAGATTAATTTTGCATAAGAATAATTCCAAAAAGTTATTAACAAATTGATGAAAAATAAAATTGTTCAACAAATCTCCCGGAACTCTAACTTTTTTTTATGAAAATGATTCATTCACTTTTCTGAATACATATGATTTTTTTTTTAGATTTTTAAATCTAAACAAAGTGCAAAGTGAGCACTATTCGCAAGGACTACCTTAAGAGACTGTAGTATACCCTGAAAAGGAACTGTGTTTTGGATGTGCTGAGTGAATCGGGAAAAATATAACATAAAAAAACCCGTCAATCGGTCTTGAGAGAATCAATTTTCCCCAACACAACTACATACGTGGCTTAGGTTTCAGGGGACTAAGTTGTTTGCGTTAACAAATTAACTGCTTGCCAACCGCACAATTTGCTTTCGTCAGTGAATTGATTTGTGTTGGTCAATAATAATCAATTAATGTTTTGGGACAACCAAATAAATAACCTGGAGCGTATTCGGTCATTCGAAGATAGAACGGAAATTCGTAATGAACGAAGGGGAAAAAATGGAGAAACTAAACATCAACTTACTTTCAGCATACCCGTTTACCAAGAGCCACGATACAAGCGCGCTTTGGACCGGGAGGACTTCCTCACCCTCCTGTCACTCTGGGAAAATTCACCACGCAATCGGTAATTTTATTTTAATTTTTTCATCTGATAAGAGTTCAAGGTACATTTTTTTTTTTAATATTCCCGTCTGAACTTCTAACATTCGTGATTTAATAGAAACTGGCGAAACTATGCAAACGACGAGTACGAGAATGTGGAAGACGATGCCGGCGTAGTTGGATTGGACGAGGAAGACCCTAGAAATGGTGAGTCTCTTGTCATCTTTTTTTCATTTTCTACATAAGATGTTTTCAATATTTCATTTTTTACTTTTTATTTTTTATATAAGGCGTTTTCAATATTTAATGCTCTATATATGGATCGATAATACAGACGGAGCCTGGATGGCAGTTGAGCCACCGCGACACTTCAGTACTTCCATGCACGCACCGCAGCCTATCTCGACGTTCGATATCGGTATCCCTCGAACTCATCCGGTTAGCTCTTACGATCAGTACGAGAGTCAATACGGAGCGCCTTACGAGGGGACGCAATACGGTGCGGCACAGTACGGTGCTCTCTATCCATCCCAGTCCTACTATCAGCCCGAGAAGAGATACGTCGTAGCGCGTAAACGCTCGCAGGTGTGCAGACCATTTTTTTTCCAATTATTTTCAGAAGCCGATGAAATTTTTTATTCACACGAAAATTAATGCAAATTTCCAGGGCTACGAAACTTACGCCGGTCGGAACGATTTGGCAAGTCTATCCCGGCTGATGGGCTCGCAGCCTCAGGTATATCCGAATTATCCTCATCGTCTAATCTATTAAATGATCAATTTAAAAAACGATAACGGAGAGACTGCGAGGAAGAAATGGAAATGGCAGTTTTCGAATAGCCGAGAACGCGTGCAAAGACTCGACCACGAGATAACGAGAAAAAAGAGCCACATGCTGACGATTTTTTTTTGTGTAACGCGCTGTCGCCTGATGAACGGGTTCATCTGTATCAAAGCTGAGCTCGTATAAATGTATTCATTCATAAATATAGATATTATATATATGTATAAATATATATATATATATATATTTGTTTCTTTTCGTTCGGTGACTACTCGAAAGGGACGAACTCGTATGACTAATCGTGATCGTCAGAGAGTATATACATATAAACATTGTACTAAAATTTATATTCAGCGACGCTCCTAGATCTCAAAGGCATCTGCCGTTGCTCGCAAATCCGTGTAAAGTTCCTCATCTTTTTATTCGCATCAGAGTAACGTAAAATATATAATATATATATATATATATTTTTTCTTAAAACTGAGAACAAAATAAATTAGATAGACTCGCGCGTATCTTCGTGGCCAGTATTGTGAAAAAAAATCAACGCGGGAAGGAGAGAGAGAAAGAGATTAAGAAATCTGACATCATATAATAGAAAATAGTAAATTGCTGCTTCCATCGGACTTCCAGCCGACGGATAAATGATAAAAAAAAATTTTAAATAACAAAACAAACAAGAAAACAACTTTACAACCGAATCTACTTCCTGCTTTTATGAAGCTTGTTTCTTCACTATAAGTTTAACGTATAAGTCGGTATAATTCGTATTGTTAAAAAAACCAACAACAACAACAAAAAGCGATGCATCCTGGCGCGTTCTTTGTCAATTACATCGGATACCCAAATATGAACGGTTGTCTAACGCACCAGCGTACGAAGAGTCGGGACGCATTGATATTCGAAAGATTTCTCGCTGTTTTCCGGTTGCTATGCCGCTATGACAAGCGTTTCCGCTGTATCGCCCGCGATAAAAAAAACGAAAACTATGAATAATTTAATAAAACTAAAAATCTCGCGAATCACGACCGATCGCGCCCGACTCTCATCGACTCGTCGATAGACAATTTTTACTCAGCTTCCATGAGATTTCTCAACGGGATCTATGATAACGACAGACTTATTATAGATTGTAAAAGATTTTTGCAAATTTTATCCTGTGTATGTCGATTATAAATTATATTGTAATATCGAAACGTGATTTCTTAAGATGATGTTTAACAGCTAAGAAATATTGAACACGGTAAAAAAAAAAAAAAAAAAACAAAGATACCTGTTATAATACTACTATACGACTAAACGCGCAGCCTTCGTATACCTTTTCGATGAATTAAGGTGAATAGCTGGTGAATACCTCTATTTTTATTCTTTCGATCTAATGATATATTTTTGTTGATGAAGTTATAGTATTTTTTTAACGAGAAAACAAACAAACAAAAAAGAAGAAAAAAGGACTTTGAGCAAGGAATACGTATAACTGAAACCTGTGTATCTATTCGTTGGCGGGGAAATATGTAATATACGAGATATATATATGATATATATACAATGTATAATCGATTATCTGGCATCAATGTGAATGTTATGACTTGTGACATATCAGCAAAGAAAAAAAATCTATTGTCTTCAAAGGATTGCTATATGGACTTGATAAAATATTATTGTGAATATAAACAACAACAACAACAACAAAATCATGACGCTACTGACAGGGACATCACACTGACATCGGAAAATATACGAGTTTATCAGAACTTTTCGTTTCCTCTGTAACTATCCAACGCCATGTGATGTTGATAAATCCAAAATCCTATTAATCGAAGTATGTTAAACGGGCGAGGGAGCGTGAAAAAGATCTCGGCAGACGGTTAACTAAATAATTTCGGTTGGATCTACAGTCACACGGAACGCATATGTTCTTAATCGATTCAGAAACGAAATTACGTATTTTGATCCGAAAATAACTCAACACTGTAAACATGAGAGCAGAACAATAAACGATTATATTCTATCCATGCACTTCCCGTTTTGAAACTTTTTTTTGTATAGAACTACTTTACACGATTACTCTGACTCGGGCTCGGTCGGTAACAAAAACTGTAATAAAATCTTTCTCAGGCATGTGAAATTTAATCATTTGCGTTTGTTCACAAATGTTGAAGACACTTTTAAAAAATGGATCACTGTCATTAAGAGCTTACGCCACAGTAAAATGTCGATTATTTTTTTTCTAGCAGGTTATAGTGTCAAAAATGTTGTGTTAAATTTTTATGTAGAAATTCAATGAATTACGAAAGTTAGAGACCGTTATGTGGAAAGTGGCAGAGCGTTTGAGTAACGTCGCGGCCGAACGTTGAACGCGTTTTTCTCACGTGATTTTCAAGATCGGTGACCTTGATATTTAAAAAATGGCTTGATGGATTTTTATGACGATTTGTATCGATATACTCCAACAGATTTTTTAGTCCCTGACGGTCCCATATTTAAAGAATAATAATAAAACATAATTTCAAAAAAATGATAGTGTTGAAAAATGGGTAAAAAAATAATGCCTCTTAACATCGAATTAAGGATCACAAGGGGTACGTTTTTGAATGCAGTTCTGCTCTGTCCGACTAAATCCACAGATATTCGAAATGTATCTACATGCATACGCAGCTGAGATAGACGTTCTTATGTCCAGAGTGCTAGCAGTTCAGGGTTTAGTTTTGACACAAATCTGCTCTAATCAGCGCTCGTTTGTCATCAAAACGGATAAAATGTATCCCACGGAAAGAACCGCATGTACCGTTGGCAATCTAAAAAATCCTATCGCAGTGAACAGTCACAAATTAAAAAACGCATAGCTGATCAGATGTTGATTCACGAACGACAGCGATTGAGACCGTCGCATTGTAAGTTCAGGCATGGCAGAGAATCGTAAGAATCGGATGGTGCTTACTGATTCAGTGGATTGGTCCAACCTGACAAGGCTTCAATTGAACGCAACACTTCTAGCGGCTTGTACGGTTCGCGATTTGAGCGTTGCCAGAAAAGCTATAGATAACGGAGCGAACGTGAATTGTCGAAAACCGGATATGATGACTCCACTTCATGTCGCGGTAGAGCACGGTGATGTCGAATTGATACGCTTGCTCCGCAGCGTTCCCGGTATCAAAGCCGAAGCTAAGAATATGCACGGTTGTCAAACATTACGCCGAATTGTCTTAACAAGTTTTACGTTATATTGAAAAGCTAAACATTTTTTAAAGGTTTGACACCATTACATACAGCAACTCTGCTCGGCAATACGGAAGTTATTTATGAGTTAATGAAGGCTGGCGCGCTTGCAGATTGCAAGGACAATCTTGGTCGACAACCCCTTCATTACGCAGCTTTGCAGAACAACTTGGAATGCGCACGATATCTTATACGCTCCGGAGCGCACATTCACGATTACGACGCTTTTGGGGAAAGCCCTCTTCATATCAGTGCATTGAAAACGAAGAATCTACCGATGACGAAGCTTTTGGCTGGTTACAAATTACGGTAGTTAAATGAAAATCCCGCCGGTTCGATCGTGAACGATACTTAATACCGTGAAGATAGAGCTCGATACAAAGTTTTCGCAGTTTTACAGTCGAGCCTTTTGCCCTTCCGACAGCCGATCGCCATTCACACCCAAAGAATCGCAGCCTCTCCTTCTCGAAGCAGTTCTCAGCGCGCGGGACAGATACGACTTGGAAATCGTCAAAACTATCGCACAGTTCGCGGGAGACATTGTCAACATTCCCGACCCGATAGACGGGCGAACACCGTTACACGTTGTCGCGATGACCGGATACTACGAGTTGGCGGAGTAAGTTAAAAAATCTAAATTTGAAAAATAAAATTAATCAATTTATTTTTGTTAACAATGCTTTTCTTCGCAATATTGAAACGAAAGCATTTCATTAATACTTATTTATTGTTATTTACGGATATCTCATTGATATCGGAGCGGATGTGAATGCGAAGAATCGTGCCGGACAGACGCCTATGCAGGTTGCTCTGAATTGTAAGAATTTCAACATAGTTCGTCTGATCGAAGAAAAATCGACGCCGATCGAGGATCTACAGTCGAAATTAAACCTCGCCGAAGGACAACGGCAATGATTCAAATTCGAGCCTGATGTTTTGTTATTGTATTAAATCGATAGAGACGTGTGCGAAAATATTCACTATATACAATCGGATTGGATGAAGTAATCGTCAACGTTATTTGTTTCTATATGCGTGACGATTGTCCTTCTTTCTGTAGCGCTCCTCGGAACGATCTCTGGATCGTTTTTCTCTGTGTCTCGGACGGCTCGATTTTTCTGCTCTGCTCTCGTGGTCTCTGCTGCGCTTGTCGTCGTCGCGTCGCCTTTGTCGACGATCGGTAGATTCGCTGCCTCGCTTATCTCGACTTCTACTGCGGCTTTCCCTTCGCCCTCTGACGTCCGATCGATTTTTGCTATCATTGTGCCGATCGTTCCCTCTCACCTTCTCCCCGTGTCTGTCTCTCCGCCTCTCATGCCTATCCTCGCCGTCTCGTCGATATTTGTCATTATCTTTTCTGCGATCGTATTTCTCGAATCTTTGTCTATCCTCGTAGCTCTTCTCGTTTACGCCACTGTCGTATCTCGCCTCTCGATGATCGTCAGTGTTCTTGCGTTTTTCTCTACCTCCTCGATCGTCGAATTCTTCCTTTCGTCTGCGACCATCCGAGCGTTTCTCGTCGTTGTACATTATCCCCTTGCCTTTGCCCCGCCATCGCATTTTCGAGACCGACTGCGAGAAGTCAACGTGGATACGACGGTCGTCGATAAGTACGTTGTCCATCTTGAAGTAAGCTTCTTCGCAACTTTTGCGATCGGCGAATTCTATAAAAGCGTATTGCAACGAATCGCCGCTCTGACGGTCTCTGATCACCTCGCAACTGAAACGTAAAAAACATATTCATCGCGAAACATCGTAAAATTTCTTCTATTGTATTATTTTCTACCGACTGAAAGGCTCACCCGACGATCGTTCCAAATCTGCTGAATATAATCTCGAGATCGTCGTCGTTAGTCACGGGATTGAGCTTGCAAACGAAAAGCACGTTCTCCGGTGGCGCCATATCAGCGTCCGGTATATCGCCGACGATCTCGAGAATCGTCGCTCGAGCTTTCGCCTCTTTGGCCTTTCGTATCTCAGCTATCTCCTCCATGCTCATTCCAGCCGTGTCGTCTATCGCTTCGTCGGCACCGATCCTATCACTCTGTGAACCGCAAAAAAAATATTTCAACATTTTCTGACGATCTTATGAAACATGAAAAAAAAAAAAAAAAATTTAATGACGGGAAAAAATATTAAAATTCGTCGATCAACGAAATTTAATATTTTTCCAAGGATCTATTTATTTACATCACAATTAAGTTCATTAAGACTTTTTTTTTATTATGAAAATATCAGATAAACATTTTAGTTAGTATGCTCATAAAAATATTTGGCTGTTCATAAAGTCACTCATTACTGAAATACATCGAAATAAAGAAACAAATAAATAAATTGTAAGATGATTACCATAAGAGCCTCTTTCGTGGGCTCTGGACTTCTGTCTGGAACGACAAGGGTCTCCGGATCGTCGTAAGGATCTTCCAGTATCACAGTGTGAGATATTCTTATGTCTTGATAGGGTCGGTGATCGCCATCGCAGATGGCCTCATTGAACTTCAGAATTATTTCCAATCCCTCGGTTATTTCGCCGAAGACGCAATGCTCGCCATCCAGTGATTGGAGATCCCTGTCCAAGGTGATGAAGAACTGCGATCCCAGCATGTTGTCACCGCAATTTACCATGGACAATAGTCCGACCCTGTCGTGCTTTATCCTGGGCATCTGTTCGGCTTCGTAGTATCGAGCTTTCTCACCCAACAGTGTGCCGTATATGCTTTCGCCTCCTTTACCCGTACCAGTGGGATCTCCCGTTTGAGCGATAAAGTTACTCTGAACCGTGTGAAAAAGGTTCCAGTTGTAGTACCTGACTTTGCACAGTTTCAGGAAGTTTCTGCAAGCTGTGAATACGGAAAACAGAAAAAAATATTATCATATGACCGTCCAAACTCTTGACCGTCCAGACCTTGAGATCGCGGCTCAAGGTGGCGATAAAGATCAACATAACCTCAAAATATTTTGCATCCATTTTTCTCGGAAATGATTCTATAAAATAAAAAACGAATTGCGAGCCTCACTGAGTTAATCAAATACGCACTGCGCCCCGTTATACGTTCTGTATTTTATGAAACCGTTTCGGAGAAAAATTCATTTAAAATATTTTGAGGTTATGTTGATCTTTAGCCTAGCCTTAAGATTTTTCGCGTCTAATTAACGGTACGTGAACTGCACTTACTTTGGGGACGCTGGTCGGTGTACAAATCGACGGTGAAATCACCGATCGTAGTTTCAATGACCACGGACATTCTCGTTGTTTGTTTTCTTAACCAGTGTCACTTACACAACGGAAACGTACAAACGTTTGTGTTACGAATTATACCGACGATTAGGAAGAATTGCAGGAAAATTTTCTTCGAATCAACACGGTATAATCGCGCTGTCACAACGTGTTTCTTATCATTTTCATTTAATTTACAAAAAGCCTACTTGATCTTCGAAAAAAAAAAAAATATTGTTTTGCATCGAGCATAACCGGTCAGCGGATGAGAGGTTATGGAACCAAAGCTTGTGTCGACGGTCGGCGTTCGATGTACGAGAAGGGGTTAAATTGCACGCTATCGAACTCGTTGAAAGTGGGGATTAAGGTTGTCCGCGACGGTAAGGCCGGTAAAGAGCGAGTGCCGCAAAAATCACGGAAATTCTCGAGATTTCAGTTGCAACGCTCAATGACGTCTCGATCTTCGAAATCTTATACGTGCGATATTCAAAACTTATTATAATAATTTTGGATGTTGCTAGTTCTTCCGGCCGACGCCGCCATGTTACGTTCCCAAGAACTCCGCAACATTGGAAAAGCGCAGATACTATGAAACAATATTATTAGGTACTAGCAATTTTTTAATCGTGTTATAGTCACAAAGAACCACTTGAGATTTCCAGTCGTTTAACACTATGTGTTTTTCGCTTAGCAAATAATAAGAACAACGGAATCTCTTTGAAAACGGTAAGCAAGCGATCACGGGAAGACGATTGAGGTGCGTACTATCAAAGAATATGGATATCCATATTCTTTGGTACTATTCTGCGCGCCATTTTGAACGCAGCCCTCTTCCGTTCAAAACCGGAAGTGGCCTTCATGATTCAAGGCGTATTCCTTCTCCTATACAGCAAATCAAGCAAATCTTAACAGTTGGCTGTAACTGCTCACAGCATCTTTTTTTTCTCCTACTTATGTGTTCAGAAGAAGTAAGTCTTCACTACAGAACCGTTTCAGGGACGGCTCGACGGTAGCTCGCGCATTATCTACAAAATTCATCGTCGAGTTGAATTTCGGTAAGCGGCGAGCATTAATTTCTGCCGCGCCACGGACTCTCGATGATAACCTGACGTAAACCGTTGGGTCAAGTATAACCGGTCTCCTCGTCGTGAACGAGTGGAGTAGATGTTTCTCGCACACCGGTCAGTCTACCGCGATGCGTGACTCTCCGTAGTGGTGCTCTTTGTATCTCTCGGTAGACTCGGTGGCGACTGCGATTTGTGTTTCGATGGGAGAGTCGAAGAGGTCTCTGCGCAATAAAAAGATTCGACCGCGACAACAACAACAGAACAATAAAAATTCCATTCTCGATTACGCTCACGTATATACAATGGCCGTGCTAACACACAGCATAAGACACAGCTGTGGACAAAGTATATCTATATTGACAATGTATCTGGAGGGAGATGGCAAGAGACGATTTAATAAAATACACGTCGAACCAAGGTGTGCCAGGCGTATGCAAACACCTTGGAGAACCGAGAGCCATACGCACGCATAATGTAGTACATACATCTGTACGTTATATACTATACACACTGTATACCGGTTAACGAGTATACGCAACGCTTGATAGGAATTTGCCCGGAGGGGGGAAGGAGGGCCTCCTCGGACCCGCAGTATATCTCGGTAGACTCCCTGGCACCGAATGCTGGATGCTGCAACACGCTCGACTCTCCGCCCAGTCCTCGATACATATATATATCCGGCAGCTTCGTCGACAGTAGCGATAACAAGAAAAAAATCTTCAATATCCTTTAAATTTTCCTCGAATCGAGATAAATATTTAATATAAGTTAAAAACTATCGCAAGAAATGAAAAAAAAGGGGCTGAAAAAGATTTTATATAATTTACATATGAAATAGAATCTACTCAACTCGTATGGTCAAATAGATTCTTATGAGCGATACGACATATAGAAACTATCTAGTTGTTTTTATTCTACACAGACAGCCGGACTGTATCGTTTCTTGGGCACTCCCGAATTGTTGAAAATAAATAAATTACGCGTTGTACGATACAAAAAAAAGTTTCCAATTTTACTGTAGACACGGTGAGATACAACCGGAGGAGGAATTCGCGGCGTACGTCCATATGGTAAAATGTTCATTAAAAACCACTGGACGTCCGCATCTCGTCAAACGAGTACTATAAACGAGAGAGCCTTCGGGAAGCCACTGCTTGTCGAGTTCCAGGCATCCACAGCTGAAGCTGGCAGACTCGGTGGCACCTGCGAGTGGAACCGCGAGAGCGAGGCAAAAGTTGCGGGCATGAGCTAGCGGAGCCGACGAGGATATATACACAGAGTGAGAGGAGTGTAGAGGTTGCCGAGGAGGAGTCCGTGAGTCGATCGCGCGTAGATATCTCCCGGTGGACCTGCCGAGATATCCTATGCTCGCTGAGAATTCGCCTCCGGGGCCATTACCGCCCTCTTATCCTTCTTCCCACTTCTTTTTCTCTCGCTCGTCCAACTCTTCTCCCTCCACCCAACAAAACGTTATACAGCACAACGGCAGAAGCACCGGAGCTCTAAAGCTACTATCCCATCTACAGCTTCTTCTTTATTTCTCCTTCCTTTTTTTTTTCTTTTTCTTCCTCATCTTCTTCACCAGCACCGACTCTCTCCCATACCTACATGCGTATACATATATTTACTTTATTTATTTTCTTGGATTCCAGCATGGCTCATGTCGGTACGCGGGCATCCGAGTGTGTGTAAACCGCTCGTCGAAAGATGCGAGAAGGAAGAAAACTATAAAGAAGAAGGGAGACGAAACGAGGCAGCGGGCAAAGCCTCGGCTGTCTCTTCCTGAGCGAGTTTCATCCTCGCGCGAACCGAGAGCCGTGCGGATACACACGGTGGAGTTCGATGAAGATTCAGGGTTGCAGATCGTCCATGAAAGACAGATAAAGACCGAAGAGGGAGGAGAAAGACGAGGAAGAAAAAGCAAAGGGAAAACAAGACAGAGGTCCGACAAAATTCATCTTCCCTCCTCCTCGCGATCGTCACCGCTACCGGAAGTTGGCGCGACGAGCCACGATAAAACCGACCAACGGAAGCCACATAGAACGTCGAGAGCCTCGCATAGAAAAAGAGAAACTGAAGAAAATAAAACAAATAAAAACAATAATGGTACACGGTGGTCGTTATCGAATTGATCGATGATACATCGACGAGTCGCCATCGCGATCGAGATATATTCAAGCAGCCCTGCCGATCGGCTTTGAACCCACTTTAGATCGGCTCGTTGTGCACCGCCTACTTCTTCGCCAGGGGCGGGTCCTATCTCTCTATGAGTCAGGAGCGTACGGCTCTAGGCTCGCCGCGAGGATTTCTCGAGAAGCTCGTTACCTAAAAAAAAAAGAAAAAAAATTATATATATAACGCTCCCGACTTCTCGGGCTTATCTTCCGAGACTCCACGATGGTAAAAGCGGGCTGCGCCCGGTGTCTATTCCTGGAAACAAAAGTCGTCGGACTCCCCGCTGATCGGTCGTAAGGTCCTCGGGGTGGCGTAGGAGGACGATTTTCCGTTGGGACCGGGCAATGGAAGTTACGAGTGAGATCCTCGCAGCGGGGCGTCCGGTAAAAGTTTGTCTCTCGGTTATTCTCCGAGGCTATCTTCGGGGCCGCTGGTTCGTCCTCTCGCCCGTTGCGACTTCTGTCGCCCCCCCGCCCCTCCCCTCGAGGGGGTTACGCACGACGCTGCGTACGCTCCTGGGAGGCGGTGGTGAGGCTGCCGAGTCCAAAGACGAGGACTCGGCTCGGAGGAGAGCACACCGGAGAGCAGCCACAGAGCGGCGCACAGAAGTGTGTATGGGTATACGGGCGCGCGTGCGATCGGCCCAGACAAACAGACTCGCACTGGCGGTTCATTGCGGTGCCGCTGAGTCCCAGTGGTCACCGAGTTGTTGGTGCGTGCTGTTTGTGCGCGCGCGCGGGCTTGGTTCTCTCTCTCGCCTTATACTTTTCGCCTCGCGGATCGAGCCGTTCCTCCGCCGTCTGGAGACCGGCTTCCGAGAGACCGGTGTTGATATCCTCGTCGCGGAAGACGCGTGTGTCCACCACCCCGAGTTACACGGTGAAACCTTCTCCTCGCTAATAATAGCCACGAAAGTGTGCCGGAAGTGAGTTCGATGATTTAAGGAGAGTTCGCCGGGGAAAAGAAGAACGGAAGAGGAAGAAGAAAAATAATAATAGTAAAGGAGATATAAGAAAATCGGTATCGAGTGCGGGACCGATCGTATGGTATTGGCGATAGCGATCGAATCGGTGGAGAACGGGGATTAGGAGATTGGTCTCAACGTCGGAGGAAAGAGAATATCGGTATTGGGATCGGCGAAGATATCTTCGGAGGTTCGGCGCGAGGAAGCGCGAGGAATCGGCGGAAGAGTTTGAAAGATAAAAAAATATTGAATCGGGTCGACGACGACGACGACGTGGACCACCGGGCGGAAAACCCGGGGGCGGAGGTCGTGGAGTCGACGGGGGAAGAGGAAGCCGAGGAAGAGGAGGACGAGAGAAGTGTATCCTAGTCCCGTCTGCTTCGACGGGACGGGCGCCCTGACTTCGAGATGCACGAATTTCGGGAGTCATCGACGTCCATCGGGAGAAGACGAGGCTTCTGCGGGCGGGCCTGCAGCGTCGTCGTCTTCCTGGCGACGATCGTCGATCTCGTTGCGATCGCCAGCGCGGCGAGAATGAGCGGTCTCTACGTCGACAATGGAAACGATCAGACCGTCGTTCACAGAGTCGTGTCGCAGCGCGAGAAGCGCGAGGTCGAACACGAAATTCTTAATCTGCTCGGACTGCCGGACAGGCCGAGAAGCGTCGTTGGCAAATTGCCACAGGTCAAGAGGTCGGCGCCCAAGTTTCTTCTGGACATTTACAAGAACGCGCTCGGTGAGAACTCGGATAAACCGGTCGACGTACCGGGACATCGTCGACGGAACGACGCCGGGGAGTTCGATCTTACCGGTCAGGATCTCAGGGCCATCGACCAGAGCGATGTCATCATGACGTTCGCCGCTCACAGTAAGCACCGATTTATATCGAATTCGAACTCGTATCTGCAAAACGAACATATTCAGAGAGGTTCGGTTTTGACAAACTTTTCTTCCACCCGGAGGTCTGCAAAGGTCGACGATCTGTTTTGTTCTTGTTAATTTTACCATTTTTTTTAAATCTATTAACCGGATGTTTCATTTCTTTTTTATTGTTGAAATAAAAAATGTCTAAAAGTCTTAAATGTTCGCGGAGAAGAAACGCTATTCGTGCGAATGCCGGTGAACTTCGCAGCTTTTTTCTCATTCATCTAACAATAATTGGCTCATTATCAGCCTCTGTTTACATCCGCAGAGCGGTCTGTGTTCTGAAGTTCATTATCCGGATTTCCCGGTTTCTTCGGAATTTATTGGACGATATCGTTGTTGACATTTATCTTCTTATTTGTCTACGGCTCTTTTAATATTTTCACGATATTTTATTCGCGAATCTCAATTCATCCGATATTCTCCTACACGCTTGATGATCTTTATCGTTTATAATTTTCGACTATTGTCTCGAATAACTACCCTCGTATAAGTTCAGGAAAAATTGCCGGATTTTCTATGAATTCTTTTTGCTTTTCGTATACGACTACAATTCACTTTTGGCCACAGTTTTGCTACAATCTGTTATTGATCATGTTTTATTTTATCGCGTTTATTGTTGCATTTTTTTCTATTTTTATTGTATAGCAGCGTTATCTTCGATTATCTGGAATCGCTCACGACTTTCACTTCTCATTTCTTTCATTAAACTACGTGCAAATGCGTATTTTACGAATCTCGCAATTGTATTGTATACTTAAACAATCGGTTACCTATTGCCCTGTAAATGGGCCGGAAAAGAAATTAATAAATATATAAATAAATAATTTCGTAATTTCAAGTAAAAATAAAAAAGGACCGTTTTGTTGATTACGAGACTAGAGCCAATGTATCGTTTCAGGCTCGGCCTGTTGCGCCTTCGACGGCGCCGCGCGTGTAAGAATCTTTTCTCTTCCCTCGAAGCTGGATCCTCCGGGCCGCCTCGGGATCCCAACGAGCGAGGAGAAATTTCTGTACTGCAAGATTCCGCGTCGACCGCGACGTTGTTGCGCCTGTAAGCGCGATAAATCACACCGCGATCGAAGAGACGAACGCGGGAAGCCCGGTACGGTCCTGACGTAACGACGAGCCGGCCAGAAGCTAAAACTCGATGGAGGTTCACGAACGGATTCTCTTCTCTCGTCGAGCGTGTAAACCTACGGACGCGAGAGTGAATGAACCACTCGATGAAGAAACCGCGCACGCAGCAGCGCGCGCGGCAGCTATCCAAGTACGGGATATAATCCAGCGATCGGTCGCAGTCTCGTGAGCGATGCGTGCGTGACATCGAACCGGGCGGACTATCCTCGGGAGGATCGAAGCTGCACACCCGTTGCGGTGGGTCGTCGAGTACGGCGGAGCTCCGGGTACTTCTTTCTCCGTACGCGTACACCATAGATCCTCCGTTCTCCCAGCGACGTTTTTTTTTTCTTTATATTCCCAAAGCGTCCCGGCAACTATCCGACACGTTCGCGTTTCCTCGTAATTTATATTCGAGGACTCCGTCGACGCATACGTGTTCCCCGACGCGGGCTTCAATTTTCTTCGCCTCACCACGTAGCTCGTATTTCCGCAATTGGCACTCGAGAAACAGAATTTCCATCAACATTGAGCTAAAAAAAATAGAAAAAATTGGGAAGAAATATCCTCAGTTTTATTTTATTTTTTAAATTGTTATTAAACTTTACAGAAAGGAAGTGTAGCACTTATAAAATCTGCATATCGATAACTGACTTACAGTTTTCTTTTTTCTTAAAAATTCTTGCAAATTCTTACAAACTCTTATAAATTTTAGGATCGATAAAAAAAACTAGAAGCTTTCTCCACTCTCATTCGATCATCGATCGCGAGTCGTGGGTTTTATTTTTTTTGCTCACGTGTCGGTATTCGTTGGTGATAAAAGTTAAATTTCATCGGTACCGGAAAGATTCGAGGATCGTTTTGGGCCTCAAGTATAGATATCTAAGTTGTATTTTTGCGGTACGTATAACACGGGCTTTCGGCCAATTTGTCGACGGTGGTCCATGACCGCGGTCCTGTTCTCTCGTTGATTCTCGAGGGATCACACGCACGCGAAAATTGAGCTATTCAAGATCGCTCGAGGCCTCCCGCGAGAGCCGAGAAGAGAGGTCCCTGGGCTTCGGTGGGGAACCTCGAGTGCGAGAGGCTCTCCCCCCTCCCCGGACCCAAAACTCGCCCCATATATTATCCGCCGTTTCTGCGAGCGTGCTGGTCTCCGAAGATATAACTTTTGCACGAATATATATATCTATACATAAGTGTATATATATATATATATATGTATATATATATATATATATATTTCCCGGGGAGGGGGGGGGGAGTCTCTTCGCGTCAGGGGAATGAGAAAGACGAGTCAATATCTCTCTCTCGTCGTATATAGTGAGCAGCAGCCGGCGGCAGGTAAAAATGTCTCAACTTGGCCGGCTTCTTGTTCTTCGTTCTCGTTTCTTCCTACCTCTCTCTCGCTCCCTCCCTCCGTCCTCCACTTTTCTTCCCGCTTCTCTTCTCTGGTCTCGCGCGCGTCAATGGGTATAAAATCGGGTATCGGCAGCCGGTGAGAACGAGATGAAGAGAGTAGAGCGGATGACGGCGAGGAGGGAAAAGAAGAAACGGCGAGTTAGTGCGGAATCGATGAGATAAATGAACCATGAAGACGAGCCGGTAAGGATGAACGGGAGGTTGGAAGGAGAATAAAAGGAAGAAGAAGAAGAAACGAGCCGGGAGAAATAAGAATGGAAAAACAAACGACCCGAAGGGGAAAAGAGAGTGGAGAGAGAGAGAAAGAAATCGAGAGAGAAAAAAAGGGAGAAAATAAAAATGAAAAAAATTGGAGGTGGAGTGAAGTGGAGATAAAAAACAAAAGTCCTCACGGCGCTCGGGGGTCCCAGAAACGGTTCCCGAGGGGCCCGAGCTATTCGGACCACCCCGAGTGGGCTCGCCGGCTCGCTCGCGGCAATCAGGTGCCGTTGGAATGCGACCTTCCAAGAGTTAAAGAGAGACGGTAATAGACTGTGAGAAAGATAGAGAGGGAGAGAGACGGACAGAGAGAGACGAAAAGTGGAAGAGAAGAAACAAAACAAATTTTTATGCCCTTATCCACCGGGGAACATTAGGCATTACTTAGCGAGCCGAAAGGGCCCCGGCTTATACTGAAAGCCGAAGTATAGCGGTGGAAGGAGAAGAGGCACGACGGTGTGGAAGAAGAGAGCGAGGAGAAGGAAGAGGAACGAAGGAGAGCCGGAGGGATAATGTTATACCTAAAGGTAGCCGGCGGAAGGGGGGGGGAGGGGGGAGACCTGAAGAGAAAGAAGAAAAGAACGATTTCACGCTGCGAATCTTTCATGGCTCGTTATAGAATCAAGGATTTCATTTATATTAGTCGCTTCTTTTTTTTTTTTTTTTTTCTTCGTTTGCATCAATCCGTCACGATGCACGAGGGGGACCCCTTGTGGAAAAATAAACTTTGCGGTAGCGTTGTTGTATATTTTGGTTTCATTTTTTCTTTTTCTTCTTTTCGTTTCTCAAACAGATCATCACGTACCGGGGGTGAGACACGAGAGGGGCAAGAGACTGTGGTTCGACGTATCCGAGGTGCCACCGGGCGAACACATCATCGGAGCTGAATTGAGGCTCTACAGAAGCTTGGAGATGAAGCACCGAAGAAATCGCGGCTCTTCGTACACGGTCACGGCTTATCGGGTCCTCAGAACGGAAGACGGGTAAGAAACGATTTCTAAAATAATTTTTCATTTTTTACTTACTTTTTGTTTTAGATCTTACACCGAAAAAATAAACTAGATGGTAGGACGTTAGCAATACGTTTTGTATATGTATCTTGACTCGTACTGTGTAAGTGCACTTCGGTTAAAAATAAGCACTATCAGAAGATTTATGATACAAGGCTGTTAAAAACCTCTACATTGCTCTCCGCGCAATGAAATCCACGATAAAACAGCGAAGATTGCGAATACGATTTATTCGTATTCGAAACTGGGTTTTGACATTTTTTCTTTTCTTACAGCATACTCGAAACACGGGAAATCGGTCCGGTTTGAGTACAATTTAAACAGAAATAGCCGGTATCAGAATATTGATAAAACAAAGATTTAAAAAATCTATAGATTTCTCTCCGCGCAATGCAATCCACGATAAAACAGCGACGATTGCGAATACGATTTATTCATATTCGAAACTCGGTTTTAATTTTTTTTCTTTAACAGCATAACTCGCAAACACGAGGAATCGGTTCGGTTTAAGTAGAATTTGAACAGAAAAAGTCAGCATCAAAGTATAGATGAAACAAAGATTTAAAAAATCTATAGATGCTCTCCGCGCAGTGAAACCCACGATAAAACAGCGACGATTGCGAATACGACTTATTCGTATTCGAAACTCGGTTTTAATTTTTTTTCTTTAACAGCATAACTCGGAAACACGAGGAATCGGTTCGGTTTAAGTAGAATTTGAACAGAAAAAGTCAGCATCAAAGTATAGATGAAACAAAGATTTAAAAAATCTATAGATGCTCTCCGCGCAGTGAAACCCACGATAAAACAGCGACGATTGCGAATACGACTTATTCGTATTCGAAATCGGTTCTGATTTTTTTTTTCTTTTACAGCATACTCGGAAATACGAGGAATCGGCTCGGTTCGTCTATAATTTTGACATCGTCATCGGGAACCCTAATTAGTCCTAGGTATAGTCTCACGGGATCTCAGGTATAGATCCTTGGAGATCTCCGAGATCTTCGGATCCTTCGAAGGATCGATTTTTCAGGTCTCCGGCGGTGCGTCCTGGCTTTCTAACTTCATCAGCCCATTCTCACTCCCGTTACCATACTTTTCTATCTCTCGCTGTATATACATATACATACATACATACATACATCCATACATACATATATATGTATATATATGTATCGGCTCTTCGCGTTCCCGAAAAAAATTTCATCGACGTCTTACGCATTCGCGTATACCAAAAACGCACTGGCAGACCTTAACGAGACGGCACGAACGATGGTACGTCCACCGGTCGCTCGCTCTCGGTCGTCTACAGGAAACGCTATTCCGTAAATTGAGGTAAATTAGCCGAGGAGACGTGTCGTTTGTAAGCGAACCTCGTGCTCGCTCTCGAGCTACTCGATGATGCCCTCGAGTCTAGAGCGCGTTATTTAGCCTACGCAGTTGTGCCCCACACACAAACACACGCGTACATACACCGAGAGTCTCAGGCCGCGTAGCAGACTCTCGGTCGCTTCTCTCCTGCTACTCATCTCTCACGATCCTCGGCCTTCCGTCAACGCTTCAACCTCCGTGACGCACATCTTTCTTTCCTATAACAATCCCACCTACGTCTCATTTATTCCCCATTATTTTGTCTTTATTTCCCAACTATTTTGACCCCCCTTATAAACCCCCGTCGATCCTCGACCGACCATTTTTCTCACTAAAAATATTCGGCATTCTCGACGCAGGGTCATCTATTCCGCGAAAGAATTATATATATTTCTTCCCCCCTCCCCCCCCCCCTCCTCTGACCCTCTGTTGCGCCGATGTCGCAGGGTTTCTTGCGACTCGCTTCGCGAGACAAGCCGGCGACACGATGTTTCTTGTCTCACGCACACGTCGAGACCCCGCCTATGCACACGCGGAGGAACGAACGAGGATTCCTCTCGTATGAAATATGCGGCCGGGGAGAGGTTCGCTGCTTCGATACCACATACCGAGCGGCTCGTGATGAATCTCCTGGAAATTGATTTTTTTATTTATTTTTATTTTACTTTTTTTTAAATTGTCTTCATAGCATCTCGATACGGTGAATCGATCGATGTGATTCATCGGACAGCCGACCGCAAGAATCGTAGGAATCGAAGGGAGTCGGGCGTTTATTTTTCACGTTGCATAAGATTCTTGCGGGATGATGATTGACGTTAAATTGCAAATACCATCGATCGAGGCGCTCGTCGTTGCGGTGTAACAGTTCCGAGCTCGTGTGTAATTTTTTTTTGATTTAATCCATTATTTATATTATTATTTTTTTTCAGAACTCGAGAGTTGCAGTACGTGGATTCCGCGAATACGACTGTGGGCCGGGAGGGATGGCTGACGTTGAACGTGACAGAGGCCCTTCAGCATTGGGTCAACAATCCCGAGGGAAATCGAGGACTTTACTTGTCGGTTCATCCGGCAGATCGTTCGGGTAAGAGGAAAATTGCGACGATTTTTTTTCGAACTTTCTGCACAGTCCGCACAGAGAAAAAAAATTGTTGGGACAACAAGTATGTTGTTACCATAACTCATTTACCTGATTAACATAGGGACAACAAAATATTTTGCTGTGGCATCAAATATTTTGCTGCCACAACAATAAATTATTAACGATTTACATTTTGTTAGAGAAACAGAACTATTCCTCCCCCGTGCGGATGTTGGCACGCGGAGAAAAAAAAAAATTATTGGTACAAGATTTTTGTTACCGTAACAAATTTAGTTCGTTAGTATCGGGATAACAAAACCAGCTTGTAATCGCAGCAAAATTTTTCATTTGGAGCGATTTGCTACCGCAACAAAATAGTTTTTGTTACCGTAACAAAAAAAAAATTGTTATATGATGAAGTGCTATATGAAGTGTTATAAGATTAAGCCAACAACTACGACGAGCTCGAGACGCTCTTCTTCTTCTTCTTCCAACAATTTGGTTGGACTACCAGTACCGATAGGGAAAGCTCGACACGCTCGACGCGCAAAATGAAAACAAAGAGACGCGAGGAAACAGTTCCTTGGTATTTGAGTAAAAATAAAAAATTGAGTGGAATTGCGCACTCTTGAAATTTGCTATATATGGATGTACAAACTGTGAAAGAACCTTTTGGCGTTTAATACATACATATACAGCAAATTTCAAGCATTCGCAATTGCAAATACAGACATTATTTTCAATATAACAAAATTATAAAATACGAACGCGGTGAGTTAATCTTCAACTTAATGTATGTACGTATCTATAACTATCCTATTACCCGTCATTGCTCAGCCGTCAAATTACAGCAGGCGTCGTTTGTTCTCATAGCAAACTAAATCGTCGCAGTAACAAGAAAGTTTTGTTGCGGTAGCAAAACTACGTGCTTCTACGTAGTAATTTTTTACTAATTGCTTCAACGTAGTAATTTTTTACTAATTGCTTCTACGTAGTCATTTTTTACTAATTGCTTCAACGTAGTAATTTTTTACTAATTGCTTCAGCGTAGTAATTTTTTTACTAATTGCTTCAACGTAGTAATTTTTTACTAATTGCTTCAGCGTAGTAATTTTTTTACTAATTGCTTCAACGTAGTAGTTTTTTACTAATTGCTTCAGCGTAGTAATTTTTTTACTAATCGTTCAGCGTAGTAATTTTTTTTACTAATTGCTTCAACGTAGTAATTTTTTGGTGCTTTTTATTGTCAGCAAACCGCATTTTGTTAGAGCAGCTAAACCATTTTTCTCCGTGCAGTCGGCGAACGTCGAGATTAGAAAATTCTCGGAAAGATTGGAAATACTCGTGCATTTTCCTCGTACAGTTTAAACCGGGCAGGCTCGAATTTTCAGTCGCAGTATAGGCGAGTCTCTCGTTTCGACACGAATACACAAACTCGTGCGTGCTCGCGTTGTAGCTATAGCGGCAAGGGCTGGAGAAGGCAAAAACGCCCACGAGTCTCGCATCGAAATTCTCTTCGATCGATCTCTAAATATAGCCTCACCAGTGGCCAGCTGGCCGAATATAATTGAGCGCGCGCGCGAGTGCGGTTCGCGCGTACCTGCGAAACGTTTTGCGAACTGGAGAAAGGGCGCCCCGCTCTCTCGATTGCACGCGCACACACGAGCGTAATTCTGTTCGGCCGCAGCGGCGCGGCCGGTGTGTGAGCGCGAGCGGGTATTCTCGTGAGAGCCGACCAGAAACAGAAACATCACCGTCCAGAATCAGAAGCAGCCGAGAATACAAAAGACTCGGTCGACGGTCACGATCACTGACGATTTGTCAACACGGAGATCCTTCTATTTCTTTCTTCTTTCGCCAATTTCTTCCCATCTGATTTTATTTTTCATTTTTTACTTTTTTGCTACACCGTCTTTTCTCGCTTCGCAGAAAACAAAAAAGAAATGCTCTCCTGGGATCATTTTTTGAGATTCGTTATTACAGTTTATTTTTGCTTCCTCGTGGAGGAAGTGTTGTTTTGGTGAAAACAAAAAAATTCGAGATTTTAATAAAAACGTGTTCAGAATGTTCGAAAACGTCGAAAAATCACGTTTAGAAAAAATGTTCGAATCTATGTAAGTGTGTATGTGTGCGCGTATGCATGTACGTGTGTGTGACTCAGATGCGAAAAATTCAAACCGCTATAACTGGAGAATGCCTCGACCGATCAAGCTGAAATTTTACACACAGTGTAGGTCTGGTTAACCGTTAATATTTCTTCAAAATTCCATAAAATTTTTATTTTTTGTATGCAATTTTTAGTTTCTTCGAAAACGTCTGTGTGAGCTCTACCTTTTACAATTTTTTAGGTTTTGGAGCGAAAAGTTGTACACAGATGGAGAGCATGACCGTCCGATAATCCCTATTACATTTGGGCAGAATCGGTCAAACCGTTCAAATTTTACGACATTTTAAATTTTTACTTTATTTTGGACGCAATTTTCCGTATTAAATATTCATCTATGAATAAAAAAAAGTGGCAGATTCATGATTAGCGTGGAAAAAATACATTAAATATACTCCCGGAGCGAAGCCTAAAGAAAAAAGTTGACAGAATTCTTATACCCAATATTGCAAAAATGAGTGATTTTGCAATAAAAATTGCAACGACCAAAGAGATTGTTCTTTTTCGTTTGAAATTGTCATTATTTTGTAGAGCCAATGCTCTACAATTCTCTGCCAGACTCAGAAGTCTAGTGTTGTTGTTTCTGCACAAAAACAATCAGCTGCTCGGCATTGATTTTTTTTCATGCGCCGCACACAGACTCCCGTAATCCAAAGGACTAGAGATTGTGTTTTGCCGATTGCATAATTAAGCGTTGCGAAAGATACAGGCGGTGCGAAAATAGATCTACGATTTCGCATCGTACGGCTGCGGATCTGTCGATCGAAAGGAATCGTCTCGGGTGTGTAAATAATGAGGTAAACAGAAGGATCTATAGATCGGTTTCGCGTCGCGATAGATCTTCGAAGGGAATACAAAAGACGATACACCTGTTGTCCCGCGATCGTGTATCGAGAAGCAAGAGTACTACACGTTAGTGCCGCTGTGTGTAGCGCGCATGAGTTTGTTGTTCGCCGCGCCTAGATCATTTCGTCGCTGAACGATGTGATATTGGTAAGTTGCACACAAACATACACACAAAGATCGAATAAATTCCCCTCCACTCTGGCAACGAGAGTCCGTCACTACCATCGCGTCTCCGAGTCGATGTTGCGGCTGTTGCTGGTTTCCCTCGGTTTTCTCTCTCCCTCTCTCTCCCTCCACCTCTTTACCTTAATTCCCTCCATGAGGAGCCGACGTGCTGCTGGACTTCATCGGACAACCGGTTTACCTTTGATCATTCAATATATAGTGTATAAAACACATGATCGCACAGATTTATACGTATCCAGTGCGTACACTATAATATCGCTGCAAAATTCAATGCGAAATAATAATAATAATAAAGAAATATAATAAAATAATAATAACGAAGAATAAATTTACGGTCAATTGATTCGCGAGGTATCTTTGGAAATTTCCGTATGTCCCCGTACGGTGCGATTCGATCGTTGTTTATCACTATGGCAAAGTTGTCGCTGCGGCCGCTATCGCTTTCGAAAGTATCTCTCGGCAGCGGGATAACTCTGGCCAACACCCAGGAGAGTCACACCTCCGAGCACCCACGTATCGGGGCCGTTGGCTCGATTCGCTTGCGACATTGCGGCTTTTTTTTCAATTTTTTTTATTTTTCAATTTTTTTTCTTTCAAATCACTTTTAATAAATAATTCACGGTGGAACCCGTATGAGGGAAAAACCACTCTCGGGCACTGATAAAATGAGATTTTTTTTGCTGTAGAATTTATTTATAGAATAGATTGTAATTTAATGAAACGCGTCCATTTGATTTTCCCTCTCGATTCGACGGACTTTAGGGAAATTTGCTTCGCGACTTATTGAACGATTTAATTAGCGCGATTGCAATTATACGTGTATCATTGCGGATGTGTGTATAAGTATCGAATAGCGCGCACGCTCTCGTAGGGAACGCGTAACGGGCACGAAGGCAGGTGTCCGCAATCACGGCAAATGCGCATTCCACGCCAGCCAATTTACCAGCTTTCACGAACTCGCCTCTCCCGGCCAGAGCACAAGCGCAGCGTGTCCCGTCGGCCAGCAGCACGCCGGGAATCATTAGCATATAGGCACACCGTCGATTCCTTCGCTCGTTGATCGACACTCGATTGTTTAGGATATCAACTACATCGTACTTTACTGTAGACAGATTTTGGCGAATCTCATAATTCACGGATAAGTAATGTGTAGGTGGTGGGTGAATTTTTTTTTCTTTCACCCACGTGCTGGCTTTGGTCCAAATAACCAACAGGAGGATACGCCGGAGTAGGAGGATCCTCGCTTCGCCGCTAAAACGCAGCGCAGCTGAATCCTCTCAAGATCGGTTAAACGGATAAGCGCAGCGGAGGCCTTACCGGCTGCCGTGCTTCGCGATAATTTAATGACAGGGGCCCCAAAAACCGCGTTAGAGAATTGCCGACGTCTCTCAAGCTTCCGAAGTTACATCGCTCCTCTCCGCAACGATCGTTGCACTTTGCGTTGATTGAGACTTTTTGGATTTTTACGTGATTTTATTTTATTTGTGGGATAGACAGTAAAAATAATTTCGTAAAATCGAAATAAGAAGTTTCGTTAATACAATTTTGTTAAATAAGCGACCAACTTGTTTGTTCAGGTTTGAATACACAAACCTGTCCTTTTACATCCTTTTACAAAACTGTCCCTTTACCTGTTGTCGACAATTTTAGTTTGTACTTTGCGATCGGAAAATTAACAAATAAAAAATTGTGGACGTTTGTGAACAATAAGTTGTGGTAAAAAGTACAAACTTTTTTTTACTGTGCAGATAGTTAATTTTGTACAATAGCCTTAAGGGCGAGTACTATTGTTTTCGCGCAAAAAAGGAAAATGAGTTTATTTTTCTCGATAATAAAAAGTTTGAAGATCGCCGACGGTTGATCGTTCGTGATGATTTTCACGTCATGTAAAAAAATCTCTAAGTCCTAATATAAACAATTGTAGGACTTTCATATTTTTTTAATACTATTCTTAAACAAATATTTTCTACTCCTACGATTTTTTATATTTGGTCCTGGGTTTTTTTTTCGAGTGAATCAATCGTGGATGATTTTTTACGCTCCCTCCCGTTAAAATTCTATATTTAAAAGACCCGATTTTCCGGCATTTTTTTACTTTCAAAACTATATGATATTATATGAAAAAGGTGCAAAGTGTAAGTATATAGGTGCAAATTTAATTTTTTTTGTACACGATTCTTTCTTTTTACGAAAACATGGCTTTCTCTATGAGGAAGCAAAGCAAGGATTCTTATTGAGAAAAGTCTCGAATAGAGCCACAGCATCCACAGTTGCGTCTAAACTCACTCAATGATAAATGATTATTTAATGGTAGAAGTACAATGATAACTATAAATATGCCTACGTAACAGCTCTTCAATATGTCTCATTTACAGAGCAAATGAAAGGAGTGAATGGATGGCGAAGAGACGCAGCGCGAACCGATCGGTAGCCCCGAGGGTTTCGAGATTCTTAAATGCTTAAATATTCATGAAGGTTGACTATTAATAAACGCGCACGTGACGATCTCGACGGTCTAATGAAACGTTTCGCTGTGATACTCGAAGTTCATAATAATTTCTGAACACTGGTTAATGTTCGAGTGCCGACATATTATTTTCAATTAAACCGGAAAGCGCTTGAAAATTGTAAGATATACATACATATATATATATATATATATGTGTGTATACCTCGAAAGCATTCGTACACTGTAAATGACTTGATAACATATGTGCGCGCGCGCCTGATTGTGTGATTACAGTTCACGAAATGAGACCGGAAGACGTAGGAATAGTCGGATTCCGTGGCGATGCCGACAAGCAACCTTTCATGGTTGGTTTCTTCAAGAGTTCCGGAGTACGCGAGTCCAAAGCAAGACAAAAGCGTGACGCGAGAAGACGGAAAAAGAGCGATTCCTCGAGTCTCGATTATAGGAATAATCCTTATACCGGTAAGCTAATTTTTACGTGGCATGAAAATATGCTGATTAATTTAATTTAATTCAAAAACGTATCATCGAGCTGTGATATAGATGGAAATAAAAATTTTATAGCCAGCATAGCTGATGAATATAATTAAGTAACGTTATATAAAAAAAAATCTGCTAATGTTTTTTTATTTCCCCATTCCAGATCCAGCGACTCAGTACAACTCGAGAACCTGCAAGATTCAGACCCTCTACGTGAGCTTCCGTGATCTTCAGTGGCAGGTGATTGCGCAATATTATTTTATGTCTCTCGGAGTAGCGCATATTTTTATTACTTCTCTTCTTTTTTTCTTTTTTTTTATTATCCTCGCATATCCAAGAACCGAGAGATCCGAGTGGCGTACATAACACGTGGCATAATGATGAATATTAATGTTTTTTTCACTCAGGACTGGATCATTGCGCCTGACGGCTACGACGCTTATTACTGCAGCGGTGAATGCAATTTCCCGTTGAACGCGCACATGAACGCTACCAATCACGCGATTGTTCAGACCCTGGTGCATCTGGTTAATCCTGGAAAGGTACCAAAACCATGCTGCGCACCAACGAAACTCTCACCGATATCGGTACTATATTTTCTCGACGAGAGCAACGTTATACTTAAAAAGTACAAGAACATGGTCGTAAAGAGCTGTGGTTGCCACTAACTTGTATACCCGATCGTTCTTGAAATATTGTGAATATACATAATGAGAGGAAGAGAAAAAAAGAAAGAAAAAAAAAGAAGAAAAATAGCAAAGGATCAAACTCGATTGTCCCGATACTAATCAAAACTTCGATACTTCGTCGTAACGATAAACGAAGATATTGGAAATAAAATATTTTTTTATATTTTTATGACGTCATTAGATCGTCCATCATCCGCCATGAAGAAGATAATAAAGATTGCCATTAAATGTTATTTAGTAGTAGTGAAAATTAGCGGATGAGATTGTGCTCGAAGGATCGCGGAAAAGTCGGAAAGTTTTTCATTTTATAAAGATGCATCGATCTATCTCTTAGTTGTATTTACGACAACGATTCAATGCAACAACCTAGGATTAAGGTGACATAACATTAATGTGTATAACTTAACTTTTAAGAGAAAGTCATGGGGATGCGTCGACGAACGGAATAGTGAAGAAGCCGCGGGGAGGGAACTATTTTTACGTATCATACGCAAGATGTATAGACGATCATTTTTATTAACCATTTCTATTCGTATTGACAATGTAAATACGTCGCTGTAAATACGTTCGATATTATAAAGTATACATACATTTTCGTAGAGAAAGTGATTATGTCGAAACCTTCTGTTCTATCGCTTCCGTATACTTTTTTTTTATAGTGAAGTTTAACTCGACTACATTTAATCTAGCAGTTCTTCCTAAATTAATGAATTTAACTGGTAGAACATTTTGCAAATGTGTTCAAGAATAGAGATATCTGATAAAGATAGCGTTGCTTCGCCAAAACTTGGACGGTTTGTACATGGTAAACTAATTTTTGTACATTCAACAAAGAATTCTTGTCCATAATCGCCCACAATTTTTTTTTTCTTGATGATTTCACATTTGTTTATAAATTGTAAAAATTTATAACTTTTTATTAATTGTAAAATCAAGAAGAAAAATGTTATTGACTTTGTGATAAAAAAATGTCTTAAATTTGTAGAGAGATGCTTTTTTACAATCTGATTACTCCCAAAACAGTTCGATTTATAGAACAAAATTGACAGATACAATTTTTTAAAATCTTTAATCACAGAAAATAAGATTGCGATCAAATCAAGTAACTTTAGTCATGCAATGCCAAAGTTTTCATCAGTATTTCAGCATAACTGAGAGGTTTTTTCTTTCATTGCGGTAGAATCTAGTACTGCTCTGTTGTACGAAATAATTCATTTATGGCTTGCGATTGACCACAAGATTTGGTAATGAAAAAGATATTCTATCCAGGATTTCTTCAGAATCTATCTTCCAGCTTGCAACTGCTTTCCTCCCACGCTCATAAATAGAAATGCACGTTCCCTCACCCTTTCATCTTGCGCAACTTCGTTCCATCTCTACGAAGTTGCATTCTGTAAAAAAAAAAGTACAAGGCATTGACGCATCCAATATTTTCATTGAATATCCTCATTTGTTATTCTTACCTCCGATGAATGCCGGTCCTTGTTAAAGTCCCCGACAGCTGTAACGCGAGACAAGATTATTTTATCGATTCATCAGTCGCTTCGCATCGCATCATAAGAGATTATTAATCTTCTCGACTACATCAACATCGATTACCATTAAAAACTACTATTTATCGAAGGTCAATAAAAATGTATCAATCAAGTCAATGAATTACCACTTTAACAGTAAAGTTAACATTAACTTTGTCAACGGTAGCATATTTAATTATAAAAAATTGACAACTTAAATTGCTAACCTCCGTCGGACATACACAAATCCATATCAAGGGAGCGCTTTAACCTGACAAGCAAAAATCGCGTGCACGCGCACGCGCGGCTATTTATACAACGCGAACGCGGTGGAATATCGAACTGTCGGTCGAGAGATCGACCGAACTCATCGAGATGGTCGTCTCGAAGTGTTTCGCGAGGCCGCCGCTCGTGTCGCGTCGATCGCGGTTTTTCCACGATGGTCGGCGAACGTGCCGTGGTCATGGAGTTCCTTCGAGGTTCGTGCTTATCGCTCTGACAACAGTCGACCGAGTTTAATTTATCCTCGTCAAAGGGAGGCAAGATATTCCTCCGAACCCGTACAGAGTCGGTGAAGTCGTTCGATAACCGGGTGCATACGAGAATCTCGAACGTTTCGGTGTGCCGTGTGTGCGCGAGTGCGAGATTCTCGGTGTCCTGTGCTGCTGCTGCTGCTGCTCGGAGAGTGCCTGTTTCTCTTCCCGGAGTGTACCCCGTGTTCGGCTGCTGTCAACTACCACAAAGCCTCGAAACCGCCCAATCGAACATTAGCGTCAACAACGGACTCTTAATTCACCAGTGTATCGTCGTGTCAGACGATTTAAACGTATAATTTTGTCGAGTGAACTGAAAGAAAAAAAAAAAACTGCGGATGACCAAGTGTCGCGAAACAGGTACGCCCATTTACGGAACCTCGCACACCGTATCTCGACTTGGCCGTGGCCGATTAAAAGAAAAAAAAGACCCAAGTCTATCCGACAGTCAAACCTCGAGTTCCGCGAACAATAATTACACCCTGTCAGTCGCGTCGAACGTTCAAACTTTAGTCTCGAAGCGTTAGAATACATTGCCCCGAAGTTCGACAACTGTGCCCGTTGTCCAAGCTAGATCTCTCGAACAATTCGCACGGCTGAGAGGCCGGAGCAGCAGCAACCGAACGTGCCAGTTTCGTTTGGGCGCAAAATCGATAGAGCTTGCACATTGCACGAGGTGCGATAGTCGTGTCTAGCCATCTAACGCTAACTTGTTGATAAAAATAGTTTTCTTTTTTTTCACGCGCAACCGTCTTGTTGTTTATCTACTGAATTATTATTATTATTTTTCGTCACGTCGCCGAGACTGCTCTTTGACGTCGGTGAGAGCGCCGAAGAACGTTTGGGAAAATTTGGCAAATCAGCTAGCGTAGCTCTCCGGTGTTGCGTCAGGGATTGAAACGCGAGATCACCAATGCGGGATACTCAAACTTCGAGGACCCTTCGCGAACAATAGCGGCAGATATACGTTATACGTTCCGTTCGTGTGGCGGACAGCGCACTTGGCAGTGTCAACGTACGTTTGCACCCCGGCGAATATATTCGTCTCGTTAGAATTAGTCATCCTACCGGGGCGTGTAGAAAAAGACACGGCGCTTCGTTGTTATTCCGTGTATATTGGACGGACACCCTCTCTGACTTTTTTCTTTTTCTTTATTACGATAGGCACGCGATCGGCATTGAAAAAAGATCGACGGATCTCTTCGCTTGCTGTTCGCCGATGTACGATTTGCTCGAGGCTCGCGCTGTTTCGGCAGGTATCTGCCTTGTCGACATTGTCTCACTCGTTATGTCCGAAATCCAACTACTGTAATCTCCGCTTTGACCACTCAATTTTCCTCACACAGTGTGTTATTATTTACTGAAAGGGGCTTACGCGGAACTCGAGGCACGACTCTGTACCCATCCTCGATCTCTATTCCCTTGGGAAAAATGTTACTGCATTATTTCTCGACATATACCTACCTGTGAAGACCCGCGCGTGACCTTGAATTTATATATTTCTTTTTCTCCTTCGAACTTGCCATTGCACTGCGCAGCAGCCATTGACACCGCTTTCAACATTTGCTTCAGTGACCTTGCCGCTTACGAATATCGAATATTTTGATGTTTTTTTTACATCAATCTTCGAAGGCTAGATTCTTCGCGCTATTTCTTTTTATAAAATTGCTTGTTAATTAACCGGTGGTGATATTTTTTTGTTTCTTGTTTTCTCGAGTCAACGAATCGTATTTTATTTCCTCCCGGTTACTTCTCTAAAGTCAAGGGTCAAATATTTCGCTCGTTTTTTCATTACTGAGACGTACGATTTCTTTTTACTTTTTATTTTTTTACAGATTTAAAAACATTATGCGTCCGAATTAGTGGCGAAAGTCGCGATTAGTCGAGAGTAAGGAGAAAAGTTCGCGATCTCTCGCGGTTCGTTCAGTAGCGTTGGGAGATCGGATTCCGGGCAATGACGAGATCAAGGACCAGTTCGCGCGTGGAAAAATAATCGTCGATGAAGCAGCGCTGAGACGTTGAATGTGGAGTACGATATCGCGTCTCTTTGCGAAGAGCAAATCAACGGAGGACGGCGAGGAGGCGGCCGAAGAGGAAGCCGTCGAGGAGGAGGAAACCAATCGTCGAGACAAGAAGAAACGTGATTGTACGAACAAGACGAAGAGGTCCTCGACCGCCGCGTTATCGGCGAGTCGGGAGTGCTACGAAAACGGCGAGCCGGTTGCCGACGTAGCAGCTGTCCATGTTTTCGTCTCGATGGAACGTAACATGGGCGATGAAAGACGAAAGGGAAACGCTGGGGCTCACGGTGACCAGCAACAGCAAATCGGCGCCGCTGGCGACGCCGAACACTTCTCCGACGCGTATGACACGCGCCTGGTAAGTCCAAACTCAACTTTTGGCATTTCCGTCTGTAAGAAACATCTTTAACCATGAAAAACCGTAGAAAAACGTCGTACATCCGTGGCTTAAATATTTTGTTGCAATAATAATAACAGTATTAATAATAATAATAATAATAATAATAATAATAATAATAATAATAATAATAATAATAATAATAATAATAATAATAATAATAATAATAATAATAATAATAATAATAATAATAATAATAATAATAATAATAATAATAATAATAATAATTTTATCGATATTATTAATGTTGTTAAAAAAATGTTTAATAATTTTACAAGCGAGCGCCATATTTCTCACGGCATGGATTTCCAATGTTGCAATTACGTCGATGACAAAGTTATTTTCCTCTTCGCAAAGGAACAATCGATAAGTTGGGCATGAGGTTCGAGTTATCAGCGACGTCTCATCCTTCGTGGTTTTGGAACGCTGCCAATACAGAACTGGAAAAAGGCGCTCTTCGATTGGTCGTGTAGAGTAGAGTTTCGAGGTCTCTCGGCGCTCCGGCGAATTCACGAGGCGTTATAAAAATCGGCAAAAAGGTGTACCGCCACTGTCGGTTGCCGCTCGGTGCCCTCTCCGTGCCAAACGGCAATCACACTTCGTTTAACCGTCACAAAAATCGATTCCTATCCGGAACAAATTTCTACGGCGAAATGATTGCACCATTTTTTGCTGTTGTTATTTTTTAAATGAAATTTATTTCCATCAAGATTAATTCGGAATTAATTATTGTGTCACTAATGGTTGTGCGTTGAATTACTGTTAACTGGAACGAATTCTAATGACCGTTGTTACGTTCGTCGGTGATTTATCACTGAAAGTTGCAAAAAGAAAAAAAAAACTTCTCATCCGTACTGTACAGCAGCAATGCCATTAAGAGTCTGCTAGTCTGTGTACTAAAAACCCGTAGCAATAAGATATATTTTATAGGTGTGTGCTCTAGCGTTGATGCACCGGTATGGCAGAGTCCGGTAGCGCTTCGGCGCATCTACCGAGCCACACGTTTTACGTTTTTTTTTCTTTTTCTTTCGTCTTTTTTTTCAACGACCAGCCATCTTTGCTTTTAATTAATTAAGAAATTAGAAGCGTTCGTGAAACCGGATCTTCGGCCCGCTGCAATTGGAGCGTTGTGGGAGTGCCGACTGCCTTGGACAGACCTACTGAGCCTCAACCTTGTGCCCAACTTTGAAGCATCTTGCATATTTTTACAGTCGGCATTCTCGATGAAAACAAAAAAACGCATCCAACCAATTTAGAATATTTTTTTACAGATAGGATAAAAGTGGCGAATATGGCCCAGTCGATATATCATTTATCGCTAATCCAAGTGGACAATATTGACCACTTTCAGCCTGTATAATCACAACTTAAAATAATCCGCATATCAGAGGCTACACTGGGTATTGAAATTCGTTACAGATAATCGATATTTTCGTCTGTTGTATATATACATATATATCCCTCCCCCCAATATTTGCCCCGACGAGTCCATTGACGTTAGCACTGAAAAGCCAGAGCTCTCGATTCTCCTCCGGGTTTCTCTTCGCGACACACGACGGTTCAGGATTTCGATAATCGATAGGACCGACCTCACCCGAACTTCGTACTTGTATTGTCCGTAGGTACGAGCCGTTTGCCGATAATTATTATCGACGATCACGGCAGTCTGCGGTGGCTCGCGAAAAACCAGATATCCACGGGAGTTAAAGGCGAATCCATTAGGCCGATTTACTCGCTCGGGATTGAAACAGTATGGCGAAACGTTTTCTCGATTGTCCTTGATATTTTTTTCTTCTCTTTGCAACGCTTGTACGATCCATTAAAGACCATCGAAGTCCACGCTCGATTGATTCGCGATCGAGACTCCTTTCCGTTTCCGGTCTGGCGAGACGTAAACACTCGCACACGCATACAGTCCTTCGGATGCGTTTTGCCATGTTGGAAATCTCGGGCATACCTCGAAGTCGTCGAGATTCACCTTATTCGATCGGTGTCCCAGTATGCGCTGCCTCCTGCTCTTGGCAACGCACATGGCGATAGGTCAGCTACTCGATTTCCGCATTTTCTTATCGAGGATAGAGCTTAAAAAAAAAGAAGTGAGACGGAATGTTGGCAACGCTTGTAAATTGATATCAATTATCTGCTACTCGAACCCATAATATTTACCGAGAGACTGTATATAAAGTTTTTAAAAAATTGCTTGGCGACAGATTTTTTTTTGTCGATACAAAAAAAATTCACTTTAACGGGTTCTTTTTCACTTAGACTGTAAAGGTTTTGCAATTTTTTTTTTATAACACTGGGTCTGTAACTGGGACTGTAATATTAACGGGCATGGACAATCGCAGGAACACCGTTCGATTATATCCATAATCGGCGATATAAAAGAATTACAAAAAATAGTTTATCGTCAAAATATTTATTTTTTCACGACGAAAATAAAAAAACCACTTCTCTTTCACCTCGCTTATCAATGAATTTTCAATTTTTCTTATCAGCGTCCCTATCGTTGGCGTGCGCAGGTAATCGCAGGAAAACGGCTTGATTATCCATAATCCGTGAATCATCGAGTTTATACCGCGTCGGTCACCGATCTTCCTATCGCCCCCTTCCATGGAGCAATGATTCACAGTAACGAGTGTTTCTGCGCTTTGAGTGGCTGCTGGTATTTCGCCGTTCTTTCGATACTCGTTCTATATACACTTTATATATATATCTCTTTATATATATATATATATATATATATATATATCTCGACTGCCAAGAAACAGAAGGGCGTAAGCCACATCGTTATATATGCTACGGTGTGAGATCCACCCTTTTATTTCTTAGCGGACTACATATATACATATTTTTGTAAAACGTCGGAGATTCGTCGAGGGTACAATATCGCCGGCCGGTGAACCCTCTCCTCTCGTTCGCCCTTACGTAATCCGGCTTCGTTCCCGGTGGCACGTGCGCGAGGAGAGCCACGAGCCTGCGAGCCGTGCACTCGGTTTAGATGCACGCGACACACTCGCACTTCGTGACGAGAGAAAATTAAGCCGGTCACCGTTAATTCCGCCAATATCACTCGAAGTCGAAACTACAAAATTAGCAAAACTTGGACGTAACTTGGAATTAAAATAGCCGCCAACAAGTGACAATTATTATTATCATTTTTTTAGCAATACTACAAATTTTGTGCACTGAAAAAAGTCATTAGAGAGTACCGAAAAATTTATCATATACTTTTATTGAATTTTTATTGAATTTTTGTTTCTATCGTTTCGTGGCAAATTTCAAGATCGCGAAGTTTCGAAGTTTAGGCTTTGCGTGGGTGACCGCCGAGGCGAAAGTTTCTCACGTTCTTCGCATAGATCGTCGAGATCACATGAGAATCTCGCGAGAGTCTCGTGCGATCGCTCCCTCTATGGTTTTTCCCGTTCGCGTAGGCGTCCGTGTTGGCAGCGAGAACTGAAATAAGTGACCGATTTCTTGCGTGTTTCATTCAACTCGCTGGAGGCCTCTCGGTGTGAGAATTCGCGAACTTATCTCGGGTACACATAGGATGCGCGACGATGTGCAGTCCTGTGCGTGTGCGCACGTTCACCGAGCGCGCGCATGCGCACGCTACACCCGGTGGTCAGAAAGCTCGGCAAAAACGTGTCTCAGGGATAACTAGAAATACTCGGTTCCTCGTCTAGGGTGGAGCGAAAAAAAACTTTGTTTACCGCTAAGCCATCCATATACGTCGCTGTGCAGTTAGATGAATGCTCCGCAAACATACCAAACTCCAAACTGCACCGCGGAGACCTCGAACTTTAGTCGAGGAAAAAAAAACAAACTAAAAACACAAAGTTTTACGGAGTTTCCGAGAGAGCCGGCGAGGAGTTTCACCGAAGCGCAGTGCCAGCCAGCTGCGGACATCAAAAACATATTTCAATATATTGGTTTTTTTTTTATTCATTTTGAACTTCCTGTGAAGACAAAGAAAATCCATAGTTCATAAATAAAGTCGGATCACATATTTCACATAAATAGTTCGTGTAAAAGTAATGGGAGGAAGCATTTTGGAATATATAAATAACATTCGATATATGGGCGATTCTTATCTGATTGAAGTCTCGCGCGAGCTGCGGAACACTTTTTTTATGAGGATTGCTCGTTATCTTTATGCAAAAAAGTTGCATATCGTACCATTTCCTCCATTCCCTTAATGCCCGCAACGTAGATCTATATCTTCCTCGGTGGGGACGAATGAATAATGAAAAAGGCCCAGAATGCGAAAACCACCACACAAAACCTATGGTTATCTCTGATTTATCTCGATGAAAAAAACAAGAACAAAAAACACAATTGCATATATCGTGAAATTTATTCAATTCATTCGGTGCTCACAACGTAGACCTATATTTTTCTCGATTAGGACGAATAAATAATGAAAAAGGACCAGGATTCAAAAACCATTATGCAAATCCTATATCTATTTTCGATAGCTCATTATCTCGATGAAGAAAAAAAAATAATAACTAAAAATTGTAATCGTCCAATTACTTTCATTTCCTTGGTGTCCACGACGGAGACTTATATTTTGTAAATGATAAAAAAAAGTGCCAGTACTTGAAAACCACTGAAAACCATTGGCAGCCTACGCGTGCCCACAATGTCGCGTCTCCCCTCCGTCCGGACTCACGAACCTCCGCCTGCTGACTCACGAACGCTGTTTGCTCGAGAATCAAGGCCCGACTGGCACGCTCTCTTCGACTTCATCTCTTCCCTTTATTATGCATCTCTCTCTCGCTCCCTCTCGCCCACGTTATTTCCCGTCTCCCCGTCGTCGTTCCTCTCGCTCAGCGCGTCCATCTCTCTCCCTCGAGTAGTCTTTTCCTAACTCGATGCAGCAGACAGACCACGGCAGCAGTATTCGCGGCAGCAGTCGGTTCCGTTCTTCCTCGCTTTCCGCTTCGTTCTCGCCGTCGCTGCTGTACGATTAGGTGCATCGCGCGCGCCTGCAGCGAAATATTTGCATTCTCGCCGTTTAATGATTTTCGATCCTCGGTGCGGAGTTCAATTTGCCAATCGATCGACGGCGTAAACCGATCCGGAAGCTTTTCGCCGCGCCGACAGTTAATTTCCAATTTCGCGCCGAAGAGTTATCGCAAAGTGTGATTCCTCCCTCGCCTAAACCGGAAGTGCTACCGTTGGCCGTTGAAAATTATCGCGATGCATCTCTCGCCCGCCCAGTGTAATTTCATCGATCAAGTGTGAAAACGATCGAAATTTATTATTGTGATGACTTCGACGTGAGACTTCCGGATTACAAGGATTACACGAGTGGGTTGGGAGTCAAACGAAGGGGTCAGAGATCGAGGATATAAGAAATATACAATATCCGACGCCCCGTACGCGAATGGCTAGCGAGGTCATGCTGGCGCCGAGGACGGCGCCAAAGACTTCGTGCGACTTGGACATCGACGATGTCAGAGACGTCTTCAGAAACGCCAACGTTACGACCATTTATGTGAGTTCGATTTAGGATATTCGTCAGAGTGGGCTTACATTGAACATTTTTGAATTTTCTGGGGGCCATCCCGATATTACTGTGTGGTATAAAAAAAAATGCGATGTGCGAAGAGTCCCTGAAATTAATGCATTTTTAGAGGTCGCTACCGGCTATTTAAAAAATTAAAAACTTCGGAACATCTAAATTTAAGGTCGAAATGAAATGTTCGAGATTTCCTTGCGGCCACCCCGCACTTCCAAAGTACAACGAATAAGAAAAAAACACTGCGAAATCACTATGAAATCGAAGCATTTTTGGAGGCCGCTATCGAGGGTTAAAAACAATAAAGTTTTCGACAATTATAGCTAATAGTTACAATATGTTGTAGAATGTGAAAGTCCGACGTGGAAAAATAACCGAATATTTCATTTGGACAGATATGTTTGTTGTAACAAAAGTTACATAAATAAAAATCGAAGATTTGTCGTTTCTGGTAAAGGGAGTCGATACATTCCTGCAATGGTCAAAAAGTATAAAATATCTCTATCGACGCATGAATTAAACATTTTATTCACCTAATTCTCTGCAACAGCTGAAAAAAAGCGTACTCGCGTTTCAGCTGTTGAAGAGAATTAGGTAAATAATATGTTTCGTTCGTTCGTCGATAGAGATATTTTATACTTTCAACCATTGCAAGAATTTGTCGACTCCCTTTACCAGAAAAGACAAATCTTCGGTTTTTTTATTTTAACTTTTGTTACAAGAAATATATCTTTTCAAATGAAATATTCGGTTACTTTTCCGTGGTGGATTTTCACTTTCTACAACATTATGTAACTATTAGCTATATTGTCAAAAACTTTGTTCTTTGAACCCTCGGTAGCGACCTCTAAAAATGCTTCGATTTCATAGGGAATCCGCAGAGTTTTTTCGTATTCGTTGTACTTTAGAAGTGTGAGTTGGCTCCAAGGAAATCTCTCGAATATTTCATTTTTACTTTAAATTTGGATGTTCCGAAGTTTAAAATTGTTTTAATAGGCGGTAGCGACCTCTAAAAATGCATTAATTTCGGGGACTCTTCGCACATCGCATTTTTATTTTGTACCTCACGATAATACGGGGTGGCCCCCAGAAAATTCAAAAATGTTCAATTTAAGGACCACCCTAATATTCGTGACGAAAAATAAACGAAAAAAGTAAAATAGGGATTTATCTATATAGTTACATTTCGTGCGGGGAGAGGAATGTCTCGGACTTTCTCGGATCAAAGAGGAAATCGCTGCAGCTGCACTGGTTGAATGGGACGCGACTTCTCTTTCGTTCCCTTTTTCATTCCCTTTCGTTTTTACCAGACCTCCGGTAGGGAGAGAGAGAGACCGAGAGTTGCCCGAGTAGCTGACGATACAATTTCAACTTGTCCATCGTTTTCTTTGGTCTCACCGGTTCACACCGTGACCGAACGGAAATTCTCTCCACCGTCCCATATCCGTTTCTTCTTCTTGTACGGTTGTCGTCGTACTATCCGAGCGACCACAGGAGCCTCCTTCCCCTCGCGGTTCACGCCGCGAGGACTTAAGGGCGTATGAAACCTTCTCTCCGGCTGAGAAGACCTTGAGCCGGGCTCGGTCGGTAACAAAAACTGTAACACTATAAAAATTAATTGTAAATTTAATGTACTGGAACTTGAAATTTGTTTTCATTATTTACATGAATTCAATATTAGTGTACTTTTTTTTTGTAAAGTTATAATACCAGATATAAAAATTACAAATCTTTTGCCAGAAATTCACAAAAATTTGCATAAAAAATTGTATTATAAAATTGCAACAGACATTTGTTTGAAATTTCAGAAACAGTTTATGTACAAGAGTTTCCAATACCGTTCATTGATCTTAAACAAACATTTTTTACACTGTAATCTATTTTCTTTTTTCAAGGCTCCTAAGATTTTCTGAGAAAAGCCAAGTTGACATTGTTCACATCGTTTCACATCGCCTTAAGACGATGCGAAATGTATTTCTTTTTATTTCAAGTGAACTAAACTTAAATCTTAGAATTTCTCCTGAAACTCTGAGATTTAAGAGAAATAGGATTTCGCTGGGCGTATCAGTTATACATTGAGCTGTTATTTTCTTTGGACAGCAAAGTTTCGGCACCCTTAAAAAATAACATTACAGTTTTCATTACAGACCGTGGTAATTTGCACGCCCTTAATGCCTCAGTATATCTCCAGGTGACCGCAAAGACTCCATAACAATTCGTTTGCGATATTCACCACGTTCAATGTAACGCTATAATACGCAAGCTTATTTTCTTCCGCTACATACACGACGCCGCGATCGCCAGTGCAGCTTAGCGATCATCGTCAAAACTTTAATCTATTTTTATTTCAAGGATTCTAAGAAGTTCTGAGAAAAACCAAGTTGACATTGTTGACATCGTTTTCCATCGCCGTAAGACGATGCGAAATGTAATTTTTTTTTTCTGAAGGGTCCTGAAATTCTGTGATCTACCGGAAATAGGATTCCCCTGAGCTTTTCAGTTATACATTGAGCTGTTATTTCCTTTGAAGAACAATGTTTCGGCACTCTTAAAAAAATAGCATTACAGTTTCCATTACCGACCGTGGTAATTTGCACGCCCTTAATGCCTCAGTATATCGCCTGGCAACCGCGAAGACTCCATAACACTTCGTTCGCGATATTCACCACGTTCAATGTAACGCTATAATGCGCGAGTTCATTTTCTTCCGCTACATACGCCGCGACGCCGCAATCGCCAGCGGGGCTGAGCGATCATGTTCAAAAGCTGCAATCAATTTTTTTTTTTCAAGCGTCCAAAGATATTCTGAGATAAAAAAGTTGACATCTTTCACATCGCCTTAAGAGGATGCGAAGTGTATTTTTACTCTGGAGGGTCCTCAAACTCTGTCATCCAAGGGGAACAGACTTCCGCTGGGTCTATTCGTTGTAGACCGTAACAAAAAATTCGTATGAAATTTAATTTAGTAATTCGTATTTAATTTAATGTACTGCAAGTTCTTATGCATAAATCGGTGTATTAAATTTCATGTAAATTTGCAATGAAAATATTAACGTACAGTATATTAAAAACTGCAGAAACACTTCATTTTTAATAATTTACTTTTAATTTTACTATACAAGTACATTAAATCCAATAATTTACTTCAATTTCACTGTAACAGTTCATTAGTTTTTCATTGAAATTAAAGTAAATTATAAAAAACAAAGTATTCTCAATGTTTTTCATACACTGAACATTAATTTTTCATCACAATTGCACATGAAGTTTAATATACCGATTTTCGCATAAAAACTTCCAGTCCGGTACATTAAATTTCAAATGAATTATTTTTAAAGTGTACTTGAAATAATAAAAATAGCTTTACGGTTTTCATAGCCGACCGTGGTAATTCGCATGCCCTTAATACCTCAGTATATCTCCTGGTGACCGCGAAGACTCCATAACACTTACTTCGCGATATTCACCTCGTTCAATGTAACGCCATAAAACGCGAGCTTATTTTCTTTCGCCACATGCAAGACGTCGCGATCGCGCCAGCGCAGCTGAGCGATCATGGTCACCGGCAATGGCCAAGAATGGCGATTCCAAGGCGAAGGTACATTTTATTTTCGATGACTCCATCCGCACGCATGTACCCTTGCCGTTGCGCGTTGAAGTCGAGTTGCTCGCTGCGCATCAAAAGACGGGACGACTTTCGAAGAAGGGAAGAGTCACTCGATCGGGCATTATCGGTTATTTGGTTAACACGATTAGATAAAAAAGGAGGCTGGCAGGGTGTGCGGTAGATTTCGGTGTATACTCATGATATCTTTACAACCCCAACTGATATGTCGCACTGCCCCGGGAAAATGCATTTCCGATAACTCGAGGCATGCAGCGATTACGGAGAATTTCAACAATTCCGAATGCTTCTCATTTGAGAGAACGGTAATCGAATCTCAAAGTTCATTTATTCGGAACCAGCATGTTCATAATGCGATTTTATCGAAAATATATATTTTCTCAAGTCGATTGCATTATTTGAAAGAAATATATAATTATCGGTTTTTGAAATTGAATAATTGAATAATTATGCAAATTCGAAATTGAGATTCAATAATGAAATTTCATTCTCATTATTCGATTTCGATGAAGAACATGATGATAGTTCATCTGACTTAAAAACTTTCTTAATTGACTGACTAAAACATTCCTCGAAGAGTCGTCATTAAAAAAACGCAAGAATGTTCAAAAACAATTTGTCTTTCATTACCGTACATTTTTGTGAAGAAATAGAAAGATCTTTCCCGCGTAATGAGAACCACTGTGAAAGTCTCTGAGCAACATGACGAATTATTAATTCGTGTTACGAAACGGTGTGCTCCCTTGACCAGGTTCGCATGCGCGTGTCTACGTGGGTTTGTCCTTATATGCGCGGGTGAAGCGAAGGAAACGGAGAACGTTTACGCGTGTTCGTGAGAGAGACAGAGAAAGAAAGAGAGAGAGAGATATTTGGGCGAGCCGCATCTTCCGGCCGATAAATATCCGGCGAATAATCGACGAGAGGGCTCCGCAAGTCGCAAGAAGGCGTAGTCCCCTTCGCGTACTTGCTCCTTCACAGTAGCATGAACAACAACGGTCTCACGCGTCTCTCGGAGTCTCAAGACGATGTGAGATCCCTTGCGCACCGCCCAACCCGGGCGCAGTCGGGACCAAAAACTGTAATCATTTTTTTTCTTACACTGCGGATCCTCTATGATTAAAAGTAAATTCTTACATTTATCGGATATCAAATCAGCTTTACGGATGCACAGCAAAACAGGTACTAACTTTTTTTTGTCCACAAATGTCCACAATTCTTTTCATGTTAATTTTACGAGTAGTTTAAAAAAAAATTAAAAACAAAATAATTGTGAACGTTTGTGGACAAAAAAAGATGTGAATGTACAAATCTTTTTTACTGTGCACATTTTCTTTCTGTCGCAGATGGTCGTGACCATTTAAAAAAAGTGATTTTTCGGGGTTTTGGAACATTCTGAACATTTTTTCATTAAAATCTCGGAATTTTTCTTTATTTACCGAAACAAAGCTTCCTCTATGAGGAAGCAAACAAAATAGTTTTTATTACCGATCATGGTATTTCGCGTTGCACTTAAGTCTGTAAACATTTTATGACAGCACGAAACGCACAATATTACAGTTATACCTCTCCCTCTCTCCACTGCGCCCTTGCCGTTCCGTTTCTGGGAATATTTCTTAAAAAATACTGTAATATTTTTTCATTTTTATTTATTTTTTCTCTACGGTTCGTCCATGATTAAAAGCAAATTCTTGCATTAATCGAATATCAATTTAGTTTCATGTAGGAATTTGTTGTTCTTCGCGGATGGTTAGGACCATAAAAAGGATCAATTATAGTTTTTATTACCGACCGTGGTATTTCGCATACTCTTAAGTATGTATACGTTCCACGAGAGCACGTAATGCACATAAAATTACAGCTATACTTCCCCCTCTCTCCCTCTCGCCGCCCCTCTCCTTGCCACTCCGTCTCGGGTAATAGCTTTACAATTTTTCATTCCTCGCAATTTCCTCATGATTATAGATCACGCTATGGAGAATTTTCTTGCTCGTATGATAATTTATATAGTAAAGCCGGACGAGGCGACAGGTCTTGGCGGGAGATTTGAAAAAGATTTGAGATTTCACTGCCGCCGCGGGGAGATAAGAGAGGCCCCCTTGCACAACTAATTAGTAGGCTGAGATCGCCACATGCTCGAACACTTTCTCGTGATTTTATAATAAATATATCGTCGTTGAAGCCCTCTCTCGATCTCGCCCTCGACTCTTTCCAAAGCTGATGTATGTACGCGTTACGAGACTTCTAGCCGAGATTGTCGAAACCGTGTGGGCTCGTGGAATGAAGTCCACCTACGTGCCGCAAAGATCGAGAAGTAAAACGGGCTCGAAGGTGCCACCGTCGATATTACAACTCTCGTGTAATTCGTAATTCACAACCGGTACGTTAAAAGCGCCGTAACGAGAAAACGTTATCCGGCGTTCGACACCGTCGGAAATTTCACACCCTCGGTAAAAGAAAGCTAGTTTCTAAACAAAAAAATAACGATAGTTTTTCATGGTTGCCACGCACCTGGAAAGCCTGGAAAACCGGGAAAAGTCAGGGAAAAGTCATGGATTTTTTTTTAACCCTGGAAGTTTTTTGATTGTGATGTTTCTCGATTAATTCCGTACTGCACGACGTCTAAATTTTTCGTTTAAGCAAATTCGTCAACTAAATACAGCATATACATGATCGCGTCGTGACATTATTTTCATTGGGAGTTTTGAATATTGTGAGCTGAGTTTAATGTATTGATAACCATTATATATTATATTTTACATTATTTTTAATTATCCTACCCTATCCTGATCGATAGACTGGAAAAATTAAATTTTTAATCCGGAAAACCGGGAAAAGTCAGGGAATTCCAGTTGGAGAATTTCGTATTTTTGAAATAAAAAAGGCGACGAGATGTTAAATGGTTTACGAAAAAAAACATTCCAGTCGCCGCCGGTGAGTTTCACCCTTTTCTATTTTGGTACTTCCTTCGGGAATCCAAAACAACTCGTACAGTCGTCAACTTCTCACTTTCGCATGCGCCTATATTTGTGAGCCTGTCGGTAGGGGAAATTTCTGCGAAAGCATTTCTCGAGTCTCTCGCACTGAGAATATCGCGGCTTTTCTTATTTTTCCTCTTCTTATACTTCTTCTTCTTGGGGTTACTCGCTCGTTCCGTCTCCCCGTCTGTAGCTCATCAAAGTACGAGAGTTTTACTCGAGTCACTTCCGCGCGTCTCGAGCATGCCCCGGTGCATTACCGGCGTCAATCAAAATTAACTGGAGACCCTCGGTTTGCGTTCCTCGCCGCCGGCGACGTGTACCGATGGATCAACGTCGAACTCGGAACACTTTGATAAGCAGGTGAGCTCTCTCATCAAAAAGCATCTATTGGCGATTTATAATTTTTATTCAAACGGCATACATATTAAAACTGTTGAATGGATTATAGGAAACTTCGCTTAAATGGTGATGAAGCATCGCCGGCTCAGAGATTTAAAAAGGAATGAGATAAAAATTAAGTCGCTTAACAAAAGGAGATTGATAAAATGTGGGAAAAGTTGAGCTCGCTCATATACAAAATGCAGCTATTGGCTATTCATAATTTTTATTCAAACGGCATACATGTTAAAACTGTTGAATGGATTATAGAAAACTTCACTTAAATGGTGATGTCAGAGATTTTGTATCGTGAGCTCAGAGATTTAAAAATAAATGTGATAAAAATGAAGAGTCGCTTACAAAAGGGAACTCTTAAAATGTGGATGTTTCTTGTATAGAAAAGTCCACAGTTATTTTCTAATCTTGACCAAATTCTTCAAGATTCTTCTCGATGCTATTACATTAGTTTTTTTATTTTTGCACTTTTTTCTTATCAATTTTTTTAGTTTGTTAAAATTCCGGTTGAAAATCAATTTTTTTCACTCTAATTTTACAAGCTTTTCCTTGTTAACTTTGGAATTTTGTAAAGATAAAAAATACATGTTATAGTAAAATGAAGAAAAAAAAACTAATATTAACGAGACAGGTTTGCGGATCTATGCGTCTAAGACATTTTTGTTAAGTGTACAAGATGTGTTCCGATGCGTGATTGATTTCTTCGCCGTATCGTGGGAACGAAGAGGCGAGTCAGGAAGAAATAAATACAGAAAATGTTCGAACGGCACTGCGATCGATGCAGGTGAGAGATTTCACCGATGCGATAAATGTCTCGATCTTCGGCCTCGCCCGCACTTGTAAAATCGACGTAATACGCGCCGCGGAGTCGAACGAGAATCGAACGATGTGTGGGCGCCGGTGGGTGGTTATGAACAATGCGTTATTATCCTTTATCTCTATCCGTACGAGCGTGAAATGCGCGGATACCCATACACATGTCAGGTGAGAAACCCGTATGCAAATACCATCCAAGGTACGCTTCTCGAGCTCCTCTCGACGAGAGTTATCGTTAAAATACTCGTCGGGCGTTTGTACTTGGAAACTTTCACAATCGCCGACGGCGAACCGATCTCCAGCGCCCACACAGCGCGGTTTCTGCAATACTGAGCGGCGAAAAAAAAAATAATAATAATCTCGTTAATTCGCCTTACCGATCGCGTTACCATGCGCGGAGCTTCGGCGTGTTTTACTCGCACGTTCGAAAAAAGTTCGCAATCTTTCTCTTCATTTTCTTTTTATTCTCATGATTTATTAAATTTGATTGACCCTCCCTAATTAGTTGCTCGCTGGAGTGCAGCGCCGATTTAAGGTTCGTGCAGGAAACATTTTTTATTTCTTTAGGATCGTTCAAAATAACGAGGCCTAACTAATCGACTTTTTTCTTAGCTGTACCTTAATATGATTTTATTTAATACTTTCTCATAAAAGATTACGATCTTTACAACCTTAACGTGAATATTATTGTCTCAAGGTCGGACGGATTGTTGTAAAAATTATTTAATATTTTGGCGACGATGAAGGAACGTTGGCGAAACTTAATTTGAATTAAAAAACAAATTTATTTCAAGGTTCAAAATACGGTCGAAAGAACCTTGAGGCATGGAAAACGTGACGGTAAAAAGTGCGTGCTGGCTCGGCCGTGCCAGAATAGCGATTAGTTGAGAGGCTCGCGTACGCGCCGGCGGCCGCGCCTTCTGCAAATGTGTTTTCTCGTAATTAAGTGTCTCCCGTTCTTGCCGTCTGTTTTTAAATCTTTCCTCTCGAGTTTCATACAGCGCGTCGGCGCTACCGGTAATTACTCCCACATCGAGGCGATCGAGCGACCCGACACAGTGGACATCGCCGCGCGTTCGCTTATCCGACGTCTATCGTTTCCGTCGATTGAGATAAGCGCTCGGGCGGATCGAGAGAAATAAATCAATCGTCGGAATTTCACGCGCTCGTTGAATCGGACGATCGGGCGGGAAAAAAAATCGCTGCTCGATTTTCGACGCAGAGACGTGTGTTTGATCGATAACGAAACATGCGAATACGAGCAAAGCGAGCGAGCTTAATCGGCGCTGGGTCGGGTGTATACATAATCAATCGTGTCCCGAATGTACGCTCGGGAGCTGGGAAAGTCTGTCGAGCGACCGGCGGTAATGTGGAACACGAGGCGCGGTTCTCCGAGGTGGGGAATCAAAATTTCAGATAGGCAAATGTAAAACGACCCATAGTTCGAAACTTCGTAAGCTCCAATCCTCGAGAGCACCAACATTGAATAAAGTGGGTTGTTTGAAATTCTTTTTTTTTCGATGGATTTGTTTCGCTGAACTATGATTTATTGGAATTGTCATTTATGGGAATACGTCATTCTCGAATAGATTTGCTATTTCGCTATTTTTACCACAGGATTTTTTTGGTATTTCGCTATTTTTTTATTATTCGCCTTATCTGGTCCTTTCTTTCTGATGCATTTGAAATTGTAGACAGTCTTAATATTTACAATCGTAGGAGTCGAACAGTCAAATGTATAGTTTTCGAATTTCCGTCAATTCTATCATTTCATTGTTTGCAATTTTGACCAATCTAATATTTATTTTAAGATCTGAATTTATTGTGACTACTCTGGGTGCGCAATTTTAATTTCCTACTTTGAAGACTCTTGTGAAATTGACTCTGCATATCTGAAGGTTCGTTAATTTTTTTTATTTTTTATTTTACGCCGATGAAAATTATTATTGCCAATATTGACATAACAAAATGTGAGTTATTCGAAGTTTTTATTTTCGACTGATGTGTTTTGCCAAACGATGATTTATTGAAACGCTCGTTTCTTCAAATTACTCATTCTCAAATAAATGTGGCATGTCCTTTAGTATTTCGCTATTTTTCTTTTATCATTCACCTTATCTGGTCCTTTCTTTCCGACGGTTTAGAAATTGTAGACTTTCTTAATATTCACAATCGTAAAATTCTAACATCCAAATGCCTTCGAATTTTTTTTTGCAATTCCATCGTTTCATTACTATTAAATTTTGTCCAATGCACATTTAATTTTCGATCTACTTTTATCGCGACTACTTTGCGTGCGCCATTTGTATTTCCTACTTTAAAAACTCTTCTGAAATTCGTCTGCCTAAATCCGAACGTTCGTTAATTTTGAAATTCGCAATCGAGGCCGACGAAAATTTTGATCGTTAAAAAGTTCGAGTCCTGCCCATGATCAATCGTGTCTTCGAATGTACGTTCGAGAGCCGCGAAAGTCTCTCCAGCGACTGGCGGTAATGTGGAACACAAGGATCGGAGCACCGAGCCGGCGGGTTCGTCGCGGGGGAGAGAGGAGAATCGCGAGTCTCGCCGGTTCGCGAGCTCTAGGCACGTATGCGCAGGTGTATAAATAGCGCTAGCTGCTGTATTACACCGCTGTATGTTGTATGGGTCTCGCGGTAACTCGAAGTGGATCGACTTAGCAGCAGCGGCGGCTCGCCGATCCCTTCCGCATTCGACCGCCTTACCGAGTGCATGTGCGCGAGCACACACTAGCACTCCCCTGAGCTTCCGTTCGCCTCCGGCTGCGAAGGTGCGCACAGCCTTCCCTATTGAGGAAAAATGCAAAAGTCGCGACCTCGATGCGACGACGTGAAAAGTTCTGAAAGGGTTGAACGGAAAAGTTTTCTTTGCGATTCTTTTTTTTGCGTTTTTTCTTTTAATCGCAGTCTGTCGAGTCACACGGAGCGAAGATCAAACGGCACGTGTAGTTTGATCTGCATATGAGGCATTCTCTATCAACTCTGCCAATTTTTTTTTTCGACACATCTGTACCACAATCGGCCACGTTTTAGTAGCCCTTGAATGCATCGTTTGGGCATTTTTTATATTATTATGTTTTTTTGCTCAGCAACTACGTAGAGTTCCACTTTGCCAATTTTTTGTAGGTTCTTCACATATCACTGAATACCCTGAAAAATTGGCAGCGAATTTTTCGTAGTTTTGTTCCTTTCTGCTAAAAATAGCCTTTCCAATTCGAATAAAAATATAACATATTGTATTAAATAGTTCACGAATAAAGATAACTTTTCTGTCGTTAGATTTTTTTTGCTCGAATTATCCCTTTCCAGATATATGAATAAAAAAAAATATCTTTTAAATGGATGGATTGAAAATCTCAATAAATACGCAAAGAGTAATTTCAAGTGTGATACTACAATGTCGCCGATAATGAGATAGATCTGCGGGGTTCGAAAAAAAGTGACTACGTTCGCAGAGAATTTCTCACGTAAGTCCCGCGATGTGGGAAATCTAGAATTTTCATAATCTCAAAGATTTTCATACGTAACATCGAAGATTTAAATTAATGTAACTAAATGAATTTTTAGGAAACGATAAACACCGGAAGTATATATTTGTTTCAGCTTTTGAGACGAATTCTTAGATGAGGTGTTGAGCTGGCAGTTAAACAAAGGACGCTTTTCAGATCAGTGCCGAAATACATCGGACATGGGTTTGAAGAGCATGCGAGTTACCGCGGTCGGTAATGAAAACCGTGCATGCTAGTGTGAAAAAAGTTGATTAAAGTTTTCGATACCGACTGAGGCCGGGCTGGACGGGAAGGAGATATTTCGCGTAGTCTTGACCGCCGAGCAGCAAATGATTAGCTTGAAGATCCATTTTGGGGATAAGTTGGAGTTTTCGGGATTTTCAAATAATAATTTTGTGCTATAACTATTGAATTATCTATTATTGTGAAATATTCGTTACATTCGATGCAAATTAGTCGCCAAATATTCTTAGGAATCTGGAAACAAAAATTTGACAAAAAACACTGCAGTTTTTTTTTAAATCTATTTTCTTTTCAATCACTTTGCTGTCTTATACTTTGCCGTCGCTTTCCAAAAGAGTTACGATCAGTACACAGCGGAGTGTCGAACAAGAAAAAAAAACAAAAAAAAAACCCAAAGAAGAGCTCGACGGTAGAATATTCCATAAAGCGTGGCGATTCGTGGATTAGAGAATTTCCGCTCGATGGTTACGAAGGATCGGGTGTGGAACGATGCGAGAAGTCTCGAAGGAAGTCCAAGACCGGACGGTTCACGAGCGCATCACGAAGATGGCTTGCGCCGAGAATCTTACATCATCGTTGTCGAATCTCGAAAATATCTTCTCCGACGACGAGTCTCGCCGGGTGTGTATTATAAACGCTCGGTGATCTCGATTCGTTCCGTTCTTCCTTCGCCCGAGAGTTACGGGTCTTTGGATAGCGTGCGTAGCGCCAAGCTTGTTCGGTCCATGCCAGCATCATTCGGCTATTGTATCCACGTTTCCGCGAGATTGAGAAAATCCGCGGCGTCGCAGGTCGTCAACCCGACAATGTACGAATAATAAGTTGCCGAGGTTCTTCGAACGTAATAATAACTTGCCGGGCACTAATACTGGAGTTGCTCTAAATTGCTATATGTGTAACGATGAAGACGCTAATGCGCAGACGCGTGAATCGCGGATAAGATCGTTGGAATTTCCGGGCGGCAACCGCGCCATTGATCCTCCCGTACATTATACTTTGTACTTTATGCTCTGTACTTTTGACTTTATACTTTGTAACTTGCACTTTGTACTTTGTACTTTGTACTTTGTACCTTATACCTTATACCTTATACCTTATACCTTATACCTTATACCTTATACCTTATACCTTATACCTTATACCTTATACCTTATACCTTATACCTTATACCTTATGCCTTATGCCTTATGCCTTATGCCTTATGCCTTATGCCTTATGCCTTATGCCTTATACCTTATACCTTATACCTTATACCTTATACCTTATACCTTATACCTTATACCTTATACCTTATACCTTATACCTTATACCTTATACCTTATACCTTATACCTTATACCTTATACCTTATACCTTATACCTTATACCTTATACCTTATACCTTATACCTTATACCTTATACCTTATACCTTATACCTTATACCTTATACCTTATACCTTATACCTTATACCTTATACCTTATACCTTATACCTTATACCTTATACCTTATACCTTATACCTTATACCTTATACCTTATACCTTATACCTTATACCTTATACCTTATACCTTATACCTTATACCTTATACCTTATACCTTATACCTTATACCTTATACCTTATACCTTATACCTTATACCTCATACATTACACATTATACATTATACCTTATACCTTATACTTTCTTTTGGATTCGTCAACCATCTTCGGCTGGATCCATGATGTACCCAACTGTTATTGTAGCGCCTCGAGGGATATGATATGTTCAGTCACGGGCTACAAGCCTCGTCCCGAGTATCCCGATATAAATTGATATATTTTCTAACTGTATCGATGTGCGGAAACGTGCGAGTTATATATCGTTAATGGTTAATATACAATGTACCGAGACTCACCGACACATTCTAGACAGCATTTATTCACTATCCCTTCACGCTTGCGTGTACTCGAGGCACTGTGCACCTCGCCGTAACGCGTCAGAGGAGTGATTCTTACGAGCAGCTAGCCGCGCTTATTATGCAGATTACGCGAACGTTATTAGTCCGGCTAACACGATACGTAATGCAGGTTTCAACTAATTCTTGCAAAAAAACGATGAAAAAAAAATTCATTATATTTTCAAAATACATGATTTTGCATTGAAAATTAAAGCGAAGTTTGCGCGATTCACGCGCTCGTTCTAGAGTTGAATCCACCGGATATAACCCGTTGCAATTCGCAAGTTAACATTTTTCAAATTATACGCCGATTTAATGTCGTTTTTCTTTAACACTTCAGTAAAAGAAAATTTTACGACAAAATCAATCGTGTTCGATAAAGTTTATTTACGCTGCACTACTATTCGTCAACTTTTTTTTCGGAAATTTTATTATCTAAAAGCAGAACATTTTTTTAAAATGCGCGTTACGCATTTTAAAATATAAGGAAAAGCTTCAGGAGTTCGCCACTTACGCGATTCCGAGTTTCGAATATCCGGTGCAAAGTGAAACGATACATCGCAAGCTGTCCCAAAAGTTCCTCTGCCTATTCGAAGCTTCACAGGGACTTGGACTCTACTACACGCTACATACACTGTCATCTGTTTGATAAACTTTCTTTACGATGCATGATTATTCATCAATATTTTATCGAAATTTTTACATTCAGAATAGAGTAATACTTTCTTAAAATTCATTCAGTATATTTGTAAATGCAGAACCGCCGCGTATAATCCAAGTTCACCTCGGTATCGGGTGAACGCTTCAGACGTTCGCCACTTACGCGATTCCGAGTTTCGAATATCCGGTGCAAAGCGGAACGGTACATCGCCAAGCTGTGTCAAAAGCCTCCCTGCCTGCTCGAAGCTTCACAGAGAGTTGAACTCTACAACACGCGACATACACTGTCATCTGTTTGACAAACTTTCTTTACGATGCATTATTATTCATACATTTTTTTCGGAATTTTTACGTTCAGAATACAGTAATACTATCTTAAAATTCATTCAGCAAGTTTGTAAATGCAGAACCGCCGCGTATAATCCAAGTTCACCTCGGTATCGGGTGAACGCTTCAGACGTTCGCCACTTACGCGATTCCGAGTTTCGAATATCCGGTGCAAAGTGGAACGGTACATCGCCAAGCTGTGTCAAAAGCCTCCCTGCCTGCTCGAAGCTTCACAGAGAGTTGGGCTCAACTGCACGCGATATATACTGTCATCTGATAACCCTTATCAGCGTCTCGCCGCTGCTGTGCACAGTCACCTATCTCCACGAATACTCGGAGACTTCTGTCCTATCTCGGGGGCCGTATCGTCGTGAGTTTCGCTGTTGCTGTTGCCAGCTCGCTGGGCCGCCCACGGATATCGTGTGAACACCTTCTCTAAACCACCGAGACCCTTATCGATTCCGGGGTGTTACACTTTTAGCGATATCGCACATCCGACCGGCCATTTTTCCAACAGTAAAAACATTCACTCATGATAAACGGCGATTCTTTATTTGTCGATCTACTTGGATTTGCGGTAATCTGTCCGTACATTGGCCGCAGAGGCTCGTTTCTCGCTATCTCTCCTTAATAGCACTTAATTCGAGCCCCTAACTGTTTCTTCAGTTGAACGGACAGATAACTATCTGCTAATTTAGAATTGTGACATCTTTATTTTTAAAAAATTCGGCTAAACTATTTTAGCCGGACAAGCTATATTAGCCGGCCAAGCTATATTAGCCGGCCAAGCTTTATTAGCCGGCTAAGTTATACTAGCTGGCTAAGCTAACAGTCTTGAAATTTTTTACGAATTTTTATTTTTTTTTTCTGATGTTACCTGCAACGTATTCCGAAGTATTTTCGCCCGCTGAACACGAATCCGCTGGCCTTTTTGGATTAAAGTACAATGCGACATTAAGAGCATGTGAAACACTATGGAGTGCGAGAGTGATAGCATTTGTGGCGCTATCGGCGGAGCGAGAGAGACACGCTAAGAACGTGTTTTACATGCTCTTAAGGGGCTCGATTGTATGCACGAAATTATGCACTTGGCCGGCTAAAATAGCTTGGCCGGCTAAAATAGTTTAGCCGGGCAAACTATAAAATCCATTAGCCGGATAAGATATCTTATCCGGCTGAGCCGGCTTAGCCGGGCAAACCATAAAATCCATTAGCCGAATAAGATATTTTAGCCGGCTAGGCCGGCCTATCTGTACAGCCCTAATGTGTTTGACAGTTGTTGTGGATAAAGTTGTTGTGTTGACACAGTATTGCCTATTAATAGCTGCAGATATATCGTTTTCCTTAGAACATAACATTTAATCTATGAAATTAAAAAAGTAAAGAAACCACATACTAAAATTTGAAGATTCGCGCGATATCTGCTAAAGTGTATAAAAAAAGTGATATTAAGCGTAAACGTAAATGTCATAATTTTTACCGAATGTTCGAAAGTAAAATACTTATTCTCCGTTAGAAATTTCGTGACAAATTTCCGCGAATAGTCGCTCATTGTTTGGGCCGCGATATTGCGGGTATGGGAGAAAATCTCATCCGATTCGTCCAACAGCCTTATCGACTCCAGGATGTTACACTTTTCGCGATATCGCACATCCGCCAGGCCATTTTTCTAACAGTAAAAACATTCCATCGTGATAAACGGCGATTCTTTATTTGTCGATCTACTGGATTTGCGGTAATCTGTCCGTACATTTGCCGCAGAGGCTCGTTTCTCGCTATCTCCTTAATAGGATATTTAATTCGAACCGCTAACTGTTTCTTCAGTCGAACGGAAAGATAACTTCCTGCTAATTAAAAATGTTCACATTTTTATTTAAAAAATGAGAACGTAAAGGAGATTTTAATATCCTTGCATATTGTTTTGTATTTTTACACGTAAACAGTCAAAAAATATATTAATCGTCGACTTTAAACGAAAACGCAAATATCACTACATTTATCACACGTTTATTCGTTCAAACGTAAAATATTTATTTCCATCATTCGAGTGAAAAGATAACTCTCCGCTAATCTATCATTTTCAATATTTTTATAATAAAAAAAAAACAAAAAAATCATTTTAATATTTCTATATAAAAAAGTGATATCAAGCGTAAACATGGATGTTAGTTACCTTTATCAAACATTTGTTTCTTTGAAAGTAGAATTCTTACTTTTCGTTAAAAATGTTGTGACAAATTTTCGCGAATAGTCGCTTGTCGTATTGAGGAACTTGTACGATGAGGCAGCGATATAGCGGGTACACGAGAAAATCTCATCCGATTCGTCTAACAGCCGAGAGTATAACAACCCCACGTTATAAACGGTTAACGCGATCATCGGTGCGTGCAAGGCGATCCACATACGAAACAGTGCGAGTTCTTCGGGCACGAGGAGGGCCCCGGTTGGGATTCTCTTATCCTCTAACTCTCGGCGGAATAGTCTTTCGTGCTCGCTGCTCCTCGTCGAGTACCTCGGCGAGTTTTCACCGGCGCAAAACTCTTGCCAATTAATCGTAAAGTAATCCCGGTAAATTTCGCACAAAACGAGTCCCGGTCGTGCGATATCGAACCGGCGGTACGCGATCGAAGATGTGCGCGAAGAACGAGCCTAAAAGTTTGTGACGTACAGCAGAGGGGGAATAATCTGTGAGAACGTGAATCATCGAGTGTCGGCCGGATGATTTGGATACTAAAACTCGTCTTGGTAAAAACAATAAAAATAAAATAATTTAAAAAATCATTTCTATTATTTTTCATTTAAAAAAAATTGGTTGTCTTGGAACGAAAGTGTTGTTTTTTTCTTGTTTTTTGACGAGGAAGACCGAAATTCGAAGTTTTATTGGACCCGATACGGCCAAAGTTTCTTTCTTCGACCCACGCCTTGTTTTCACGTCTGCAAGCTGACGTGGTTATGTGGGCGCGGGGGAGCGGGGTAAGACGGAACCCTGGGGCAAAACGGACCAGTGTCTTCGTTTTGGGTCGAGACTTTGTTTTTTTATGTTCCGCGAAAAATTTGTTAAGATAGTCCATTTTGCCTCCCCCCCTCCCCTAAAAACCGATGGGTTTAAAAGGAGCGATGGATGACCGTCCGGAATTCAAGATTGCCCGCTGCAAATACTGTTTCCACTTGGTTCCCGACCTGGCAGTAAATTTTGGCTAGCTTCTGGTCCGCCGGCCTGGGCCATTTATAAATATACATATAGTATCGCACACGTGAGTTCAGCGGGGAAGCCGTATGTGGAACACGGTGCGGAATCCGTCGAGAACTAAAATTGCTCGGATCTCGATTTCGACGACCCTTCGGTAGAGTCGTTTCGCACTAATTATTCCGCAATTATGGAAGGGTGTCGCTGCCTTCGAGCGCGGATAAACTCGAACTCGTTTCTCCGATATTTCAAGCCGAGAGTGCTCGATAATTTTCGAGCAAGAACTGCCGGGCGTCCAGTTCGAGACGGAATGCAGCGCTAAGAAAACTCGTCCAGCGATCGGGGATAATTATCCGACGATTGCCAACTTCGAAGAGCCTTCGTTACCGTCAATCAGCAGTCGAAGCTCCCAAAGAACGAAGAAAATCGAGACCAACGATTTGTTTTCTTTCTTTTTTTTATCGCATCCGTAATTCGTCTGATTATTTTTACGCGAATGAAGAAACAGCCACCGGGATTATGAAAGTACATGTAGGCGAAGCTCGGCATACCGCGGTGCATTATCTAAATGCCTGGCCGAGGTAGCAGGTAACTGACCTAGAGCTACATCGAGCCGAGTCGGACGAGCTCGAAAGTAGCCGAGTCGAGCCGCAAGAGCCCCGGTCGTCGTGGCGAGCGGTCAATGTACTCCAATATTTCTTATTTCTTTTACAAATGTCTTCACATACATTTTCTTTTTTGTAAATAATTAAAAAATATTAAAATAATTTTTTTTTTTTAAACACAAATAAAAAATGCTACGATTATAATAAGCGAACAAGCGCATAAGCGCTCAAGCGACCTGCTCATGCTTGGAAAGCAGTATTAAACTGTAAGAAATGTAATACCTTTAAGAATCTAAAGGCTGTTACCATAGAATGTAAAATGTATAATTCCATATGCAATGAGCACCCAATAAATAAATTATTATTATAATTATTATAAATAAGTAACAATTCCGGGCTTCTCATTGCGCATTGAAAACTCGGTACGATCGTGGCAGCAGCGTGAAGTATGCGGCATCATTTGCGATTGTACGTAGAAGTGGGCATCGATATGTGACCGTTAATTTACCGGTTTTCTCCAATTATGGTTTCTTACCTTGAGTACATACCTCCGCTCACAAATGTATTGTCACAAACATAGATCAGGCTGAAAAGTTTTAGTATACCGAAATCTGTTAAGTAATTTTTTGCCAACGGGAGAACGGGCCACAACGCAATTTTCCAATAAAAATTTGGACTTCTCATTTTGCCCCATTGATACATCTGGATTTTCTGCCCCGTTTTGCCCCACAGTACCATCCAAAAATTATTGGAAAATTGTGTTTTGCCCCACTGTCCCGTTTCGCCCCGCTCTTCCCTACCAATAGTTTCCAGGGGGAACGTCGATATAGATAGTTGCGAATAGATAATTGGTTAAATTATAATTATAGTTGCAACCATGATTGTTTGTCACTGTCGTAACTATAACATGTAAACGTTCCGCCTGGGAACTATTTTTCATTGTAAAAAGTCAGTATTGTTGCTTTTACTATGTCATTTTTTTCTCAGTGCGGTCAGTCGAGAGTAAAAAATTGCACGTATCAATAATTCGATGACCGTAAAGATCTTTAATCGGCATTGAAATATCCGACGACGTGCCGGCAGGTTGTGCCGTTGGAGCAGCGAGAGATTACCTTATCAATTAATCATGAAGGTAATTGGGTCACGAATCCCGTCGAGAAGCGACCCACCGGTCAAACTCGAACTGGCTGCGCGATCAGCGTAGATCTCCGTTCTCCCCTCTTCCGTCTCGATCCTTTATTTATTCAACATTTGTCGCTGTGCTCTGCTCACCGAGAAATCGTAGCGGCGAGCCGCGCTGCTGCTTCTCGCACGGTCGCGAAGCCAAGCCCACGTACAGAATTCTGGAAGCGACGGAACTGTTGCTGGGTGCAGCTCACCGTGCATTTGCCCACGCTCTCGAGATTCAACGAAAGTTCCGCGCGGCTCTAACGCTAAAAACAAATTTGAATTCCAAATCGAAGCCACACACTTGCAGCTCCTCTTTTCAAGTGACTTGCGACTCTACCTCTTCAATATTCATGGAAACTATCCTCGTGCCATTTCTGCGTTTCTTATATTTATTTATTTATTTATATAAAAAACGGGAAACGCCCAATTACAAAACTATGGGAAACCCCATCGTCAGGGTTGTATAACAGAACTGATGAAGTCGTACATACCAAATTAAAGAAAGGAAACTAATAACAATAATAAATTATAGACATATCAACCCAAATGACAATTAAAACTAAACCGACGTTGAGCCACATCAGAGAGTGAACACCTCCGGATTGTAGGGGAGAGCGGGGCAAAACGGGGCAGTGACGCTAAACAGGACAATAGGCCAAAACGCAATTTTCCGAGAAAAATTTGGACGCTCCATTTTGCTCCATCGATACATCTGAATTTTCTGCCCCGTTTTGTCCCACAGTACCATCCAAAAATTATTGAAAAATGGGTTTTGCCCCACTGGCCCGTTTTGCCTCGCTGTCCATTTTGCCCCGCTCTTCCCTACATGCGTGAGGACTTGTACATGGGTTGGGAGTTTTTGGAAACAAAAAAGAAATGAAGAAAAAATAACGAAAATGGTACAAAATTAATCACTCGGAAACATTTCCAGAACGCTACTTCTGAAACGAACCGGGGATTTTCTTACATAAAGAAAAATTATATTATTATTTAAGCTCAACTAAGTAAGTTGACATCCAGTTGCAAGTCAACTGGATGTCGAGGGATCTACAAACGTTGGGCGCGAAATGTGGACGAAGCAATGGAAAGGGTTGAGGGCAGACAGCATTGATTTTTTTTCTCTGACGTTGAAAACCCACCCCGTTAAAACGGGGAAGCAACTCGAGGCAGTCCGAGGGGACACCATAGACACCCCGGCTCCATTCTGTGGTAGAATGCGCGCTTTTTTTCTTCTCCTTTTCACATGCATATCGATTACTCTCCCCCGACTCACCGGCCTTTTCTTGTTGACGCAGTCAGTCCACATCAACGAACAACCGGCTGCCTCTCCCGTTCGTTTCCTTTAAAGTCTCTTTCACGCTGGAATCTCCCAGAGAGAATAATCTTATACGGCAAGGCGTTTTATCGCGGGCCAGATTTTCGATCTACGATGCATGCGCGCTAAGTGCATTTCCGTATAAGCGTCGTAGTGAAAGAATTCGACGACGAATTCGGTGAGTAGCAAACTGCGTAAAAGACTGTCGCACAGTAGTCGGACCAGTCTGTCGGCAATAGGCGATGTTTCGAATGTTTCACTTGACGCAGGCGTAAACGATTTTAGATCTTTCACTGTAAGAAATAATTGCAACTTTAATGTACCGGTATTGGAAGCTTTTATGCATAAACCAGTATATTAAATTGAATGTACAAAGATTATGTAAACTTACAGTACTTTTTAAGTAACTTCAAAATACTTTGAGTATTATTAAAGAACTTTTATTAAAAACAACACTTTTTTATTTTTTTCTTTACCGTACATTCATTTCAAATAAAATTTGTATATTAAATTTAATATACTAGTTTATGCACAAAGCTTCCAATACCGGTAGCGGAGAACGGGGCAGAACGGGGCAGTGGGGCAAAACGGGACAACAGGCCAAAACGCAATTTTCCAATAAAAATTTGGACGCCCCATTTTGCCCCATCGATACATCTTGATTTTTTGACTCTTTTTGCCCCACAGTACCATCCAAAAGTTATTGGAAAATTGCGCTTTGCACCACTGTCCCGTTTTGCCCCGCTCTTCCCGACATTAATTTTAATGCAGACACTTTTTAAATACAGAAAGAGTCGCAATAGCAGACAATGCGGGCTACCAGACATGTGCCGCACGTAAACTCGAGGGCACCCGACATTTCTTAGTCGTTTTTTTCGGCTGCGGAGTAAACAGTACAGTGATTGGCAGTTTATAGAATGAACCTTTGCCAAGTTGTTGGAACCGCAGTCTGCTTCCGTTTGTCCTTCTTTTTTTTTGGGTGTCAATGACTGCAGGCATTTTACGGTAAATGAAAGAGTCAGTGGATAAACTTCGCGAAGCCAAACACGAAGCGCTCTTCGATCTCTTCGCCTCTTTGTCGCCGCGGCATCGCACCCTCCGGCAACGGGGCGCGTTTGTTTTTTCATCGCCTTCGTCTTCGTCGTACGTCGTGGCGTACAGCTTTCCGTGACATTTCGTGCCAACGGCCGGATATTGTGACACCGCTCTTGCACTTTCTCGACACGAAAGCAGTGCCGATTAGCATTTTGGCGTGTTTGATTGCGATAGATTTTTTTTCATACCCTGGTAGACCGCTCCGGCTGGACCGGAATATTTTGCAGGTGGTAAAGACCGGAATAGTGATTTACGATACTAGTGCGATAAAACTTTTTCTGACGAGCGAGAGTTTGCAGCAATCCCCATGCCATTTCTACTTCCATGCCATTCACATAACTTTTGCTAACAACTGCACGGAAATCACGCTTTTCGTTTTTCAGAAGTTTGCGCAGAAAGACACTTTCTCGCACTAGTGCGAGAAAAAAAAGACCATATTGCGTTTGTGCGCTTGCGCAATATTTTCCTGGCACGCGACTCGAAAAAGTGCCATTCTGCGCACACTTCACAGGAACAGAAAGCAAGATTTTACATGCATGCGTTGGGAAATCAATATTCTTCTCCATTCTGGCGCGGACTATCGTATCGGATATCGAGCTGGAGGCAAAACTAAAAACAGTGTATACAGCCACGATACATACACTGTAAAAAAAGTTGGTATGAAATTTAATGTACTGGACTGGAAGTTTTTAAGCAAAAACTGGTATATTAAATTTAATGTACAATGGTGATGAAAAATTCGTGTTCAGTGGCTTAAAAACATTGGAAATACTTTATTAATAATTTACTTTAATTTTAATAATTTATTTTAATTTCAATGAAAAAGTACGTTAATTTTTCATCATAACTGTACATTGAATGTAATGTACCAGTTTTTGCATGAAAACTTCCAGTCCGGTGCATTAAATTTACAATTTTTTTTACAGTGTAGGATACAGGTTTTGAGGCGATGCGAATTACCACGGTCGGAAATAAAAACTGTAATTAATTTGTTTTTCACTACACCAACCATTGACGTTTGAGAGCGAATTCTTACGCGAACCTGCATTGATATCCGCTTCGTCTAAGAATTCGCTTTCAGCCGGAAACGATCAGGAAACGTGAAAAAACATTAATTACCTGTTACCAACCACGCACGGTCTCGGCGGCCCGAAGGCGTGTACCATCGCCTCGAGCCTAAGCGAAACGAAATATCGTTCTGAGACGATTTTTTAAAAGTTACTACTTTCGGTATTTTCAAACCATGTCCAATCCACAACAGTCCTGCGTCGAAGTTGTGATCGATCGAACGGCAAAACAGCGTTTTTTAAAACCCAAATCTCGTTTTATTTCCATCTGATTCGAGCCGAGTTATTCGGGTGAAAATAAATTTTTCCGCAAAAGTCCTTAAGAGGGCTGGCGGCGAAGTAAATGGGAGACCGAGTTATTCCCCGACACGTCGATGCTCCGAAAAAGGAGAGACGGCCGAGAGATCGGTGCTGACGCGGTTTCCTTCAAGACCTATAACTTTTCTCTCTCGCATATCCCAGGGGCAGGTCCCACCTTGTGCGCTGCACTCGCAACACGAGTACAAGTGTGTACTACAGAGTTCTTACACGTACGCCTCTTTCTCGCTGCCCGGTGCGTCGTACAACCTACCGACCTACTCCGTAGTTTGCGGAGAACCGTGAGCGGCTCGACGAAGAACTCCAGACCGAGGGAATCGTCAGCACTCGACGCTTATCCGAGATTCCTCGAGGCCCGCCGGAGATTTATCGAGAAAGCGCTTGAATAGCGGCACTCCCGAGTCTGTCGCGAAGTCATCTTTTTTTTTTTTACTCGTTCTTCTATCGCTGAGAGAAGGATCGAAGGTTTTGTTGCAAGGGAGAATCCAGTAGTTGCCCATGCACACCTGCGAATGCGATCCATGCGCTCCGGTTCAGTGATCGTCGACTATCTCCGGAGTGTAACCGAATACGATAATAATCGCGGTGTTAAGGCGCTCTTTCGAGAGCAGAAATGACCGGAGAGCCACGGCATCGGAGGCTGTTAGAGCCGCTTTTACAACGCGAACTCCGGACAGCAGCTTCAGGATAAATTCTAAGACAGCGAGGACGGTGCAAAACGGGGAGGATAAAAAAGTAACGACCGTTATTAATTGGCCATTAAATAAAAAAATGAAAAATTGTAATCGTTAATTCCGAGTCTCTCAAAACACTGCGTTTCGGGGTAAAATGGGCCACCGAAAAACCTCATCGTCACATCGAGAACCGACGTTTTTTATTTGGCCCGATTTAGATCTCGCCGTGCCGAGTATGCGACATTAATGTTCGCATTTTTATCGCAGTCTTTTTTTAGCAACTTTTGTGGTAGCCCAAATTGCCCCGTGTCTGCAGCTCACAGCGTGCCGCGCATTTATTTCTGGACGCAGCTACAACTGGCTAAGGGCGCCGCGAAACAGACTCGGTCGGTAACAGAAACTGTAATCTGTTATTCAAAAATTTCATTCCATTTTCCACCAAAATTTCTTTCGGCCATTCCTGAAGAATCCGTGGAAACACGCGTTGTGCAATAGAGTGGTGGACGCATGGAACGCGCTACCAGTGAATGCCGTAGAAGCAGAGACATTAAACTAATTTAAAAGCAAAATCGATAGACATATTTTTACATGATATTATATCATATAGAAGCAGATCAATGAGTGGAGACTTAATTTCTTTAAACAATAATAATAATAATAATAATAATAATAATAATAATAATAATAATAATAATAATAACTTTCGAAGATGTTCAACGTATTAGACAAAAGTCGAGCGGCTAACAATTTGGTTTCCTTAAAAAAAATAATAATAAAAAAACACGTTTGGCACCCTCGAAGGTAAAAAAAGTGTATTACAGTCTTCGTTACCGACCGAGCCGCGCTCGAGCGTAGGGCGGGTTTTGGCATCGTCTTGACAATCATCGATCGCATCGACATTGTCGGCGTGAACTTTGAAGCCCCCTTCGATAGCGTAATTTGCTCTTGAACCGAAGATTCGCATGTGCAAATAAAAAAAAAATGATTGCGAGTCTAATATTAGCGATTATGTGAAACAATTGTGTCGCTCCGTCTCGGCGCGTTACTCATGTCGGACACAGACAGACGGACACGTGTGCCTGAGAGCCCGTGAATTGCAACGCGCGAACACATTCCACGCTTGACAGTGTGCGCGCGTGTCGCGGCCAGGCCATGCACTCGGTACGCACGACGCGCATTGTCGTGGGCAACGTCCGTGGCCGGGTTTCGCGTTGTACCGCGTACGGCTCCTCGTAGAAGCGTTACACCGCGGTCTCAACGGTATAACGCCGTGTCCGCGTAACTTATGATAATTATCGTTACGCAGAATTACCTCTGCCAACTCCGCGACTCGCTCCACCCTCGCGATTTCGACGTTGTGTATATTCAGGAAAGTAAGAAGCCCATCACCCGATGCACTCACCTACAAAATTGTCTTCGAGAAGCTAAACGAGCTTCCTGTTCGGCCATCCCGCATAACGCGGTCTAACCTGCGCGCGTCCCCGATTCTAAATTACAAATATAAATTTCCCGCGCTAGAAAGTCCCCAAACGCGACATAAATGTTTAAAATCTTGGCAATACTAATACAGTAGAAACCCGATTAACCGGGATGCTCGGGACCGAAGAGTCCCCGGATAATCGAAATCGCGGTTAATCCGAACCAGACAGCGAAAATATATAAGTCAACAATGGCTTATGATCAACTTTATTTTGACTAATTACAATGACATTTGGTACAACTTACACTTAATCCTTAAATAGTGTGAACTGGAGTGTAAAGCTTTAAACATTTTTTTTTTCATTAATAGTACGTAAGCTAGTCTTTTTTTTAAGTACTCAGTGACTTTGGTAAAAAAAAACCTTGGAAGACGCACGGTTAGTCCGCTTCCCGGTTAATCGAGGTTTTATTGTACAGAAAATCGAGGTGAAATTTAATTTTCGGTATATTGAACACCCTCTAAAAAGTGATTTAGTATATCTAGCATAATTTTCAATTAGCACTCGCATTTTAATCGGGTCATGAAACGGTGAAGAATGAATAGAAGAGAAGTGAAGGGAGGACTAGTCTCGTTAAAATAATAGATTGTTTAATGTATGTGAGATTGGTATGCAAGTCTAGAATCTGATGTGATTTTTTATTTTTTTTATATTTGATATTTGATATTACCTTATAATCTTGTATTCAGAGCTCTGTGCTGGGTTAAATGTAAATCGGTAAAAGAAGGAGAAATCCGGAAAATAATATTAGAATTAGAAATAAAAATAAAATTTTAAATCTAATATATTCGTTTATCCATTACTACAGTAGTAATAATAATAGATAGATAGAAACGTTTGTTTCGTGTTTTGGGTCTCCATCCTCCTAAGAATAGCGTGCCCAGGTACAAAAACATTGCATACCCGGTCAAATCGCTCCAATCCGCACATAAGGCAAAAATAAATACAAAATAAAAATACAATAGAATGAAAATAAAAATAGCAAAAATAACGAAGGTCGGATAAATAGAAATGTAGAGAGTATCGTATAGAAATATAAAAATATTGGAAAAATAGCAAAAAAAAAAAATACATCGAAATAACGAGAAATATACTGCAACAATACAAACCAAGAAATAATAATAATAATAATAATAATAATAATAATAATAATAATAATAATAATAAAGTTCATTTCGATTGGACACTCACAGATACTCACCGACACGGCGAACGCCCGAAGCGCGCACGCCGATATAACCGCTAGTAATAATAACAATAATAAAACATTTTCATGGAGTTCAAACGATCGTTCGAGGAGGTACGTTTTCGTTCGTCCAACGCACAGAGATTCTTGCCTACGGCGCCGATAGTTCCGGTTCTCTTATCGACGATCGCAATAAAAAATAATGAATTCATTGTCAATTTATTTTGTATTGGTGCTTGGTTGTTTCTTACGTCGGTCGGTCGAAGACACAGACTCTCGGACGATCGCGATCGCCGCCCGCAGCGTGGGATAGGAAAGAGATAACGATCCCGGGCGCGATCGACCGAGCGAGACGAAAACTCCGCCTCGATGTATAAAATCGTCTCCGGAGCGATCTCGGTCGAATTGCGTTACGTGCGTGTAGGGGAGAGCGAGGCAAAATGCGACAGTGGGGCAAAACGGGAAAATTGGGCAAAAGGCAATTTTCCAATAACTTTTGGATGGTGGCGGTGGTGGTGAGTGGGGCGAAACGGGGTAGACAAACCGGATGTATCGTCGGGACAAAATGGGGCACCGAAAAATGATTGGAAAGTTGAATTTTGCCTCACTGTCCCATTTTGCCCCGCTCTCCCCTAACCTGCGCCCGTACCCTGATTCGAAATTGCAAATATAAATTTCCTGCGCTAGAAAGTCCCTACTTAAACGCGATATCAATGTTTAAAATCTTAGCAATACTAATACAGAAAATCGAGTTGAAATTTAGTTTTCCGTTATATTGAACACCCTCTAAAAAGTGATTTAATATATCCACAATCAATTTCAATGAATATTCGCATTGTAATCGTGTTATGAAATGGTAAAGAGTGAAGACAAGAGACGTGAAGGGAGGACTAGTCTCGTTAAAATAATGGATTGTTTAATGTATATTAGATTGGTATGCGTGCGTGTAGGGGAGAGCGGCGCAAAATGGTTCAGTGGGGCAAAACGGGATAATGGGGCAAAACGCAATTTTCCAATAACTTCTGGATGGTGGCGGTGGTGGTAAGTGCGGTGAAACGGGGTTGAAAAACCGGATGTATCTTTAGGACAAAATGGGGCACCCAAAAATGATTGGAAAGTTGAATTTTGCCTCACTGTCCCATTTTGCCCCGCTCTCCCTTATACCCGGGTCGCGCGAGAGGTAACGTAACGCAATACCGCAGTAGAACAGAGTTCGCGTCTCGCAGTTGTCGTCTCGGGGGTCGAAAACGTGCGGTAACGAGCGACCGTTCGCCGGGCCTCCTTCTCAGCGATGACAGCGAGTTCTTTTTATAGAACACAAACTATTACACTTACGTGGAGCGATATACAGCCGTACTCCGGCATCTTGATACATAATCGTTCGTGCGGCTCGCACGGACGGAGAGACAAACCATTACTCGCGCGTTTGTATTGCATCTGAACGAAGAAGCGCATTACCGACTCTGATTGCGCGTAACGGCTCGTCGATTCATTCATGCGGGAGGGAGAGAAACGTTTTGCGCTCGGAAACCAATACGGCCGCGCGCTCGTACACACGACGCAACGCGGACGAGAGATATCGCGAAAAGGCGCCGTCATCGATAACTATAAACGGTAACGACGAAGAGGGATGAGAATAACGAAGCGCATAATGCGCAATGAATTGGCTCGCTCCCGGTAATTGAGAAGAGGCTGACGGCACGAGTATCGTTATGACCGCATCGTTTCATTCGATGGAATTCATTTATTTGTCGTTTCGTATCCGCGAAAGCTCGTTAAGCGGGTTTCGTTTTTAATTTTTTTTTTATTTATATTTTTTTATTATTTGCTTCTTCGTATAATTTTGCGAATTGCAAGAGCATGAACTCCCGCGGGTCCAACGAGTGGGTAATTGTGTGGCAAATTGTCCCCGCACAATTTCTATCCTCTCCCACGACTTTTCACCTTTACCGTGCTTCTCGCCGTACGTTCCAATATGAGTTTTCGTTTTTTCCCCTTCGCCTTCATTTCACGGATGGAGAAGCTCCCAAGTGCATCCACGGCTATGAGCACCTTGTCACAGGTTGCTGCCAGAGGCGGAGAAGTTCGAGATTTTACCGTGTGCGAAAGGTTTCTAGGATCTTTTTTTTTTTTTTTTACGATTTTTAGTGTTGGTAGAGACTTTTATATTTTCCCTTGCGGCGGATACTTCGAGATCGCCCGTGGGAGCTTTTCTGCACTCGCGACACCGCCGCCGGCGAAGGTACAGCGGAAATGCGCATACGAAACGAATGTATCGCTCTGCTGGATGGAGGCTCGTTCACATACGTGTTCGAGCTGATTTTCTCATCTCCCCTTTCTCTGTGGCGAAAAAGCGGAAGGCGGGCCAAGATCCACGGGCGATCTCGTGACCCGCTTTCCAGACTCAAAGACCGCCAATTTCGACGTGAAATCCGATAATCTCGAAGCATCGGTCCGAATAATCGGGTGTTCCGATCGGACGTTTTTTGTTGTTCAACGCTTGATCTGTTTCACGTGTATCTACTTATCGATGATTTTTATGCTCCAACTGGTATATTAAATTTAACGTATGAACATGAGGTAATATTAATTGTTCCGAAGATCAAAGACTTTTAAAAATCTCGAGTGTATACACTGTAAAAAAAATCTAGTCTTGATCGGACTTTCAAAGAGAACAGACGTGTGACAGTTTGTGCTCAAAATATTTAGCTGCGATTGTACTGAAGAGCATGTGAAACACGTTCTCAGTGTGTCTTTCTCGCTCCGCCGAGAGCGCCAGTGATGCTATCTCTCCCGCACTCCATAGTGTTTCACATGCTCTTAAGGTAGTCCTTGCGAGTAGTGTTTACTTCGCATAATTTTCAGAGAAATGAGAGGGAATTTTTACAATTTTTTTGTAAACAATTTTTTGGACGATTTCACCGAAATATTTTTGAGGCCTTCAAATATTTTCTGCCACCAACAAAATATTAGTTTGAACCTCTCTGCCCGAATATTTAATTGATTCAAATGCTTTTTTCGATCAGTGGATATTTTCATAAAATGCTATTTTGTATACGAATTTTCATTTAACAAATTTTTAAGTCTCACCCTCACATTTAAGTCTCATTATTCCGAACTGTTGATGGTTGCACTCGATGATATTGCAGTCCCGACAAAGGACATACTTCCCATTTTATTTATTCGAATTTTTACCGCATCTCCGCCCGAAGCGCACGGCGGAACATTCCAGCACTCTTCATCCCCGATTTGCCTTCTCCTTCATCGCGAGCTTTCAGAAGCGGAATCCGACGGGCGGAAGCCATCCACGGTCTTCCGGCTCCTCCCTCGTCTCCCACGAGATAAACGAAAAAGCTCGTCTCCGTATGAAAAAAGTTCAGTGCGCAATAATGGGGTTGTAGTCCGTAACGGTTGGGAAGGCGAAAAACCACGCTATGTCGTTGCGAACGTTTCTCACTGTGTGTATCTTCTTCCTCGTCCTCGACGTCGCGAAGGTCGATAACGATCTGCTACCGCGACGATCACCTCGTTCTTCACCTCCAGAAGACGCACTAAAGTAGTCTCTGTGGTGCAATCGAGTCAATCGAGAACCAAGATTTCAAAAATTGAAACATTTTAAAAAGATATTTAGCCCGGACTGAAGCTGATCAGGATGAAAGATTTCCTACTTTATGTAGAAAAACATGTACAACAATGAATTTAGAGACACATAACTCAATTACGTCAATAATGTAGAGTTCGCGGCGACATATCGAAAAATCACGTCGGTGATCCCCACTTCTACGTAACAATCGCAAATGATGCCGTATACTTCACGCTGCTGCCGAGATAGTCCTGAGTTTCTAATGCCGAATGAGAAGCGGGGAGTTCTTATTTATTGATAATCGTAGCGTTTTTTATTCACGTTTTTTTGACGTTATCGGTGTTTTACCAGTTTACTATTGCATTCATTTTTATCGCTTCATGTAACGGATATACGGGGATTTGCCTGAAGTAAGTACATACGTTATCCCAGATGGGATACGCATCGGTATGAAGGCTTTATATCCCGATATGCACTGCAGGGGAGAGCGGGGTAAAATGGAACACCTGGGGTAAAACGGACTGTTTACGATTTTTTTTTGTGGGACAAAAACGTCTTACTGTGTGCATCTACTTCCTCGCCCTTGACGTCGTGAGGATCGATAATGATCTGCAACTACTACCATCACCCCGTTCTTCGCCTCCTGAAAGCGCATTAATTGGAAACGTGAGTGCGTCACACCACAACCAGCCAGCGTCACAAACTCTGCTCGGTCATCGTACAAATATTGAGAATTACATCCGTGTTTACAAATTCTCGTTCAAACCTAACGCGTTGTCCTCCCTGGGTGTATTTACTGTTACCGCCTTATCGAACATGCGTTCGCCAGTTTACTATCGCATTCATTTTTATCAGCCTTATATAACGGGTATACGAGGATTCCGGTGACGTAAGTACGTAAGTTATGCCAGACGAGATATGCTTCGACGTGTATGCTTTATATCCCGATATTCACTGCAGAGGGTGGGATAAAATTTACACCTGGGGTAAAACGGATCATGCTTCACGTTTTTTTTGCGGGCCAAAAAAGTCACGAAAAAAATGTCCCCCCCCAATTTCCGGTTCATACAACCTTTTCATTTTTAATTTAGCAGTTGAAACATTTGACGGCGGTAATTATTTCCTTTCTGTAATTCATGCAGACAACATAAAATATACTTAGACATGTTTTATGCGATCCCTATGCTTCTCTAGGCCTAATCGACTACCATTATTACGAAGGCGAATATTTATTTATAGCGCTGCAATTTAATACGCATCAATAATATCGGAAGTTCTGAGTGAATTGCATCACTTCGATTTTTCTGGAGTTGGTTACGATCAAAATGTAAAGGTTTTCTTAAAGTTAAGCCTCCGATTTTCATTGTAAAAATATGTCCACATCACCCCTACTTACACTAATTGATTTACCTACGTAATACAGGCACAACAAATTTTGACGCTGGCACACACAGAGAAAAAAGAATTGCTGGGACAGCAAGAAATTTATTACCATAACTCATTTACCTGCTTAACGTAGGGACAACGAAATATTTTGCTATGGCAGCAAATATTTTTCTGCCATAACAATAAATTATTAACGATCTACATTTTGTTAGAGAAACGGAACTATTTTTCTCCGTGCAGATTTTGTCTCTTGCTGACGTACTTTTTTTTCCTTGCGGCAACAATTTTTGTTTGCTGCCGGAAAAAGGCATTTTTAGCGATCCACATTTTGTTACAGCGACAAAATGATTTTTTTCCGTGCATTTCAATTGGACACCACCGGTCCGTTTTGCCCCACTCTCCTCTATACATATATATCTTCGGGCTCGGGACATTTGGCTCGTTGGGCGCAACCACGAGTTATCCATATGCTCGAATACTCTTGCTGCGGCGCTTCGACGAGACGAGAGCGAAGCCCATCGCACATCCACTTTATAGAGTACCGCTCTGGAGGGCAACTCTTCGCGCGGCCTAGTTGTCGACAAGACGAGAAGAACTCCGAGGCATAAACCAAACGAGAAATGAATTTTACGACTTTTCGCTACGCTCGTGTAACGCCGATCTTTATCTCCTTAACGGACCGTTGAAATAAACTATTCGGATACTCGTCGGATTCACTTAGTTCTACGGATGTACCTTCATTCATCGCTTCGGCGCCTTTAGTCTATATCGCAAAGTGAATTTGGAGCAGTTTTCGGAGCTCGAACAAGATCCGCCCGGAAAGGTCGATAATGCATTTTTAAACATTGATTAAGGTCACCCGGCGAGCCCGGAACGTACGTGACGTAAACGGCTGAGCGAAAAAAAATCTGTTCAAAGGAAATTTCACAGATACGAATTATTTAAGGGCAGGCTGAGGGTGCACGGTACACGCTCGATATCGCGCCGCGAAGAGCTCCATTCGAGACGCGCGTCTCGAGAGGCTCTTCACTAATTTATTTCGCTGTTGCGTACACAAAAGCCTCTGGGACTTAACTATATCTATAACTGTATACTTACACGTCGGTGTATCGAGAGGACCGAGAACAAGGCGCCTAAAGTATAGCGGGTGAGCGGCTCGATAAGTGATCTTGCGTCGTACTTAAAAAGCTCGGGAATCGCAGTGCTTTGAAATAATTGTCAATTTTGTCACAGCGAAAATCATCGATATCGAATTTTTACGACTTTGAACACGAGTATATTATTTATGAAAAATGTATTTATTGATTTTTTTGTCATCTATGTTTCAGGCCAAACAACGTGCCTCCGTGAAATGGCTGCTCTCGAAGGCGTACAACAATCGCGTGCCGGACAACCTCCGGGAGCCTTATTACCGTGATCATGAAGTAAGTACGAATCATTAAGCCACTTATCCCCTTCGCCTCAATTTTTTAGAATATTTTTCGTTTTTTTTTTGTTTTCCCTTTTCGTTGGGAAAAAGCGAAAATATTCTGGATATGCATTTATCTTCATTATGGAGAGATAAATTTTATTTTGTCAGAGCTGGGCTTCGAGTACGTAGTTGAAATACACAAGTAGTTTTCAGTACTTCAAATCCTTTTTTTCTATTCCAGGTGGAAGTACAAGTACGTTTTGAGTTACACGCTCGTATTACGGATACGTGCTGAGCAGCATCGCATCCTGCTTCTATTAATATATGATTATCTGTCTAAACTGTTCGATCAGTATAATTGTGATGAGAATTTATTTAAACAAATTGATTAACAACAAAAATTCGATAAAAACGAGAAGGTTCTCCTTCTTTCCCTTCTTGTTTTCTAAACATTTTTAAATCGATTTTTTGTAATGAAAACGAAATGAAGAATAGATTAAAAATAGTCTCAAAATGACGAATTACGAAAGTTTCAATTAGCGATTTTTTTACAGTAAAATTTGGCGGTAAATTTTGACCGTTTATATTTTATGAAATGTTAACATTTTTTTATGTTACGAAAAAAGATGCAAAGCAATTTGCATGGCTTTCTCGGTTACGGCATTTTTTATACCTCTATGAGGAAGCTAAAATCGATCAACGAAGTTTCTCACGGGGCTATGCTATGCGCAAAATTGTATGAAATAAGGAAGCCATGTGCAAATTACTTGGAATCTTTTTTTAAATCCTCGATAACGCTTAACGCTACGAACCAAATTGCGAAAAGGACTTGGAAGAAGTACTTGAAAAATACTTCAAGTACAGAAAGTACTTGAGAAATAGTTCAAGTATAGAAAGTACTTGAGAAATAGTTCAAGTACAGAATCTACTTGAGGAATACTTCAAGTACAGCAAGTTCTTGAGAAATACTTCAAATACAAAAACTACTTGATACTTCGAATACTTGTGATATGTTATACTTGGTACTTACAGCATTTTTTTGTACTTTGCCCAGCTCTGATTTTTATTTTTTTTCCTCCGAAAATTCGAGACCGGATATATCCGTCGTGAATCTATGTCCGGGAAGCCGAGTCGCTTTCCCGGACAAGCGACCCTGTCCAAACGTCATCTCTGCGGTCTCCTTTGCCCGTCTGAGCGAAACTTTCGCGGTACAAACTCGGCGACGAGCGAGAAAGGGAGAGACCGATGCTTGTTTTGAGAATACACGTTACCAATTTTAGTGGCTTTCGCGTAAGAACCTTTTGCCCCGTTCAATCCTCGGGTGATAAAATCTCCGTGACTGCTCTCGCTAGAGACGACAGTTTGTCGGATAGTTTTTTATTTTCCATTTTTTTTTCTCGAAGAATCCTCAAGTTCCTGGTGTTTCGAATTAAAAGTTCTTGTCGACGGAGAGACGGTGTACACTTGTTCGTTCGTTCGGAAGAAGTTTGAATTTTCGTTCGAATAATGCCAATGGTATTTTTCTCCGGACGTGCATTTCTCTCGAACAAGATGTGGGGACGAACTTTCTTCGAAGGCGGAGACGCCTCGGGCTACCGCATCTCTCGTATTACATATAGAGAGATACGTTGCAATGCATCATGCGCACCTCTCGGAGTTGATCTCTCACAGGAAATCGAAGGTCACGTATTTTCCCTGCTCTTCGCGAACGGCAAGCGGGTCGTTCGTGATTCGGGTCAATTTGCAGGAACGGCAGAGGCGTCTCGCGCAAGTACGTAAGCTCCGCGCGCACTCGTAACGCCAGAGCGTCGGGTCGATGATTCAGGCCAATTACGAAGAATTTACGAACGAAATTAATACCCTCAAAGATATTTTACTCCCTGCTTTGTAACATCATCAGCAAAAAAAGCTGCACACGAACGTCCAAGATGAATCGTCGTAGCTCCGATTTAAGGGGGTTCGACGATGTCGGTTCGGCAAAAATATTTAATTTTTTTTTTCAGTCACGAAAAATGTACACATTTTATGAAAATTCCATACGACTGTGCATAACGGTGTTCCAATCAGGTAAAAAAATCCTCTCTTTCGAATTCATTTTTTTTTTCAATGGTAATTGTGTTCTCACGTTCGTTCCGGTCAATAAATTTTTCGAGTAAATAACGTCGCGCAAAAAATAGTCTGAGCCTATTCAACTCAGAATGCCACGAGAACCACGAAAACTTAACTGCAAAATGTTATTTGTACCGTGAAACTAGAGCAATTATATATATTTTTCGAGTCGCAGAATAATTTTCAGTGCACATGTTGCACACACGTGAAACCTCTCCGGTAACCGTGATGCGTCCGATTTGCGAATGCTGATCTAATTAAGCCAATCGAATTACACCGGAGTCTCACGACTCGCATCCCGATATATCGTGTGCCAGTCGAGCGCGATATCTCAACGCAACACAATTGCATCCACTATTTGTTTTAATAATTTAAAAAAATTATTTACGTTGTGCTTTAATCGCTGTCCGTCTCATCGACGAATTTTTCATCTTGAGAAGAAGAAACACAGTTCGTCCTTCCGCTCTAGTTAATTGGTGTACGGAAGTTCTCGTGTTGACGCAGTACCTTAAGGTGAACATCACGTCCGCTCCTTCGCTTATTTATTACTCTCCTGCGATGCCATTTCGCTGCTTCCTCGTTGTCCGGCGAGTCTCGAGTTTCCAAACAGGCTGCATAGAAGCGCTGGATTTTTTCTCCTGTTCCAGGAGAGCATGCAACTCGAGTCCGGCACGATGCTGCCGCTCGCTACCGCTGGTCCAAGTAGCAGTGATTATCGTGGTCTACGTTTCGTTTCTTCTCGCACGGCAACAGACCTCTAGGGCCTCTGGATGCTCTCCAGGAGGTCGTTATTCCGGTGCTTCTCTTCCACCTGGGCCTCGAACTCCGCTGAGAGATAAAAGATATCTCGGGCATCGTCGTCTCGCGTAATTGATCGTTTCATCCTCCTCGACACTCTTGTTTTTCTTTCGATAAATCAAGCTTCCCACAGTACTGTTGGCAATCCTCGTATCGCTGAGACATTATTCTTTCGAGCTTCACCTCAACAATTTCAGGAACCAATAAATTGACTAAGTAAAAAGAAAAGAAAATGGATTGTGTTATTATAAAATTACGAGCAGGTTGTTGCGGCTCGGGCGCTTCGCGACGCGCAGACTATAGACTATGGGATTCAGAAACTGAAACTTAGATTTTCGGTGATTTACCGGAAATACATGACTTCCGGTTTGAACATCTCTTTTCGACCGGAAGTGACGTAATACCGGAAATACGTAGCTTTCGGTTTGAAATTCTCTTTTCGACCGGAAGTGACGTCAGACCGGACATACGTAATATCCAGTTTGAAAATCTCGCTTCCGGTTCGAAACATTCCATTTTTTACCAGACGTGATTGATTTACCAGACGTATTTCCGGTATGTCCATATCGTTCCGGTAGGGCCTGGGATGGAGGCAGCTAGGCGGACAGAATAATTAGGGCCTGAAGGAAGGGAGGGACTCTAGGGGGATCACCTGTTTTCTTTAAAAATTGAACCAAACAAACAAAGTTTCCAAAATATATATGTACGAAGAATTATTTTATTAGCTGCCCAAATTAGTGCACTACGGAACCTTGAATCAGTCAAGGCGAATTTAACTCCTCGACTCGCGGAGAAACTAGCTGTCGTGTTATTAGCATCCTCCGACATCTCACGAAAGCCAATTACCTCACGCCCACTTATTCGCTTCTAAAGGAGCGCCTCGTTTGAGAGCTGAAATACTCCGCGTACAAATTGGATCTCAGTGGTTTAGACTCGGCATACGAGATGCCCGATCAATGTTTTCCACTGGATATGTATTCACCCTCGTCTCGTTTTCTCACCCTCGTTTGATCCTTCAACCGCAAATCTTGTATCTTCATTTTATACATATATTCATTTAATTATTTTTTTTTTCGCAGGATCAGGAACATCTCAAACCGCACATAGTTCACACACTTTCAAATGCCGAACTCTACTGCATGGCGTTGGCTAACATCTACTCGGATCCGAACTATCACAATCAGAACCATTGGGGAATACTTCAGGCCCTCGCGAGAAAGGGCGTCTACGTTGCCGAACCGAACAACACTCAGCTCACCGAGACGATACTCATACAGAACTCACCACTTAAAATGGTACGTGAGCGATTTTTATTTATTATAATTTTTTTTTTTATAAGGAATTTCTCGAGGTAAAATCAAATGGACAAAAAAGATTTTGTTTTTTTTACTATTATCAGTGTCGTGTTCGACTGCAGGCCAAAATTTCCGTCCGCTTCCAGATCAGCACGAAAAAATGCATGGACATATGTGCTCGGAAATATCTGTTTGGAACTTCTCGATTCTTACTGAAAAAAAATTGCAAGTGACGAATAAGAGTATTGATGACTAATTGAGATTTTTTTGTCCCTTAGTCTGCGCATATGGCTGTGATAGAAGGCCTAATGGTCTTGTACGCTAAGGAAGTGGTAACGGGCGACCGAGTAGTTTCGGCGATTCATCGTTTCGACCCGCAGTCTGACGTGGTGACACCCTCCGATCACGAGAAGGGCTTACTGCTGTGGATAAGTCACGCGTCGCACGCGCTAATCGCCAAGATTCAATCGGACGAACGTGCCGGGGACAAGACACGATTGCCCGAACTACCGGCCGCCAAGGACTTTCAATCGTTGTGCGACGGTGTCGGCCTCGCCGCTGTTGTCGCCTTCTATTGCCCCGGAGAACTCAACTGGATGGACATCAGGGTCTCGAAGAGACCGTCGGTCGCCGATGCCCTTCACAATCTTTCACTGGTGCATACGTTCTGCATGAGATGCCTACCCTATACGATATTTCACATGCAGCCCGAAGACGTTACTTACATGAGAGGGTGAGAATAATATTGCAAAATTATTTGTGAGAAAAGATAAACGGTGTATTTTATACGAGGCTCTGATTGCGTGCCTGACTTGTAGGACGGGTGGAATTAAAGATTAATCTTTCAAAATGAATCGTTTATCTGATTTAAAAAAAAAAAGATTAATTGAGCGCACTAATAGTCAATTAGGACAACCAATACTTACATAATAATGGTAATTTACGATACTAGTGCGATAAAACTTTTTCTGACGAGTCAACGACGCCCCTCTCCCGTTTCCCTTCCGCGATTTTGGCCCAAACATCCTTAAGAAAAAGTTTTTCGCACGAGTATCGTACCAAATTTCACTTCAGAAGGTGTAAAAATGAGATGTTTACGAGTGAAGTAAAATGAAATTATTTTTACCAGCTAACTGTCAGTTCACTCAACTCGTAATTCTTCTCTGTGCTTATTGGGTCGATTTGACAAAGATACAGATGAGCGTGACTGATTAAATCCGTTATCACCGCATTTGTTCTCAGGTCCATGAAGCAGAACTTGGTAGTTTTTCTAGCGGACATGTACAACGTGTTGGAGATACATCCGGTCAAGTGCGTACGTTACCCGGGAGAGGAAAGAGCGTTGCAGTTTTTAGATGGTACGTACGGTTCCAGTATCGGGGAATAAGTACACATATATCTCAAATAATATGATATTATTATCTTCAATTGCTGATGCAATTGACGCGTCGAATTTTGTGTTTAATTTGTATATTTTGAAATGTCGTCGCACCGACCCTCTATGTCCTGCCTTTGATATATATTTGAAGAAAAAAAAAAGAAAAAAGTAATTGGTGGCGGACTACTGTGGCGGCACCCGTTCTTCAACTCTTATCCGTTATATAATTTATTTTATATTATACGTTTATTCATGGAGTTCCATTGCGACTGCGGGCATTTTTTCTCAGAGACGGAGGACCGAGGGAAGTTCCAAACTGCGACCTCGTGCGATCGGAAAATGTTTAACTGACTCGCGACTTTTTTTTTCTCGATAGCACACAGCACGAGTTGGCAAGCTCACAGTCGAAATGGTATCACGCTTCTTATCAGTGTTAATACACACACTCGCCAGAGTCATAATTAAAATGAAAAAGAACCCCAAGCGAAACGTCGGAACTAATAACGTCAGTAGTTACCTGTAAGTCGCGTCCTGGAGGGTGTAACGAACGACAAGAAACGAGATTAGGAAGGAAGGAAAAAGAAATAAAACAACAAAAATAACGATTTATAACGATTTAATAATTATCATACACGTATAATATTTCGATATATTTCTATGGCCTAAACCTTCTTGATGCTTGACAACAACGCTATCCTCGCCTTCTTCTTTCGTCAACCTCCGGTTACCAATGAACCGAATATGGTGCGGTGACGGGTGCAGCGTGCCCGCGCAATAGTCACGGCGTAGCTCATAAAAGAAGTCTACCGCAGTCTATAGCTCCGATACCTGATCTGAGAAGCAACCTCTCCGTGTCCGCGCCAGGCTTCACAGGTATCCACACGTTACAAAAAAGCAAAAAAACAAAAAAACAAAAAAATCAATCATCCATCCTAGGTGGTCTCCTCTTGTTCATCGCGTCAGCTTTCGATGACACTTTCGATGTCGTCCACGGAATTTTTTTTTCTCGAGTACCTAACGTGACATTAGAATTTGTCCTGAAGCACATTGTTCTCGAAACGTATTTCGCACATGAACTATGATTTAAATGCTACGCGTCATATTTCACTTGTCATGTCGCGGAGCATGAACACGCGATATTTTCACTCTGCCTTCTGGCGATTGACCAGGAAATTGAAGACACTCGAATCCTCATGTTCTGCAATTAAAAAATTATGATTGTTTTCCCGCGTTTCGCATTTAAATCATGGCATAGACTTCACGAAAGATGCCTCGAATAAGAAGAGAAATAAAGTATAGGAGCATTGCTTGTTACTAATAATTATGATTTGCATAACGTGTGTGATCGCCGTCGTGTCCTATTGGGTCAGTAGTTTGTCCCGAGAGCGAGTTCTGCATGGAGGCCGAGAGTCCGAGCAAAAAAAATGTATCATACGATAGACTGAACCTCGATCGCGATACGTTGGCTGCAGCTTTATTAACATTGGCTTACTCGATTCTTCTTTTGCATGCATTGACTATTGTTTTTTGCATTTTTTTTCTTTTTCTATCATTTATTCACTTTACTAGTCAAATAAATACTCGCCGGAAGGAGAGAGCAACTACATTTCGCGTTGCGATTATATCTATATTCACTCCATGTTAAGTTTGTTGGTATGTTTTGCGATGTATTCCATTTATATTTATTATTGTTTCTTATGTTTACGTATCATCTGTCTACCGATTTTCCGAAAACGCCCCTTTCCCCCCCAATTCCGTTTTTGTCATTTTCAGATTTGGGATAAAAAAAAAAAAAAATCCACGGTAACTGTTTTAGACGCTAGACTTTTTCGTAGGTAGTTCAGATTAACTTACGATTCTTGCGTAACAAAAAAATTTACCGATGTAATGATAATCGGGCTTCTTTTGTCATTACTATTATTATTTGTTTAATCTTCAAATTTTTATAATGTTTCTCGGAGTTTCTGTGCGACACTAACACGGTCTCTAGGACTTCAGTGAGGCATTAGAATAGATTGGTGACGCACAGAAATTATTCCTGTCATCGTGTTATCATTGTTCAATTCTAAATACATTCGTCTTTTTTTTTGTTTTTCTTACACTCAATCTTTCAATGGAAATATATAAAACTATACTGCGTATATTTCTACGAGAGAATTTGTTTTTTTCTACTCGCCAATTTAGTGTGCCATATTGAAATGGCTTAGTGCCTTGAAATCTCTAACTCACCAATGTCATCGACGAAAAAACTCACGAAATTGAAAAGTAAAAAAAAACAAATTGGTAATTTCAGTTGCGAAAGCCGCGCCGCCGAGTTCCGTGAAGAAGTCGCAGTCGTTGCAGCAAACTGGCGAAAGTCATTCGTACGACGACAGGTAATTATTTGCTTGTCTAATTCGAAAATAAAATAAACAAAACAAAAATTGACCACAATTCGATTAATTTCAGGCGAGGCGGTAGCGAAGAAAACTTCGTCGTTCATCGGGTCAAAGGCGTGCCCACACTGAGCTCTGTAGCTGATGACAAATTTTCGGCTAGAGCCGAGGCCGCTGGACGGCCCAGCAACTGGGAAGATCAGCGGCGAAGTTCCTACGCTGGAAGACGTTCCAGACGGAACAGCGTTACCGACGATTCTCAGCTGACGATCGAGAACTTTGGTGGATCTCAGGTACGGTCACACTGTTCGCAACCGAAATCACCAAGCGTATTTGTCGTACTGATAATAAACATTTTTGTTTGATCGCAGGACAATTTGCACAATTTCGGTTGCGCACGAAATTCCGACAAGGAAATTGGAGCTCATGTCGGTAAGCGAACAACGACGGAACCGGCCGTTCCCGTTCGCTCGAGCGTTCAGGACGTTTACGGGAGCGATGTACAACACATATTATCCGACAACGGCTACAGCAACGAGGAACCGACGCCTCGGCTAAGGAGGCAGGCCTCCAACTCCAGTCTGAACAACGTCGCACTCAAGAACATTCTACATTCCAGTGAAAACGACACTACGGACGGAGAGGCAACAAAGATGGCCAGTTTTGCAAATATCAGCAGGCAAGCATCGGAAAAGGCTATAAATTTGAATTACACGGAACAGGAGCGCGAAGCTATGGCGGCAAAGTCGAATTTGGCGAACAAGAAAAATGGTCAGAGCAATGGCAATGCAGCCGGCGAGAAGAAAACTACGTTTGCCACATTGCCGAATACGACCACGTGGCAACAACAGAGCCATCAACAGAGCCAACAAACCGAACATCACCCAGCCGGTAATCTTCAGAGCTTCAATTTATGTATTAAGACACTAGAATAAGTATTTGGTCTAAAAAATCGGTCGACGTTCAAAAAAAATTTAACGCGGTTATTAGAAGAACAAGGTCGGGATTTTACACACAATTAGTTCAAGGTGTTATGAAATTTATGTTTTTTTTAAAATGAAAATGTCAATTAACAACGGACATCGTATCGCAAAATGTATTATTTATATAATATTTTCAACCTAATGGCGGATGATTTCCAAAATGTTCATTTATTTCTTAATAACAAACGATTAAGGTAGTTTTTTTCGTCAAAACCTTAATTGTTTGTTATTAAGAGATTAATGAACTTTTTTTTATCATCCGGTCAATAGATCGAAAATGTTATAATTAAGGATCGGTCCAAATTTGAACTCAATTGGACGAATAGATTTTGAGATACGATCTCACTTGTTAAGCTTTAATTACTAATAAGTCCGTTACTAATTGATATTTTTTAATAAAAATAATTCAAACTTCGTAACACCTTGTACTAATTGTGCGTAAAATCTCGATCTTATCTTTCTAATAATACTTGCTTTAAAAAAAATGATCAAAATCGACCTAAAAAAAGTGGTCAAAATCGAGCTCAGATAATGACTGTTAATAATCGAGTCTATTAAATTTCTCGATAGACGAAAATGGTGGAAATACGGTGATGGCCTCGCAACTGAATAATATTCGGCTGAAGCTCGAGGAGAAGCGTCGACGCATTGAGAATGAGAAGAGAAAAATGGAAGTTGATATGTCGAAGCAGCGTGAAAAAGTTGGAAAAGCGGCGTTTCTTCAAGCGGTGACAAAGGTAGGATTACAGAAGCGACAAATATGAGAGTACTCGAAGAGGGATCATTAATAGGAATTCATATGTTCGTTCGAGTATTACTTCAATCATTTTATCATAATTTTTTTTCATAATTTTTTCCATTCCCTTATCGCCCATGCATCAGCGTAGCAGTAGCCACTCCATCGATGTTTCGTTTATCTCTCATTTGCTGATAATCGATTGTATCAATAACATCTAAGTGGTTAATCTTCTTCTCAGGTGGAAGTGCGTCAACTTTTTTATTTGTGTATAATATAATTTCGTGGCCTGTGCTATTTTACTCGTACCTCTCAATCGCTGATCGTTGTAATCGCGATGTTTTATATTTTGTTTCATTTTTCTTTTTTCGAGACGGAAAAAGAAAATTTATATAATTATACATATAATCACCAAACTTTTTCTACCTCAAGGAAGGTGTTGGATGCATGCTGTTTATATTATAATGCCCGAAGCGGAGTGCACAAAATGATGAGATTAGAATCAAGAGTTTACATAGACGATTTTTATAGCTCGGCACGCTTATCGTTCCTCGTTACTTTGGCATTGAGTTAGTAGTCGGCATATAGCGAGACTGTTGCTTGTACAAGACAGTTAACTGTCACACGGAAAAACGCAAAATCTCACGTTCTGACTAGTGTTTCAAATTACAATTGGAAATTTTAAAAAATGAGAAAATGACTTAAAGAAAATTCCATGTAGCAAAAAGCGATGAGAAAAATTGATTTTGCGAATTACTGTTAAAAACAAAAAAATGACCTTGGCCGCGGAGTCTGTCTCGTCCATGGGTGTATGGTGAACGAGGTGGAGGACTCTGAGTACCTAACAGGGCACGCTGGTTGGGCTGGTTACAGGGTAAGGTTAAATCTCCTTCTTCGTCGACGTCCGGGGGGGACAGTCCTGTGGAGCATGGTCCCCCCACCCCGGTAAGCTCCGGATCTACTGGAGAGACCCCGTCAAGCATAGCCGGGACACCCCCCGTACCCCAACAAACCTCGCAAGAAAAACCGCAGCGTCCCTTCTCACTAAAGGTACGCATTATCCCGGTCGCTTCGCGATTGTAGATATTTTTTTGTCCCAAAATTTACCTCGCCGTTATGCTGCGATTCTTCGATCGGAGACCGTCGTACACGCTTTCACGAATGGCTTCCACAAAACAATTTGCACATCCCCTCTTTTACTCCCATTTATATACGATAGTTTAGCCAATTTGCTGAATACTGTTAATACGATATTAATCATTGGCAATTATTTGAGCTTAATACACTTGCCCGTGAATCCTAGAAATTATTCGTTTCATCATAATTCACTTTTTTTTTACTTCAGTTCGTGTATTATTTACTTTTTTTTGTTATTATGGGTGATGGTCACTTTACGAATTTGTTTAATTAACAATCGTGCCTCTTTGGACAATCACAATTATTAATTTGTGTGACACTAATATATTCACCGAAATCGACACGCATTCGTTAACGTCTTCGATACTGTAATATATTTATTCACATAAAAAGAAGCAAATAACACGATATGCCAAATCTTTTGTACAATATGTTTCCACCCTATATAGAGCACTGTCACGGAATAAATGTGTATAAGACGACCTTGGTGACTTTCACAGTTACGTAAGAATATGATATTGATCAAACAGACAAATGTTGAACCCTGTAGGAGTGTTGTCCCAGACTTCATCTCGGAATGTCACAAACTGCCGATCCGCGAGATAACATACGATGAGTAAATGCATATGGAACTGCTCGACGAATTTAGTTGTGAATCACATAGATCAGGTTATTGTCTACTCTCGTGAATGTACACCTTCAGGTAACTCGAGATTAGCTTAGAACCGTGTGGCGTTGAAAAAGAAAAAAAAGAACGAACAGCAAACCGCACGATTCATCACTTTCGGCTCAACCTTCAAAATTAAATCTTAACAACCATCAAAATTTCATGGAAATGTTCAGTCGTGTTGTGGATAAATTTTTTTTTGCTATTTCATCGATCTATCCCACTCGTTACGGTGTCAGCGATATAAATCAATTAACTCCCTCGAGTGCAGAAAATCAAGATAGTGCCAGCTCCGTTGAGTTTGTTTATCGCTCGAGGGCGCATAGAAAAATCGATGCTAATGGCTCGGCCGAATCGGTTTACGGATCAACCGACTCCCAGGAATCGGAGTACATCTCGATTTTGGGCAGCGAACATGATTTACGAAACGCGGGGAGCATCAGCGAGCTGGGACATACCAGGACCCTCGTCGACGTCAAACAACGCTCAAAACTAACGAGAAACGACAACATCAGATTTCAATGTGGCAGAAACTTTTTGCAGGAGCAAAATCTAATGGATCACTCGGGAAACACGATGGATTCTGAGGCCGTCGAAATTAATGATGGAGCATCAGAAATAAGTTCCGAATTATCGAGCGATCGGGACGAATCAGCTAATTAAAACAAAAAAAATCTAAAAGTTATCTGCAGGTGTACATAAAATGCGATCGAGTCTAACTGTCGTAACAACGTCGGTATTTGTTTATTGTGTATTGTTAAAAATTCTAACGAACGTCGATTTGTTGTATTCAGGAGATCAGCGAAGATGCACGGGACGTGGAGCACAAATGGCTTGAGCAGGACGGGAGCGCGCCATTTATCGAGACGAGACGCACACCGGACATCGAGAACATGGACATCGATCAGTATCACCAGTCCATATCGCAGAAAGTGTTGGTTTTTATAAAAAAGAAAACGTTTCGACGTATCCATTAAAAATAAATAAATATAATCAAATCTCGACCAGCTATGATTAATTGAAATTATTTGTCTTTTCCAATAGAATGAACAGCAGCCTCCGTGAAATACAGGCCGACATCCAGCGTCTCGCGAATCAACAAAATCAGATTCAACAGCAGCACTTGATGACCCAGCATCAGCAACAGATGCATCAACAGCTCCAGCAGCTGCAGAGTCTCAGTCAGCAGCATCTGCAGGTGAGAGTTACGAATTTTCTGCTGGACGGAACTCTCATATAAAAAATGCAGGCAGAGATCGTCCGTAAAAATAATTAATCTGTTTTTTTATTCTGAATATATTTCAACGATCTTATTTTTATTACGAAGAGTTATTCTATTACTGAGTCCCGATGAGAAGGGTAAAAAAATGTTATTTTATAGTCGATTTTCAGGCAGCATTATAACCGATTACTAACATTTTTGCACAATTTTGTTTCTTCCTTTTTTACGCCGCTAATTCCGCATCGCTTTACGCGCGCTCAGAGTTATGGCATGCCAACAATGAGTCCGATGCCGACTCCGAGGATACAGGAACCCCAGCAGTCGCAATTTTATTTACACGATCAGCCACAGATGCCTAGAAGAACGTGGGGTCGACCGCCGCCTGCTCAGAATTTAGCCAACGAAATGGCAGCGGTCGGATACCAGCAGCCTCCCATGGATTCCCGTTACAGTCCTCAGCCTCAAGGTAAGACGAGCGAATCGGGCCCATTAGAATTTCGACGATCGAATTCTTCGAGCGCTACCAGCCCGGGATTTGTGTCGTCAGTTTACCAGCAAGATCCCCGGTTGTATCAAGACACGAGAACCTGGGGCGGTCATCCGGCGCAACAGAAGGGCTTCGTTCTTCACGACACTTCCCAGGAACAGAGGTATCTCAACGGCGGTGATCACAGTCTCTGCAACACACAGATGCATCATCCGGTTCCCAGTTATCCGTCTGCGTCGACACTCTTCAATCAGACACCACCATCTTCCGCTAGTCCACAGCATCGAAATGCCGTGAGTAATTCGCGTAACTAACAATTTCGAGTGGAAATCAGAGTCGAGCAATGGTTTTTTGTTTGTTCTTAATCATTCAAATTTCCTTGAGAATATTACTCGGAAAATTGATCGCTGCTGATAAAATGTATTTCGTTATCTTCGAATACTTTTCGTTTTTTTTACCTCGAATAACACGTCAATTTATTTTCTTAACTCTCCGACTCTGATGAAAACTGTATGGAATGTTTTCGCTTGCCTTTCCGTTTTCTTTTTTTTTCTTGCCAAAAAAATCACACGATACTAAAAAAAATAATTATTGCAAAAAGATATCCTGGTGGGGTCGGACGAAAGAGGAGCTAACACAGTTGCCGGTACCGGGCAAAGGTGGACGGTGATGTATCCTCACCGGGCTCGCCTCTTGTGAATATATATATAGTATACACACACATATATATATATATGTATATATATGCCATATATGTATATACATATATATAGCTCGATAGTCTGACCACTGGAATACGCTGGAAGGGAGCACGTACACTCGTTAGCGTCGCGTGAAACCAGTTGGTGATGTAATGCACCATTTAAGACACTCGCTGTTGACACCCAACATGGCAGCGTCTTCCCACACGGTGATTCCTTTACCTGAACACCTACAGTTAGTTCTCGACCCACTGTTCACCTTCGACGCTTCGTTTGTTAATCTACATAAGATGTATATGTTTTATTCGACAACCAGTTCGCACATTTACAGTGACAAGGTTCGTCTCTAAGCGTGGGCTGAGAAAGGTTGACGAAGCTGCGTTTCCGATAAACGATTTATGTTATTTCTATCGGTAACGAAGTGAGGTCCGCGACTATGACACCTTATTCGCGATTCACGGGTCTTTACAGTAACGACAGGATACAATTCTTCGCGTATTCGTTCAAAAACATTTATAATATTTTTATTTTGCCACCGTTGTAGTTACAATCGACAATGTTTATCAGAAAAATGGTGATGCTCGGTGAATTGTAGTTTTTCTTTTTTCATACGGAGAATAATTTCGCTAATTTTTTGTAACGCTCTGAATCGCAGGTTCATCGGATAAGTCAGTTAATGAGTGAGAGTCCCGAATCTAAGAAGCCAACGATCCATCACATACCGATAACATGCGAGAGCCCCACGGAAAAGCGACAGATAAACACAATCCTGCACACGCCGGTACCGGCTCCACCAGTCGACGATATGGAACCGCAAAATATATCTTTCATCGGTGAGTCTTTCCCTTTATTACTATTCGATACCGAGAAAAATCAAATGTACTTAGAACGGTTTAAATTATAAAACACTAATTTTAGAGAGTAACGATTTTTTTTTAAATTTGTTATTTTGCGTGAATTTGATGAGTTCAATGAATTGTTTTTCTTTTTTTTACAGGAAACGACGACGATCTTCCTCAAGGACTTCGAGCTTTACACATAACTTCAGGCAGTCGTACGTACAAAATACCTTGTCCTACGAGACCGTCGATATCACGAAATTCTTTCCAACCTCATCCATCGTTGCGGGAGACATCGCCGTCGCCTTCCTCGACGCCGGAGGTAACTCCTCTGGATCCTATGGACGCCGGTGAAAAAGGTTTTTACATCTCGTTCGACAACGACGCGCCAAAGAAACCGAAGCCAACGCTGAGGGTTAAGAGAGCGTCGCCGAAGAAGGAACGAAACGTTTCTTCGTTCATCGAGCACGAGGACTTTACGGTACGTCCGGAATCGCCCCCGATTAACTCGGCCGAGAGACAACGTCAGATCGAGGCTCAAAGAGATTTGGAGAAAGAGCGACTCCGGCAGGCCGAGGAGCGACAGCACCAGAGGCAGGACATGCGTGACCGAGAGTTGCATCGTGAAATCGAGTGGGAAAGACAGAGAGATATGCAACGAGACGGCAGTGCCGAGGGCAGACAGGCAACGGGAGTCGGTCTGGTTATCGGAACGCAGCTAGCTAATCCTGATCCGGTGAGACTTTTTTTTAGTGTAATAATAGGTATGCTTTGTGTCTTCGAAGCTTATTGTTTTTGCTTCCTAATAAATTCATAAAGGAAGCTGTGTTTTCGTTAAAAAAACTTCGGCTTTAAGTGTCAGAGTACTTACAATAGTCTTAAACGTCGAGAAATGCGATTTTTAGCTGGCGTCCAGGTGTATGTGTATGTGTGTATGTATGTGACGGCCTTGCATCATTTAAAACAACTATAACTCGGAAACGACTTCAGACAGTTATTTGAAATTTAGTACACTAGTAGAGGATCATGTATCTCCCATCGGTGCAATTTGCATGAAGCCGTTCGAGACTACACGATTTTGAAATTTTTGAAAACAGGTGGGATAGTTCTCGCTTTATCGTCCTAAAACTGTATACAAATACTATGATCAAAGACCTTTGGCATTGAATTTGGCCAATATCTATCCAAGCGATCAGATCTTATGTAATTTTAATTTATTTTAAAAATTACTGAAATTACTGAAAATTACTGAATTTCAGTAAATATGAAGGTATCGATCTGGAATGGATACGGGAATGGACTAATACCGTATTGTGTTTTGGTATTAAATTTGTAGAAAATGGATCTAACCGTTGAGATTTTATAAGATTTTGAAAATGTTCAATTTTACGAAAGACGGTACAAAGTAATTTGCACATGGCTTCTTCATTTATTCAAATTTTGCGTATAGCTCCCTTTATGAGGAAGCCAAAAAATCGATCGGCGAACTTTCTCATAGACAAAGCCATGCGCAAAACTGTAATAAATGGGAAAGCCATGTGGAATTTTTTCCTACACAAATGGAACATTTATTTCTCTCTTAAATTAAGAAAATACGAGGCGTGGAAATTCCGTTTAAATATGACAAATAATTGTTTCGGTTCCGTTTAGAATTCGCTCGACGAAATGGAGCGACGAAAGGAGCGAATCATGCTTCTGTCCCTGCAGCGAAGACAACAGCAGGAAGAGCTGAAGGAGAGAAAAGAGGCGGAGGCGCAGGCGAGAAGAGAACAGGAGAAGTTGAAGGGAGAGGAGAGAGAGCGAAAGAAACAGGAGGAGAGGCAAAGAAGGGCGGCGATATTGGAACAATACAAGCTTAAGAAAGCTATCGAGGAAGCTGAGCGGGAGGTAAAAATTTTTCTACGACACGTCGAAATGTGTTTAACTGTTGTTAGTATTGCCTTGAATATAATAAATTGGTCCACATTTTTATGATCTATAGGGTAAGGTCATCGATAAAGATATCCTCAATGCCATAAAACCCACAAAGCTACGTAATAAGACTGCATCTAGTCGTCCGCGTCCGAAGACGATTCACGTGGATGCAAGCTCGGAACTGGATTCCTCCGGAGCTCTCACACCTAGTCGGGGGAAGAAGGGTTCTTCCTCAAATCTCAGTACAGGTAAGTTCATCTGCCATTCGACCTCGCACGGATCTTCTCTATATCTTGGAAATTAGAAGAACAACAAGATTTAATCTAACATAAGATAAAATAATAAAGTATCGGCAACAGACTAATTTCCAAGATATGAACAGCAATCGCTGTCTTAACAGATTTGTGAACCAGCTGTGATAATCCGAATAGAAACGTGTTTCGTCAATGTCGTAACTGCATCGATTCTTGCATGGCGAGTCAAAGCAGATCAGTCTTTTTCGTTTACACTCTTTGAGTAACGTCGCTGTGTGTTTTTTTCTTTTACGTAAAATATATATTTCTTAGCTGTGTATCTCACTACATCCCGCCAACGACCCACAAGCTCTAAATTTTCTCGTCCCGGCTAGTTTGTCGAGTCTCAAATATCTGAAATAGCACAGAGTCCCGGTGCAATTGCAGCGTGAGAATAGATTTTAAAAATAATTTTGATTTAATCGCGGATCAACTACAGTACGGTATAAAATACGAGCTGTAATATTAGTCTTATTTTTTTTGTTATCCCCGCACTAACACACTTACTATAGCGTCGCTGAACTCAACGACGATGAGGCGAGACTACTACCGAGGCTCGCAGGACAGTCTCACTGCCGCTCACCTCGAGGATCGCAGATCTGGCCCTCTGAATCGGGGTGGCAGCCTCAGGGGTACGCACAACACGCACTCTTTCCACTCACAATTTATTAATAACAATACTTCGAAGAAGCAACAATTTTTATTTATTTTTATTACATTAAAAAAAAATACTTAAACGTACTCGAATCATATCGATACTTCATTGTTTCTCTGCAAACATTTTCTTACAACTCTTTATGACTTCGAGTTTGATTTTCGTGTTTGCGTGTATTGCACAAGTTTCTTCCTTTCGATGTAGCATGTTAATTGAGTATATTTCCTATCATTAGCTTGCAGATTTGATTTATTAGACCAAAAAAAAATAGGACGTAAAAATCCACAGTTGAAAAAACAGAAGTTTAATAGTATTACCCTTATTTTAGTATCTTCCGTAGATTCGCCGGACGACGGTAGAGGCTCGTCGCCATGTCGAAGCTCGAATCAACTCGGACGACGTGGTTCCTACAAGACATCACGAGGTGGGTGTGATGTTTCCCTGTTTTCTTCTAACGCCTGAATGCAGTGAATGCCTCGACGCAAAGTAGACCGATTACAGGACCTGGTCGCTGAATATATATCCGTCCGCTGCGTTACCGCCACAAACATTTGGATCGTTCAATTAATTTATTCGACTATATCTTATGTCGGCCTGCTGTGTTCGTACTTCTCGCAAGCGATCGTTATAACTCCCTTGCCGGAAGTATCGATTTATATATTTCTATCTATATATATATATATCCGTTTAATTTATTTCAAGTAGCGCCTTGCAGTAGAGTTGAGTTTCAGTTGATAAGCAACGTTGCTCCGCACCAAGCTGCACCGGCTATAATTGAGTATTTTTTTACGTTAACTGTGGACATGGCTGGTAGTTAGACACGTATCTCTGAGTCGCCCCCAGTTCGTGCGATATGGTGCACGGACGAGATGCATCGTACAAAAAAAAAAAAAAATTATACATCATCAAAACTTATTTATTAAAAACTTGTTCGCCCCGTGTAAATGGCGTGCGAGTGTAACAACGGAAACGTTGAATTATATTACAGATGCACAGGAGCCTCAGCAACAGGTTAGAGGCAGGACTAAATACCCGACTTGCAAAAACTTTAAGGGGAGAAAGTCTAATTCCATGATGAATTTGTGTGGTAAGAAGCACCAGTGACTTGGAAATAAGTTTAATAATTACCCGATAATAAATCCCATATATGTTTATCTCGACGTGCAAAAAAAAACATTTTTGTGTCTAAAATTTTCCTCCGTTTACACCACACCAATAATTATTAGGCAGTATAGTTTACACGTAGACGCATGGTCACTGGCCTGGAGAGCACAGGTGGAAGCGTAACACCCACTCCCCACACAACACCAAGTTTAGCACATTAATTCGTAAGGCTCTCGGAGACGGGTATTCACTTGCTTTTCTAATTTACATTAACTTTTTTAATGGATTTCGTAACTATTGTATCAATTAGCTCGAAGAATACCGTTATAATGGTATTTTTAAAGTAATTAGAACATCAGGTTTTGCCTATCTCCGTTTCAAAGTCTCGTCGGTAAATTCCACAACGGCTTGATTGATTTTCAACTAACGGGTTAATTTTTTTTTTTCATTGGACTTATCGAAGCGATGGCTACCGATGGGACTTTATATAGTAATCGATAGGATAATTCATTTGGTATCATAGATACGATTCGGTCCGCGGCTTGCTGGGCTTCTCGTTGTTACAGCACTGGTTGTGGCTCCTGTTATATCTCTCAGTGTATTTCAGATTAATGGTTGGTGGTTCCGGTTCTTTTACCGATTAATCACCCTATTTCCCCCCTTCTTCACTTTAACTCACGTTTAGGTATCCCGCGTCATCAATATTTATCCTTCCACTTATCTTATATAATACACTTATCCATCGTATCGTTTATGTTTACAGGTAATAGAATAGCGCGATACGGCAAGTTCGTGTCGTTTAAATAACAAGCTATCGAATTTTATTACGATGCTATTTTTCAATGATAAATTTTATTATAATTCACGATGCGAACATGCTTTATACGTTTTACCTGTTGTGTCGTTTTAAAAATTAGCGATTCTCGGTATTCTCAGAAAAATCATAGTCAACGCCGCAGAGATCGGTTACTGATTGTTTGACGCTAGTATCATATAGCGCAATGAATATTAGTGAACTACAAGTTTCATAAAAAATAGTTAACCCTTCAACTTTTTTTATAAATAAATAAATAAGTAGATCTCACGACGTTAGAGTCGCCTTGAATTAGTTGGCAACCAAATATGTATTAAGATTTGAAGAATTACATCGCTCGATGAAAACAAAACTAGCAATTCCAACGGGTTAATACGTAATTTGCGATAGACGAATATTCTGAGAGTATTCAAGATGATTATGAAAAAAAATATTTTCACCAAATAAAAATTCTAACAAGACGTGTAAAACAATCGTCGATAACTGGTGAAAAGTTCTTCTTGTCATCTTACACCCGGGATGAACTTCTTAACGGCGATGGAACGTCGTTAAGATATTGGGCTTTTTAATTTCGTTCAATTTATTATCTTGTCGATGCTTGATTTTCTTTTTTTTTTGTATTGTACGAATTTATGACCAAAGTCTTCTCTGATTTATTCAATGTAGATACGGACAGCGGTTTGGGCCGTGCAACACCACCGAGAAGGGCGCCGAGTCCCGGAATGGGCAGTATGCGGCACCTGACCTCGCCCTCGGGACACGGCTCGCTACCACCCGGTCTCATGATGAAGAGAAGAGCCTACGATGATGGCAGCAGCGAAATCAGCAGTACGCCAAGTTCAATAGTGGATTATAACGGTCATTAGTCATCGATTCATAATTCAATCATTTTCATTGTAGATTGAATCTCCTTAAGCATAATTATTAATATTATCTTTTCTATTTACGTTCACAGGTCCGCGCCTCTTCAAACAACCGGCAACTAAATCGAATCGCAGCATAATGTTGAACGCCGTGGAGTACTGCGTCTTCCCCGGCACGGTCAATCGAGAGGCGAAGCAAAGGGTGCTCGACGAGATATCGAGATCCGAGAGTAAACACTTCCTCATACTGTTCAGGGACGCCGGTTGTCAATTTCGTGCTCTCTACTCCTACTGTCCCGAGAAGGAGGAAGTTTCAAAACTCTACGGCACCGGTCCCAAACAGGTCATCGACAACATGTTCGACAAATTTTTCAAGTGAGCATACCGTAACTGCTTTATAAAACAATAGTTACTTCTATGGCAAGGGCGTTCTACGTACCTACCATTCATATAATTTTTCTTATCAAATTCACGAAAATCGCGCTTTTCGTTTTTGCGATGTGTGAGCAAAATGCACTTTCTCGCACTAGTGCGAGAAAAAGATCATAATACGTTTGTACGCATGCGCAGTTTTTGTCGCACGCGATGCGAAAAAGTGCCGTTCTGTAGAAGAAACGGAAAGCCGGATTTTACGTGCATGTGTTAGGAAATAGTAATTTACGATACAGTGTGATAAAACTTTTTCGGACGAGTGTAAGTTTGCAGCACGAGCCGAAGGCGAGTGTTGCGATCAGACGAGTCAAGAAGAAGTTTTTCGCGCTAGTGTCGTATCAAATTTTACTTCGCAAGGTGTAAAAATGGGATTTTTACGTACGCCAAGCATGCGTAAAACTGCAATTTTCGCACCGAGTGAAGTAAAAGCAATATGGTGAGCTACCGAAATCGAATCGAATGGATCGGTTGTGACTTGACACGCTTTCTCATCGTTACAGATACAATTCCGGGGGTAAATGCTTTTCGCAAGTACACACGAAGCATCTGACTGTAACCATAGATGCCTTTACGATACACAACAGCCTTTGGCAAGGCAAAAAGAATCCAAATCTACCAAACAAGAAGGACATGGCCCTCGTCATATAGTTTTACAAAAAAAGTGTCACATTTAACATTACGCTAAAACGATGCCCTCTGTTGTTCATAGTTACTATTTTAATACAGGCCCATATTAAATTAAAGCAAAATGTTGCGTTCTTAGTCAATTTTGTAAGGACAAGCAGATCGATGCAGGCACGGAAACGCCAAACGAAACTGAACGATTGAAACTCTGATAGCGCTTCGAGTTCTTCGTCGTTTCTCAGCATATTATTATTATTATTCGATTTAATTTTTTTCTTTTTTCATTCGAGCGTTTTTTTTATTTTTTAAATCCAAATTCGCGCTGCCAGCATCGATCGAATAATTGTAAGAGTACCAGTATCTACGATAGGAATTGTTTGTCGACGAGTAGCTAATACCACTCCTGCCCTCACCCCCTCCCCTTCCGCGGACTAACTCACGGCATACGAATGCCAGGCAATCATGCAGATACATTATATTATCTTGTGAATGGATACGATCGTGCAACGATTGTTCGATGGAAGAGATGAAAAGGGATAAATAAAAAACACCAATCACGCAAAGCGACGTAACGGAATTCAATATTAGCAATTAGCAAGATAAAAATCTGGTGTTACGGTTACGATGTGGATCGTTTTTACCAAAAAAAAGTCACAATCGAATGTTAGCATACGATTTGGTGGTCGTCGCGCACTTCCTCCCGTCCCTAAGATCCACGACTGTTGACAGTTCGTGACTCCGACTATAGTGTAATTTGTAATTCGCTTGTTGAGATTGTGTATGAGCAGTTCATGGACAAAGATAGTTTTGTAAATAAATAAGTTGATCACAGTAATGGAAGAAATACCAAATCAGCCTTACAGTCAATCTGGGCGTAATACGTTTCTTTTTTTTCTCTTCCTTTAAATTTACGTTCGTCATATTGTGTGTCTCGTTTACGGCTTTTCGATTTATAGCTGCGAAATACGTCGATGACGAGTCGCGCGTACAATTGTTCGGCGTTTTTTGTGCGCGAGTCAAATTAGTGTAAATGCGGAGACGACGGTTAAATGGGCCTGGTTACAGTATTGACGTTAGTTTTTTCTTTTGATTCTTAGCACCGAGAAAACGTCCTCGCAAAGTTGCTGCCTCATTACATTTTATTTTATCCAAATTTTTTAAAGTGTGGTTCCAGAAGGACATCAAACGAACGGTTTATACTATTTTTTTCCCGATGAACTATTAGCGCATTAAAAAGAACAATCAGTCTGTGCCATATTCATGAAGTTTGAAGCTCGTCTGGAATCGCACTCTGCTATAACACGGAAAAAAAATTTATCGACGCAAAAGCGCGATATCCCAAACTTAAAATCTTCATATATACATCTTGTTCTGGCAAATGGAAAAATAGATAGAAGTAACGATTGTATGCAGAGGGCCTAAGAGAGACATTGATTGGAGATAATGAAGTTGTGAAAAAGAGAAAAAAAGGTGTTTCTGGGCCCCTCTACGATAAAACGTCGTGTATGGATTATTATTGAAATAATTGTTCGACATATCGATTTTCCATGTTCTACCCACATGATTAGCAAACATGTATTTTCGTTTATTAAAATTTATAGATGTTGATCGTGTACGTGTGGCTAAGCCGAGCGTCTCGAAAAAAAAAGAAAGATTTCAGTAAAATTCATTCCTCAACTCTCTCGTCTTATTGTGAATGTACCGCATATTTTCACGAAATGTAGAAAAACGTTTATAAACTTCGATCCGATTAAGGATAACTAATGAAAAAAACAAACGGTCCGAAATGACAATATTGATTATGCGATAAACGCCATAAATGAAGAAAAAAAATGACTCATTACGAAAGTGCGCGTCCCCATGAGCTCCGCAGAAAAAAAAAAGAATGATTGTGTGGTCTATGCAAGTGGAGGAAAATAATAAAATAATAGTCATTAATGATTAAGAGTCGGGTGAAAGTTGACTGCGTCGAGGAACGAGAGAACAAGTCGACTAGGGAAAAAAATCATAACGAACAAAACGCCACTAGATCGGAAAAAAATAAATCAGTGATCGCTTGTGCTTGATATTTATATTTTTCAAGAGATGAAAAATATTATTAGTGAGTTCTACGACGCGGAAGTGTGTAACGAAAAGGAAAAAATTAAGAAGAAAGTATATTGCAAAAAAAAAAAAATCAGAATGAGGGACGACTATTCAGTGCGACGTGTGTATATGAGTGTGATTGAGTACGCTGCCGTAAACCGCGCTTACTAATAATAATATTATTAATAATGAAAAAGAACGATTCCCCTTTATGTAATAATCCTTCATTTTTATCGTCATCAAAACAAGAAGAAAAAAAAGATCGAAAACCTTCGTCAAGTAATAATTTTTCAATTTATCCATGTCTGTAAATATTATGTTTTTATATGCATACATATAAACGATAAACTACTACTCGATGATATATTTATTAAGTACATCAAGTAAGATTTGGGTCATATTTTACTGTTAGCATCTTGCAGCGAATGTCATGAATAAAAAAAAATCAATAACCCATTGCCGATGGACTTTCATTGTGCTTCAGCGGATTTTTGCCAGGGAAAATTAGGTAGGTACACAGATCGTCGAATCGCGGATTTTCCGTCAAACCTGTCGAATATTGAAATTCCGAACGTGTCAAGTTCTCGAAGGGCGGAAACACTTGATGGATATACAAACGTAAAATCTTATTATCCCGAAAAATTGAATGTTTTTTCTTCCGACTTGTCAGTACCACGACCGTGCCATTCGTCCGAAAGGTTCAAGTGAATGAAATATTATTCCACTGAATGGCAGTTCCCTCGATAGCGATTATATTGTCATATATGTGATATGTCTTCTCATTGGCGGTGGAACCACAGGGCAGCGTTCAAAAATCATAACCCAAAAATTACATTTTCCAACCGGAAGTAAAGGTTGCCCTCGATGACTACGCTTCCGGTTTTAAAACCTCAGTTTTCGACCGGAAGTGACGTCATCTAGGAGAAACGTCGCTTCTGGTTTGAAAATGTAATTTTACGACCGGAAGTGGCGTCGTGCCGAGAATACGTCGATTCCGGATTGAAAATGTCATTTTTCGACCGAAAACGATGTCATACTGGAAACACGTTACATTTCCGGTTTCCAAATCTTAGTTTTTGACTGAAAGTGACATCATTAACGGGAAAAGTTACTTCCGGTCGGAACATGAGATTTTCAAAGCGGGAGTGACGTTTCCTCTAGATAACGTCACTTTCGGTCGTTTGGCTAACATAAATCGATGATATTCTACATATAAGGAAATGATACTCTTACCTTGCAATTATATTTCCGCGGGGTATTTTTACAACGTTAACTTGACACATTCGGAGTTTCAACATTCGCGTAGTTTGACAACAAGCCGAATAACGCCCTCCATAATATTTACTTTTTTTTTACACGACAGCCATAATTGCTGTCTTGTTAATTATATTTTCTTTATCCTGCAATTACAATATATTACAATTTGTCGATAATAATCTACGATTAGGCGATATAAATATTACAAATATTTGCCGGAAGAACACTTTTTTTGTTCAGTCTACAATACTTGATGCTCTAGCCTTAATGCAATTTTATCATTACTCAAAACAGCGACGAAAGAGTGAAGAGCCTATGCTCTTCAGCCGCTTAATCGAATTGCAACTATCGTCTCATTCTCTGTCAACCTCGTAATCTTCGCATCCCTATTATACTATAAAAGTACAAAACATAGTCTCGTTTTTTTTAATCATTTCTATTCTTTCGCTCTTTAATAATAGTAATAATAAATAATAATGTGTTAAATACTGATGTACAATGGCGGCTGATGGGACTCACGGTGAACAATTGCAATTATTAAACTATATGGCAGTGAAATTTCTACTTACGATTAAGACCTCTCTCTCTTCTACACGATTATTATTATATATACGATACAAAAACGTGTGATGAAATTTGTTTTGCCGGTTACGCTGACAAGGGACTGGTTTATCGTTCCTCGTGTAAACGGATTCACCCTAACAGCAACATTTCTTTTCGTTACGGTTTAGCATCTTTTGGCTTCGTTAAGTCTTACGGTCGTTGCAAGTGTCGACAGATTGCGTCTCCTCCATATATTGCTTTCATTCTTTACAATCGTCTATGGCACTTGCGGGATGGTGCAACCGCATTCACGGTAAAAGTATTGCAGTCTCGTCCGCACATTATTCTCAATCGAATGTGAGACGCACACTCGTCGACTATTCACAACATTAATTTGTCTGTGTCACTGATCATTGAACTGGACAAGAACTGAGATGAATGTTGTGCAACTCTGCCATGTCGGTCCAGTCTCGCCTCTCACCGCCGATCATAACGTTCCTGATGCAGCCATTGAAATGATCTCGGGTTATCAAAGTTCCTTTCGGAGCAGATGCTGCAAATACCATACCATTAAGACAACTGATTTCTCAATATATTATTTAAATCTAATTTTTAGAATAAAAAAAAACGGCAAGCCAAGAATTTTAACCTGGTAATCCACCGATGTAGAGAGGACTCGAGGCCACCGAAGCCATGAAATGCTCGTTGACATTTGTCGGCAAGCCGTACTTCTGATCGAGTTCGTCGACCTTGAGAGCCAATTCCTCCTCGTTGTAGACCGCTTGAATTCTGTGCCATCGATTGTCGCACATTGCGTAAGGACTAGGGAAGTGTTGCTCGACGTAAAGTGGATTGTTATCTCCGAGATCGCCAGACATTATGATTTTTCCGTTGTTCAATTCCAGGGACAGAGACGGTGAACCGCCCGGTGCCGTTATCGATAGCAGGACACCGGAGAGCTCGGACGTTCGGAATTCGAGTTGAAGTTCGAGCACTGCTCCCAGTTCGAAGTCTTTTTCTAAAAAAGTAGAATGTAACATTTTAATCGATTGCCTAGTCGTACCATGTGCGTGCAATATCGCCGACAGATAAAGAAAAAAAAATGGTGAAATATTTCTTTAGTCATCGTCGATGTGTTAAATTCCTTGCCAATTTTTTGCTCACTGTATATCGCATAAGCTTCATCCTGGAAGTAAGCACCACTCTCGACGCTCGGGAAGCATTGCCCAACGTTGTACGCTCTGCTCGTGGATCCGACCATGTCGTATATGTTTCCGTTGACCTTGAGGCCTCTTATACAACCCTTGAGTGTTTCCAGTTTAACGACCACTTGGTCGGGCAACGGCGTGCCACTCTCGGGCAAGCCACCTATGTACATCATCGAAGCTAGTCCGATTTTCTTGGGAACCTTGACCGTTCGGGGAGTCTGAGTATCGACGACCAGCGTCAGCTTCCTCTCGTCGTGGGTAATAACGATGTGATGCCAGTTCCCGTCGTTGAACGGAGTTTTAAAAAGCATCTCTTTCTTCTGTCTACTCTTCACCATCAGTAGCAGTTGACCATCTCGTATTATAACCATCAGGAAATGCTTAAGCCTTATTCCCTGAAATTATTGTGTGTAAATTCAAGCCTGCACAGTTCATTCAATAAACAGCGATGTAACGATCGTAAGATTATCGTACCGGAGTTATGAAAAGTAATCCATTAGGGTAGTACGTCCTGAAGTCAAATTCGATGACGTATTTCTTTTCCCAGAATTTCTTGAAGTTTAGATAGAGTTGCGTGTGACTGTGAGGCTTGTCGCCGAATTTTAGAGCACCCGGCTCGAGTGAGTAGTAGGGAACCTTTTGGCAGCCTTCGGGCTGCGTTGACATTCCTCGAGAAAGAGAAGCCGATGGCGTGTAACTCGGTGGATCTTTACCCATGCTTGGGCCGGCTCGGCCTATGAGAGCATGATCGAAAGTTGTGGCCTCGTCGAATCTCAAGATTCTGAAAGGATTTGAAATAAGATATTGACACGATATTAATACGATATTAACACGATAATAATTGCTTATCGCAGTGACGTCCTTGCTGAGAGGTGCTTCACTTACTCTTCATTGAATATCGCATCTTTTATTGCCCCGTACAACGGCACGCCTGTGGCAATCATCTTCGTGTTGTTTATTAGAGCGGGAAGTCCGCCGAAGAACAAACCCCCATTAGATTCGGGTGCTCTCACAGCTGCTGCATTGGACAGTTTCCCACCACCCTGATACGCATCGTCCACTCTCAACTCGACTTCCTTCCTTCGCTTCGATACCGTAACCGAGTGATACTTTCCATCATTGTAGGTATTGTTTGACTGAAGAATCAATTCCCCTCTGCCAGAATTTAATCGCACTTGAACTTGGCCACCGATAACTGCGACCGAGTAATAACTATCCTTCTGGAAGAAAGTAAAACGGAACGATATTCATTTTACGTTCCTACGTAATCATTGGGAAACAAATGTTTTTTCTGTATTCTTACATTGGCACCTGAATCACTATTCTGAATATTATTCAATCTCTCCTCCTGTCCGTGGAAGGTGGATAGCAGAAGCACAGCTTCTTTCTGCAAGGTCCGGAAAGAGAAGCTGATAGACGAAGCAATTTTCTTAAGCGTAAACGAGCGATGCTCCAGATACCCGTCTCCGTAAAAGCCAATGATCTTTGGAGCCTATATAATCAAGTCGGTTATTTATTATCTGTACCAATTTCACGATGTTTTTTCAAGCTTTTTTCATTCTAGTCTACCTTGTTGCCGCAAGAGGGTTCCACGCCGTAATACTGCTCCGCCATAGGGTCATACCCTTCCTGCACTACTACGTTGGACATGCATCCGAGAAAGCTGACTTGAGACGGCAGGTGTAGATAATCCGAACGGAAACTCGGTGGTACACCGCCGATGTAGTATTTCGCTTGACCCAGATCGGGAATATCTTCCTTCTTCGGCTGTGGCGTCGGTGCACCGATCCTCTTATCGTTTTCACCTCCGACGCTCAAGCTGCACTTCTCGACGTTTTTACGAAGTTGGTACTGTCGGAAGGCATCGACCTTTGTCCAGTTACCGGTGTTGTACTTGAAAGTGGAAGACATCTCCATGCTGACGTTCCCGCCGTATCCGATGTGAAGGATGACTCTTCCTTCCCGCAGGAATATCATGATGTGCTGGTGCTGCCGTTTATGAAGAGCATTGATTTAATATTACAGATACGACATGTGAGGTTTTCAGCAGACATAATTACTCACATTCTCCGGATTAATTGCCAGGAAGAGCAGAGCGTTTTCGTCGTACGTTCGGAAGTTGATGGACACTCCGAAAGTGTATTTGTTGTACGGTCCTGAGATAACTCTGTTTCTCACGGCGTATCCCTCGCCATTGAAGCTGTATGCTATGTCGTCTCTCGGGTCTTCAACACTGCAGAAGAGTAAAGATAAAACAATTAACGCCAAAGTCTATACCAGGAGAACTATACTAGCATCGCTATGTAATATATGTTTTGGAAAGTTTTTAGTTTGTTCGATTGTTCGCGGTGCATGGACACTCACACGAAAACATTCTAGTACTAATATATTTTCACTATTTCGATCGAAGAAATGTTTAACGTACACAAACAATAAAGTTCATGTCGATTGGACACACACCGATACTCACAAATACTCACACAGATAATTACACAGATACTGCGAGCTGGCGAGCTAACATAACCGCTAGTAATTCTTTATGTTCGATTACCCTTCTACGCAAGCTTCACAAGCGTTGTCCGGTGCGGAAGTGATGAAATTCCAGAGCCCTATGGGCTTGCCATCCAGAATAACTTGATGAATGCATCCTGGCAATCCATTCGCGGCTTTCAACTCGGCCGGTCGTCTCTGAGACTCTGGGATTCCGCCCAGCCAAACACGATCCGTGCCCGTAACATCGAAACGTCCGAACTCCGAGTTCGTCGAGTTTATCACCGGAAGGTATCTTCCGGAAGTCGAGCTTTGCTTGCGGACGCTCAGTTTTCCCTTGTGCCTAGTTCTAAATGGACGATAGACAAAATGTATTATAATCTTGAGACCATTTTTTTGTTTTAGACCTGAGAGGTGATCTGATGTTTTTTACCTCTCAACTTCAATGCGGTACCAGAAGCCGTCATCGTCTGGATCACCGCTCTCTATTACTTCTGGGTGAGTTAAAACGCCCGTACCACCTCCGACGTTCCACACGAATCGTATTCTTCCGTCCACCATTTCCAATGCCATAAAATCGTCCTGAAAATAGATTGCATTGATGTATTGAAAAATACAACTTAATTAGCCTTCATCGTAGGATCGTACTAAAGAAGTATCATTATTGATACTTACGTTGACGCTGCTAGGTAAGTAGAACAACGCTCCATCCTTTCGATTATTCGTGATTGCAAAAGTCATAACTATCGTAGTCGTGATTGAAGGTTGAAGTGTGGAAGGTCTGTAAGAGCGGACGCATTTTTTCCCTTTCATCGATTTCAGGGAGACTCGTATCTACGGATAGAATGCAAATTAACAATCGCGTTGAATTGCATCGATTGATCGATCAGTATAAAATATTGACTCACTCCCTCAGCAGTATTCCTCGCTTCTGCGATTTTGTCTTTGAGCTTTTGAAGCTTGACTGCCAGTGTGTCGTTCCATCTGTCGAATTCGATCTGTCGCAAAGCCGAAGCAGTCGCCAGACTTATCAACTTCGCGTCAGTCTTCTTTATGTTACCCTGTGCTTCGGTCACTTAACAGAAATTATTCTTATTACTAATTTAGCACAATCGTACAATTATTAATATCCTTATCGTGGTCTATACTCACGTTTCTCACTAGCCAAACTGATCTTCGAATCACCTTCTTGCTTCAATTCTTGCAACTGCGGTTGCAATCCAGTGGCGATTCCTTCTTTGTAGTCGTCGATTAGTCTTTGAGATTCATTTATCGACTCAACAACTTCGTCCGCTTCTTCTTTCGTCTTTGCGAGCCTTTCCTGGACTATAATCAATGTGTTTTACATGCAATGGAAATCATTGTGTGAAATAGAAGGAAGCAACAGGCACTCACGGCTTTTGCTGTCGCTCTGGAGTTCCCGCAACTTCACGTTTATCTGATTATCTTTGATGCCTGTGCTGTTCAAAGAATCCTTAAGATCGAGAACCGCTTGCTTTTGATCTTCCAACTGTCCCATCGCGAGGGAAACTGGAATATCGTTAGCTTTCGCTCGTTTCCACTGCTCTGTAGACTTTGCAGACATTACTATCGCCTTGTCGAGCAACGACGGTGATTCGGGTCCTCCTGGATAGGCCTATGGAGAAAAATCTTTTAGAGAAAAAATTCTTTCACTACAAAAATTTGGATTTTTACCTTGTAGTAGGCCTCCCATGCAGCATCCTTTGCTTCTTTAGCTGCGATTCCAGCGCCTACCAAACCGTCTACTATATTTTTGTACGCTTGGCTAGCCTTCAAGGGATTCGCGGCTTCGTCACGACTTTCGGCGAACAATCTGCATGAGGAAATAACGTATCAAGCACTGTAAATAATTTGAACGAAAGATTTTGCTAGGATTCATAATATACTTACGATACGTATTGATCGACGTAGTCCGAAAGATTTTGGGCGTGCTCGACCGCTCTGATGACATATTTGTCCTCGTATTCGTAATTTAGTCTGTAGAGAAGTTTTTCCTTCTCGTCGAGTTTTTCGGTCCAGAAACCTAATTTGTTTTGCAGCTCCGGAAGATCCTACGAAGTTAATATACCGCGATTTTCGCAATTTGTTAAGATGTCCATGTATAGCGGTTGAAAGAGTCAATATCATGATTTCGCTGTTTTTTCATACCTGAAAATTGTTTCGACTATCAACAACGAAACCTCTGGCTTCCTCATTCAACTTTTTTCCCTCGCTGATAGACTCGAGAACCTCGATGTTCAAAAAATTGACTCTGCCGTATCGGAAGTCGGCCTCTTCGTAAGTCATATTTATCTCGTTGTACAAACCGTCGTAATTGAATAAAGTTTCCATCGTGTCTTCGATGTAAGTACCAAGATTGTCCAACTTCAGAGAATAACGGTTTGCCTCATTTTTCAGATTCGCCAGAGGCTCGGTAGCATCGTAACGAGAGTTCAACCACTCGATGAAGTTTTCTGCTTCGCTGTAAAAATAAAATTGCAATATCAGCGATGAGGAAAATGTTAAAATTCATTCGATAATTTACGCTCTTTCGATAATAAATAACTTACTCGACAAATGCTTGATAATCTTTCGTCTTTGGTGCCAAGTTTATGCTTTTAATAATATTCAAGAGCATTCGAGCTTCCTTCAATGCTTTCTTTATACCGATCTTATCCCCGTCGTCGCCATACTGGAGAAGTTGGTTGGTTGTAGCTAAAATGGCAACAATGTCGATAACCGAATAGTCGATAAAAAAAACCTTGCAACTTTTATACAGGATGGTTCGAGGCAATACCTTCCAAAAGATCCTTTAGATTTTTTATCTCCACATGAGAGCTGAATATGTTGTTCTTGAAGTCGTCACTCTTGGATCTTAGATCCCGGGCCCGATTAGTAAGATCAATCATCTAGGGAAAAAAGAAATTGCTCGTTGGTCGGGTGAAAAAATTTGTAACATCGACAGTCTGTGGCACAGTTATTTACGTTCTTGAGTAAAATCTCCGATTTCTTCATCAGTCGACGGTACTCGAACCACGGTATGTTTCTCATTTTTTGCTTCAATTCCGTTTCACGCTCGAGCTCCTCAAACAGATGGGTGGTATTTCCGTCGATGTGAGATAATTCTTCCCATGGAGGCGGTATGTATCCGTTCGATATATGTGCAGTTTCAATCGCTAATTCTTCGGAAATTGCCGTTAGGTCGTCCAACAAGATTCGCGTACAATTATCATTACACGCTGCAACAAACAAATCGATTATTATTATAAACATTCAATAATATTATTTATTAATGTTGGCGAATTATTTAACGGGTGAAAATCAAATATAGATCGGCAGACCAGAATTTATAAAAGCATATGCAGATCAATTATCGAATATGGCTAGCCAGTTTTTCTCAACTGTAAAGAGGCCGCTTTAAGAAGAATGAAAACGGCTGAAATCTGCGCACTAAAACCCACGACGCTTATCCGCCACCAGAACAACCCTCTGCACTATTGCCCGAATACACTTCCGTACACGACAACAGGAATCACCCCAACAGTTAGAAGATCCAAGTTGCTCGGAAAAAATTAGCCGCGAATAAATCGATAATATTAAGCCATAACTGTCCTGGTTTGCCTGGGCGAACATTTTTCCGATTACTTACGAGTGCAAACACCTTCGATGAGAACGTTGCGAAGTGCCGTACATTCCGAGCAGTCTCGTCCAGTAGATCCGGGTCTGCAGTTGCACTGACCCGTCTCTTCGTCACACTCGTCGCTCGCGCTGCCGGCGATGTTGCAGTTGCACGGTGTGCAGCTTCCACCTGGAATACTTGGAAAGCCGTAGAAGCCGTAGGCGCATCGTTCGCACTTATCGCCAGCATATCCTACACATTGTATGGAAAAATTAAACGATTAGCGAAGAAAAAAAATTAGCGACTATATAGAGGAGGTTTTATTAACTGACCAGGCTTGCAGTGACAGACTGGCTCTTCATCGGTACGGACGACGCAGGTGCTGGAGAATCTTTTATCGGCGTGAGGGCAAGGGCAGGGTCTGCAGCCGCCGAAATCGGGATGCCCGTGAAAGCTGTCGGCACAGACTTCGCAGTGCGGACCCGCAGTATTGCCTCTGCAATTCTATAGAAAAAAAAATTGATTATGAATTTACAATATTGTAGAAAATCATTTACCAGTAGAGCTGAAGGAATCAGTTCGATGGCCCTCTGTCAATATGTATAATTATCGTTAGGTATAAAACTGGTATAAGCTGATAACTGTATAAATGTATAGCATTGGCAATAAATTTCTTTCACTACAACTACTCATTTACCAGTTCGAAGATACGTCTAAAATGTTGACCATACCTTTGCGGACTGATAAATGAGGTTTGCACTCGACACCTTAATTTCTCCATGTGTCGCGATATAGATTGATGTCACGCGAAGTGAATAAAGTTGGATGTCCAATGACAGCCAACAAATAGCAACACTCAATCTTGTGACCCTGAAGATATCTGCACGAGACTAAATTTCATCAAGTTACACCCGCCGTGTTTCGCATCGAACAAAATTCGCTCGGGAAAGTTCACTTGGAGAATAAAATGTTACGAGGGAACAATTTTTTTTATTCTTGAAGCCGTGCTTTGATAGAAACTTGTCGACGATGAAATTTGATGTCGTGCAGATATCTTCAGGGTCATTCAATCTTATAATCGACCGCGGTTCCTTACCAAGCAATGTCCCGTTTCCTTATCGCAATTTCCCGATCTGCCGTTGCACTGGCATCGTCTGGCCTTGCCAACGAGATCAATTACAATGGTAGAAGTCGCAGTGGTATTGTTGTACCACCTGTAATAGCCGTTGCCGGGATCCTGGCACGAGCTGCTCTTGTACTCGGCGGGGCACTGACAAATTTCGACGCCGATCGCGAGAGACGGAGAGTGCGTGGGTGTGAGGACGGCCACGTCCAGAGAAGCCTCGAGTAATCTTGAAACACGTTATTTGTTTTTTATTTCTTTTTCATTTATACGAAAATAAAACAAAAATTTTCGCGGAGGCGTGGTGGCAAGTATACATCGCGTTGATTAAACTCGATTTAAAAGGCTACTCACGTTGCTTCTTCGAACTCGGAATGATCAGACGCTTTCAGCAGAATGTGCTGAATATTTTGCAAGGCTACCATCAACACTTCCCTCGAGACTTTGTAGTCTGGCCGGTTCTGTATTTGCCACAGGGATTCGTGAAGCCTGAAATATCGTCACGCGTAAATTAAATTTCGATCTTTCGTATACCTCTTTAAATTTTTGGTCTCCATCAATTTTCATCCATCGGTGCGTACCTGATCTCGAAATGACTGTCGTCTACCGGCGAATGCTGATAGTACTCGAGAATAAGTTTGTCATTGCCCTGAATCTGAACGACGGGATATCGGAGACTGGAACGCAGCGGGACACCGCCTATCGCGGTTGTTCTGAAGCGCAGAAAGCCACCGTAGGATACGACCTTAAAGCATCAATAATCGTTAGCAAAATAATAATCGTAATAGTAATAAGTGTTTTACAAGCCATGACAAATCCATTGCAATTGCACGAAGTGTGTGCTCACTTTGTCACCGAGAAAGGATTCGGGTAATTGCCAGTACAGTGGATTGTTGTAGTAAAGATTCGACGGCAAGGTAACATCTCCGAGACTGGCCGGTATAATCGACAAACCATTCGTCACGTTGAGCCCGCCGTTCAAGGACGGCAGGACTATCGAATATCCGAAGTTGGTGATCTGATTCGAAAAAGAAAAGACGATTAACATAACTTAAATCGACCTATCCAGTCACCCTGTGTAAAGTGTTCTGATGTCGAGATGTTCTCGGTCGACTTACAATGACATCATTGACCGTCTCGTTGATACGAAGAACTCGAGGTCGGGACAACCTTCGCTGGTCCCAACTTAGCCCTGCCTGCTGACAGCGCGTTGATCTGCCGAAGCAGAAACATTCCGTGCAGCCTCTCGGATTGTCCTCCGACAAACCGAAAGTTCCATCCTTGCAGAGATTGCACTGACGGCCTATGGCGTTGTCCTGAAAGCAGATTCAACATTTTTAGCAATTTCTCGTGGAGAGAGTTACGTCGATTTAACCCCTTGAACCTCGAAATTTATTTTTGGTCCATCACATTTATCTTTAAACCTGGCACGTGTGACGTGAATTTTTATAGACATAATTTCATTTTTTTTCATATAATCTTCCGTACGCCACATAGCACCGACATTTTTATGAAATATTGAAAATATTTATAAAATGATTTCCAAACATTTTCGTGCTATATGGGAAGGAGTACGCTCAAGCGAGGCATTCGATAACATGCATGAAAAATTTTAATCGCATTAATTACCTTGCAAGGACACTGGCCATCGAGATCGCAATCGCAAAGTCCGTCCTGACATTTCATCGTGCCGCCTTGATTGCAATTGCAGGGTCTGCATCGGGGATAACCGTAGTAACCGGGTGAACAGCGTTCGCACCTGAGGCCGTCGAAGCCGTCACGACAGGGGCATTGCCCGTTCGCGTGGCACTGAGATCTCGTAGATCCTGGAGTGCAAGCGCAAGGCTTGCAGCCCACACCTGGTACGAGGTCGTAGGAGCCTGGCCTGCAGCGGTCGCAGTGCTCGCCGAAGCTGAGACCGGGACAGACGCAACGTCCTGTGTCCGGATCGCAGACGTGGCCGGGTTTCTCGCAAACGTCGCATACTGTGAAAAAAAATCCGAAAAAATGACAAAACCTCGTGTCAGACCTCGAGGGCTTCGACAAAATTTGGATCCATTTCTTTTTTCTAAATACTTACGTTGACAGCCCTTTTCCGAAAATCCGTAGTAGCCGGGCAAACAGGTATCGCATCGGGTACCTCCCACACCGGGTTGGCAGTGACACTGTCCTGTCTCGTGATGGCAGGAGACATTGACCGCTCCCATGGAATCGCAGCCGCATGGCGCACATCCGGCACCGGTAGCCATGCCCCAATATCCATTCTGTCCGCAGTAAATTATTAAATTATTAAATTATTAAATTATTAAATTATTAAATTATTAAATTATTAAATTATTAAATTATTAAATTATTAAACTATTAAATTATTAAATTATTAAATTATTAAATTATTAAATTATTAAATTATTAAATTATTAAATTATTAAATTATTAAATTATTAAATTATTAAATTATTAAATTATTAAACTATTAAATTATTAAATTAATCGCTATTTTATCGTTCGGACCTTTATGACATAGCTTATCGCATATTCGTAATGTAATAATGACTAGCGGGTTATTGTTTCGCGCTCCCATCGGTCTCTGTGTGAGTGCCCGAGCTAGTCTGTGAGAATGTCCAAGGTCTTGCATCGTACATAATTATCTGCAATACAAAGATGAAATAAATTACCTCGCACTGGTGACACTGTCTGCCGGTGACATTCGGCTTGCAGTGACACTGTCCGCTGACGATGTCGCACGCCATAGAAGTGGAGCCAACGCTGTCGCATCGGCAGCCTGCGAAAAAAAATGCAAAGAAAAAAAGAAAATTAAAGACCGATATTAAACAATGAATCCAGGTCACACGACATGCGGTGTGTTCGGAGCGGTTGAAATTTCGCCAATAACTATGTACGTATTTACGTTCGAGGAATGATCCCCGATGGAAATTTAAATTTTCGGGACGCACCGTTCGAGGCGTTCGCAGCACATATCCGAGCTCTCGTTTTATCTTTCTCGTTTCTCTGCTCCCTCGGAGTTTTGCAATTAGCGATGCCACGCGGTGCGAACCCGTGCGCATTGTATTCAAATGAGACGAAGGCGAGAGAGAGAACGGGATAAAAACAAGGATCGGTGATTCGATGTCACGGAGATTGGAGAAGAGGAGAATGTGTGTCGTTCGACACGTCCGATTTAGTGAGCGAAAGGGTGTACAGTGTGAGCGTCGGGCGGCGATCTTTGTGCTTCTCGCATTCAAAGCAGGTGTTCTCCGGCCGATGTGTACTACCGTCACATGTATAATATATAATATAAACGATCGATCAATTTGTAATTATAATTTTCTTCCTATCACGAGTCGCCGAGAGGCTCGTAAGGAAGAATAAATTTTGACGAATGTAAAAAAAGAAATAAATCGTTCCCTCACGTTCGGAGGCGTCGACTCATGCTATCGTTATTATCATCGTCACATTATTGGCTGTCATTGACGAGGCCCAGGAATTTCATCGGATTAGCGGCGTGGGCGTAAGAATTCCTTCGCGGATGACAGACACGGAGCGTCTCATCGGTTAACGGATTATTAGTTAATTGAAAACGTCAGGAGGTTTCTCTCTAATCGTCGGGGATGGCTCAACAGCCCCGGAGGCAGAGGATCCATTGGCCGAGCGAAAGCGACGCGTCCTCGTGATTACCGTGTACGCCGTAACGTGTCACACGATTAATTTATTAGCGCCCGAAGAGAGGTTCCCGGGACTCGCCGGACGGGAGAAGCGAGAGCGGTCGAGTAGTGCAGGTGGTGTTCTGGTCAGACACGCATCGATTTACTACTTACATCCGGTTCAATTTTTTAAAAATCTTTTATCTTTTTACGTTTCATCTGCGTCTCACGAACTCGCGATAAAATTTATTCCGATGCATCGGAATGTTCGGAATGATCGTCCTCTCGCCAATTACGTCCGAGCTTATGCACACACGGAAGCAAAAAAAATTCACCTGACGTATATCGAGAATACGTCACTTCCGGTCGAAAATCGCAGTTTTCAAACCGGAAGTAACGTGTTTCTTTGGGTTGAAAAATGTGATTTTCAAACCGGAAATGACGTATTTCCGGTTATTTTCATTGAAAATAAGAAAATACTTAAACATTATATGAATTATATGTGGCAATATATTAATTGTACAAAAACGCCGAATTTAATATATTTAACTAGAAGTTATGTTGGCTCGCGCGCTCGCAGTATCTGTGAATATTTGTGAGTAGCCGCACGAGTATCCGCGCGAGTATCCGCGCGAGTATCCGCGTGAGTATCAGCGTGAGTATCCGCGTGAGTATCCGCGTGAGTATCCGCGTGAGTATCAGCGTGAGTATCCGCGTGAGTATCCGCGTGAGTATCCGCGTGAGTATCCGCGTGAGTATCCGCGTGAGTATCCGCGTGAGTATCCGCGTGAGTATGCGCGTGAGTATACGCGTGAGTATCTGTGAGTACACAGTAAAAAAAAGTTTGTACTTTTTAGAACCTATTGTCCACAAACGTCCACAATTTTTTATTTGTTAATTTTCCAGTTTTACAAACAAAAGTAAAAACCAAAATTGTTAATTGCACGAGAAATAAAAGGGCAGGCGTGTAATATTCAAACATGAACAAACGAGTTTGTCACTTGTTTAACAAAATTATTTTTATGAAAATTCGTATTCCGATTGTACGAAATGATTTTTTACTGTGTATCTGTAAGTATCTGTGAGTACCTGTCAGTTTCTGTGAGTATCTGCGAGTATCTGTGTCTCCGCTCGATCTCAACTTAATTATTATGTAGATGTACAAATATCGAATGTGTATAATTTATAATTTTTTTGCATATATTTATGATTACAAGCCCGCCGATCGTCTTCATCGTACAGAATCAGTATTCCACGTGGACATTATAGAGCGTTACATCGGGACTCTTCAGGGCTTGGTGTAACGCGCAAAAATTTGTACCAGGGATATAGCACGCTTCAGCGAAGATAACTATTAAGCCCGAGTTATTAATTATCCGTGGAGTCGCACAGGGTCGATCGCACACGCGCTTTTTCAGGGTACGATCCGCGATGCTCTATACATATCGCGAGCGAGGCGATATCGGATCCGCGGATAATGAGTAACGCCCGTTCAGGCCTGTAATTTCGTCGTTTATAAACGAAACGCGCGATCGTCGTACTCGTTGTCGTCCCGTGCTGCTCGATGGGAGTGCGCACGTATACGCATCGCGTATAGGTTTTGAAGGTAGCATTACGCAGTAAGTGATACCTGACCGCTTTTCGATTTATCGATCGATAAATTGCACGCTATTACCGTAGGAGCGGTGCGCCGTGGACGATCGTTAAGGGAATCGAGAAGTTCGATCTTCCTCCGCGACCGGCCCAAGCTCGGAGTAAGTACAGATAGAAAGATCGAGAGGTGATACATCGGTTTTAATTGAAAAATAAAAAATAACAATAATTATTTCGCTTATTGTGATAATGTTTCTTGTCTCTTCGAAAGAAAAAAATTTCGAAGCTGCTTCGAACTCGAGCATACGAATGTGCAGCTATGCAGCCGGCGCTCGAGATTTTTGTCCTCCGTCTCGCTTGACGCGCTGATAATAAAGGGTTTACGACTGCACTTAATGTGCGCTCGCACGAGAGCAAACTGTACCGAACACACATAGCAGCGGTGCGAGACGAGAGACGATAAGGCGATCTCTGCCTCGTGTCAGAATCGTAATGCGTTCAGACATTCGCTCTCGCACCTTTATTTTTTATTTTTTCCGTCGCCTCTCACGATGACTCGCGGCAATGACTCGGTGCTCGATCTCGAAACGATTTTTTTTTTTCGATCGGGAACCAAATATTGACAGCTAAGAATCAAAAGGGCGAAACCGCCGAGTTAAAATATATAGGTCTTTAGATTCTCAGCCGTCGATATAGTAGTGACAAAGTCGATTACGGTAATCGGCAAATATCTATATTGCTTTCGAGACCAAGCCGAATATCGACTTCCGCGCAAGTCGTACACACGCGGTTTGTGCAAATGTACCGTAAGATTCTTGTAATCCAATCGTCGTTTCCATGTTCTTCTTTTTTCTCTCGTTTTTTTCACTGAGTCGGCAGGAACGCAAATCGGTCGCCACGCGAGTAATTCGACTGGAGGAGAGGGATCGTTTTCGCGGAGTTAAAGAAGCAAAGAGATCGGGCAAAGATTTAACGATCCCACCGTTGCTAATTGGACTTTCTCGGTAATAACGTGATCTCGCGTTGGGCGCCTGCGCGGAGCGCCAGCGGGGTTTCCGTCAATCCGCAGGATCGCCGATTCGCGGCGATTTTCCCTACTCCACGATCTTAATTAGGAGGGAACCAAGTGAACGATCTCGACGGTCGATGCGCGGTGGACAGAAGCGCCGGGGACGAGGAACACCGCCGGGGATCGTGCGAGTGTCGTCATCGTGCAAGAGGGTCCAGCGATCGCTCGGGATTTAAAGATCTCTCGCGTGCACACAAATTATCCAGATCATTTGTAAAGGGATTGACACGCGACGACGATGGACACGAGACCAGCCAGCTTGCCGGTTTCTTCAATCGAGCCGCAAACTCGTTCCCGTTGTGTGGGCAGCCCAACTCAAGCACGATGATTTTTTTTTTTTTTTGGTCGTCGTTACTCATACAGTTATTATTCAATTTGCACTGGCTCGCACTCGTCCACAGAATTTTTCAACGACTGCACATTCGTGTACTCTGTTGGGTTTTATTAGATTTCTTTCTCGATTTTGTGCTGGCATTTTTAGTCATACTTATTTTTTAATTATTGAACATTGTTTTATTGTTGATATTAGAAAATCTCTGTCAATACCTGTGCGAGTTTTACACTATTATATTGTAGATATAATAACTTTTCTCCTTCAATCGAGCCGCGAACTCGTTCCTGTTGTGTGGGCAGCTCAGCGCAAGCGCGAAGATTTTTTTTTTTTTGGTCGTCGTTACTCATACAGTTGTTATTCAATTTGCATTTGGTCGCACTCGTCCACAGAATTTTTCAACGACTGCACATTCGTGTACTCTGTTGGGTTTTATTAGATTTTCTTAGTGACTTTTGTGCTGGCATTCTTAGTCATACTTATTTTTGTAATTATTGAAAATTGTTTTATTGTTGACGTTAGCAAATCTCTGTGAATACCTGTGCGACTTTTACGCTATTATATTGTAGACGGTATCATTGTATTCTATTTTTCTTATTGATTATTTTGTCTATAATCTTTCTGCGCTAAGGTTTTTGTAATTTGGTGTATTTTTTACTTGTCTCCTTCAATCGAGCCGTGAACTCGTTCCCATTGTTGTGGGCAGCTCGCGCAAGCGCAAAGAATTTTTTTTTATCGTCGTCGTTACTCATACAATTATTATGCAATTTGCACTCGCTCGCACTCGTTGCGAGAATTTTTCAACGACTGCACACTCGTGTACTCTGTTCTGTTTTATTAGATTTCCTTTCTCCCTTTTGATTGACCGCGTTAGCGTTTACAATTTAATGAACGATGAATCAACAGGTACATTAACTTGTTTCCCAAGTGCTGGAAGCACTTTTCCACGGAAACTCGAAAATTGACTCGGCATTGCTTGTTTATCGTTCCGAAACTAGCTCGTAGAAATGCGAAACTCTCAAGAGAACCAGTCGATTCCGTTGAGAAAGACGTCGGCGCCTTCCTCGTTTGCTTATCTGGAAATGCCACGGGGAGAGACCACGGGATGTTTCACTTCTACCGTAATACCTACTTCTGGGTTATGGCGAGAGGATGTGTGATGCCGTCTGCTCGCGGACCGGCAATGTTACACCTATCGTCGGGCCTGCACAATATTATTATTATTTTTTTTTCTCCGCGGAGGAGTACTTCGGCGCTTCTCACAGCGTCGGGGAATCGTAAAGATAATGGTGACGGTAAGATGGAGAGGACGGCGCGGGAGAAGGATATTTGCGAGCATATATATTCGTGTCCTAATCTTCAAAGAGACGGTTAAGTGGTGAGAACGGTACCGCGTCATCATCATCATACGAGATCCTCGCGTATCCATTCCGTCTTTCACCCGCGTCTCCGCAACGATTATTATTCTGATCGACGCGAATCGTCAGCAACAATTTGTAAGTATAATGGATGCGAGATAAGCTCTCGTGCTCGGCCTCGTCGGACGGGATGGCGCGCTGCGGCGATGAGCAGTCGCACTTAACGTCAACTTTGTCACTCAGCGACAACATCGAGTCTGGATTTTATTTATTTATCTACTCATTTATTTACATATTTATTTACTCAGTATTCATTTATTTATTTTTTATTTTTAAAGGGTCCTCTCCGTTTCTACAAGGTTCTCCCATCTTTGACCACCGAATTTGACGGTCTCGGTTTTTCGATCCTCGGGGTAGACAAAAAAAAAAAACGCATCGGTGTACCTTCGAAGTTGTCTCAAACTCTACACCCGGGGCCTCTTTCGAGTAGCTTCGACTTTTGCATACTCAGATGCAAGATTAAATATTCACCGACCCAACCGAGAGAGCTTGGCTCCAACCTCGAGGCATAATTCATCGGAGCGATGAAAAATTGCGATAATAATAATCGCGAATCCGCTTGTGTTAGTGTTACATAATCGCTCACGGATTTACTGCCCACCGAAAGCCGCGCGGTTCGATCCCGATCGAGAGCAACGGCTCTTCGGCGATGAATCTCTCTCTCGGAAGAATTAATATCCGAGACTCCGGAATATAAATTCCGCGTCTGTGCGCTCTCTGTTGAGAGAGCGCTCTCGAGATATCTGCAAGCAGGGTTTCCAGACTTCCGTTTCATTCCGTCTATAAATTCCACGAGGATAATCCGCCACGAGCGCCGCGGCTCGCACGTGGTTCTGAAGTGCTCGGGAGACTCGGGAAGAAATCGTGTACACAGACCGCGGACTCTCGCTGCGCTGATCCATTACGCTTTGATTATTTTCTCTGGAACGTTACCGACTCGCAGGCTTATTTTGATCCATGGTTATCGGCGCCGCACGAGAGACCCCATCGATTGGCCTTGGATACGAACGGCTCGGAGAATGAACAAAAAATAAATAAATAAAAATATTCTCAAGCTGTTTCGCTCTATTGCTAGACTAGAGGCAGTACATCTGAGCAGTGTTTCTCTCTAAGCACACAATTCCAGTCACGTTTATTCGCGATACGCCTTTCATCCTCCTCCAGTACAGTTTATGTTCGATGGTAGGTTTTTTTTTTTTTTTTCGTTTCTCACCATTTTTCTACTTTAGTTTCGAGTGCAAAATCCACACGGCGAGCACGCCGGCGCTTGTAATATCGAAGTTCGCGAGAGATCGTTTCTCTGAAAGCTCCGATCTTCCTTGCTCGTCCGCTTGCGGTGAATTCACACGTATCGGGCCCGGATTTAACGATCTCGCTTCGATCGTCCGCGAACGCTCTCGCGAAGGTCCCCGCTGCTAATCGTCGCGTCCAACGGCAGCGATATTTGTTTTATAGCTCGTTGCCACTCGAACACCCCGAGGCCGCTCCGCCTCTGCCGAACATTCGAATGTCACGTTAGCCGCAACGTTTTACGGTTCACGCGATTTTTTTTTTAGTAAGAAAATAAAACGCATCTTTATGATAATAGCGAGACGGTTGAGAGTCCGATGGAGGTCGAGATTAAAAAAAAATAAATAAAACAATGAAATAAATAAAATAAATCGTACTCATAAAAGAGATTATATACATTTTTTTATGTAAAAAAAATAATTGACAAATATGATGAAAGCACCACTGAGCAGTACCTCGTGTTTTAGTCTCGTAGGATACTAGAGGGATGCTGGATATCTGGGCGACAATGCGACACCCTAGATAGCAGTATTAATCCGCTGTTAATCGTCGCGACCAACAGCAGCGACATTTGTTTTATAGCTCGTTGCGACTTGGACACACCGAGGCGTCTCCGCATCTGCTGAACATTCGAATGCCACGTTAGTCGCAACGTTTTACGGTTGGGGCGTTTTTTTTTTTAATAAGAAAATAAAACGCACTTTTACGATAATGACGAGACGGCCGAGAGTCCGATGGAGGTCGATATTTTTTAAAAATAACTAAATAAAATATATAAAATAGCGCGGAAGGACTCCGGTCAATGGTCCATTGGGCAAAGAAAAATACAATCGAAATACTTGTAAACACACGCTTACTCATGTAAACATTCTGACCAATAAAATTCTTGTACTACTTACTACCAATAAAATAAATAAAATAAATAATAATCATAAACAAGAGTAAATAGATTTTTGTTTATTAAAAAAGTAAATTGACAGATATGATGAAAGCACCACTGAGCAGTGCGTTAGTCACGTAGGATGCTAGAAGGATGCTGTATATCTCGGCGACAATGCGATACCCTAGATAGCAGTATTATTATTATTATCATTACAGTAAGAAGCGTTAGGATCCCGTGAGAGATAAGCCCGATGTTGAGCGTGGGTGGAGGGAGAGAGAGAGAGAGGGAGAGGAATGATGTACGAGAGTCGAGACCGTGGCTGCGACAGTGTTGAAGTGATCTACGATCCACAAGGATCTAGCACCGATATACGGACCCGCCTGTTAGGCAGAGAGATCGTACACTGTAGCTACACCAAGTTCGTCCGGTGAAACTGACCAGCGTGCCACAATTTTTGCTCCTGTCCTCAGCAAACATTGTAGCTAGCCGGTCAAATTCACTGTGCAAGTTCTCCGTACGCGCACTGCATCGGCGTGTGGCGGTGATCCATCGATCCTTCGCCTCGGGTCGACGGACAACTAAATCATTGAATAATTCATTATTAATCGGAGCGCCCGAAGCATCGAAGAGACCTCCTATACGTTATCTTCAAACTTTCGACGGAGGGTTTGTTACTCAATTTTTGTAATTTTTAAATTTCCAATAGCATAAGAAATACCGCGGTCGGTAACGAAGTCCCCGATCAGCTTTTCTCAAAGTTCTTCAACACTTTGAGCTGAACCGTTGTTCATCAGCGCTTTGATCTGACAATCTGATCATTTGTTTCTCCTCGAAATATTTTAGCAACCTTGAAAAAAATCGTTTACAGATTTCGTTATCGACGTGCCTGTGCCGGCCAGGGGGGGGAGGGGGGGGACGTTTGACACAGTATTAAGAAAATACCGCGAATCCGAAATCTCTGTGGTTTTTAATTGGTTAACAATTTCGTTTCCCGATCGTCCTTCGTCGATTCTCCTCGGAGGAGGCGCGTTGAGAACCAATGAAGGGAGACCACTTCCGGTACGCCTACGCCGAAGTTTGTCTCGCTTGGCCTCGCCGTTTCGCCGTTTCTCTTTTCACGAGTAGGGCGCACGGACGCCGTCGTTAAAGTCTCGTTCGACGGGGACCGCGGCGCGGCATCGGGAAACAGCGGGAATTTTAACTCACGGTTACACGCGAGACGCGGTTACACTTTATGCGGAGGTCTCACGAGATTGTACGACGACGACGAGGACGACGGGAGGAGGACGGTGGCGAGGTCCTCGTGGCTCTTCGGAGTCCGAGGGTAGAGAAGTTCCAGCATGGTATATCAAGAGGAATCCTCGCGGAGATCGTCGCTCGCGAACGCAACAGCATTCACCGCATCGGGAAAGTATAACCACAGCTTTGCGAGCCCAGGAACGTAAATCTACGAGAGAGACGCGCGGTGGAACCACCAGGTATTCGCTCGCCGCAGATCCTGCATCTCACCGGGTGGATTCGCATTGTACAGCTATCGCTGCAGTGGAAGCTCGAGCGAAGACGAAGCCGACGGTGGTAAAAATTGAGGAATAGCTCGGAGTCGCCTTATTGCCACCCAAGTCGATGCGGGGTTTAATGGTCTCGATAATAGCTGAACTTCCTGTGATATAGGGAAGGGAGGGCAAAATAGGACAGTGGGGCAAAACGAAATTTTCTAATAGTTTTTGGATGGTACTGTGGGGCAAAACGGGGCAGAAAATCCAGATTAATCGATGGGGCAAAATGGGGAGGCCACATTTTTATAGGAAAATTGCGTTTTGGCCCATTGTACCGTTTTGCCCCACTGCACCGTTTTCCCCTTCTCTTCGGCGAATGTATTTTTTTTTGAACACCTTTTTCTTAATATCGTGTAAAATGATTGTAGTACAGTCGAACCCCGATTAACCGGGATGCTCGGGACCGAAGAGTCCCCAGATAATCGAAATCCCGGTTAATCCCAACTAGACAGCAAACCTATATAAGTCAATAATGGCTAATGATACAACTTTATTTTGACTAGTTACACCTTGCACTTAATTGTTAAATAGTGCGAACTAGAATTTAAAGCTTTGGATGTTCTTTTTTCATTAATAGTACATAAACTAGTATTTTTTTGGAAGTACTCAGTGACTGGTTTGCTTTTTGCACTTTCTTCGATTTTCATCTATCACCTGTTTCATTTTTCAGTGCCAAGCGTTTGAAAAAGAAAAAAAAACCGCGGAAGACGCACGGTTAATCCGCTTCCCGGTTAATCGGGGTTCTACTGTAATGTAAAAATGTTGAAAAATGAGTTTACGAAGATCTAGCTTCCGGTTTGACGTTGGTCGTCGATTTTCGATCGTACGGTGTAGATCTCGTTCATCGAAGGGTTAATTAATAATACGGCATCGATAATCTCTTCCTATTATATTTCTATCGCAGATCTATTCGATCGCGATACGCCAAGTGATAAAGAAATAATTTGTCAATCTGAGACTTCCCGTGAAAGATTTCACTCGATATAGTTTATTTTTTTCCAAGGAACGTGTGCACTTATCGCGGTAATAAGGGCGTGTCGGTAACATGGGGCCTCGACAGAGCATAGAACAGGACGCGGAGGGGTCTCGGTGCGCGATTAAACTTTATTCTCATTATCTTCATCATCGTTATCGAGATCGGGGTCTCCTCGTTTAGCTCGACAAGCGCGTGATTGCCGCCGGTGCGCGAGTGCGCGCCCGCGCGTGATTCTCTAAATTGCATTACGTGTTGGCTCGGTGGAGAGAACGAGACAAAAGGGAAAATGTATCCTGGATCGAAAATAGTTTAATGCAATAACTCGCAGCGACGGCAACGGTGTTCGACCCGGAACTCGTAGACGCCCTGGTAAAATACATAATTGTCTGCATCAAGAAAGTCCTGCACTCAGTGCAGTATAGAACGTAGACACAATCTCCTTTCAGCCCTCTCGTTGAGCCTTGATAGATTCGCGAGAGCTTGCCGATGGGAGGAGCCGAAAGGCGCAATCAGTCAACAAGACAGTACAAAACAAGACAGGACAAGATAGATATGAACACTTGCACAATCAAAAAAGGTTCGTGCATTCAACAAACATTTCTTGTCCGCAATGGTCCACATTTTTGTTTTGTTAATTCTACCATTTTTTAGTTACAAAACCGTCTTTTTTAATTAATATGAAATTGTAATATTAACAAGTATGATATAATAAAATTACCAAGAAAAAATGGTAGAATTATAAGAAAAATAATTGAATTGTTAAATTGCAAATAAAAAAATGGTGCAAATGAATTTGCACATTGCTTTGACATTGTTGAAGATTGTTTACAAGGCATTGCGCGAGGAAGTGTGCCGGTTTATTTTTGGCATTTTTGCAGAAAAAAACTTTGTGAACGATGGCGGAAAATCATCAAGCTACCTGCCAAAGTGTTGATCTGCAGCTTTGCATTGAAAATAAATATTTAAAAAATCTTAATTTGCCAAGTATTTTTAAGAAACTGCAAGAGAATTCCTTAACAGCGATTTTTTCGAAGTATTCATCGTCGACTCTTTAAGAACAGCAGTGAGAGACTCTACTGTACGTCTTGGACTGGAATCGGGCGTTGAAATTCGAGCCGATGCCCACGCGTTGACGAGCGTTGAAAACGTCGTTAACACCTTGACCAAAACCTGTCATTAAGTCATATATTTATAGTCGGAGGTAACAAGCGTCCAGGGCAGGAGGAGGGGGGGGGGGGGTTAGGAGAAAGAAGCGAAGAGAACGATATAAAGAGGAGCGTGCGCAAGGCCCAAGGGCCGCGGAAATATCCATCATCGTCCCGAGTCTCAATCTGCATTCAGAGTGTACCGCAGCATCCAATTAGATCTAATAATTTATTCGAGAATTCTATATTTCCTTTTTTATTCATAATATTTTTTTTTCACCGATCCGACACAATTTATAGTTTATCCACACGTAAATTATATTATTAAGAGTCTCGGCTCGTTTCGCGAGAAAGCCGCTGACATTACAACCCGCGCTGTTTCTTTTTTCTTCCTCTTCAATAACTCTTTTTTCTCTCCACAACATAATAACCATATCAAGATCGTCGATACGTCAATTTCGTTCGGAAATATTCGCGCTTCAACGGAATCCGCCCACGTGCGTAACAGAAGCCTTTGCGAGGAAGCTGGCCGGTGCATAAGTGCCTTGGCGACGTTTGAGCGTCGAAGCCGAGGAGGAGGCGAAGAAGGCAAAATACCCGGGTCCTTCGAGCCACAGCTCGGCGCGAAGCGAAGCCCCAAGAGGAAAAACGAGAACGAAAATACGAGAGTCCCGGAGATGTAAGTACGCGTTTCTGGCACGCGATTCATCGCGTATGCGAGAGGAGAGACCGCTCACACGAGTCGTTATTCATTCATGCGCTTCTCTCTCACGAGCTCTGAAACTCACGTGGACCACGCTATAACGCGAGTGTTTGCCTTTCACAGACGCCCGAGTACATAGCACATACGAGATACATGAGCGAGGGTCGCAACCCGTTATGCACGGTACCTCGATTCCTTCTCTCGGTACATGTATTCCAGTTACAAGAAAGACAAAAAGAGTGTGTATACGCCAGGGTATACACGTAGAGAGGAGTCGGACGGCTGGAACGGACACTTTAAACTGGAACGCCTATCGGAACAACGCGCCCGTCCGGTAATTCTTCATTCATCCTCTCGCCGAGTCTCTCCCCGTCGGAACCGTCGTTGATCTCCGGCGAGAATCGAGAGAGCCTCTTTCTTCCTCTCCTCTCTCAGGAGAAAGGCCAACGGGGGGCTCTTGTAAAATTTGCCGAGACTCCAAAGCTCGAGCAACGATTGCGAGACACCCCTAACTACCCGACGAACTTTACGATCTTGTCGAGGAGAGCGTAAGGTACACGCGCCGGCGAGCATAATGTAAAGCACACTATAAAGTAGAGCCAGTACTTGTAAGGACCATTCATTCGTGCCTCTCGCGTCTCTGTTACGATCGCAAGGTGCACGGGAATGAGGGAACAGCGAAATGAATCAGAGATAGGCGGGAGGTAGTCGATGTTAAAAAAGAAGAAAAAAAAAAAGAAAAATGGATAAGATAAAATGAATGAATGGTATCGAATATCGATGGTGCCCGAGTCGACAACTCGATCTCGGCGGTGTTATCCCTTAGCGTGTTCGCTCGGTCGATTAAGATCTTAAGAGGATTGGCCAAACGTCGATAATCGATCGTTATCGGGCGACAGCGACGATAGCGTACATTCAGGTGGTCTCGCTGTTGACTCGCCGATGTTTTTGTTTTTATTTATTTTTCCTTGATTTTCTTTTTATCATTTTATTTCTCTTACTTATCCTCCCTCCTTCTACTTTCCATTGACTCGGGAAACTTCGCTCCGCGTCTCGGCGGTGATGCACGTCGATGCTTCGAAACGCTCTGAGAGAGGCTTCTCGGTCGCTCATCGATACACGCGGACTTGCTAATTACACGCGTAAATCTTCGATTTATCGCCGCCGCGGGCCTTAAAATTTCCCTCGTGCTGCTGCTCTCGGTTCTTCTTCCGCATCGTATTTTTTTTGTTTTATTCTCGAAACTTTTACGATGAAGATAAGACCGAAGAGACGCCTGATGGAAGAGTCTCGGCGTTTTATCACGAGACATTCCATGTCCGCGGCTCTCTTCGGCGTTCGCTATCACCGCGGTGTTTGTAATGAAATCGTCAGCGCTACCGTAAAAATGCTCCGCGATTACCGCGTTAAATCTCGTATTCGACTGGGCTCGTTCTCGGCCGGTTTATTTTGTTTTACACGAGTGCAACGACGGGAGAACATGCGGTGGAATCCTTGAAGCCGGAGAGAAACCCTGGGTATTCGCGGCTCGGTCAGCGAGGAGCGAAAACCGCAGAATCCACCGGTACGCGGGAACGGCGATGCGGAGACGAGCGAGGATGGACCCGCGAAAGGGAGATGCCGAGAATACGGAGGAGGCGTAGAAAATCGTTTCTCGGTCGCTTCCTCCTCGCGCCGAATTACGAGCGTTCTCACGTAATTTCACCAATCTCGTACCACCGAGAGAGAAGACCCTTTGCCTGCTGTTCGCCGGAACGTAACGTTCGCTCCTCGCCGAACGGCGTTTCGACGCTCTGCGAACGCTGCCAATTTTCGCTTCGCTCGTTGGTACGGCGCTGGCGAACAAACGACGATTCTATCGCGAAGACTGGAGAGCAAGTGTTGGCTCGCTTATCTGGTCGTGAGGCTTCCATCATATTAATTTCAGGTGTTGGATTAGTTACATTGGCGAATGTGTGCGCGAGGCGGAATTATCCGCGGTAGCTGGGAGCTCGGTGAGCTTGCATGTTCGGTATGCATTAAGACACTTCGCGATACGCTCGCGACGCGCTTGTGCAGTTCGAGGCGAGCAACCAGGCCGTGGAGTTGCAAAAGGATTCTTCGTACTCCGCGGCGGCGGCGAGTGCACGCCTCGAGCCGATACACATGGGCGGCAATGAGCTTTATGAAGCCGGTAATTACGACCGATTGGATTTATCGGGTGGTTTGTCCGATCGGACTAATCGGCTTGTCGCTGGACGTTTCGTACGGGGAGCTTTATAATTGTCGATTGAAGAGAACGTAGCCCTGGAGGGTTCAATAACTCGATTGGATAGATGGTAGATACAGTTGTGCACGGTTCTATAGATGCACAATGTTCAACTGCAGTGTAATTAAATACAGCGAATGCTCTTGGGTAATCACAGAGATACTGGCAAAGGTCACATAGTGAATCACACCGAGGGTCACATAGAGTCACACATAGTCACAAAGAGTCAATCACTCATAGTCACAGCGTCACAGAGAGTTACACACTGAATCACACCGGGAGTTACACCGAGAGTTATAGAAAGTCAGACACGGAATTACAGATAGTCACACAGGTAATTACATAGGGTCACAAAAAGAGTCATACAGTCACAGAGAGGTACGTAGAAAATCAGACATAGAGTCGCCCAGAAAATCACACAATCACGCAGGCACTCGCACAGAGGCTGGTAAGACTTAGACCCACAGAAACACGCATAAAATTAATTGTCCCTGTGTACAGAGACTCGGAGCTAGGTGGCGAGTCAAAAAACCCGCTACTGAATCTACACCTAGAAAAATAATTTATTCGTCGGAAACCCGGAAATAAATATTTATTTGGTAAAAATAAATATTTTCATTGATGTAAATAAATATTCATATAAACTAAATAGATATTTATTTAAATCAGATAAATATTAATTTGCGTAGCGCCCGTCAAATTATTTTTCTGGGAGTGTATAGAAGCTTAGACATGTAAGGGAGAATTAATTTTCTTCGATCGCGTGTGCGTCACGAGGAAAAATATCTCCGTGAAAGAGAGGCCAGTCTCGTTCGGACTCCAAGGGATTCAGTACTATGCATTGATAATGTACACCTTGCGGTCGTGCAATTTTTCTATATTCTCTAATTCCTGTGTAACATTATACGTGGAAACGATTTCACGTGTCGTATTACCGTTTTACAAGCGCGAGATGGTCAACCCCGGGCATTAGCCTGATCTCCTTGCGTTGCTTGTTTCTTTCTCTTTTGTCGCTCGCTTGTATGTTACCAACTTGATTTTGCTGCACCGCTCCCGGTATACTGTCAGCGCGCACACGAGAACCGGGTAACGAGATCGATATATGTCTCGTTGAGCCCAGAAGCTCCTTCAGCTTTCGCGAATGAAACGGAGGCCCCGAGCTGTATCGGGTTTATCCTGTACGCTCTGCGTGTATGCGGTCCTCCGGGCGACACACTCCTCGTCAGCTCTCACTCAGCGACGACGCACAACATTAATTCGATTTCTCGCCGACGTGTGCACAAACAGTATACTGATTGTTAATTAATGATCGCCGCGATCGCTGGAGTAAAATACAAGATAATTTTTTTTTGAGAATTAGGTACGATACATCGAAAAATTAATTACTAATATTTACTGGTATTCCCAATATTGCTTCGTCCAGAGGTCCGAAGGTCCATGATTGTTGTGCGGGCTTATGAGTAAAGAATTATAATTGGCAACGTGAAATTTTCATGTGTCAATAACGACATACAAATTTGATTGTTAATTTTTTTTTTCTCCATGGATGCAATGAATGGGCAAAAGATTATGTGCGCATGCGCCCCAGAAAACGCTCGTTGTGAGAGAAGACTGCCAGTGGTGGGACCAAAGCTCGCGTGATAAATTTTCAACGCTGTCAGCGTAAATACGTTTGTGGCGGTCCACGCGCGACGCAATCGTCCGCACTGTGTGACGTGCGCTGCCGGAAAGTCTCGAGGATCGTAACTGTGAGAACGAGAATACGGTCATCCACCACGCGATACACTCCGAGGCTCTGTTCTCTAAGCTCATAAGCGCGATGATCTCGGTTACATGATCTAAGTATTTGTCGTCCTCTCAGTTCTTTTCTTAGCTCTTGGAATTGTGTAAGCCTATACGGCGTGTCACACTCGCGTCACATACCTGGGGCGCGTCGTGAAACTTATCGACTTGACTCTGCTACACATTCCGTCACAGGTCGAGTGGATTAAGAGAACAAGAGTTCCTGTACTGACGATCTGCAGAATTTATTCGACGATATAAAAAGAGCGTCAAGAAACGCAGCGAAGACAGATCTGATCGGTTCCCTGTAAACAGCAAAAACATTTTTGTACATTCAACAAACATTTCTTGTTCACCAAGTTGCTCTATTTTTTCCTTCTGAATGTTAATATTTTCATGTTTCGTACTTCGCTAGTAGAAATCTTGGAGCGTGAGATCGGGACCTTGTCAAGGGCTGGATTTGAAGCTCTAAAATTGCAACCAGTTTTCACTGATGAAATTGTAAAATTAATGAGGAGCTAATTGTGGTCGCTACTGGACAATAAATTGTTGTTAAGTCCACATTTGTACAATGTACCGATAAAACCGTGAGTCGATAATTGAATGAGATTTTTGTGTGGTAATTTTTTTTAGAAAGGCAACTCTCACCGTCAGTTTCACCGCGTGCCGTAGATGGAACGGGTATCGTATCATATTTCCTTCCCAGATAAATACACACTGTGCACACATCCTAGTGGTACAATGACTCACGCGAGCTCGGGGTATTCAGGAATGATAAAACATTCGATCGCGAACTGCGCGGTAGTTTATCCGGCGATGATTGAATGCGGTGTGTTATTCGGTAATTAGAGATTCCTGCGGTCCAGCGGCGGCCGAGAGAGAAAGCGAGAAGGATGGACGTTACAGTAGGACGAAAATTTATGCGCGTCGGCTTGTGTGTTTTAATAAAAGGTTTCGCACGCGGCGCATACACCACCGCAACGTATAACGACTTGCACGTCGTCGACGGCCCCGATTTCGCTGCATATTCCCCAGGTACAAAGATTATTCATGCATTCATGCGGGAGTACGTTTCATGCTGCACGCGCTTTAGAGCTCCAAGTCAAGCCGGAGATGCATCTCGGATGCTGCGCGGCTTCTGCTGCCGGTGCGCCGATCAGCGAGCGTCTCTCGTCCCTATTCTTTCTCTCCCGGCGTTTCACCTGTAATTTGGGATTACGCGAGCCGGTAGTAGGCGGACCGCGAGCTATGGCTCGGGAGAGTGAAGAATCGGCCCGATAATATATTACAGGCGAAAGTTATGTCGATGAAACAAAAAATTATCTCCTTACTGAGATATCCGCGTAATTTTATTTTCAATATTGTATAATCTTTCGATAAGGCTTAGAGAACTATCGGAGTAAGAGACTATGTTTTGTTCTTGTATCTTTGACTTTTCCTTCTTACTGGGAGAACAGTCTCTTCCGACGGGTTCCTTTCGCGTATATGTTTTCAACCCTTCAAGTATGCAGCACTTTTCTTTTGAAAAAAATTATAATTTTTATCAACTGCTCGACACTTTTTTTTAATAAAAATATTTCAAAAGATTACTTCTCCAATTCGTAATGCGGAGAAAAGTTGAAAGTATGTTGGGAAACTTCCTTCAAGATACATTCCTATACGGCGAATATTTTCACAATCTTTAGGTGAACATCTCTAGGTGAATCTCTAGGTGATCTTTAGGTAAAAAGACTAAGAAATTGTTGAATTAATCGGAAAACGATTTCGGATTTTTGTGAATAAAAATGTTTCTCAAATGTACTTTTATCGCCCTTTTTATCGCGTGCAGGAGGAGCGATAAAATTTCGCGCTGAAACTACGAATAACGCTTCAGAGCCCAGACGACACAATCGGATAGTTAAAGCCCAGAGCGGATGAATAGCCGATTACTGAACAGGCCTTTACGACCATCAATACTCGCACAAAGTCCGTCCGGTCGTTCCTCGAACAAGTTCAGACTCTCGTAATTCCTCGTCTCAGGCGAGCGCAGCGCAAGATCAACGACGATTAAAGTCGCCGCATCGCGAATCCTCGGAACAATGACGTCCGGCGATCCGTGTCCGCAGTGAAGGAACGCCAGACAAATGCAAAGCTTTCCCTCGTCCTCGACATCTTCGATGCCCGGTCGCTTCCTCGAGGAAGAGCGCATCTCCGATCGCGGAAAGTACGTCCGGGAATGCAGATAAGGTAATCGGTTCCAGGCTGGAATCATGCGAGTGCCCGAGCTGAGGAAGCCCATCAAGAGCGCACGGTCCCTTCCGCGGAACACGGATCAGAGCTATAATAAATTTGATTTTCGATACCGAGATACTATTTGCGAAAACACAATTTTTCCTTGATGTTTTATTTCTCTTTCATCTTGCTCGAAAGAGGCTCTGAATATACTTGCACCCGCTCGGCCAGCAGAATCTCGCAAAAAGATAGAGTACACGATAGAGTATCTCAGGTGTGTTGCGCGTACGGGCGATTACGTGGCTCCGCTGTACGTAAGTACATGGTACACGGTTACCATCGTCGTCCGGTCGATCGATCGTTCTTCTCGCCGATCGTATTTATCTTCCGCAGCGCACTGGCGCAAAGAAACTCTCGTTCTCTCCGGCGCGAAATCTTCATCGACGGGAATTCGCCGGACACCGGGAAGCTTCGGCCCCGTGGGAGACCCGAGATTTTTGTGCCTCGGGAATCCCCGAGAAATCGGCGGGGGAAGAATAAAAGACAGAGAACAACGAGAACCACGAAATCGCCGAGCTGTATGAATGACAGGAAGGAAGTTATGCGGTATGCGGAAAGGGAGAAGGACGGCAAATCGCTATTACCGGAGTTAAGAGAGAAGCGAGCGTGCGCCGGACACGAAAGAGATATTGCAACGATACGGAAGTTCAAAGGTACCGCTCGAGTCCCCGGAGCATGTATGGCCGAGCGTGCCGGTCCCGCGGCCGCGGGGCCCCCGCATGCTCGCGATCACGACGACGCCGAGGACGCCCGAGCCGCGGCATTGTCGGAGGGACTGTGGGGGGGAGCGCGCACGAAGACGACCATGCACTTCGACTCTTCCTCGCAAGAAATATTCACCGACAATTTTATTTCGTCGTTCCCGTCGCCTCTTCTTCTTCGGCTTGTTTTTATAAACTTCCTCCATCGGAGTCCGGCGCGCCATCATCTTCTTGTAACTTCTTCTCGTGACTATGCCAGATGCACGACCGGCCGGCAATCGTGGGGAAGGCTTTTTCGATACATCGACGTACGGAAAAATGGCCCCTTCGCTTGTGTGTACTTCCGACTTATTTGCGTTCGAAGACAATCTTGTCGAGTCTGTGTGGATGTGTGGGTAATAACGCAATGATAAATCAATGCCGACGTCGCGTATGCCCGACAGGATGAAGCATCTTTCCTTCGGAACTAATGCGAGGCACTGATTGATACTCTCTGTATTATTCTGATAGGTCGTACGTGCATCCTGTGCATACAACCTGACTTTGTACCAGCTTTTTTTTTTTTTTTTTTTAGATCTTCCATCTGTTTTGTGGATATCTGCGGAAAGGTAGGCCAATTTATGATATACTGGCATTTGGACCGTCGATTGGTTCGTTTTTTGGTTTTTGGGCTGAAACTGGAATGTATGTTTTTCCTTGCGAAGAAAATGGTACAGAAATAAGCTACATTTATTAAACGGAGTCGGGCTGAATTCAAATGTGAAATCGGTTTCAGGTTTGAGCCGTACGGTTTTCCATTTGGACTGATAATGGACTCGCTGGAGTGTCTGTGCGTGTCCGGAAGTGCCCATGAGCGGGCTAGAAGCAGTCAAACATCGTGCAAATTTTAGGACATTTTTTAAATTATATATGTAAAATAAATGTGGCGAATATAGCCCACTCCAAATCAAACGATAATACATAGACCCGGGACATATCGACACCTTTGACCCCCAGAGTAAGAGGAGAGACAGTTACAGCAGCTCTTTGGCAGTGTCTCTACAGCCTCGGCCGATCGAGAGAGTTGTCACGTCTGGAGAGCCGATCAGCCGATTAGAATCCGATTAAACCCACGCAATCCCGAAGGGCGGAAGAGGAAAGTCATTTGCGTCGAGTCTCTCGATCAATCGTAGATACGATTTCTCAGACGATTGTCAGACAATGGACCATTGTTTCCGTGCGCTTATCTTTTTCTTTATCCGAAAATTGTTTTTTCGACTAAGAAAAAAATTATGTATAAACCTTGAACCTGTATTGGGGAGCAACCGACAAGTGGGCGATTCCTCGTCACTCGTACTGAAATTTCCGAGCGACGTAATTATTCGATAATTAATAATTATCCATCGAACCTTCTCAGAGCCTCGATTAATAAAAGCCTTGGGATACCATTCGGTGTTTAATTTCGCTCCCGAGCGTAATTGCAACTTCTTCTACCCATCGTCGTCGTATTTATCGAGTTCTATGCGAGTCGATTGCCGCACCGAAGTGGTCGTTAATTGTCAAAGTAATGGACTCGATTACCGGGACCGATCCGCGAGCCCGCGGAGGCGAGGAAGACATTTGTCGGGCACGCCGAGGCAGGAGAGTTTCTCGTTTTCGTGCCACGTTCGTGCATTCTGTCGAGTCGGTGCTTCTTGCACGTGTGTCATTTTCACTGTACATGTGCGCGACTTGCCCAGGTGAGAGAGCGATTTTCTTCGCGGACGTACGAAGAATACCTGAGGATACGCGCCTCGAGCGATCCAACGTGTGTGCGCAAATACGCTCGCATACCTCCGCAATAATTACGCAATTAGCACGTTGGATGCTGCGAGAGGGGGAGCGGGAGAGGGGGAAATACAGGCCACGTGCGTCCGGTGTGCAGATATAATTTCTTAGATTTACTTAAGAAAGTTGTATAACGGTTGCGCGTACCGTCACTCGAGGAATATCTGGAGAATCTCTTAGAAGGCCTTCGCTATCTCCGATGGAACGCAGAGCGAGTCTTGTGTGGAGTGAAAAATGTGCGAATCACTTTGATTGGAGTTTACGACGCTTAATTGATGGAAGCACGCGGGGCAAGAGGAGTGCGCATTGAAGAGACAATTTTCAATCGGCCTACCCACGTTGGACCTCCTTGGCGCGATTTTCCACGCACGATTACCGATCTTCGCGCTCAGGCACGCGCACACGAATGGTGTGTGCTGCTCGGGGGGAAAATATTTATGAAAGAGACGTCTACAGAGCCCATCTTTGTCCGATAAAATGAAACCAGACTACCAAGGTTCCGGGCCTAGAATGCATAGCTTTATGCATTAAATACCGATAATGAAGCAATGTTCAATTGATTATGCAAATAAATTGTAGTTATCTCGGAGGAAACATCGATGCTCGGTGCAAATTATTTTTTGTAACGACTACATTCTTCCTTGGATTTTCAAATATTAGTTTAAAAAAAAGATTATAGGCTTAAAATTCATAGATTTATTCATAAATCATTTATCGATAATGCACAATTGATTATACGAATAAATTATCGTCATCTCAGAGAAAATGTCGATGCTCCGTATCAGTTATCTTTTTAATGATTCCATTTTTTTTCCTTCGTTTTTCAAACATTAATTTAAAAAAAGATTATGAGCCCAAAATGCACAGAGTTGTGAATAAATTATCGTTATCTCAGGAGCAATATCGATGATCTGTATATGTTTTTTTCTCATACTTCAGTTTTTTCTTCGCTTTTCAAATATTGGTTAAAAAACAATTCTGGGCCTAGAATGCATAACTTTAGGCTTCAAATATAAACTGATGATGCATCTGTTTCATACGATTGATCGCATGAATAAATCATCGTTATCCCAGTGGAAATATTCACGTTCTGTACGAGTAATTTTTTCCAACGCCTAATCATTTTCTCAGCTTCAAAAAAAAAAAAAAAAAAAAAAAAAAAAAAAAAAATCGGTAAACATAACTCTAACATCGTGAATATGTTTTTTTACCCCGACAGCCGTTCGAGATCTCGGGATGTTGACCACCGGAGCAGACTGCTCTATACGTTAGGCTCGTAGTTCGCCGAGCGCGATACAGACACGCCTGTTCGATACCGCGACGATATTTTTTAAGCCCATTCG